>JALGQZ010000003.1:38021184-39221184 GCA_023105745.1 Austropuccinia psidii | reverse complement strand
AACAGATCTCACAATGAAGCCAGAATTTTTTTTCTTCCATCAATACTAAAATTAAGATCTGTAAATAGAAAGATGTTTCTTTCCTTCCTATAATATACAAGATGCTTGGTAAAATTAAATTACAAATAAGCTAAGAGATGTTCCAATGCATCCTAGTTATTTTGAGTTAGAATCCTATTAATAAATACATTAGGTAGCTTATAAATGAATTGTTCCCCCTTTTTTTTAAGAAGATATTTCTTAAAATTGATAAAAATTGTCATCTTTATGGATTGTGGCTGTTTTTTAGTTATTGTTTTACAAATTTTGATTGATCAATCATAACAATTTCTTTTAAGATCCTCAGATTTAAGATAAATATTTCTTTGACTTTTAATAGAAATATAAGTTAAATTTTTGATTTAAGATTGGTTTTGAGATTGAAAATTTCTTCCACTGAGTTTTAAAGGAAAATCTTGGAATAAAAATGGATCTAAATAATGATGAATTCCTCTTTTCTTTTGAAAAGATAAATTTATTATTTCAATTTTTCACCCTTGAAGTCAATTGATTAAATAATTACATATAAGTTTTTAAACAAAAAATCTTTATTAATTCTTCCTACCATATAGTTCAATTTTTAATTTAGTTACTTACACTTTCAGTTGTGGTTTCAGTTAAGTAGGAAATTGAAAATATATGTCTTCAGAAATTGTGCTATAAAGGTAAGTTTCACTTATGTTGAATACCTCCATGTAAAAGTTGTATTTGACATTGAGTTCTAATAGAGGGTATAGGGAGGTAAGATTGGAAGTGGGATAATTAAGCTCAAAAGATTCTATTCTAGGATTCTGGCTGAAAACTCTTCAAAAATATCTTGGTTTCAAAAGTTTCTTTCCCCATGTAGATTTTCTCTTAATATCAAGTACCCATTTTTCACCTAAATCTTTTTTCTTGAAGGTGAGCCAAACTGCCTTCTTAAAATCTATTTCATTGAAATTATTGAGAGACTTCTTTTATTTTAAATTGAAAGAAACTACTTGAATTTTAATTTTAGGAAATTTAACATCTAAAAACACTGGTAGGGAGAGGATTGAATTTTCTTTCTCAGAATAGAATATGTCAATTGGTTCCATAGAAAGTTTCATGTGATTTATAATGAATAAGATTTTTCTCTTCTTTTGTTAAAATTCTAAAAAGAATTATTATTGTAGAAATTCTTTTTCAGACTTTAATATCTCTTGTGAAGTATTTTTTCATTTTTTTGATGAATTAGTATTTTTGGTAAAACAATAAATATTCAAAATATTATTTTTTTAAAGCTCAGAAAGTAGAAAAAAAAATATTTTTTTGGTTTCATTTTATCTGTATATTGTTTTTTTTTTTTTTTTAATATTTTTGAGTATTTTTACTTTATAAGAATTTTGAGGACAGGAAAAAGTACTTGAATTGAATCAAAATTTCATAGAAACACCTTAAAAGTGATTTGAGCCCATGAAAATTTGACATAATTAATAAAATATATTTAAAAGTTTCAGGGTGAGTCAATGATATATATTTAAAATGATAATACAGAGCTATAACCTTTTGTGTGAAATGAAAATGATGATTATGAGATGGTTGAAAAGGGCTATAATAAAGATTTTAGTGATGATGAGTGCTAGTGATAGCCCTGGGTGCAGTGTTTACCTGTTGGTTGACAATAATAAGCCCTAAAATAATTACAATTATAGTTATACCTGTTCATTTCTAAGGATACCACTTCTACAAGAAGCTATACCATGTAAGAATATTAAGAAAAGGATGATGGATTGGCTTTTTGGTGAGGAAAAGCATCCTTTTATCTTGATATGGGGTAGTGGGAGGCCTTTTACATCTGCACACGACCACAGAGTAAAACATTTTGCTACTGTGGGCTGGTTTGTGGCTCTATACACTCAATACAGACTACTATTGGGTAGAAATGTGGCTTTAAAGCCAAAAGGTGTCATTTTTACACTATACAGGGTGAGAATTTTCACCAATGGAGTTTACAGGTGTGTTATGGTGCTTCTGACACATAAGTATCTGTACAGAACATTCCTTTATAACTCTTATTGGTCAGGTTATGCAAAATTAAAGAATCAACAGCATTTTATTCAATATATTAGCTGTCAATTCAATTTTATGAAAAGATGTCCCACAGTAAGATTCCATACTGGCTTTTGTGGGATTAAAATCTTAAAGCTTAAATATCTTTGTCATTTTTGAAGATAGATAGCTCAAAAGTGGCTCATTTTGTAGCCCTTGATGGGATATACACAATGGTTTCTCATTTGTTATAGCTAGAATTAAATACGGAAATCTTATACCAATTCTAAATTACATTATCAACTTTTGGATTTGTTATTAATACTGTATTGAGCTTGTTTTCTCCATAATGTTTGTTCTATATGGGTTATTAGGAAATGAATGACACCATAAGAAATCCCTGATTATTCTCTTTCCAAAGAGACCCCACTTTGCATATCTCACACTAAAGCTGTAGAAGTTAGATGAGAGGTGAATATTCTATTTACCCTTATTTAGTATTATTTTTGCCATAACTTCTTTAGGTTTAATTCTAGCTAAGTTTGAATAGTACCATTGGATAGTCCAGACTGAGAAATTCAATTTGAACACCCATTTGATGGGGCTCAGAATCTTTCTCTAAATTTTAGATGAGAGGTTAAAATTAAGGTTGATGCTCAGTTCTTGCTTTGAGCTGGAAGAAATATTTCATTCCTTATACTATGATTATGGGAGTTGTATCTTTGGAAAGAGGTAAATTTCCTCTTTATTTTGATTCCATTTATGAGCTGTTTTGGCTCAGGTCACTCTTAGTGGCATTTTGCTCTACTATTAATTCATGGTATTTTGACTGTCATGCTTGTGCTCTGGTTTTGAGTCACCATCTGAGAAAAAGTGGAAAGATCCTGTATAGCCTAATGGTGGCCAAAATTTGAGTAAATTCTTATTAATGTATGGTGAAACATGAAAAATATGTCAAGTATTCAAGTTTACAATGAAACACAAAGTGGTATTATGGGATATTATTATAGAAATTGACTTATGAGGTTTCAAAGCCATTGAAAGGCTTTTTAGCCATTGATTACTCAAACTATTAGCAATATAACTTTAAAACCCTTTTTACAGGGTTTTAGCATGGGATACTCTCCCATAAAATAAAATTATTAGGAATCAAAGCTATTGAAAGAATCTTAATAATTTGATCACTAAAAACTTGAAAAATCACACTAATACAGAAATTTTCTGTATAGAACTACATTTATCATGGATACTAGAGAATTCCTGAATCTTTTATCAGTGAAAATTCCCACCCTGTATTAATTGAAATGGGAAGGGTGTGGTTTCAAAACCACATCCAAATATCAATGCTGATTGTATTGGGTATTCTGAACCACAATAAATCCACTGGAGTGAAGATTTTAGCTTTTTTAAATGCGGAAATGGGGTAGCTACCTGTTTAAACTCTTATTTTATATAAAAGGAGGATTTCTGTAAGGTTTGACTATGAAACAATAAGTAAAAATTACTAATTTATTACTTATTGTACTCTGAATGTCCTTATAGTTAAAATAAATAAGATTAAAATAATAATAATAATAAAGAAATATTATTATTATGGCGTAAAAATATTATATTATTAAATAAATATAATAATATAAATTAATATTATATAAAATTATAATATTATAAATAATATATTAATAGAAAATAATTAATATATTATAAAGCTCTTTATTATTGTTACCAACAAATAATAAAGGCGTAAAAAACTGTTTTTTATAAATAAAAAACAATTAATAACAATAATATTACTAATATTAAAGTTATATATTAATATAAATACTATTTATATTAATTAAGAATTATTAAGAATAATAATAAGAGAGAAATTATTATAATAAGATGAAATAACCTACTTTTAACACTTATAATAATAATTTTGAGATATTTTACGCCAAAAGAATATAATACAACTTTTTCAAATTGTATTTACAATAAAAAATAAAGAAAATTACTAAATTTCTTGATTTTACGTGGAAATGAGTTTATAGAGAGATTTATGACAAAAACAATTGAAGAATTGATTTAATCACGTAAAAATAGTGATTAATATTAAGATGGTCTTTGGTCTTTAACAATATAAGAGTTTTATATATAAAGAATAAAGAAATTACCTTTTATTTAATTGATTTAATGTTTTTGATGTGTCTGAGGGGTAAATAGAGTAAAAAGAGCTCTATTTATAGTAAATACCTCCCTACTAGAGTCCAAAAGGCTTCTAGTAGACGTGTACTGATCATATCCACTGGAATTGATCAATATTTTAAGGTTTGAGGGTGATTACATCATGATCAAACCATATTACATCATTATTACACCATTATTTAGAGTTATCACTATAACTCTAAGTTTGATGACATCAGAGGCTTGGCAGAACCCCAAATTTCGTGGATTTTATTAGTTTTAATCATAAACTAATAGTATTCACCAATTTTATCACTCTTAAGACTGTTAAACTTAAATTAAGGCTACAGTGTGTGATCATAACTGCTCAAATTAAGCTCAAACTTTGATCCTCAATGACTTTTAAGATTTACACGCTACAGCAATTCAGAGAGTGAATTCTGATAGCCTGAAATAACCTTATTATTCTGCCAAGAGCTTTCCATTACATCATCAAAACTCTAATTTTGATGATTTTTCTTGTAACTCATCTTTTCTGTCGAAATTCAATATTTTAAACTTCAAACCTTGATTTCAGGGGGTTATACCCTGAATTTAATAATAAAAATTACATCATTCTTCACGAATGAACTAGTAGAATCCAACTGTATACTTTTTTTTTAAGTTTGGAGCACTTTCACAACAAAGTGGTCAACAGCTCTGTTGATTTTTATCAATATTTCATCATAGGTTTTAACCTTGTTTATAATTTGTAAAATAAAGTTCATATCTGTGTTCTTACAGTAATTACGTGGTAACTTTATTTTTGGTTCATCATTCTATCATGTATAGTTTAGAAGATATTAGCTATGATCCTTGAATATATGCGTTGACCAAAAAAGTGCATATATTCAGGTTAATTCCTTAAGTATTAACATTGGAAATTAGCTTATTAATTGTTTTATGTGTGGATTTTCATGGGGAATCCACTGGTACAATTTACTTCACATGTTGTTTCATTAGTTCTTGAGATAAATAAGGTTTTATGGTTTTTATAAGGTATTATACCTTATAATTCCTTAAATATTGACTTTACAGATATGCCATAAAAATGGTATATGTGTATTTTTCCATGGGGAATCCAATGGTATAATTTATTTTACATGTTGATTCATTGGTTTTTAATTTAAACCAATTTTTGTACCAATTTATGGTATTTTTTGCATATTTAAGTAATTATTCTTAATGTATAATTATTCTAAGTAATTTGAATATAATTATATTAAAGGTATAATTATTCTGAGTCTTTTTTGTGACCTTATTGGGTATGTGGTCATATCTCAAAGGCTCACATTCCCTACCACCAAAAAAGATTGTACCACAATCTGATATGTGTGATTAGGGTATCATCCACTGTCCTACCTCTTCATTAGACTTTGTTAGTCTTGAAGCTCAATAATGCTTAACTTTTCTATTTTTCAGGCTTTCTTTCATGTCTGAACCTTCTTAGTAGTTTATCAGCATTTGTTATATCTTTCTCAAGTAGCCATTCATCTTCTTGAGTTGAATTTCTATACCTTACAAGGTATTCCCTTTCTTTTTTGTTTCTTGTCCTTCTTTCTTTAAGGACTTTTACTATTTTCTTTTCTTCTCCTTCTTCCAAGGGGGGAATCTCAAGTGGGGGTTTATTTCTTAGTGGAAATAACTCCTTGTCACTTGAACTGTAAGGTTTTATTAGACTTACAGGGAAAGTTGGGTGTTTGTTCATTAGTTCACCTGTGAGTTCTAATTGCACAGCATTGGGTCCATGAAGTGCTTTTATCATAAATGGTCCTGCAAAGGAATCTTTCAATTTCTTTGGGCCTTTTATGTTATTGAAATTAAGGGTTGATACTAAAACCAAGTCTCCTATTTTGAAATCAGGTGGCTTATGACGTTTATCCCATCTTTCTTTTGCATATTTAAAAGAATCTTGCATGCATCTGTTTGCATGGTGTCTTGCTTTGTCAAGCATTATCTTGAAACTGCTTGCTGTTGGATGTATATCCACTAAGTCCTTTTTGAGGGTATCATAAGGAAGTCTTGGATTCCAACCTTTCTCTAGCATTGCTGGTGTTTTGCCAGTAGAAGAATGGATTGATGTCTTATATGCCAGTTCAAGTGCTGGTATTAGTGTACACCAATCATGGGTAAAACCATCAGAATCTTTGAATTCTAGTCCATAAGCACAGAATCTTCTGATCATATCCTCTAGGGTCTGTATCATTCTTTCTGCTAGACCATCAGTTTGAGGATGATAAGCTGTTGAGAATGATAACTTTGTCCCAAACAAGTTATGGAGATTTGTCCATAATGCTGAAGTGAACTTTGGGTCTCTGTCACTTATAATATTTTGGAATAAGCCTGTGTGACTAATGACTTTATTCCATATCATTATGGCTGTATCCATAGCTGTGTCATCTTTATGGCATGGTAAGAACATGGGAGTTTTACTGTACCTGTCAACTAACACTAGGCATGCATTATAACTCCTGTCTCCTCCTGGAGGTAAGGCTGTTACCCAATCCATATGAACTATTTCCCATGGGGATTTTGGTTCTTGGATTTGGATCATCATTCCAAATTTTTTTCCTGTGGCTCTGTTGGCCTTTTGACATCTGTCACAGGTTTGGCAGTATTCTGCAACATCTTTCTTCCAATTTGGCCACCAAGAGCAGGTTTTCACCCTCTCTAGTGTCCTATCTTCTGAGGGATGTCCAGATGCAACACTATCATGACACTCATGTAAAATAGTGTTTATTAGTGTTCTGTCTGTTAAGGCCATAACACATGTGTGTTTTGTTCTATGGTAAAGGATTCCATCAAGGAGGTGAAATCTTCCTTCATCATATGCCTTTTTCCATATTTCATCTAGTTTTGATGAAAGTGATGGATCTTTGCAGTCTTTCATTAGAAGTTGGCTTAAGATATGGCAATTTTTGTCTGTCTTATAGCTTTCTTTAACTTGGTTAAAGAATTCTGTGCCAATGTCTGTAACACATATTCCTTCTATATGGTGCTCTTCTTGTGGTACCCATGCTGGATTGTCAGGGGTATTTGCTAGAGCCCATCTGCTAAGACCATCTGCATTTTTATGAATATTTCCAGATTTATGAACAATAGTCATATTTCCTCTATATTCTTGGATAGCAATTTGCCATCTCAGCATATGTCTATTTGGAGTCTTCATATTTAATAGTGATTTCACAGCATTACAGTCTGTGATTACATCAAATACTGTGCCATCCAAATAATAATGCAGTTTTTCTAAAGCCCACACTAGGCATAAGCATTCGATTTGGCTTGCTCCATACCTTGCTTCTGTTGGCTTTATCTGCCTTGAAATGAAACAAATTGGTCCTTCCACTGGTTTATCATTGATAATTTGTGTTTGGTGAAGTGCAGCACCTAGTCCTTCTCCACAAGCATCAATGTACAGTTTGAAGGGTAGTTTCCAATCTGGCATCAGAAGAAATGGGGCATTTGTTAAGGAATTTTTCAATTCTTCATATGCCTTGACTCTTTCTTCTGTCATCTCATAGACTGTTTGTTGGTCACATAGCTTATACAAGGATTTAGCAATCTTTGCAAAGTCTTTTATATGCTGTCTATAGTAACCAGCAAATCCTAGAAATGATTGCATTTCTTTTTTGGTTTGGGGCATTGGTTTAAGTAGTACTGCTGCTACTTTATTTTTGTCTATGCCTAGACTAAGGCCAGATACTACATGTCCTAGTGCTTTTAATTCACTATATGCAAAATAACACTTTTTCAAGGAAATTTTCATATTCACTTGGACTATTTTTTGTAGCACCCTTTCTAGTCTTGTAAGGTGATTTTCCCAAGTTTCTGAGCAAGCTATGATATCATCAATATAGATAATTAACCATCCTTCTGATAATTCTTCAGGGAATATGGTATTCATCATTCTTTGATAATGGGAAGGTGCATTTTTTATCCCAAATGGCATTCTTAAGTATTCAAAAATTCCACAATGGACTATTATTCTTAGTAGTTTCTTGGCATTGTCTGTTAAGATATTTTGATGAAAACCCTTAAGAGCATCCATAGCTGTGATGAACTTAGCTTGTGACAATTGGGTTAATGTCTCATGGATTCTAGGTATTGGATATCTGTCTGGAATGGTATAGGTGTTCAGGGCTCTGAAGTCTCCTACCATCCTTGATTTTCCATTATGCAAAGTTATAATGACAGGTGTAGTAACTTCTACTTGTTCATTATGTCCAACCTTTCTTAATACTCCAAGGTCCATTAATTCTTTAATGTGCACCTCTAAGGCTTCTCTAGCCCTTGGACTAGCTGGATAAGCAGGTCTTCTTAATAAAGGTGGGTAAGGCTTTTCTACATTAAGAATTATATCCACTTCATGTCCAATTATGGCACCTAGTGGCTCTTTGTCAGTTGCAAAGGCATTTTTATACTTAAATAAGAGGTCAATCAATTTTTCTTTCATTTTTTCTGTTAATTCTTGATTGAATTCTGCCTCTTTGAGTTGTTCAGATATAAAAAGTTCTTTTTCTGGAATTTTTTCTTCATTCTTAATAACTGTGATTTGTTTTTTGTTATTTAAGAATCCAAACTTTTGTCTTTTGTTATCTCCTATGGTAAAATATCTATCCTTTTGGTTGGAGATATCTATACCATAGATTGATAAGTAGTCATTCCCAAGTATGAAATGATTACTAGTACAGTTGTCCATTACTACAAAATCTACTTTAATTCTGACACATTGTGAGGGATGAGGAAAAATTAGTGTTAAATCAATTATTCCAAGGGGCTTCATGCTCTCACTTGCACTACTAAATTTGACACCTTGTATTGGCATAAGTTTTTATTGCCAGTCTGGGACAATGGTTTTTAAGTAACTTTTGCCAACACAAGTGCAATATGCTCCTGTATCCAAGTTAACCTTTCCTTCTTGGTTATCAACCATAACAATACTAATACTTGATTTTCCAGCTGTATATCCCATTCCTCTTGCAGGTTTGGTTCTATACATTTTGGCATCTTGTATGTTTGTCAGATTTGTGTCAGATGTTCCAACTTGTGGCAAGTTTGAATTAACATCCAGTACTTCATAAATTATATCAATATTATTAATTTGTGCATTAATTATATTGATTTCATCACTTTCAGAGCTTTCTGACTCTTCTGTCTCTTTTTCAGAGTCAGATTCCTCTTCTTTGTCATTGTGGTTTTCTGTTTCCACAATTTCATTAATCTTTGCTTTTTTAAGGCAATTATTGGCTAAGTGTCCAATACCTCCACATTTATGGCATTTTCTTTGCTCATTATTGTTGGATGTATTGGGCTTAAAGGATTCTTTTGACTTATCTTTTTTGATAAATGGCTTATTTGGGCTTTTAATGTCCAATTTTTTCCAAGTCCTGCCAATTTTTGTTCTTGTAACTATATCTTCCAGTGCATTTATATACTCTTCTATGGAGCATGGTTCTATACACCTGCTTCTTAGGGCATGTTCTAGTTCCCCTCCACATTTTTTAAGTATTTTCATATGCACCATTTTCTGTGACATTTCTGGGTACAGTGCATTAAGCCTTTCAACTTGTTTTAAGAACCAAGTTAAAGGTTTATCTTTCTCTGGGTCAAAGAAAAAGTTTTCAAATGCATTTTATATCTTATAACTCCAGGCATCATTTGCCCACTTGGTGATTATTTCTTGTTTCCACCAAGACCAGGTATTTTTACCATTTGTTTGTCTTATGCCATAATACCATCCTTTTGCAGATTTCTCAAACAATGAATGTAATCTTGCAGTGATTAATTCATCTGGTATGGCATAATCTTCTTGTAACATGTCAATTGTTTTAATAAATGACATGTGGTCATATTCACCTTCTCCTGTGAATGTTGGCCATTCCTTCAATTGAGGTGCTTCCTTCATTAAGACTTGGTTATTGTCTTGGTGACTCAAGTCTGTTATGAAAGGATTTGACAATTCCTCTTTTGTTTTAACAGGGCTTCTTAAATGAGAAAATGGTGTTGATAACTTTGGCATATTTAAATTAGCCTCATTAATTTTATCCATTTTTTCTGTAATAAGCCTTATTTCACTTTGAATATCATCTTTCAGATGCATTCTTGCTTCATCACTTTTTTCCACATGGTCCAAAAGTAATTTTTGGTGTGATGAAGTCTTTTCTTCAAATTTTTCTACAGAAATACTTAATTTATTTAATTTTTCTGTAAGATTGTCAATACTCACATCATAATCGATTGTCAAAGTCTTGTCTTTGATATCTTTTATGTATTTATACAATTCTTGTTGTCCTTGTATTAATTTTTGAGTATTGTCAATTAAGTTCTTTGGTTTATTATTTTCAACAATAAACTTAATGTTGTCCATTTCTTTTTTGTTTTGCACAACAATTCTTGTTAAAGAAGATAAATTGTTATTTATTTCTTGTAGTGATAATAAACTATCTTTAATTTCTTTTAGAGGTAATATACTATTTTTAATTTCTGTTAAAGTATTTACAACATCTTTGGACAAGGTTATTTCTTTGGGAAATGAGGTTGTCTCATTCTTTGCTCTTCCTTGTCCTTGAATTCCATCAAGGTTCTGGCCATGTTGAAAACATTGTCCATGGCATCCTTTTGGATTCTTGGGATTCTGTAGCTTGGGGAATATGGTTTCCTCCAATGCTTTTTCTTGTTCTTCTTCCCTTCTTGGGGAAGTGGGCTGGCTTGAGGCTTGCTGGTAGAAGCTACTGGGGCTTCTTCCTTGGTTGCCTCCCTCTTTTTGGCATGATAATCCTTGATTTTTTTGATTTGAGGTTTGGATGACAGTGGATTCCATCCATTGGAGTATTTCACTATCTCCTCCTCTTTGAGGAACGTTTTCAGGATGTGCCAGGAGTTCATCACTCCTTGGTGTATTTGAGGCAACATTTCCCAATCTTTGTCCTTGTACACTGTGCAATACTGCTTGTACTGGCTCATGTAGATGTCTATTTGAGCCTTCTGAATGTGATTTGTACCTGTTTGAGTTACTCATACTTAGTTCCAATTCAGGCTCAGATATCATGGGCATTTCTGGGACTTGCCTTTGGGATAAGGCACTTCCTTGTGTGGATTCTGTTCCACTGGGGATATTGCCCTTTCTTTTCCCTTTTGAGGGATCAGTTCTAACTCTGAGTCCAGCTCCATCTGATTGGATGGAGTATTGGGAACCTCTTCTGGTAGTCATAATTTAAAGAATAAGAAAAAATAAAAGTATTTTAGAATAAAATTCTTTTATGGCAATTTAAAAAGAGGTTCTCACCTTCAGAGTCTTGAATGGTGGGCCCTGGAAAGTCTAATTTCTTAGCTTTCTTTCTTTTGGTGATAACTGGTGTTGGAGAACTTTGACAAGTTTCTTCCACCAACCTTTCAACAGTAGCTTGGTTGTCTTCTGTTGGGTTATCTTCAAACACTAAAAAAGACAAATAAATATAAGTCTTTTTTATAAGAAGTGTTATTTTTGGCAAGATATGGCAATTTTCCACGTAGAAATTGCTTTTATATCTGTGAAAAATTGAAGTAAATAAAGAATTGAATAAAAATGAATAAAAATAACTTTTTTATTGGTTTTTAATATTTTTTATTTTCAAGGAATAAAATAAAAATTAATATGATTCTTTATAAAACTAAATTATAATAAAAATTATCTTTTTTAATTACTAGAGTCACTCAAAGAAAGTTCTTGCAAGTCTAAGGATGTAAAAAACCACGTGTAAGACAGTACAATTGCTTTCCAAATGCCTCAATAGCTTTTAAAATCATTATATAATTTTATGATTATGAATATAATTTATTATTGGATAAACCCAAATAGAATCTTTTTTAAAGGTCTTTTAAGTAAATATCACGGCCAGGCCCCCAAATGTAAGGTTTGACTATGAAACAATAAGTAAAAATTACTAATTTATTACTTATTGTACTCTGAATGTCGTTATAATTAAAATAAATAAGATTAAAATAATAATAATAATAAAGAAATATTATTATTATGGTGTAAAAATATTATATTATTAAATAAATATAATAATATAAATTAATATTATATGAAATTATAATATTATAAATAATATATTAATATAAAATAATTAATATATTATAAAGCTCTTTATTATTGTTACCAACAAATAATAAAGGTGTAAAAAACTGTTTTTTATAAATAAAAAACAATTAATAACAATAATATTACTAATATTAAAGTTATATATTAATATAAATACTATTTATATTAATTAAGAATTATTAAGAATAATAATAAGAGAGAAATTATTATAATAAGATGAAATAACCTACTTTTAGCACTTAAAATAATAATTTTGAGATATTTTACGCCAAAAGAATATAATACAACTTTTTCAAATTGTATTTACAATAAAAAATAAAGAAAATTACTAAATTTCTTGATTTTACGTGGAAATGAGTTTATAGAGAGATTTATGACAAAAACAATTAAAGAATTGATTTAATCACGTAAAAATAGTGATTAATATTAAGATGGTCTTTGGTCTTTAATAATATAAGAGCTTTATATATAAAGAATAAAGAAATTACCTTTTATTTAATTGATTTAATGTTTTTGATGCGTCTGAGGGGTAAATAGAGTAAAAAGAGCTCTATTTATAGTAAATACCTCCCTCCTAGAGTCCAAAAGGCTTCTAGTAGACGTGTACTGATCATATCCACTGGAATTGATCAATATTTTAAGGTTTGAGGGTGATTACATCATGATCAAACCATATTACATCATTATTACACCATTATTTAGAGTTATCACTATAACTCTAAGTTTGATGACATCAGAGGCTTGGCAGAACCCCAAATTTCGTGGATTTTATTAGTTTTAATCATAAACTAATAGTATTCACCAATTTTATCACTCTTAAGACTGTTAAACTTAAATTAAGGCTACAGTGTGTGATCATAACTGCTCAAATTAAGCTCAAACTTTGATCCTCAATAACTTTTAAGATTTACACGCTACAGCAATTCAGAGAGTGAATTCTGATAGCCTGAAATAACCTTATTATGCTGCCAAGAGCTTTTCATTACAACATCAAAACTCTAATTTTGATGATTTTTCTTGTGACTCATCTTTTCTGTCGAAATTCAATATTTTAAACTTCAAACCTTGATTTCAGGGGGTTATACCCTGAATTTAATAATAAAAGTTACATCATTCTTCACGAATGAACTAGTAGAATCCAACTGTATACTTTTTTTTAAGTTTGGAGCACTTTCACCACAAAGTGGTCAACAGCTCTGTTGATTTTTATCAATATTTCATCATAGGTTTTAACCTTGTTTATAATTTGTAAAATAAAGTTCATATCTGTGTTCTTACAGTAATTACGTGGTAACTTTATTTTTGGTTCATCATTCTATCATGTATAGTTTAGAAGATATTAGCTATGATCCTTGAATATATGCGTTGACCAAAAAAGTGCATATATTCAGGTTAATTCCTTAAGTATTAACATTGGAAATTAGCTTATTAATTGTTTTATGTGTGGATTTTCATGGGGAATCCACTGGTACAATTTACTTTACATGTTGTTTCATTAGTTCTTGAGATAAATAAGGTTTTATGGTTTTTATAAGGTATTATACCTTATAATTCCTTAAATATTGACTTTACAGATATGCCATAAAAATGGTATATGTGTATTTTTCCATGGGGAATCCAATGGTATAATTTATTTTACATGTTGATTCATTGGTTTTTAAGTTAAACCAATTTTTGTACCAATTTATGGTATTTTTTGCATATTTAAGTAATTATTCTTAATGTATAATTATTCTAAGTAATTTTAATATAATTATATTAAAGGTATAATTATTCTGAGTCTTTTTTGTGACCTTATTGGGTATGTGGTCATATCTCAAAGGCTCACAATTTCCTCCCTAGGAACCCCCTGATTTTATTGGATTATTCTTATGTGGTCATACCATCTTACATTGAAGTAATTATGAGAGTATAAAATATAGCTGAAATTTGAATTGTGGATTTAGTTAGTATAACAACTGATAAACACTATTCCACAATAGTAGAGGACCTTTCTTCTTATTTTAAGCCATTATACTGTGTCACAGTCATAATTGTAAGTAGTACTTAGAAGTTCATAGCTACTGTGAGCCTTGAGGTATATTTTATATACCACAATAGGCCAAAATTAATATTAGAATAAATTATTCACTGTGAATAACCCATAAGTCATGCATATATCCAAAGTCTATCATTTTTTATTTAAGAAAAGATGAATAATGCTTTTGTGAGTAAACAAATCAATGGATTTAACACCAGATTTGGATTCTACAAAAAGGTTCACTTAGGGTAGCTCCATAGAGTGAATAAGCTCAAATTAATCCTATGTGGTGGTAATATGGAAAATACTTCAATACCTTATCATCAATACCACATAAAAGAATTGTGAAATTTTTTGTTTTTCTCGATTTCACGCCAAAATAATGGGAAGGTGAGAGATCCCATATTCCATAAAGACTAAAATTGGTTTTATGCATGCTTGTGGCACTTAAAACTATAGTATTCTTACATAAAGGTTTGGTACACCCATAGTGGAGATCAGTCTTGAAGTGTGAATTACTATTTTTGACGTGAAAATAGCTAAGGGGGACAAAAGACATCAAGGAAAGCTAGGGTAACCAGCTTCTGAGGCCTCTGAGGCTTGGATCCATGACTTATAATGGCCCAATTAGTATACTGAAGCCTTTTGGAAACTTGGTTAGCGAGTTAAAGTCCCATTAAATCATAAGAAAATAGCAAATAAGCTACTATTTTGATGTGACCAGGAGGTAATGAGCTACTCTGACTCCTGTAGCCATGTCAATTATTAATTATTCTTCATGGATAAAGGCTTAAAAGAGGAATTAAGCCCTTTTTTGGACTATTATTCATGCCTTTACCTCATGGCAACCAGCTACAACTGTGCTATTTGAAATTCTATGTAGAAATAAGGTAAACAATTTGAAACCTCATTTAGAAATACAATTCTTGATTAATCTTTCTGAAACTTTCACAGCCAATGGAGAAGAAGATAATACATATAAAAAATTAATTATGAGTTCATAGTTCAAATTAAAAGTTTGTCACAGGGGCTCTTCTAAGTGAAGAGGGCCTGGCACTCAGTAAACCGGGACTTACTCATGGAGCGCTCAAGATATGGTAAAATGGGAATAAACTTAATAGTGTAATAGAATGAAATTACTAATGAAAGAAATATAAGGAAGCAGAAAAGAAATAAGAGCCAACCACAAAAAATTAAAAGTCCACTGTTTCAATCTGTCAGAAAGAAAGAGAAGGGTTAATAAGGATATGGCCACCACAACTCATACTATACAGGCAAAGAAAGAAATGAAAAGACTAACTTAAAATTAATAAATATAATACCCAAACATAAGGATAAGAATATTCATAAAATAATAAATCAGCCAAATTAATTAACTGGGGAAAATCACCAGGGGGGAGAAAGAGGGGCTGGTATATGTGGGAATCACCAGCCCTGATCCAGACAGAGCGTTTTCATGAGAGGAATTGATTATTGAATTGCATCTGGCCAATATAGGTCCTGTAAAAGAGGTGTGGTGGTATCAAGTGATCCTACAGCTTCAGGATTGTGTATCCAAGCTGTATTGGGTAATTCTAACCTGTACAGAAGATGACAGGCTGTATTGATGAACAAGAATGTATGCATGTTTCAGCAAGGAAGATTTCTGAAACTGATTACTGATACACACAGTGGATTGCTGATTTGAGGTGCTTGAGTAGGTGTAAGATTGAATATCCTTACCCCTGACTAATGGTTGATACAGTATCCAACTCTTGAAACTGGTGGGCTCCTGAACACCATATTACCCTGCCACTGTTGAGTGGCATCCCAATATCCCCACATTTTTTTCAAAAAATTTATTTTTAATTTTCTTTTCCTCTTGGCCATTATCCTGAAAATCCATTCTTCTTCTTCATTGTCATCCTTGATTAAACTATCTTCCCCCTTCTTTTTGCCTTCAGTAAGTCCTTTTCAACTTTCAAAATATTCTTTTTCTTTAAATTAATTAAGGAGCTTCCTCTTGTTGCATGGGCCTTGGGGTTTATCCCAAAAGAAAGGCCATAGAGCTCTTCTTCCCAAAAAATTATGAAAAATGAGTATATGAACATATACCTCATTATGAATTGGCCAAGTTGATTTTTGGGCCCTTCTTGTCTTCATTGAAATTTTTGAAGAAATAAAAGGATGGGTCTTGTCCACATTTTCCTTGAAGAAATGGCCTTGGGGCCATTTTGGACCATTCTGGTGAAATTGGGTCCTGGCTGTGAGCCTGTGAGGTATGTATAACATACCCATAAGGCCAAAAATAACTTTATACACAGTTAAAATTGTCTTCAACAGACTTTTTAATTGAATTTAAAATAAAAAATAACAAAAAATAAGTATAAATTTTTTTTGGATAAACAAAATTATAAATATTATGTCATTTTTGGATTCTACACCAAAAATAACCTAGGGTACATCCATAAGGTGTTATACCCAAAAACACTTATTTCTTACGTTATTAGAAGATTTAGAAATCTCACAGTACTAATGTAAATTTTTTAACATTTTTTTAAAATTGTTAAATTTAAGCTTAAATAAGCTTAAATTTAAAGTTGCATAAGGTTTATGCAAACTTACCAAAATTTAATTTAAGATTGAGGTGTGGTGTATATTTACTGAATTGGCTAAGAATTTGCCATACAGAATGTAAATCCTGCGTGAGCTCAATTTAAAAGGGTTTAAGGCCATAGTATGGCTTTAAATAAATAAAAGGGCAAAATCCATGCAAAAAGGTGGGACAAAGGAAAAAGACCAAATAGAGCTGGGGTACCCAACCTTTTGGATCTGCAAGGATTCAATTAAGGTTGTCCACCTGTATTGGAGGATTTTCAACCTTATTTAAACTTTAAGATTAGACTTTGATCCAACATTAAAGTTTAAACTGGTTTTATCCCAAATTAGACAGGAATTTCAATCTGGCAGAGGGTAAATCCCAATATGCAGGCTTGAATTCAAGGTTTTAAGAACTGTCAAAGCTTAAACAAGCTTAAAACTTTAAGTTTAAAAGCATTAAAACCTTATCAAAACTTAAGGTTTGGTGTGTATTGCTATTTTACGTGGAAAAATAGCAATAACTTCAGAAATTCATTAAAAATCCAATTCTTAATGGATTTGCTTGAAAATTTCACACAGCTTACAATCTAATATTATCTACATATAAGTTAAATTTTAAGTATCTTTCATAAATAAATTTCCTGGGTAATTAGCCTGCAAATTTACTCTTTTAATTAAAGCTCAAAGAAAATTATAATTTCTTTAAAAATTGAGTTTAAGAGATTTCTGCTTGAAGCTCTATTTTTAGGTTGTTCATGTGATGAACTTTAATATAAATAAGTTTATTTATATTCAAAACTCAAAATAATTAGTTTAAATGAGGATTAAAGTTACATGGAGTTAAGAATAACCCTGTTAACTTTAAATTGGAATTAAAATTAAGTTACGTTAAGTTAAGAACTTTATTTTTAAGCATGGTTTTCAGTTTTGACCTGAGCACGCCCTCTATATCCATTATGAATCATGAGAGCTGCTCTGAAGACATAAAAAGAGTCTTTTCATCACTGTTTTTGTCCATCATTCATTATCAATCCAATCATATTAGAAATTTAAACAGGTAAAGTTTTATTAAATATAAACTCTTATTATTAAGGTAATTCTTAAGTTATTTTATTTTTTATTAATTAAAATTAAAGAATTGAAATCATAGAATTTAGATTATTGTTGTAATAAACAATAATATATTTTATTATATAAAATTAAATCATCTTAAATATCTTTTAATATCCACAAATTTCCCTTAAAAACTCTTTAATCTTAATTTTTATTATAAAAAGTTGTTTTATCTTTAAAATTATTGATTTTTGGTGTGTTTTTAACTTATAATCATTATTTAATATAATAACTGTTGTTGTTTGACTTGTTGTATTAAACAAATATTGTAAGTAAGTTTTCTTTAAAGTTCTATATTTTTTTATCTAGTCACCAGGGCGAATCTTGTGTCAATCGTCGGCGATTGACTTCACGTCAAGCAAGATAAAAGTCGAGCTCATGTCAAGCGAAAATCAAGCGAACGTCAAGCACACATCCTACTCTTGTCTTACACCAAATCCTGTGACATCCACCAATATTGGTTCCCCTGTGCCTTCAACTCAGATTCCTCACCACCTGATCATCCCGCAACCGTCCAATGGTTGGTAAAAATTACACAAGACCCGCCTGTTTGCACAAACACACATCAAAGAGGTCCTTCAGCCAGTCTTGATGTAGGCGGGGGGTTTGACTTCACCAGGTCATCCATAAAAGGACTCCACCTGAGCGGGATTGTCGTTTTGCAGGTGACACTGGTAGAGCCCGCCGCACAATACCGTGTGTGTGCAGGGGCCGCTTCCCCTTCCAACATGATGATGATGCAGTTAGAAATTTTGGATGCTGTGAAAGGTGAGTGTGTGGGTCATTTGATCATTGAACTTGGCTTATTCACACTGTACCCGATGTCAAAATAGTAAGTTCTTTGTGGAAATGTGAAATAATGGGCTTTGCTTGTCACAATGGCATGTCTCTGTCACTAAATTTTGAGGCAGTTATTTCACTAGCAAAATTGCTAATGAATCTGAGAGATTTGCATTTCTGTAGACTAAATTTCATGAAATTACAGCTTTATCATTACAAGCAGTCCACATGACAGAACTTTGTTATCATACAATCCACAGTTACCTTCTATTTCTTCTTCAGATATAATCAAGTGTCCATCATCAAAACCAACAGCTTTATCAATATTCAGATGCGGCCAATCTGGTAAGAAATTCACATCAATCTTCAAAGTTTTTAAGATCAGAAAGTTATTGTTCAGTATGCTAGATGGCTCAGAGACTTTAAAAATGCTATTAATAATACCAAATTGTTGTGAGTTGGCCCTCAGAAAACATATCAAACTGTTGCTGACATTTTTGGATTCAGTTGAAAATATATTGTTCCCAATATTAATGTTTGAAACTGGAAAATACCAAGGTGAGACAATCCTTGAAGTGGGAGGACTTGTGGATTGCACGGTTGTGTCTAAGCTGATCCAATCAACTATTTCCCTTGTTGCATGATGTCAGCCTGTGACTCAAAACCAGAGCACAAGCATGACAGCCAAAATACCATAAACCAATGGTATAGCCAAGATACCACTACAACATGAAGCTGAGCCAAATTAGCTCACAAGGTATCAAAAGATAGAGGAAACTCACCTCTTTCTGAAAATATAAGTCTCATCACCATAGGACAAGAAATAACAAAGTTATTCCTGCTCAAAGCTATTGCTGAGCATAAACCTTAATTTTCACCTCTCATCTAAAATCTAGAAGGAGAGGATTAACCCCATCAAATGGGTATTCAAAATGAAGCTCTAAGCCAGGGCTATCCAATGGTTCCATCCAAACTGAGCTAGCACCAATATTACTGGAGTTATGGTCAATTTCAGGCCAAATAAGGGTGAACAAAACATTCACCTCTCATCTAACTTCTACAGTTTTAGTTTGGGATACCTGAAGTGGGGTATTCTTGGAAAGAGCACATTCAGGGCTATCTGATGGTTCCATCCACTCCTTCATATCTCAACTATAGCAGAAGTTATGAGGCAAACAAGCTCAATACAGCTTTTTGCCCAAACCACGCCTATGTACAAAAACCTTGTACATGGGATAACTTTGCCATATTTAATGATAGCCATACCAAATTGGGTACCATTGTGTAGAGCTCATACAGGGCTATCCAATGAACCAATTTTGAGGTTGATATCTCAAAAACTGACAGAGGTATGGCTGGCTTAAGGTCAAAATCCCACCTGCTGTCATATACAGCCTTACCATGGGATAATATCTCATAATCATGAATATGAGGTGTCAAATAGACAAAGAAGCATGTTTATACTTCAATACCTCATATGTCAGCCAATACTGGGGTCCCATACAGCTTCTGTACAGCATTCTACGCGTCAGACACATCAGAATCAGGCTGTGAGGTCCCCAGATGAAAATTTTCACCCTGTATTGGTGAAAACCGCCCAGATGTGGTTTCAAAACCACATCTGAGCCCAATACAGGGTATACAGGCTGTTTGCAAACCACAAGCCTGTCCTGGAGAGTGAAAAATCTTCACTTCCTCTACGTGGAAAGGTCTAGCAGCCTTTCCACCCCAATTTCAGGATAAAAGGAGGGCTTTTCACAGCCAAAATCATCTCCTCATCCTGCTCTTGAATAACCTACGTAGTAAACTGTCAAAAACAGTTTTACTCTTGGTTAATAATCAGGTATAATTATAAATTTAATTATTGTAACCCAACAGATAAAGCTACACCCAGGGCTTTCAGCAGCGCTCACCACCACTATATCTCTATAGTAAAGCCCTTAAAATCTTAATTTAATCATCCATTATCAACTTTATTATATTTTAAAACCATTTTTACGGTGTCACAATCATAGTTTTAGCTGTAAATAGCCTTATAACTTCTTCAACATAGACTCATCCTGACATTTTGGGGGCCTGGCCGTGTTTTAAATCCTTTTTTGGACCTTATAAGTAAGTCTTTTCTCTTTTTATGACTTATTAACAAGTGTTTTATCTTTTTTTAGGCGTGATTTCTCTATTAAGATATATATTTTATATATCTTTATCCTTTTCTTTATATATACTCATATTATAAGAGTATCATTCACGTGGTTAATACCCACTGAAAATAACTATTTTTGGTGTGTTTTGTATATAAAAACACATAAGCCATCAATAGGTCCTGTATTCTTGACTGAATAAGGACACCTCTGACTGAAAAACCATCAGTTGAGGCATGGTTAAGTGTATTGTTAGCTCAATAACACTTATACAGAATACACTTGAAAACCACAAGTGTATCTGTGGGATACTGGCACAAAAACAATGTGACAGGGTACCAAAAGCTGTAATTCTGACGTGGAATTGTTGATTCAATTACACTGTCATTATACAGGGCACATTGTAGTAACATACAAGCCCAGAGGCCAATCTTAGACGTGAAAAACCAGCACCCTTGAGAAGTCTTAACTGACATAAGCCCTCTTTTTTCCTGCCTTGATTCAGTGGAAGAAAATTACATCCCACTTGAGACCCAGTCACAGGCCAACACACCAGTGACACCCTCAGAACCAGAGGGCAGCAAGGGCAAAGGAAAGAGGCACAGTGAAGGTCTCATTACAGCCAAGAAGTGGACACCCATAGCCACTCAGAGAAGTAGAAAACCACAAAACTCTGCATCCATACAAGGTAAACCAACCTTAAACACTTGTACAGGAAAGATTACAATTATTAACCCAGTTGTAACTTCCAAAGGCAAACTGCCCAAGTCAGCAGACAATAAATTTGTACAAGGCACAGGCAAAGGTAAATACCCTAAGAGCATAAAGTTTTTGACTGCTTGCAAACACTGATATGTCCCCTGCATACCTCAGAGATCTTGGCTTCCAAAGGAACCAGCCAGAGGACAGAGAAGGATTGTCCAGAACCAGCAGACCTGGAAGAAGACACCTTGGACACAGTGGTGGATGGCAAAACAATGAGGGAGATAATATCAACCTTGCCATTCACACTCCAATTCAACAGAAACCTCAAACCAGAGGACTGGAAGGATATGGATCAAGTTCTTCAGATCCACCAACTCCTCAAAGATTTTTTTCAATGGAGCATGGACAACAAGAGGTTCAACCTAGCAACTCACTGGGCAGAACTTGGATCAAGCTGCCAGAAGATCTGTCTCAAAGAGATAGACTTCAAAGACCTTATGGAAATCACCAACGGTTGGAATCCTACCAGGCAGCACAGAGGATAGGGGAGAATCAAGCCACTATCCAAGCAATAGAAGAACAATTAACCCAGACAGGGCCTACTCAGATTCCTTTGGGTTCACAAGGAGCAGGCCAAATCAGCTCTCCAGTGGCTTCACACCATTCAGAAACCAACAGATCAGTGGCCAAGAGTCACCATTCTTCACAATTCCAGGAAGTTTCCAGGAGAAGACAAGGAAACAAGGGCAAGAACAAAGCCTCCTTCAACCAGAGGAGGAAAGAGTCAAACCCCATGATCCAGAAGCTGTTAGATTTGGTAAAAGAAGTACACAAGAACCAGAAGTAGTTGTAAACCACTCTAGAATCAGTAGTCCTAGTAATAGAAACATTACCCCCACTCAGACTGAAAATAACATTGTCACATCTGAGAGTAACATCAACAGTGATACACTTTGGTTACAAATGTCCCAATATGCTGAACAATCTGCAAAGCAGTTTGCAGAAATTAAAGCTAGCCAAGAGAGGATGAGACAAACTCAAGCCTCCTTGGAACAAATAGTTAAAAATCTTCAAGAAGGATATGCTCAACTGAGAAAAGCCTCTGAAGAAACCAACAAAGGACTGAATATAGTCTTTGAAGAGCAACACCACAGCACAAGGGACAGGGAGTGTCTGGATCAAGACATTAACAAATTGTTTAATGCCTATCATAGCTTGAAGCCCCAACCACAAGGCCAAGCTATGGAGAATCCATATCAACCAGATGACATCAAACCAGATGCCATGATGTTGAATAAGGCAAGATCTCCATCACATTACCAGGATGGATATGGCATGTCTTATTCAGAGAAGGAAGCCTTGAAACAGCTTCCTGAGGCCTCCAACTGGCCCAAATTCTCTGGATCAGGAGAATATGATCATATGGAACTCATAGATTATATTAATGGACTCTTCATTGATGTACCAAGCATACCAGACTACTGGATTACTGCTAGATTAAATACTGCATTTAAAGGTCATGCAAGTATATGGTACACATAAATGAAGGAAATCCATGGCAGAAGAAACTGGCCATGGTGGAAGAGTCAAATCATCCAAAAGTACAGTAATGGAACTTGGATATGGCAAAAGACCATGTCATTTGAGAATGATAAATACTCTGTGGACAAGGATCCATATGAGTGGTGTCTTAGACAGTCTGAAAGACTCAAAGCCATTGATCCTCAGATGAACATCCAAATGAGGAATCACAAACTCCTGACACAACTGCCAGGAGAGCTAGAGCATGCAGTAAAATGCAGATGCAACCAAAATTGCACTCTAGATGACATAGCCAACACCTTACAAGACATAAGGAAGAGGACAAATATAGGGAAATTCACCCCATATAAGAGCAGTAGTTTTAAAGAGAAACAACCTTTCAGGGTAGAGTTTAAAGACAAACCCAAAGAAAGAGTGGCAGAAGTGGCAAAGAAGAGAAATTCTTGTCACAATTGTGGTTCAACAGACCACTATGCCAACAACTGTCCAAAGGCAAAGAAGAAAGTCTATGCCATAGAGAAAGTCCCTGAGGAAGAACCTCCAACAGAGGATTCTGATTCAGACTCTATGGGTGATGCCATCAGAGAACCATCTGAGGATGATCAAGACACAAGAGAGGAATTTCTAGTGGAATACCAAGAAGAAACCCCACTGGAAATCCAGGACATACAGTTGGAAGCAGGCATGCCACAGGACACTGCTAACAAGAACTTGTGCAAACACACACAAGATGCACAAACATTCCTGGTTACACCAGCCAAAGGAATGGCATATATACATGGAACAGCCACAAAAATGACTGTTTGTATTGACAATGCTCAGCATCCACTGATCATTGATAGTGGAGCACACTGCTCCATAGTGGCCAGAAACTATCTGGATACCCACTTCCCAAACTGGGAAAAACAGCTCTTTCCCACTAAGGCAGGGAACTTTAAAAGTGCATCAGGGAAGATGACTTCCATTGGGAAAATTATCAAGGAGATAATTATACCCCACAGGAAGGGTAATATCAGACTCAACCCAGAGTTTGTAGTGCTTAATGATTCCCACATCCAAGGGTTTTTACTGGGAACAGATTACCAGAGGATGTATGGCATAGATATTTACAACAGTAAAAATAGGCACATCACCATAGGTACTAACAAGGAAAAGAAATTTTCACTTGACATATACCAGATATCTTCTCAGGATCCACTGAAAGAACTTCTGAAGGAATTCAGAGAGGGACAGTTTAGCACTACCCTCACCAGTAAACAAAAACTAAGTTTACTGAAGATGCTGAGAAAGAACAGACCAGCATTTGCCATTGGTGAAGAACCATTAGGCAAGATCAAAGGCCATGATATAGAACTATATCTGGATGTGGAAAGACCTTATCCACCCATGCTGAGAAGACCTCCTTATCCAGCAAGCCTGGAAACCAGGAAAGAAATTGAGAAACACATCAATGAACTCCTGGATATGGATATCATCAGGAAGATTGGACATAATGAAATAGTGGAAATCACCACTCCTGTCCTAATCACTTGGCATGATGGCAAATCTAGATTGTGTGGAGACTTCAGAGCCCTGAATAACTACACAAAAGCAGACAGGTACCCTATACCAAGGATACCTCATGCCTTGGATAAGCTAGCCAAAGCCAAATACATAACCAAGATGAATTGTATGAAAGGCTTCCACCAAAATGGAGTTAAACCAAACTCCATGAAATTACTCAGAATAATATGCCATATGGGCATATATGAGTACACCAGAATGCCATTTGGCATTAAGAATGCACCAGCCCACTTCCAAAGGATGATGGACACCATATTCCAAGAAGAAATAATGGAAGGCTGGATGGTAGTATATATTGATGATATCATTATATACTCAGAGACATGGGAAGACCATGTACAATACATAGACAGAGTTCTAAGTAAATGTATACCCATCAATCTGAAAATTTCACTCAAAAAGTGTAATTTTGGCCAACAAGAGCTACTAGCTCTGGGACATGAAGTCTCAGGTCTTAGTCTGGCAATTGACCAGAACAACATAGCAGCAGCACTGCAAAAGCCAGTACCAAAGAACATCAAAGAGATGCAATCTTTCCTTGGGTTTGCTAGCTACTATAGAAACCATATCAAAAATTTTGCACACATAACTAGTAGTTTATACAAGTTATGTTCAAAAGATGTAGTTTTTGAAATAACCAAGGAGAGGAGGGATGCATATGAGAGAATCAAATATGAACTCACCAATGCACCAGTGCTCATCTTACCTGACTTTGAACTACCATTCAAGTTATATATAGATGCAGCATGCAGCCAAGGCTTAGGAGCAGACCTTCACCAAAGAAAAATTGTGGATGGTGAACCAAGAGAGGGTGTAATATGTTACATCTCTAGGAAACTGAAAGATTCAGAAGCCAGGTATGGGGCCACCCAGACTGAATGTCTATGTCTAGTCTGGGCTCTAGAAAAACTCTATTATTATTTGGAGGGTGCAGTCTTTGAAGTCTACACAGACTGCACAGCCTTGAAGTCTTTACTAAACATGAAGACTACTAATAGACATATGCTGAGATGGCAAATAGCTATCCAGGAGTATAGAGGGAACATGACCATCATATACAAGGAAGGTAAAAGCCATACCAATGCAGATGGCCTCAGCAGATGGCCACTGGACAATGTCAAGAGCAATCCAGCTTATGACCCAGAAGTTGCAGCCAAAATCCCTATCCATTTCATGGAAATAGATAGGAGGAGGAACTTCAGATTTTCTGAATGGGCACCAGGGAATGGTACCCTTGACAGTAGAAACACTGATTCAGAAGGAACAGAAACTCCCATACTGGGAATAAGCTCCTCAGAACTGCACAATGAATTCTTCAGTACAGTACAGAAGTCTTATGCCAAACACAAACAGTGTAGCATACTACTCCAACTCCTTCAACAAAAGTACAGGAGCCCAGAACTGGAAACCCAGCTGGAAGAACCCTGGTTGAGGGCCTATAAGGACAATAAGTTTTTTCTTATAGATGGCCTGCTCTACCACAGAGAAAAGCACACAAGTGCACTCACAGTGGTAGACAGAGATCACATCTCATTGATCCTACAAGAATGCCATGACTGCCCCTACATGGGACACATGAGTGAAGACAGGACCAGAGAGAGGGTAGCAAGCACAGCTTGGTGGCCCAAGTGGGAACAAGAGTTGATTTAATACATCAACACTTGTGAAAGATGCCAAAAGGAAAATAGGAAACATGGGAAGAAGTATGGGTTACTTCAACACATAGAAGAACCCAAGCACCCATGGGAAACCATCAACATGGACTGGGTTACAGGACTTGTCCCAGGAGGCAAAGAAAACTACAATGCCTGTTTGATCATAGTTGATAGGTTCAGCAAGCGCATGAGGTGTCTACCATGCCATAAAGAAGACACAGCCATGGATACTGCTCTGTTGTTTTGGAATAACATCATATCCACCTGTGGAGTCCCTAAGATCATCATTAGTGATAGGAACCCAAAATTCACATCTGAATTATGGACTAACCTATATGACATGCTTGGCACAAAACTTGCTTTTTCCACAGCTTACCATCCACAAACAGATGGCCTAGCTGAAAGGATGATCCAAACAATGGAGGACATCCTCAGAAGATTCTGTGCCTATGGCATGGAATACAAGGACCATGAGGGATACACCCATGATTGGGTTACCCTCTTACCAGCAGTCCAACTGGCTTATAATACAAGCCAGCACTCCACCACAGGTAAAACACCTGCACTGGTGGAGAAAGGGTGGAACCCCCTGTTACCTGTGGATCACTTGAAGAAGAATCTTCTAACCATCCACCCCACAGCCAAAGACTTCCATGATATGTGGAAGAAAGCCTGTGACACTTCTGCCAAATGCATAGCTGAGGCCAAAGAGTATAACAAGCAGAGGTGGGACAAATCACACATGGAACCTGACTTTAAGGAAGGGGACCAGGTGTTAGTGTCTACACTGAACTTTAACAATCCCGAGGGACCCAAGAAAATGAGAGACTCATTTGTAGGGCCCTTCACTATCATTAAGTTGATAGGGAAGAATGCAGTAGAGGTCAAGCTCACTGAGGAGTTTTCCAGGAAACACCCAGTCTTTCCAGTGAGTTTGGTCAAACCATACTTCCAGACAGAGGAGGATAAATTCCCCTCCAGGAGGAAGAATCCCACACCACAAGAGATAGTGGAAGTGAAGGACTCCCCTGGACCTGTGAGTAAGATCATCAGGGACAGGAAGATCAGACTCAATGGGAAGGATCAGAGACAATACCTAGTCAGATTCAAGAACCAGACAGCAGATAAAGACAAATGGTTGGCAGAAGCTTCCATACCAGATGGGAACCTTCATTTAAGGAGATTCAGAGCCTCTAGGCGAACTGAACAGTCTCATCAATGATGAGCCTTTTTTGGAGGGAGGGTATGTCAGCCTGTGACTCAAAACCAGAGCACAAGCATGACAGCCAAAATACCATAAACCAATGGTATAGCCAAGATACCACCAAAACATGGAGCTAAGCCAAATTAGCTCAAAAGGTATCAAAAGATAGAGGAAACTCACCTCTTTCTGAAAATATAAGTCCCATCACCATAGGACAAGAAATAACAAAGTTATTCCTGCTCAAAGTTATTGCTGAGCATAAACCTTGATTTTCACCTCTCATCTAAAATCTAGAAGGAGAGGCTTAACCCCATCAAATGGGTATTCAAAATGAAGCTCTAAGTCAGGGCTATCCAATGGTACCAGCAAAACTGAGCTAGCACCAATATTACTGGAGTTATGGTCAATTTAAGGCCAAATAAGGGTGAACAAAACATTCACCTCTCATCTAACTTCTACAGTTTTAGTGTGGAATACCTGAAGTGGGGTATCTTTGGAAAGAGCACAATCAGGGCTATCTGATGGTGCCATCCACTTCTTCATATCTCAACTATAACAGAAGTTATGAGGCAAACAAGCTCAATACAGCTTTTTGCCCAAACCACGCCTATGTACAAAAACCTTGTACATGGGATAACTTTGCCATATTTAATGATAACCATACAAAATTGGGTACCATTGTGTAGAGCTCATACAGGGCTATCCAATGAACCAATTTTGAGGTTGATATCTCAAAAACTGACAGAGGTATGGCTGGCTTAAGGTCAAAATCCCACCTGCTGTCATATACAGCCTTACCATGGGATAATATCTCATAATCATGAATATGAGGTGTCAAATAGACGAAGAAGCATGTTTTTACTTCAATACCTCATATTTCAGCCAATACTGGGGTCCCATACAGTTTCTGTACAGCATTCTATGCGTCATACACGTCAGAATCAGGCTGTGAGGTCCCCAGATGAAAATTTTCACCCTGTATTGGTGAAAACCGCCCAGATGTGGTTTCAAAGCCACATCTGAGCCCAATACAGGGTATACAGGCTGTTTGCAAACCACAAGCCTGTCCTGGAGAGTGAAAAATCTTCACTTCCTCAACGTGGAAAGGTCTAGCAGCCTTTCCACCCCAATTTCAGGATAAAAGGAGGGCTTTTCACAGCCAAAATCATCTCCTCATCCTGCTCTTGAATAACTTACGTAGTAAACTGTCAAAAACAGTTTTACTCTTGGTTAATAATCAGGTATAATTATAACTTTAATTATTGTAGTCTTTTATTATTGTAACCCAACAGATAAAGCTGCACCCAGGGCTTTCAGCAGCGCTCACCACCACTATATCTCTATAGTAAAGCCCTTAAAATCTTAATTTAATCATCCATTATCAACTTTATTATCTTTTAAAGCCATTTTTACCGTGTCACAGTCATAGTTTTAGCTGTAAATAGCCTTATTACTTCTTCAACATAGACTCATCCTGACACATGAAAATTCTGTAAGTATTCAACGAGGCAATCATAATTTTCTTGGTCATGGCGGGATGGTTTGCTATATTTATGGTCATTGAACGGGAAGGTGGCTGTGATTCGAAAATCTGTTTCATTTCACATGGCACGGATGGGGATTTCAGGAGAACGGAAAGGTTGGAACGTCGACAGATATGTTGAAGTAAGGTTTTATCTATATCATTTATTCAGAGCTGCAAGAAGTTAATCTTATTCAGTTCAGGTGTTTAATCAATGTGAATATATTGATCTTATTAATTGACGTACATATTTTGTTATTTGTTGGCATTTTTTTGCAAATACTCCAATCAAGCGCTCATAACCCCATGTGGCTGAGGCTTGTGCTGGGCCCCAACGTTGGAAGAGTTCTGAAATATGATCAGAAAAATGATGATATGGTTTACTTTTCTGTTTTGGGAACAGGAGTTGATTGGATAGGCGGAATGTTTTCCAATGTTCAGCAAATGCAGTCGCATCATCTATTGAAACAGTCCAACTTGTGGCAATGTTGATAGCACTAATCAAATGGAATGTATTCTTGGTTAGTTCATTTGCAAGTTCTTCTGACTGACCCATTTTTCTTTGAGTGTTCGCGGATTGGTGTACATCTAATGACATCTGTTGACTGAGCATGAAAATGGAATATAGACCTTATATAAGAGAGCCCATTCAGCGGCTTTTAAGCTACCATGAGAGGGGGAACCCATGTTGCGAGGTACTCTTGTCCATGATGAGGGAATTATTGTCTCAGATATGATTTGTCGGAGATGCTCCAGAGCCTCACCCTTGATCTGGTGATCACTCAGTGCAGTGATATCCAATTCAGAGGGGATGTAATCGGCATCAAATTAAGGAATCTCTGCAGAATCACTAGATGGATGTTCCATGTGAGGGGTGGGCATTGGGAAGTAGTTTTTTTGGGTGGAAGTAGTGGGGAGTGGCTCATTTATTATTTTTGCTGCATCTCTTCTCAGGGAGCGGGTCTCTCTCAATGTGATTTTATCAAGAGAGCTGTGGGAGGTCATGGAATCTGAGTCTGAACTGGTGGTGTCATTTGATTTCCTGCGGGACCTGAGGTAAATTTTTGATTTGGACTCTGGAATGCACAATTTGAAAGTTGCATGATCCTTCAAAATTCCAAGTATTAAATTATGCATTATGTCAAGATTAACCATTCAGGTTGCATCCAAATATGGAAGGTCTTCTAAAATTGAATATTGCACTCCATACTCAGAGAAAATTGCTTGTCTTTGTTGTGGGGTTGCCCGAAGCCATTTGGCAATGGTTGATTTATGATTATGATATGAGCGTGTGTAGTGAAATTGAGGACCAATTTCTTCAATTTGAGCTTTGTGAATGGTGCAAAAATTACAAAAGTGGTTACCTGAATGGGAAAAAAATCCAGTAAGCTTGCGCATGGCAACCACATCCGCAATGGCTGTGAGAATGGCAACACGGATAAAGGATCCTGAAGGACCTGTTGAGGTGGGTGAAAAATGGTAACCTTGCCATAGCTCTTTGAGCTCCTTGATGAGTGGCATTAATAAATAATTCAATTGAAGGGAAGTTGGCTCCTTCGGACCAGGGATGATTCCTGCAACATAGACATTCTCTGGCTTCAATCTTTCACTTGGGGGGAGATTAAGACAAATAAGCATGATAGGTCCAATGCTGGCCAACCGGGTGGACTTTCCATGTGCATTAAACCAGTCCACATAAATGGAGAAGGCCAATGCACCAGGAATGGACATGAATGGGGGGTCATGGATATTTCTAGTGTCAGTGAAGCGTCTCCAGACCAATCCATCCCAGCCGTCACATTTTGGGGAATCTTCGGGAGTTTGGGATTGTTGATGTTGATGCAGAATGTCCATAATTCCAGCCCGCTTGAGAAATCTGGCAAGCCAATTTTTGAATGGTTGATAAATGAGATGTTTTGTTGGTGTAAATTTTTGCTTCATGTTGGTGGTGTTTTGGGTGTGGGATTCAAAAGAATAGATGAATTTGCCTAATGATTGTGTGCAAGGGGGATCATGATCATTTGGGTCATTATGGCGTTGACAGTGGGGTTGGTCAGTTGTGACTGATTCAGTAAGGCCATTAAGAGAGAAACATTGAGGACAACATATATAGTTTTGAATCACTGGCCCCAATTGGAGATGTTCAAATATGGTACTCAGATCTTGAGGTATATGGAATGCAGGAATGGGGGGACCACTGGAGCTTGAGATGCTGGACTTGATCAGCAGGTTTAGGGCGGGGTTGAGAATGTGTGAAGCCCTGCGGGGTATATTATACCTTAATGATAGAATGGCAGATATTATCATTCCAAGGTCTTGTGGAGGAAGGGTTTGACTGCTGCTGTATGGTTTCTGTGCAATTGAATTGAGCCCCGGTGCTGTGGAGAAGGTGCTTTGGGCCCATGGTGAATAATCAGCTGGGAATATTTGATCCAATAGAAGTTGTGGGCACTCAGTTCCGGATGCAGAAGTAGGGATGTTTGGAAGAGATTTGGGTGCAATGGTTGATTTGAGCTTTTTAATGTGCTGTTTATATTGGAAAGGTGTGAAGGCAACTCAAGGCCTATCACCCTCAGGGGAAGAGTGTGTTTGAGTTGAGCAGTGTTGACACATGCATATACCCATTGAGGAATAGCGGCGGGTTGTCATTGTTGCAGGAATTGGGAGTACGGTTGGTTTGTGTATAAATATCTATGGCTGATGTGAAAGTGTTTAGGAGTGTTATTAATTGGCAAAAAAATCGGGTGATTATTTATGAAGGGGGAGATGATTTGAGCCAGCTGAGAATTTTATCCCATTTGTAATGGTGCGTGAGCTGCAGCTGATGGAGTGTAACATGTCTCATCTGGATGGCGGAATTGGTTAGGAGTTTAATTGGGTAAAATGCCATGCTGCTCAATGCTCATACATATTCTATTTTATTTACACATGGCGATACTGCGGTTTTGACCCTTGAGGGGTGTTCAAATAGGGATGTGTCAACATTGATTTGGGGGGATTGACATTCAAACCATGTACGCTGGCACGCCATCTTACATGGCTTAAACCTTATTACAGACATAACGATATAACTCTATTACATAAGGGGTTGGAGTGCAGCTAAAGTCTTGGTATTTGGTTTGAGTGCAGCAGGCTTTTAATTGGTTGGAATGTGATTTGGATTGTCTCGCGTTTCTTGAAAAGGTGATGTCTCTTTTGTGGGTAAATCCTTCATGAATATACCCCTTTACAGATGTACAATGCTGTGGAATTTCAATGGATATATCGGCAGTTTGGATAATTCACAAAATGTGACAATGGGGAGGCGGAAATGTTACCAAATATGATTACTTATGGATCATGGGTCTCCTTTGAGATCAAGGGAATATTACATTATATGGTGGTAGGCCGTGCCGGGTGGTTTCCGACAAAAGTGGAGGAGCTCAAGAGGAGGCAGGGAGGATTCTCCTAAAAAGAGGCTTATTGGACTTCCACGCAACACTTAGTTCCAACTATTCATAGAATTTCTCTATTCTAAATTTGAAAGATTTCATCTCATATCACTCTATTTTATAATAATACTGAGGTGTTTTATCTAGTTAAAAATATTACTGTACTTTTTCAGCCCTTATGTCATCTTCCAAGTCACATAAATCCCGTTCAGGTTCTGTTCATGACTCAGATAGTGAATCTAGCATAGAATATGTTCAAACACAGTCACCATTGAGTCCCAACATTCCTCTCACAACCCCTATCGCATCCTCAATGAATGTATCAGGTCTTAACATTGATGTGGGCAATCCAAAGGCTCCAACTTCAAGCACTTGGTTGATCCCAAATATTTCCGTCACTCCAATTCCCCCAAATCCCACTAATACACAAACACATGTGTCTCAGGGGCCAGAAGGCACACCTCAAATCTCATCACACCCTAATCCCCAATCAAAATTTCCACGTGAGTTCCTCCTTAATCCCGGTCGGAATCCAGTCGCATCCCAGGATCCCTTTGGCCAAAGTAAACAGCCAACCCTCAATATTCCATCAGGATCTCAGGTTCATGTGGTTGATGAAAGGCGGGTGGATGGGGGGCGACGAAAAAGACCATTGGAGAATGTAACTTGGAGTGGTCTGTCGGAGGGAAATCCAGGATTGACGCTTCATCAAAGTAAGTCATTTTAATTTCGGAGTATAACCTTTTTCACAACTTGATATTTTTGTTTCATGGGTTAGATATGGCACCTAAAGGAAAGTGAGTCCAATCTCAGGAGCCAATTGAAGATTGTGAGTATGACCAGTCTTCATTAATTTTTTGATGTGTTAACTGATGATGTGCATGGCAGGTGATGAACTTTATGCATCTTCACCTCTGGTCCATAAAGAGAAAGTCACTGGATGTCATCATCCATATGCCTCCAAACCAAGAACAGCTCATTCCAGATCATCAAGAGAAAAAATGGTGGATGATGAGGATGAGAACATGTCTCCAACTCAAATGGAAACAAATGATGAATCAAGGAGGGACAATTTCACAGCACATGAGCATGGCACTCAGTCAAATAATGAGTTCACCCATACTCAAATGGGCCTTGCCCAGAGTATGCTTGAACAATCCGAGGTCAGACAGCAAAGGAACCAGGCTCGTAAAGCTCACAATGTGGCAAAACGTGCAAGCCAGAAGGAGCAAAAAAAATGGCTGAAAGCAGAACTTCCAGAGAATGTCCATGGAATGAGATCAGCAGTACATGCACATTGCCTGTTCCTACTCAAAGTTAGGGATAAGGATTTTTCCTCACTAGCAGCACCACCAAGCACAGAAGAGCGTGAAATTGCAATTAAAGTGGCTGGTCATCTTGGATATGTCCCCAAGGATGTTTTCAATGAGCCATCAACACAGGTTCAGTCTCAGGGTTTCCAAAGCTACTGCAAAAATGAGCTCCACAAGCTAGGACTAAAGCGATTCACTTGGGACTGGGAGAGCTCATGGCAACATCCGTTCAAAGAGCTGATGTCTATGGTGTTTTACCGTACATTCTGTCTTGCACTGGTCAGCACCGAGTATCATCATTACTGTTGGAACAAGGATCATGATAACTATGGGGTCGTGGAGGCTTTAATGGAGCAATATTTCACTTATTTGAAAAGAGAATGGAAGTCTATTCAAAAGGATGCCGAGTATTTGGTTAAAAAGAAGGAGAATCAAAAGCTCGCAAAGATTTGTCAAAGGGTTAGTTAATGTATCTCTTCTTCATTGTGAGCAAAGACTGATGATGATCTACTTGATTATGTGCAGACCTGTGAGCGCCGTCGTGAATGGTGTGATATGGCTAAATTTCCCATTCTAGCATCACAATTCAATGACCCTTGAGTATGTTCAGATAATGAGGAGGTACTGGAAAATGGCCGTCAAGTTTACTGCAAAGTGGGATTATGCTGGCGCTCCCAGTTATTTAATGAATTGGTATTAAAAATGGATTGAGACATAGAGTTTTGTAATCGCATTAAAAAAAGGGTAAAAAAACTATTGATAGATTGCCAGAATTACGATCGACAGATGATGGTGATATTCCGGAAGGCTTATCATTTCAGGTATTTGATCAAGATTGGCTCAAAGGCTGTAGTAAGATTCAGACTAGCGCCCTCAAAATACTTGGCATGCCAGTTATTAGGCCAAATGGTGATGCTCTGCAATAACTTAGTAATATAAATGTATAGCACCATTACAAATTAACATTTTGTGAATTATTTGTGCAGGTGTAATACAATCTGAGTATTATTTCTTAAAGATTCAACAACTTGCTAAATATGCCAGAATATACACAATATGAATTGGAATGTATCACCATCTCCCTTAGAAATAAGACTCTATTGCTCATTTTCATTGAGGAAATATTGAAGGACTTCGATCCAACTCATGGTTTTCATAATTGTGGACCTATGCCAGGGTGAACAAGAGTTATCAACTTGGTCAAACACAAATTATATAATATCAGTAAGGCTCACACAGTTAATGATTTTTTCTTTTCTTGGACCTTTGTGTGTGGAAAATGGCATTTACATAAGGAAGGATTTTAGAATAGCAATACAATTAGGGTCAAAGATGATCTTGAAAGGTATCTTCCGCATGTTGACCTCAACTGAATGAGGAGTGATATAGTGCATGACCTTTACAGGTTGTTGTTGGCCAATACGATGGAGTCGATCAACAGCCTGAGCCTCAATGGCTGGGTTCCAATTGGGCTCCTGGAAATGTGGATGTCAGGGGCCGCAAATCAGGGCAGAATTTTGGGGGTCCCCTCACCATTAAATAGACTGTATTAGCACAAGTTATATTGAGGACAGTTCCAGCTGCGGCAATGGATGCAATCAGTACTTCACATTCAGGATTATTGAAGAAACTCTCCAGTGCCTTCTCCTGTGCTCATTCTGTAATTGTTCCATCAATTCGTGCTGGGCAAGTGCAATACCAATTCTACAATATGAAAAAGTCAGATGGATTCAATTGGTAATGGATGCATATTAGAATTAATGCACAAATCTAGAAATTGGGTCCATTGAGTATAAACCACCGATTTGGTTGGACCACACCTTGTTTGTTTGTTCTTCATTAAGCTTTGTAGGAGGTGTGCAATTTTACTACTCATAATGCATGTTTCCACATCCACAATAGTTCGTGTGATTGTTGGCAAGTTATCCTGAGTGATCCTGCCCTTGGGGTCTTCCAAATCTGCCTCTGCAATTGTGTTAAGCATGATGTGATGGCTACAACATATTCGCAGCTTATTAATATTTCTGAAAAATTCTCCTGGTCCTTTGCTTTTGGATGATAGGAATTCTTCATATAATATGGAATATTCTTGCTGCATGGTTGGGTTGAGTGGGAGCAGCTCATAATGATGGCTAATAGGGGGGAGGGATTCGAGATGTGTGGTTTTGGTGCGGCGCAAACTTAAATGCCGCAATGCCAAATTCAAGATATAATTGCAACCTTTGGAAAGACTACTCAGGATGAATGGTGACCAGTTATCTTGATTGGCGCTCTGGGGTTGAGTGATGAATGATATTATGCCCAAAAGGTCATAAATGGTGTTGTGAATAGGTGTGCCCGTTAAGCATATTCAACGGGATGAAAGGAATCTATTAATGGCACGGTGAGTGGCAGTGTATTGAGAGCGAATATAGCTATACGATGGGGCAAGGGTTATTGGATATAAAAGGTAATTTGAATCATTTAAGATCAGACACTCACTGTGCTTCATCCAAAATTATACAATGCCACTTGATTTGAAAAATGAATGATCTAGAGGTATTGGTTTGCTTAAATTCTTGGGTGATAGTATTGTAAGAAGTGATGATGATCTCATATTTTAAGATGTCGGCTTGGGATAATGAGTGACAAGTGGGATCATGGTAGATTTTGGAATGCAGCGCTCCAGCCTGAGCATGCTTGGATATTTCTGATTGCCGGTTGGTAATTAAGCGAGGGGGGCAGATGATCATGGAGGGCGTGGAGAAATGGGAGTTTGCAATCATCCACTCCTTGGAGGTACCAATTAGAGCAATGGCCTGAATGGTTTTACCTAATCCCATATCATCCGCAAGCAGTCCTCCAAGAGGGGTATTGGTTGAAAGGGATTCAAATGAGCTAATGACCTTGTTTGTAATGATGTGCCTGGCATTGAAATTGGATCTCGGGGGTTGAGGTGGCCCAAAGGTTACGGGCTGATTGGCCATTGGGGATTTCTCAATCCCAGAGAAAAGCTAGTCCGGTCTTTTGATGAGGGAGGAGGGGGGTTTGAATAATGGCATGGGGAGGTCTGATCCACTGGGTAATTGTATCAGTTTTTGCTTGTAAAACAATGATGAAACAGCAGGATATGAAGCTGGCGTCGAGTTTGAAGCGGGAAATGTCGGAGTAAAGAGTTGACATTGACTATGAGTATTACAGTCATATTCTTTGGGCATTTTAAGCTTGAAATCTTGTGTTCAAAAGCTTTCCATTATGAATTAAATGTTTGGATACCATGTGAAGAACATCAATGCTAGATTGGGTTTCTGAGATGAGGAGGGATCATTTGCATCAGTCATAAATACTCCCTCAACAAATAATATTTGAGTAGGATTGGATTGGCAATTTTCAATTCATGCCCCACCAGGACCACAGTGCATGAAGGTTTTTGGTGCCCCAACAAATGGTATCAAGGTTTGGGAAAGGGTTGCAGGTAGAGAGCCAATAGCATGCTGGTGATTGGGGAGATAAACAAATATGTTGTGTTGATTGTGCCATATGATAATCCAAGAAGCTAAGTGGGAATTCTCAGGATTTAAGGTTATATCACTATTTATTTAAATACAAATATTAATCATCCCAATGCAAAGTGGCTGTGAAGGGGTTGACATGATAGCTATTTTAAATTATTTGGGGATAGTCGGAAATTATATGATTGGGAAGGGTTAGCTAAACGGAATGAAGACGGATAAGCGCAGGTGGGGAGCTTATATGAGAGGCAGCAATGGGGTCAAGGGGGGATGGCCTGTGGTTACGTACATGGACTTGATGGGGGTGGGCCTATTGGGCTGATAATTTTCATATCCAATTTGGGGCATATATCAAGGCAAGGTGGCCAAAATGTGGGTGCACCAATATGACTGCTGGATCTGCAGCAAGTTACGAAACCTTTGATGGAACAACGTTGACATTAGCATATCCGAGATTGGGTGGGTTGTAGCAACTTATTGTGGAGGGGCATATTAGAGGCATGCGGCCATGTTTGCTGGTGTGACAGCAAACAATGAGTGTATTGTCCCCAGGTTAACTGTCGCACAGGGACCTACTAGGCAATGTTGGCAGTTTCAAAGGGCAATCTCACTGTGGGGATGTTTGTGTGTGGGCAGGTGAGATATGTTTGGTGGCGTGCCACCAAACATGAGTTTGATTTTGCGTGAAGTTTTTTGATGACTGATGCCAACTAGGCTTCAGGGAAGGATGTGTGGCATGATCAAACGGGGAACCGACCATGAGGCGTGATCCACATATACATTCACCCCTATTGCGTTTGAGGCGGCTACTAATCCCCCGAGATTGGGATCACGGTCTTTCCCTCACGCGTGTACGAAACTCTGGAGAAAGAGGCCACACGCCCAAGGGAATTTTTGGCTGAAAGCCAGGTGCCACAACTTGCGCGGGGCGTGTGAGAACGTGAAGAAAATGACTCGCGGTGGGAGATACCCACGCAAACATGACCAGCCTCAGCAATCATAGGCTGGGATTATTCTAATGTGGATGAGGCTGAAGCAAATCCACACTGATTGGCCTCAGGTTTCCATGCGCAAGCGGGTGAGCGTCTGCAGTCAAGCTGACAACCCGGCTAAGAAAATAGGCAGTTGGAAGACTGGCAGTAAAATGTCTTCCAGGCATGTGAAAGTTACCTGTGTATGACCCGTTGGGGGTGCGTATGAAAGCATGTGGCTGCCCGACAATGAGAACGCGGGATGAACAAGTGCGGCCAGTCAAAGTTTGCCCCGACAATGGCACCGGAGTGAATCCACTGTTTGTGTATGACCCAAATAATAAGTCATCCCATTATGACCCACTTACATTAACTTGCGTTACATGCGCATCTGTGCCATAGTTAGGCAAAGCTGTCCAGCAAGGTGCATGAAAGGGATGCAGTTGAGATGTATGACTCAATGGCTTGACATGATTGCACGTTACATTGTTGAACAGCTTTTGCTCTGCCCTGCAGCATACTTTTACAAAGGTGTACTGCGTACTACAGTGTTGGCTGTACAGATTAGGAAGGTGTAATACTACTTGAGCCTGCATGCATACAGCGAATGTGCATGCACCTTCCGATTGTTTGCATATACGTAGCTCATGTGCCACATGCTCAGCATTGCGTTTCACCCGATTTGCACACGCAAGCTGAGCAGGTCATGGTCAAACGCACCGTGTGGAAGTGCTCAGTAAAGCCATGGAATGAACTATTTTTGCAATAATTCATTGGAAGGCTCAGTTTGGGGCACTTCACCAAAGCGTGTGAAATGCTGCACCTGGCTGAAATGTCATCCGATGCTGTGCCAAATGCTCAGAGTGTGTGCATACAAAAACGACTGAGCAATGGCTCAGCATGGTGCATTTGATATTGTTATATCTATAGTTCAATCACTGTGCAATTAAAATGTTCAGCCACTGAGGATTTCAATTATGACCCAAAAGCAAACCTGAGAAATGGGTTGAGGCAAGCTCACGCTGTATTCACTTGTGTTACAGCCCCCCCCTTTGTTCACATACTATTACCAGGCCATACGGTGTGGGAACTCCTTTTGTTGTGGGATAAATAATAGGCAGTACCTTGAGGGGGAAATTATTGGTGAGTCTGTTTTGAATTTCAGAATGAGCCAATAACCATGGGTGCTAAGGTGTATTAGCTGCCCCTCTAAATATACTGAAAAAGATGCCCTTTTTGATGAGATCACAAATCAATTATTTAGTTTTGTGGCTTTTCAATTAGAGAATTTTCTTCAGCAGTCTCTATCAGTCTGTCAATAAAAGATCACTATGATAATACTGGTAATAGTTAATATTTTTTTGAATAATTTAGGTTTGCTTAACTTTCTTGTTATTGATTATAATTCTTTTTAATTAATTCTTCTAGTATTCCTTCTTTCAATACCTGAGATATTTTAAATAATATTTTTTAAGATCACTATTAATATTAATAATAATCTTGATAGCTAGCTAATACTTCTGAAGGTGATTTAATAATACTATCAATATAGCTATAATAGCTTAAGGGTAAGATAATTCTTTAAGGGTGGTTTTGTTTAATATAAGGGTAAAATATAAATGATATAATAGTAATATAATACTGTTATAATCAATATAAATATAATCCAATATACCTAAAAGGCTTATGATATAAGGTATAAGGGTAAGATGATATCCCTTCTATAAATAAGGGTTATTATTAAATTAGATAAGATCACCAATGATAATATCTTCAAACAATACTTCAGCACTACTACTATAATGGTAAGACTATTAAGTAATATTAAACTCTTTCATTAATATTATAAATATCTTTCATTAATTAATCATAAATAATACTATAAGATACTGAGCCTTGCTACTGATCTTTTTCAATATAAATACTAGATTATCCTACTAGAGAAGGGATGGATTGATCATCAAGATTATTGTCTGAATCAGAAGCATGGTGGGAAAAACAGGGAGAGAGGCCCTTTATTTATACCTTTTGGGCCCTCCATAGAGCCTTCCAAAAACAAGGGACTTAGAAAAAATTCCACCTTGAGACATTTTTTCTGGTGGGTAAATTAAAAATTGTGTCATTTGATCAAGATATTGCACCATATGTTTGGTTGATTGCACCATTCTGAACCTTATTATTGTCAGTGCACAGCCTTGAGACATTTTTGCTAGTGGTTAAATTTGGAATGGTGTCATTTGTTCAGGATATTGCACCATATGTTTGGTTGATTGAACCATACTTTTTGAATTATACTCTTATTTTGACTGAACTTTATTCTTATTATGCACAGCCTTGAGACATTTTTGCTAGTGGTTAAATTTGAAATGGTGTCATTTGATACAGATATTGCACCATATGTTTGGTTGATTGCACCATTTTAAAAAACTGTATTCTTATCTCTACTAACCTTATTTTTCTTCTTCACAGCCTTGAGACATTTTTGCTGGTGGTTAAATTTGGAATGGTATCATTTGATACAGATATTGCACCATATGTTTGGCTGATTGCACCATTTTTTTAAAACTGTATTCTTATCTCTACTAACCTTATTTTTCTTCTTCACAGCCTTGATCTGTATTTAGTTGAGTATTCTTCTATGTAAAATTTAATTTGTAAATAATACCTGTAATGTTTGGTTATGGGAGTTTAAGTGGAGATTGAGTAATGTAACACTATGTTAACTTATATGTAAGTGTTTTTTTTATGTCAAGAAATGTAACACATGATGTTGTAAGAGTAATGGTATCACTTATGTAATATTACACATGTTTATTCATATTGAATATTTAGACAAGCTGCATTATATTTAAGCATATTCTTGTACCTAGTATAGAGTGTATAGTATCATTTCTCTTCTTAAATCCATGATATCTAGAAAGTTATTGACATTATGGGGTTGAGGCAATATATGAGTATAGGTAAAATTTGATGTAGATTCCAGTGGAATACTTATTTTTGTTATTTTAATATAATTATCTTCCTTTTTCTTGAATTTTTTTTGTAATTTTATCTTTCACTTTTTATCTTTATTTTCTTTATATGTATATTATTATTATTATTATTATTGATCAAAGTTTTAGCTTTGAAATTGTGGATTTGAACCTTGGAAGAACTGGTATGGAATACCACATCCCCCTCTCCATTTAATGCTGTCCCCAGCATTCAAGGTGATAATCCACTTACTTTTTTTAAAAAAACAATCAAACATTTCCCCCCTTTTTTTTTGAATAAAAGGATTTTTATTCATCAAAGTCCTCTTCATCTTCAAATTGAGATTCATCTTCAACTTCCTCTTCTCCTTCTTCCTCTTCTTCCTCTGAGTCCAACTCTTTTCCTCTTGGATAGAACTTTTTTATTTGACTTGCTGCAAACCTTCTTGAGTACTGATTTGTATTTTTCTGCACTATTTTGGTAATCCATTTTGTAATATCACTGAAATGATTCTGTTTTTCTCTTTGATATTTCTATTTTTTTATATATTTTTTTCTTTTTAAAACTGGTTAAGTTGAAATAAATATAATATCAATTCTTCTATTTTCTTTATTTCTTCTCCTTATTTTAATAATTTCTTAAATTAAATAAATCTTCACTTCTTTTATCTTTTTCTGTCCATATATTCGAGGTTGCAGTTTAAGGTCATACAGGAACCTACAACTCAGGTGTGCAGACCCTGTATATTAGGTATACAAAATCCTGCCTTTTTATGTCATACAAAGACAATAAGACCCCTTGTCCATTTCTTCACAAGGGAGAAGTTTCATGTCATGCTGAGGACCTCCTGGTCTTCAATTTGACTTGATCCAAGGGCAGTTTATTTTTATTTATTTTATTTTATTTTTATTTTTTTCTTGTTAAGTTGAAAGATTCCTTATACTAATATCAACTTAAACTACATTGAGGCTTAATAATTCATAAAATGTTTGGGTTGATAGATTCTTATTTCTTCTTTTCAGTCATTACCAATCTCCTTGCATATTTCAATTCTACATTTTTGTCCTTCTTTCTTCAATATTTTATTCTTTGGCCAATTTATCACATATTTTTGAGGATTTTATTTGAACCATTTCAAATCTGACCTCTTCTTTCTTCACATTATTTTTCAATACCACTACTCCTTTCATGGACTAAAATAAAGAAATAGATTATAAGCCCTCAGGTGTGCCACCCCTGTAGTTTTAAGTCATACAAGGACTTAACATTCCACTACTCCCTTCATGGATTCATTAAATTGCCAATTTTATATATTGAAAGAAATTCTCATAATTTTAGAGTTGAATATGCCTTCAGGATGTTTTTATGATAAGCTTAAAGGAAAGCCAGTCTATATTTATCATCTTCCATTTATTATTATGAAAATTAATCATATCATGATTGAGCTTTCAAGATACTATTAAGATATATTCTTTTTATTCTTCTTTCTATCTGTAATATTAATCTTCAGGTTTGGGAAAAGACCCCCTTCCCATTTAAATTTCTGTAGTTGGTTTTCCTAATTTATTGGTATTTTGTTTTTCATTCTTGAAATATGTTCTTGCCAAATTTTGAATTTTCAGCTTAATTATTATTATTAGTTTGAGTCTTATTCATACTAAGAAGAGGGTTTTAATTTTTGTGGTGGCCTGACACTATATAGTGGCAGTCTACAAGGATATAACTCTAATCAACTCAGAGATATTTCCCCTCATCAGACCAGGTCTGACCTTGGCTGCTCAGTGTATATGTATTTTTTATGTACATATAGACCAGTTGTCCAAGTGCCACCTAGAGCAGGAAGACCATTAAAGCCTCTCTTTTCTGAATGAGATTTTCCTAATAATAATATTAATAATAAACATAATATTTATAATCTTTAAGTTATTGATAATTCTTATGTTTTTTTTTGTTTTTTTTTGAGTATATATATATTTATATCTATTTATCTATATATATTTGACTTTTTCATATATAATCTTTTATAGTATTAAGATTTTAATATTTCCAGTTTAAGGTCATGGTGGAACCATATAATTGAACATTCATTTATTTAAAAATGATAAGTGAGAAAGTTCCATTTTATAGTATTTGTGGACTTTGAATATTTATTGCGTGAAAAATAATAATAAAAGAAATTCCAGTTTATGGTCATAGAGGACCCTCATTGACTTGAAGGTTCCTCTTTGAATCTAAAAGCTATTTGATATGAAATATAGCAACAATAATAAGATCATTTAATTGGTTCTGATATAGAATAATTCTATTTAGAATGATATAGTAATAAATGTATTTTGCTAATGATAAATTAATAACAAAAGAAAATTTCCAGTTTTAGGTCATAGAGGACCATGGTTATTAAATAAATATTGAAAAAGATACCAGATTGATTAATGATGATCTAATTTAAGAAATAAGTCCAGTTTAAGGTCATAGAGGACCCAATTGACACTAATGAATATATATTTTTTATTTTTTTTAAAAAAATGAAAAATAAAAATAAAAAATGAATTAGAAAAAAATAAAAGATAAATTTAATTATTTCAATAATTTTCCAGTTTAAAGTCATGGAGGACTTTCTTCTTTTTGTATTTGAATCACTATTATTATTAGTTTTTTTTTTTTTTTTTTTAAATATAATTAATTTTATTTTATTCTATGTGATGATATTAATCTTCATATTACCCAGATATTTATATATTTATATATTTATATATTTATTGTTTTATAATATTTATGACCACATGTTGTTATTTATTTTATTTTTAATATCTGATTGTAATATATGAACTGAATAATGATTAAATTTGAGTTTTAACTATAATCAATGGATTGATTTTACCATTTAATTATTTTTTTCTTTTGTTATCATGATTTCATTGTCACTATTACTATATGATTTATTTTGAATAATCTTCTTTTTTTTTTTTTTAAAAAAAAACAGACATTACTGAAGGATTTCATTCTAAATTATAATTATTTTTTCATTGATTTTATTATTATTGTACTTATTTAAATTTTATTTTCTTATTTAATTTTATCTATGATATTACATATATATATATACATTGTATGTTATTTAGTGAATATTTCTATTTTTTTTTAACAAATAGAGAATAAAAATAATTTGTTATTTTATTTTTTTAAAAAAACAATTATTTTATTATGCACCTTTATTATTTGTGAATCATTATAATTTTTATTTTATTATTCATTTTATTAGTTATTTGATTGCTTTAGGACTAGCACTTAATGTAAATTACAGTACAGTACAGTACATCATTGTAGGTTTGTACTTTTTATCGCAAAGTTTTTTTTTTTTCTATTGTGCACATTCTTCCAAAAAAAATTAACATTATGATTTATTTCTTTTTTTTATTATTATCTTTTATTATATTAATTTTTTTTATCTGATCGCATGAGCGATCTCTTTTTTTTACTGTAGTATAGTGCCCTGCCAGATGTATGCAAACACGAAGTTCATACAGGCAGGGGCCTGTACAAAAATAATTGCTGCACAATTGTTTTTCGGGGCACTGGGTCTCTCACTTGGGAACTTAGGAACAAACATTGTAATTTCTTGTGTTTCAGAGCAGAGGTTACATCAGGTAACACCATAGACAACATGACTAATCAGAATCGAAAAAACAAATAAAAAAATTGGTGGTCCTAATACGAGGTAGGACCACCACGTTTATCAATCACCATTTGCATCCTCTGTGGCATTGATCGGAGGTAGTCGTTCAATATGCCATAGTGGAGATCATCCCACGAGGCTTGAATGGCATGTTTGAGTTCATCAAGTGTCTGAGGTTGGTAAAGCTTTGATATTTGGCTTTTCATCGACTTCCAGATGTTTTCGATCAGATTGAGGTCTGGCGAATGTGCCGGCCAATCGATCTTGAGTATCCCATTTCATTTGCGCCATTGATTGCTGAAGGCGGCTGTATGGATTGGTGCGTTGTCTTCCATTAGCAGCAGGCGATGTCAACCTTGTATCCATGGGGCTTGCTCAATTTGCTCGACGAAGGGGCAAAGAGCAGGGCGGTAGACCTGTCGGACCATTTCTTGGGAATTCATACGACCATCCAAGAAAGCGATTGTGCTACGGTGAGCAGCACAAAAACCCCCCCAGATCATGACCGACTGACGACCGGATCAATGGTTTACCGCAATGTTTTCAAGGAGCCACTTCTCGCTCGCCGTACGCCAGACTCGCACTTGGTCAACCCGTTTACCCAACTTGAAGGCCGATTCCTCAGTCCATATCACCTTCGCCCACTCGTTTATTGTCCAGTGCCTATGAGCTTGGGCGAAGGCCAACCGACGTTGAAAGTCTTGAGGTCCTAAGTATGGCTTCTTTGGGGTGATTCGTGAGTGTTTGCCTAATTTATGAATCTCGCGTTGTATCGTTTGGGTTGACACCAGCAAAGTCATTAATGAGGCGACTTGGGCAACAGTAAGTCGCCGGCATTGAGTAATTATCCGGCTAAGTTGTTGCCAATCGCGATCATTGAGTTTCGTTGGTCGGCCAGTTTTTTTTGGGTCATAACAGTGCCTATCTCTTGGTACTTTTGGAAGGTGTTGTAAACGGTTGTAAGAGGGAGATTGTTCAATTGTGCAATGGCCCTAAATGACAGTCCGGCCTGACGCATACCCACCAATTGGCCCCGGGTTTCCACATCCAAATACGGCATCTGTGGCGAATAAGATAATATTAATATTATTATTGATTGATTGAAGAAAGAAAAATAGCTCACCTGTGGTATTATTGGTGAAGTGGAGCGATTAATGAAAAAGAGACAGTATTGAACGATGAGAAACGCAAGTAGTGAGTTGAGAATGTGACAGAGGGATAGTGGCGGATGAAGATGGCTGGAAACAACCATGGCCGGCTTATTTATAATCAGTGAGCAAAACGACTTCATCGGTGGAAGTCTTGAAAAATAAAAAGCGCTGATGATGACAGGAAGGAAAAAAAAAAGAAGTTGCATTAACACCAGCAGCGGGACCGGGCTGACCAATTAGAGTAGTCCATTGGTCAAACTGCTGCGCCCGCGGGTTCAGAGATGCCCTGCCTGTATGAACTTCATGTTTGCATACATCTGGCAGGGCACTGTACTGTACTGTTTGCTATACAGTGGAGGAGAACTACAGTACGGTATACAGTACTGTAATGTAATGTACTGTAGTGTACTGTTGTACTGTTGTGTACAGTACAGTACGCGATTATGATATATTATATATATATATATATATTTTTTTTTACAGGTACCAGTGAATAACTCTATAGTACATCAATACACTGTACTCTTTTTTTTTTAATCATGAACGTTATTGTTTTTTTTTTATATTATTTACTTTATTGATTGTTCTTTTTTCTTTTTTCTTTTTTTTTTTAAAGTAAATACTTTATAGCTAATTTCTACTTTAGGTCGCGTTCTGTTTTTTTTAATAATTTTTTAATAGTCATTTATTTCTCTTATTTTTTTTTATGATATTATTATTTGTTTTATTTGATCGCATGAGCGATCTGTTTTCTTTTTTATTATTATTAGAGTACAGTACAGTGCCCTGCCAATTGTATGCAAACACGAACTTCATACAGGCAGGGAATCTCTGAAGCCGCGCGCGCAGCAGTTCGACCAATGGACTACTCTAATTGGTCAGCCCGGTCCTGCTGCTGCTGCTAACGCAATTTCTTTTTTTTTTCTTATTTATTTTTTTATTTATTTTTATTTTTTTTCCTTCCCGTCATCGTCTGCTATTTTTATTTTTCAAGACTTCCGCCGATGAAGTCGTTTTGCTCGCCGATGATAAATAAGCCGCTGATGGTCGTTTCCAACCATCTTCATCCGCCACTAACCCTCGGTCACATCCTCCACTCACTACTAGCGTTTCTCATCGTCGAAAACTATTTCTTTTTGATTAATCGCTCTACTTCACCAATCATAACAAAGGTGAGTTATGTTTCTTTCTGTGATCAATCAATATAACTTACTAATATTACCTTATCTGCCACAGATGCCGTATTTGGATGTAGAAACCCGGGGCCGATTGGTGGGTATGCGTCAGGCCGGACTGTCATTTAGGGCCATTGCGGAGTTGAACGATCTCCCTCTTACAACCGTTTACAACACCTTCCAAAAGTACCAAGAGATCGGCACTGTTACGACACAAAAGAAAACTGGCCGACTGACAAAACTCAACGATCGCGATTGGCGACAACTTAGCCGCATAATTACTCGATGCCGAAGACTTACCGTTGCCCAAGTCGCCTCGTTAATGACTTCGCTAGTGTCAACCCGAACGATACAACGCGAGATTCATAAATTAGGCAAACACTCATGAATCGCCCCGAAGAAGCCGTACTTAAGACCACAAGATTTTCAACGTTGGTTGGCCTTCGCCCAAGCTCATAGGCACTGGACCATTAACGAATGGGCCAAGGTGATATGGACCGACGAATCGGCCTTTGAGTTGGGAAAACGGGTTGACCAAGTGCGAGTCTGCTGGACGGCGAGCGAGAAGTGGCTCCTTGAAAACTTGGCTGTAAACCATCGATCCGGGCGTCAGTCGGTCATGATCTGGGGCAGTTTCTGTGCTGCTTACTGTAGCACGATCGTTTTCTTGGATGGTCGCATGAATTCACACGAAATGGTCCGACAGGTCTACCGCCCGGCTCTTCGCCCCTTCATCGAGCAAATGGAGCAAGCCCCGTGGATACGCGGTCGACATCGCCTCCTGCTAATGGAAGACAATGCACCAATCCATACAGCGGCTTTCAGCAGTCAATGGCGCGAACGAAACGGAATACTTAAGATGGAGTGGCCGGCACATTCACCAGACCTCAATCCGATCAAAAACATCTGGAAGTCGATGAAAAGCCAAATATCAAAGCTTTACCAACCTCAGACGCTCGATGAACTCAAACATGCCATTCAAGCCTCATGGGACGATCTCCACTACGGCATATTGAATGACTACCTCCGATCAATGCCACGGAGGATGCAGATGGTGATTGATCAACGTGGTGGTCCTACCTCATATTAGGACCACCGAATTTTTTTTTTTTTTCATTCTTATTACTCATGTTGTCTACTCTGCTCTGAATTGCAATCAATTACAATGTCTGTTCCTCCTAAGTTCCCATGTGAGAGACCCAGTGCCCCAAAAAAAAATTGCGCAGCAATTTTTTTTGTACAGGCCCCTGCCTGTATGAAGTTCGTGTTTGCATACAATTGGCAGGGTACTGTACAGTACATCTGTACAAAAGTATTTTATTATTATTTTTTTATAATTCATTTATTTATTTATGTTTTTTTTAGTACAGTAAAGTAATTCTCTGTACTCTTTTTTTTAATTGCATATAGTTTTTTTTTATTAATTTCTTTTAAAGTTGATCGCTTGAGAAATCTTCTTTTTTTTTATTTATTTATTCATGTTTATATATATTTATAATTTTATATTTATATATTTATATTTATTTATATTTATATATATATATTAATTTATTTATTTAGTTGAGTTTTTATTTTTATGTATTTATGTTTATTTATTTTTATATATATTCATATATATTTATATTTATTTGTATTCATATAATTTTATTTATACTTATTTATATATATCTATATTAATTTATATTAATTTATATTCATATTTGTATACATTTATTTATATTTATTTGTATCTATATAAATTTATATTTATTTGTATTTGTATATATATTTATATTTATATATATTTATATTTATATTTATTTATTTAATTGAAATTTTATTCCTATTTATGTATGTGTATTAATATTTATTTATATCTATATATATTTATTTAGATATGTTTATATTAATTTATATTTATATTTATTCTTATTTATATTTATATATATTTATTTATATATATTTATCTTTATTTATATGTATTTATATTAATTTATATTTATATTTGTATTTATTTATATGAATTTATATTTATTTATATTCATTTAAGTTTATTTATACTTATTTATATATATTTATATTAATTTATATTCATATTTGTATACATTTATTTATATTTATCTGTATTTGTTTATATTTATATATATTTATTGACAATTTTATTTATATATCTTTATTTATATATATTTATATTTGTTTATATTTATATATATTTATATTTGTTTAGAAGAAATTAAATAAAGATAAATTAAACTTTAAAATTAATTAAAAATATAAATTAAACTAAAAAACTTGCAAAGAACCAACAAGTTTATTTTATTTCTATTGTTATGATGGTCAAGTTGTGGGTGAGAAAAAAGCTCTTCTCTCCAATATAAAAGGAGCTACATTTTCAAGCTACTCTCCTATTCTTTTCATAATTATTCTTTTTCAAAGTAATTTTTATTTATATATTTAGAGGAAAATATTCTAATTTTTTTTGTTATGCTTTAAGCCAAGTAAGGTTAAAAAATAAATTATGTAGGGTAAACCTGGCCAGTTGCCTCTGTATATTTATCTTTTGAATAACCTTGATAATATCTATCATTATATATATTTTAAGGTTAAAATTATATTCTAAATATTATCATGTTAAATCAATAAGATTATTTATATTTATTCATCATTCAGGGACATATCCCTTTTAATATAGCTGTTTTTTTTCTTTTATTGAATTTAAAATTATATTATTTTCACAAAATCACTTAAGGATATCCATATAACATTTGTTTTTTTATCAAATGATAATGTTACTAAATTAAAACAATAGTTGTTTCTTAAATATAATATGTTATTGGGATTATATATCATCCCTTAGAATATTATAGTATTAAGATATTATTCTTATTTTAATATTATTTTATTTTCAATATTATAATATTATGATACTTATATTATTATAATATTATCTTATTCAATATAGCTTTATATTGATGTGCTATATTTATTCCTCCTTCCTCATGAATTGGTTTTCTTTTTGTTTATTTTTGCTTCTTTTTAAAGCAAGGGGGGGTGGCCAGTTTTTTTTATTAATTTTTTTTTTTAAAAAAAATTAAAAAAAAATTAAAAATTGAAAAAAGAGAAAAATTAAATTAAAAAATCTGGTCACCCCTCCTTGTGAGTTGGATTCTTTGTATGTGCTATGTGTGTATGCATGCTGTGTGTATGTGTGTAGCATGTATGTGTATTGAGTAGTTCAGCTCAACAATTTCCTTGGCTTCCTGACTTCTTCAGCTATATTATTAAGATAAGTTCCTTTCTAATTTATCTTGAGGATTGATACTATACATAACTGATAAGGTCTTTTTTCTTCCTTCTGAAATTTCTAGTCTTCTTGTAGGGAAAAGATCTTGAAGTATCTTTTATAACAAACATATCCTCTTGTATTAGTAAGTTCATAAAACTTATTTTTTTATTTTTTTATTATTTTCAATTTCAACATAATACTGATTAAATCTTCCCTGTTTTCAGATCATTTTGTTGAATTATATTTTGAAATGATTATTTGAAATTATAACTTTATTTTTTTTTAAAAAAAGCAACAATCTTCTTTGGAAGAAGTGCGATGATGAGCAATTTTTTTTACCTGATGAAAGGTAATTATTCATGAAATTGAGAATTCAAGAAATATTTAAGTACTTTATTAATGGAAAATAAGCTTGAATAAATTATAATTTAATATGTGAGTTCTTTCAAGACAATTACTTCAATTGATTGATTAAATTTATAAACTGATGCTTCATTGTTAAAGTCCCACTTTCCCCAAAGCTTATAGCCACTTGTGCTTTGGGTGGTATAAGAAATAGTTAACCACCCCTATCTTTTAAATATGAAAACTACTGATACTATTACAAAATCAAAACCTAAAAAATTCTATCTAGATGAGTTTGATAACCAGCTCTTCTTTTTATTACTTTATTTTTCATACTAATTGAAATATCTTTACCACAACTATCACTTCTGATCTCTATATCAATCATTAATTTTTATTGTTTTATTAGCTATATATAGATTTTTTTTCTTCATTGATTTATTGATTATTAATAGATTTTTTATATATATATACTTTTTATGTTTTTTTTTTGATACTATCACAGAAAATTCAGAAATTAAATTTGCAGTTTAAGGCCATGCTGGGCCATCATGTATCATTGGTCCTTGCATTTGTTGATATTTTTTTTGATGAACTGACTCAAAATAGAGTAAGAGAAACAGTAACCAAATAGTTGAATTGCAGTTTAAGGCCATGCTGGGCCCTTGATTTTCTGAAGAAGAATTTTCTTAAAATATTCTTGATTCTTCTTCATTTTCATTTCAATCTTGCTGATGACAATTTCTTTCCATAACTTATTCCATTCTTCTTTCTTCAAACAAAACTTGTGATTCTTCATTATAATTATTAATTGTAAGACTTTATCCTCTAAATCAAAATCCAATCCCTTTTCAATAATATAGCAGTCCCCTCTCCATTTAATACCTCTACCCTCAATTTGATATTCTTCAAGACAAAACCATCTCTGAGCTTGTATTGTTCCCCAGTAAAGACTGCTCCTTATATCTGAATCCATATAGAGAATTTCATTCCAATAGTCATTATTGAGATTTCCTTTAATTCCATCATAATGAAGTATATCCATAAATTCTAGTTTTGAAAGGTTTGATCCAGGAAGTTGGCTTAAATAGGCTTATGCAGGGGTTTCTTGAGTAATATCTTCATTTCCAAATAAATCTTCAAATTCAATAAAGGGGATACTTTGAATAATTGGTATCTTGAAGTATTCAATAATTGGTAAGCCCCATCTTTGGTCTTCATTGTTAAGTCCTTGAAAATGATGATTAATCCAGAGGTCTTGGCTTTCTTCATTTGTTTCTGAGTGTGGCCAATAGATCCAGATGGTATTGTCTGCTTCATTAGTTTCAGACATGATGATTATAAAATATAAAATATGATAAAAAAAATTGCTAATGGTTTCTTGATGTTAAAAAAAATATGAATAATTATAATAGCTTCTTGGTAAAGGTGGATGAAATAAATAATCTAAGTAAAATATTTCTTAAAGAATTAATCTTCTTTGATAAGGCAGGAAGTCACTGCCAAAAGCTTGAATCAATTAAATTTTTAAGTAATAAGGTAAGAAATATTTGGGTCCTCTTTGATAAGGCAGGAAGTCACTGCCAAAAATACTGGACTTGATTATTTAAATTGAATTTTACTGATTTTCTTCTCTTCTTTGTTTTTGAACTATGTAAGCTTGAGGTTTTCAGAATTGGCCTCAGCTGTACTTTGCTCATTGATGGTAAGTAATTTCTATAATAAGCTAATTTTTCATTCAAAACTCTAAGTTCCTCCAATAACAACCTTATTTCTTCCAATTTTTCCTTTTCTTCTCTTGATTGGTGACTTGATGACTGACATTCTTGAAATTCATCTTCACACTCAAAAATAAATTCTTCATATTGCTTCTTCAATTGCCTTTGATCCAAAATCTCTTCATCCTCCAACAATTCATCCCCATAACATCCAAGCTTTGGCATCTTGATTTTTTGTTAATTTTATTGAAGATTATGATCTTATCAATTTTTTTCTGTTTTTTAAAAGGTCTTGAAATTAATGATATTGATATTAAAATTGAATGGAAATTGATATTGAACTTCCCAAGGATTTCATCCCAAAAACTTAAACCATTAGAGGTGGAATAAGAAACAGACACCCACCCCCTATTTTTTTAATTTAAACATAGACTTATAATACTTTTACAGTTAAAACTCTTGCATACCCCCAAATCATCATTCATAATTTATTTTTTTTTTAAATTTTTAATTTTTTTTTTTTTTTTTTTAAGTTTATTTTTTTTTTAATTTTAATAATTTTTTTAAAGTTGTTTTTAAGTTTTTTTAAGTTTTTTTTTCTTTCTTTTTTTACATGTGCAGAAAAATATATTCAATTCATGAAACCCATTTTCCTTTTTCTTTTTTCTGAAGAATTCTATTCACACATATATCCTTGGCTATTTCTCCCAGTATTTTCCTTCCTTTCTTCCTTTCTTCTAGGGTATTACCTTTCCAATTTCTTATGAATCCTTCTTCTTTGTGTATAAAGAGGTATCCATACTCTTCCCAGAAAAGATTTCCACCAAGAAGCTCCATATTATGCAAATTGAAGTCTTCTTGTGGCCAAATTCTACCATCATAAAGAGCCTTCCTTGTTTGTTCATCAAAGGAAAAAACTTCCTCCAAATGCTGGTTTTCCAAATTACACCTAATTCCTTCCTTATTCAAGAGTTCCATGAAGTCTAATTTTGACAGGTCATATCCTGGAAGATTCTTCAACCATTTTCCTCCTTTTATTCTTGATGGACCCTCCAAGTATATATCTTTGAATTCACTGTAGGGAAGAATTATGAAATCTGGCTCTTCTTCAGGTGTTGGAAGTTGCCAGTAAGACATTTCATCATAATACTTCAAGAAACTTTCTTTTTCCAAGTCCATTTCCTTGTCTTTATCAATTCTCCATGGGCTTTTTGGGTTTAAATCATATGACAGAATAGTGTTCATGAGATCTTTTTGCAATGGTGAGACTTCAACTTCTATCAAATTTGCTTCTGGCTTTAAATGTGAAGATAATCTTGGTTTAATTTCTTTTAAAGAGTCATGATTTTTGTAGGTCTCCCAAAGATTTTCATAAGCATGGGAGTGCTTTATTTTCTTCTTTGGAGGATCTTGAGAAATTTCATGTATTTGGAATTCATCAGTTTGATTATATTCCTCTTTATTGTATTCCTTCATAAATTCTTCATCTTTGAAACAGTCATTAATTTTATTTCTAAGATCTTCCAATGAGTCTTCACAGTATTGATCACTGTTCATTTCTGGCTTCATTTCAATTTCCATATCTTGTGGGTATTTTTGCTTGGTAAATATGTCAAACAGATTCTTTCTACTATGTATTGGTGGTCCTTCTATTATTTCTGAGCCATTAACCAAAACCTGATATAACATACCATTGGTGTCAATTGGTTTATAAATAATTTTGTTTTCCTTTTTCTCTGCTTCATTGACTTCTTCCATATACCAATTTGATTTTTCATCTTGTTTCCATATATAACTTTTGTTGTTTTCAGGTTCATCATCAATTTTCCCGAAGTCAGGGCATGGGCTTAAGCTTAGGTTGTTTACTTGAGGGTTTTTTATTTTTAACATAATCTTCATATTCACTTGAAGGTGGTAGATTTCTGTTAATCCATTCCTCCCATTTTTTGGGATCAAATGTAGCCCATTCCTTGTTTTCTTTTATTGCCTTGTCTAAATACCAGGCTAATGACTTTGGTTCTTCTGATTTTATTTGGCTTGATAGTGCTTCTGTTAATGGTCCCTGTTCTGGCTCTTGTGTTTCTACCTGTTGGTCTCCTTCCACTTCCTCCTGAGGTTCATTCTCTATTCCCCTATCCATTATGGATAATCTTTCATCTAAATTAAATTCCATAGACTTTATCTTTTGATAATCTTTGTTTTTTGTTGATTTGAAAATACCTTTTATTTTTGCTTTAGATTTATCTTCAGTTTCTTTTAATTTTACTTTGCTAAACCAATCCTTTATTTTTCCCATTGAACAAACCTCCATTCCTCTTGGTGGTCCTGTTTGCCATCCTAACATATGGGGTTTGCATATTGGCATACATAATCTTCTACCATCTGCTTCTTGATAGCTAAATATTTCACCTTGTTTCTGTGAAAAGTCCAATCTAATGTTATTGTCTGCCAAGAAGGGCCTTCCAAGGACTGTATGTACTGCTCCCTTGGCAATGAAGAAATGAATTTCTTTTTCTTCTCCAGAAGGCAAAAGTACTTGTGTGAATTCAGCCAATCCAATTAATGATGTTGTATGTGCTCCAATTCCTCTTAAATTCATGTTGAGCTTTCTATTTGGAAGAGAGGCTTTTATTGCTGCATCTTCAGTGATTATGTTGAGCTCTGATCCTGTATCTACCAGTGCCATTACTGGATATTCTTCTTTTCCAACAAATACTTGCATAAACTCAAGTGGACAGGCATAATGAAGTCTTGGCTTTTCAAAGTCTTTAATTTTTATAGAAATAAAATCTTCTTTAATGTCCAAAGTGTTAACTGATTTTATAGCTTCCTTTTCTTCAAGAGAAATCCCTTGAAGCCTGTGAATGAAGGTTGGGGAAACTGATAATATTTCTTCCAAGATTAAGTTAATTTTCTGTTCCAGGATTTTCTTTATCACATTTTCAATTGCTAATTTTGGTTTTAATTCTTTCTTTTCCTTTATGAATTCTTTATTTTCAGTTTTGTGGTGAACCATCCTTTTGTTTAACTTGTCACCTTCCTCTTCAACATTCTCTTTTTCTTTACTTTCAGTTCCTTCAAATGTTTCATCTCTTTTTTGTATGTTTATCTTTATATTTGGTTGGGACAATCATCTTCATCTCTTCTTCAGCCACATCCTCATGATAGGTTCCTGGTAGTATAGGCTTGTAACTTTGAGAATCTTCTCTATTTTGGTTTTCTTGCTTAGCCAATCTTTGCTTTGTCTGTCTGAGAGTTGCATGTGTTTCCAAAATCTCAGTGGGTGAAGATACTATTGGTGGTTCCCAATTACCCCAGTCTTCTACTTGAGCAATTGAAACTTCTTTTTCTTCCTTTTTCAGCTCAACTATCTTTTGATCTTCTGGTCTTGATAAAGGCTTTTCCTTTTCAATTATCTTGTTTGAAATTTCTTTTTGTTCCTTATCAAATTCCCTGACTAAATCCTTTGTAGATCTGGTTCCTTCTAAGGGTACTCTTTGGAAATTAGGGTAAAGGAAATTTAATCCTTGCCTACTAACAATTCTTTTTTCCATATCTTCTGCCAGGTAGCTGGATCTTGTCAATGAATGACCATTTTCAAAACAGTAATAGCACCTTAAGGGTGGTCTTGGATACAGTTGTGCTGGAACATAAGGTTGATAATTTGCAGGTAAAGGTGCCTGGTTATTTCTTGGTCTGAATGGTTGTGCATTTGGTGCTAAACCTGATCCTTGTGTATTTTGTTTATCCTTCCAGACCTTCTTTGGTGGATTAACAGCCTCTGATAGTTCTTTCAGCTGGTCCAACACATCCTTCATTGGGTTTACTTCTTTTGGTGCTTCATTAACATGAGCCTCTTGAGCTGGTGGATTCTTTATTTTCTTTGTAATATCTTTCATTTGCTTGATAACCTCCTCCCAGCTTTCATCTTCAAATCTGGTTTTCTTTTTGCTTTTGATTTCCCTTTAATAACTACTGCTGCCTCCAATTCTGCCTCAATATAATTTCGGAGGATATCCATCTCAGGTAAGATATATCCTCCATCTCTTGCTTGAACCATGGTCCTGTCTTTGATCATTTCTTTAGTAACACTACTTCTAATTTCTGGTGATAAGGAATCAAAGACATCTTTGTGATAATCATTTTCCTTTTTGATATACCCATACTTCAGCAGATATTTTGAAATTATGTCATATTCCCCAATAAACTTTCTGTATTGGGACAAACTCTTGACTCCTCCCTCCTGTTGAGTTTGATTAAATAGTCTTGTTAATGAATCTTTCCTGTGTCTTCTTTCTGGTTCCACCTTTCCCCATTTACTTATCATTTCCTTTTTCAATTGATCCCAATCCTCCATTTCATATCCTGGCATTCCTTCAATTTCATATCTGATATCTTTATCTTCACTGCAGAATGCAATTTACATGGCCAAATCCCTTTCATTGGCTCCTTCAATTGATGCTATCCTTTCAGCTCTCTTGATAAAATCCTCAACATCACTTCCATCAAAGTTGAGGTTATAATCTTTTGCCTTTATTTTAACAATCTTTCTTGTAGGTATTGCAACTCTTTCAGGTTGCTGAGTTGGTGTAAGATGTGACTATGAAACTGATGATAATATTACTATTAATCAACAGTACTATGTCTGTTCTTATGAAATATAATAATAAAATATTATTATAACCACAATTAAATAATTAAAAAATTATTTCTTTCACGTGTTAAGCACTACTAGTGATTTTAACAGTGAGCAAGTAATTGTCTACTAGAATCAATTACAAGAAGAATTTAATAATAAAAACTTCTTTATTAAAATAATAAAATTATTTTAATATATAATTATCTTTTGCAAGAATAATTATAAAGATAATTCTTGAAGAAAACTATTACTAGAGAAAAACTTCAAGAATTAAGAATAAATGACTCACTAATACTCCAAAGAACTTATTGATAGATAAGAGTAGAGAAATTTGACGTGGAATTGTGGATTTAAGGGATCAAAAGGATTTATAACAGTATTACAACAATATATAGTTGGATTCTATGATTTCACGTCTTTCTGGATGATTTTGAAAGATTTAAAACACTTAAGAATAGCTTTAACTAATACTTACTTGTTGGTAATAATGATTTAATAAATTTATAAGATGATGATACGGAAAAAACAGCAAGAATAGGCTTCTTTTAAGTCAACAACAGCTCACAGAGGCGTGCCATGGAGCAAACTGAAAAACAGTGAGTGAGAAAACAATAAAACCTTTTGGATTAATGATTGCATCATCTGTTGTCACGTAAGATTATCATAATTACTCAATTGATGCTTTTACGTGACTACCAACCCCAATATGGTTAAGAATAAAAGGAGTAACATCTGTAAATCTTCTTTTATTCTAAAATAATCATTGATTTCTCAAAGTTATCAATGTTATTGCCAATTTTATCACAGGTTGTAATTACTGTGAATTTTTGAAGATTCAGTGTTTCACGTAGAATGGTCAAAAATGGACTGTATGTAAAACTTTTAATTTTACTAGTAAAACCATAATTCTTTTTGGTTGTACCATAGAAAATACAGTTCTTTATTGGTCCTGAAAGTTTCAGGAAGATTCATTAAGAATTGTATTTTTAATGAATTTTTGAAGTTTTTACCTCATTTCTACGTAGAATTGCAAATAGCAGTGTTTTGCTAGTTGCTATGAGGTAAATCAATGAATATGGATCCCAAAAGGATTTAATTACTCTTTTAGGGTCTAGTCATGGAAAGTCATCAAGAACTGACGTGGTTACAGGAGCCTAAGTAGCTTATTACCTCCTTGGAACGTCAAAATAGCAGGTTATTTGCTATTTTTCTTATGATTACAGTAGGTGTAACTTGGTAACCAAGTTCCCAAAGAGTTTTAGCTTACCAATTGGGCCAAGATGAGCCATGGATCCATGCTCTGGAGCTATCCACGCCTCTGAGGCCTCAGAAGTTGGGTACCCTGGCTCTCTTTGATGTCTTTTGTCCCCCTTGCCTAATTTTTATGTCAAAATAGTAATTTAAGCTTAAAGTGAGATATCCACTATGGGTGTACCAAAAGTCTATGTAAGAATACCATAATATTAAGTGCTCAAAACATGCATAACACTATTCTTAGTGTATATGTAACATGGGATTTCTCACTTTCCCATTATTTTGGCTAAAAATCAAGAAAAACAAAAATTTTCACAGATCTTTTATGTGGTATTAATGATGTGGTATTGAAGTATTTTCCATTTTACCACCTTAAATACTTAAATTGAGCTTATTCACTCTATGGAGCTACCCTAGGTGAATTTTTGTGTAGAATCCAAATCTGGTCTTAAATCCATGGATTTACTTACTCAATAAAAAGTTATTCATCTTTTCTGAAATTGAAAATGATGAATTTTGGATATATGCATGACTTATGAGTTTTGCATAATTCAAAATTTCTTTTTAAGATAATTGTGGCCTATTTGGGTATGTAAAATATACCTCAAGGCTCACAGTTGGTGTTGTAATATGTACCCTTTTTGCAAATCTTGCAGCTCTTGGCAATGTTCCTGGTGTGGATGTTGCAAATGTCTTTGGGGTTGGTGATGGTGATGGTTGCTGGGGTCTGAGCATTCTTTCAATAGTTGCATCCCCAGTAGTTTCAGGTGAGAATTGACTTGATTTTGTCTTCTTTTCATGTCTTCTTGCAGCTCTTTCCATAGCCTTCTGTAATTCTAACCCTTTCTTCTGACATTCTTCATCATTTTCTAAATAAGAAAAATCCTCTTCTTCACTTTCTTCCTGACCTAATTCTTCAATTCTGGACTGCTCTTTTTCCAATTCTTCCTCCAAGGTTAGAGCCTTCTTTGAGGATGATGATTCCTCCATTATAGTTGTGATCTAAACAATGATTTAATTTTTAATTTTTTTTTTGATTGATTATTTTTGATTATTTTTGATAATTTTCGATAATTTTTGATTTTTAAGATTGATAATGTGATCTTATTAATGATACTTGAGATTTGAAAGCCACTGTTGGGACACCAGATGTGGGAACTCCTTTTGTTGTGGGATAAAAAATAGGCAGTACCTTGAGGGGGAAATTATTGGTGAGTCTGTTTTGAATTTCAGAATGAGCCAATAACCATGGGTGCTAAGGTGTATTACCTGCCCCTCTAAATATACTGAAAAAGATACCCTTTTTGATGAGATCACAAATCAATTATTTAGTTTTGTGGCTTTTCAATTAGAGAATTTTCTTCAGCAGTCTCTATCAGTCTGTCAATAAAAGATCACTATGATAATACTGGTAATAGTTAATATTTTTTTGAATAATTTAGGTTTGCTTAACTTTCTTGTTATTGATTATAATTCTTTTTAATTAATTCTTCTAGTATTCCTTCTTTCAATACCTGAGATATTTTAAATAATATTTTTTAAGATCACTATTAATATTAATAATAATCTTGATAGCTAGCTAATACTTCTAAAGGTGATTTAATAATACTATCAATATAGCTATAATAACTTAAGGGTAAGATAATTCTTTAAGGGTGGTTTTGTTTAATATAAGGGTAAAATATAAATGATATAATAGTAATATAATACTATTAGGATCAATATAAATATAATCCAATATACCTAAAAGGCTTATGATATAAGGTATAAGGGTAAGATGATATCCCTTCTATAAATAAGGGTTATTGATAAATTAGATAAGATCACCAATGATAATATCTTCAAACACTACTTCAACACTACTACTATAATGGTAAGACTATTAAATAATATTAAACTCTTTCATTAATATTATAAATATCTTTCATTAATTAATCATAAATAATACTATAAGATACTGAGCCTTGCTACTGATCTTTTTCAATATAAATACTAGATTATCCTACTAGAGAAGGGATGGATTGATCCTCAAGATTATTGTCTGAATCAGAAGCATGGTGGGAAAAACAGGGAGAGAGGCCCTTTATTTATACCTTTTGGGCCCTCCATAGAGCCTTCCAAAAACAAGTACTTAGAAAAAATTCCACCTTGAGACATTTTTGCTGGTGGGTAAATTAAAAATGCTGTCATTTGATCAAGATATTGCACCATATGTTTGGTTGATTGCACCATTCTGAACCTTATTATTGTCAGTGCACAGCCTTGAGACATTTTTGCTAGTGGTTAAATTTGGAATGGTGTCATTTGTTCAGGATATTGCACCATACTTTTTGAATTATACTCTTATTTTGACTGAACTTTATTCTTATTATGCACAGCCTTGAGACATTTTTGCTAGTGGTTAAATTTGGAATGGTGTCATTTGATACAGATATTGCACCATATGTTTGGTTGATTGCACCATTTTAAAAAACTGTATTCTTATCTCTACTAACCTTATTTTTCTTCTTCACAGCCTTGAGACATTTTTGCTGGTGGTTAAATATGGAATGGTATCATTTGATACAGATATTGCACCATATGTTTGGTTGATTGCACCATTTTTTTAAAACTGTATTCTTATCTCTACTAACCTTATTTTTCTTCTTCACAGCCTTGATCTGTATTTAGTTGAGTATTCCTCTATGTAAAATTTAATTTGTAAATAATACCTGTAATGTTTGGTTATGGGAGTTTAAGTGGAGATTGAGTAATGCAACACTATGTTAACTTATATGTAAGTGTTTTTTTATGTCAAGAAATGTAACACATGATGTTGTAAGAGTAATGGTATCACTTATGTAATATTACACATGTTTATTCATATTGAATATTTAGACAAGCTGCATTATCTTTAAGCATATTCTTGTACCTAGTATAGAGTGTATAGTATCATTTCTCTTCTTAAATCCATGATATCTAGAAAATTATTGACATTATGGGGTTGAGGCAATATGTGAGTATAGGTAAAATTTGATGTAGATTCCAGTGGAATACTTATTTTTGTTATTTGAATATAATTATCTTCCTTTTTCTTGATTTTGTTTTTATTTTATCTTTCACTTTTTATCTTTATTTTCTTTATATATATATATTATTATTATTATTATTGATCAAAGTTTTAGCTTTGAACCTTGGAAGAACTGGTATGGAATACCACAACCGCCAGTAATCTTGCCGCGGTCACTTGTGACCAAATGCACCGGGTGCATTTCTGCATGGGTCACTTGTGCATTGCATCCACAATTCACATTTAACAAGGGCCTCACGACCACCCTCCTGGGTGATCGGGTGGCTATTCAAGGAAACAAAGGGGATTTGACTGAGCTTGAAAATTCAATAAATTGCAATACTCAGCCAGACCCCCATTGTTCTTCTGCCTCACACAAGCATTTCACTTCTCAGTTGCAGCATTCGCTGAGACTCAGCTTCAATTTTTCCCACACGCCTTAACGCTGAGACTTTTGCAGGTGCTGCAACTGCTGAGATTGTCTCAGCTTCACCATGGTATAAAAGACCATCTTCACACAACACGCAATTCACTTTCTTTCTCACCCGCTCCACTTCGTTCAACCTCACCCGCGTTTGTCCTTCTTGTGCATATTCCCCTTCATCTTCCTGCCTTTCTACTTTTGTCTTTTGCACTCCACTAAACCCACTTCCCTTCCTTTTGCCTGTTTGTTTATTCTTCTGATCCATTCAGAACCTCACTTCTATCCACCTCGTGCGTTACGTCTTTTTTAAACTTTTGTCGACATTACATACTGATATTAATACTTATTTTTCTTCACAACTCTCTTCCAGACTTTTAAAACCTTCCGAGTAGAGTTCTTTATTTTGTTAATGCTTTAAATTTATAATTCATTGTACACCTTCATTTTATTTCTTGATTGTTTACTTTGTATGCAGTTACTAACCTCAATTGTTTTGTTTTTAGATGTCCTGCACTTTATGCACCAAGCGGAATATCCCCTGCATTTTCTCCTTGACAACGAACGACGCTTGTGATGCTTGCCGACAAGCACACAAGAAATGTTTGCTCGTTGTCCGCCCCTTCCGACCACGAGGCCAGAGGAGTTCCCGCCCAAGACGCCCTCGCGAGGACTCCTTTGTGGTCAACGATGATGAAACCATTTCCAAGCGTGAATGGACGCCGGGCCCCCAAACAGGCCGACGGGAACGATTCCGGACGATTAGCCCTGTCCCCTCCAGTATCAATTTGTACACTCCCCCTCCTAGGCCACCATCCAATGGTCACTTCACTCCTTGACCGGAGCGAAGTGATTATCCGGCCGATGAAGGATGGCGCTGGCAAGAGGACATTTGAGCTTGGGCTGATCGTAACCATGTCTTGTCACCGATGGGATTCAAACGCCAAAGTAAGTTTTATTTCTCCTCCTTATATCATTTCTCTTCACGCAATAATACTGAATTTTTTCCATTACTCATAGAACAAAACCCCCCAAACCCCCCCCGACAAGACTCTCCCGCTCCTAGTTTGCCTTGCGAGCAAACCCCACGGCAACCCACTCCAGGCCCGAGTGGCACCCGATGGTCTGAGAAATTATTCCGCGGTAAGCAGCAAAAGTTTCATTTCATTTTCACTTTCACTTTCAAGTCGAGTGAACTGACTCTTACTCCTTTTTTAGAACCCTCCCGAACCAAAGAGCCACCTATTCCTGGCCCAAGTCCATTGTCCCAACCACCTGAGGACAATGCGACTTGTGAGCCAGAACCTGAGGTGGCTCCTACGCAATCCACGGAGGAACCTTATGGTAAGTCACCCCTTCTTTCTCTTCGATCCATATCCACTTTTCCTCATTTTTTGTTCGACCGTCTCCAGCTCGTCCCGCCACTCCTTGCTCCATAATCATCATCGACGATACGCCCGTCGGATCACCCCATCCCCCTTCTTCTTACCCAGCTCACCCACCTTCCCCTTCCGTTCCCCCCCTCCCCAGAGATCCCTTCCAGTGCCCCTGAGAACCCCAACGCCTCCTCCCCCCCAGTGCAAAGCCCCTCTTATTCCCACAATGATGCTCGCCAGGAATTCACTGACTTACGACCAAATTTAATGATTCCTCAAGCCATTGTCCACGAATCGATCAACCAAATCTTGTTGGAGCATGGCTGCTTGCTCCACATGATTCCTTTCGTGGATGCAACTCATTGAAATGAGATGCACCGGTAATTCCGGGAGGAACTAAACTCCCTCCTTGCCCAGGCACTGGAGGCTTATCCAAAGGAGGACATAACCGGAATAGTCTCCAAATTCCTAGAAAAATAAAAATTTAAAAAAATCCCATTAATTCCACTTTTTTTCTCTTGTAATACTTTCTTTTAAATAAATTATTTGTATTCAATTATTATTATGTTCAATTTCTATTACATTCTTTGTTCATGTAAAAATTACTTATTTCTTCCTTGGAGAAAAACCCTGATTGTGTGAGAATTATTTTTGTAAGTGCCCCACCAAGGGTTTGAGTGAGTATTTGTTTTCATGAACCTCTTTTTCCCAAAATGCGCCAATAGTTGCCGTTACCGTCTCCTATATTTTCTTCTTCCATGGTTTAGAGCCATATCCATTCTTAACTGTAAAAAAGCGGGAGCTTCCTGCATGTGAGCAATACACTCCAGATTTGTGAAACATGGCCTTTCCTATGGTCACACGCTATTAATCTTACTCATGTATTGAATTGTTTAAATTGTCTGGAACCTTCACAAGCGTAAGGATTGGCGTGTGACTCGTCTGGAGCCTGCACAGGCGTAAGGATTGGCGTGTGAATTGTTGGGAGCCTGCACAGGCATAAGGATTGGAGTGTGAATTGTTGGGAGCCTGCAGAGGCATAAGGATTGGCGTGTGAATTGTTGGGAGCCTGCACAGGCGTAAGGATTGGCGTGTGAATTGTTGGGAGCCTGCACAGGCGTAAGGATTGGCGTGTGAATTTTTGGGAGCCTGCACAGGCGTAAGAATTGGCATGTGAATTCTTGGGATCCTGCACAGGCCAAGAAATTTTCAGCATTGTGGGGAACCTTCACAAGCGTAAGGATTGGAGTGTGAATGGTTGAAAGCCTGTACAGGCGTAAGGAATTTTTAGCATTTTTGGGAACCTTCACAAGCGTAAGGATTTGCGTGTAAGTTTTTGGGAGCCTGCACAGGCGTAAGGATTGGCGTGTGTAGCGTCGGCACCCCGCATAGGCGTAAGGAACTTTTAGCATTGTCGGAACCTGCACAAGCATAAGGATTTGCATGTGAAGCATTGGCATCCTGGACAATAGCAACAAACCAGGACAGATGTACGATGGCATGCCACCATACATAATCCACTTCACCCCTTTTTCATGTGAGACACCCCATCTCCCGCACTTGAATCCATCCAATCCTGGTGTCTATTGTTCCCTGCCTTACCCCACCATTATTTACCCAACACACATTCAAATCTCCTCATTCTTTGAATTGGCATGAGATTGTATTACCATCCCTGATTTGATAGCCTGCTCTCTTGCCAATCTCATAATAGCCATGGCTTTTTTGGCACATTGTTTTTGTTAACCTGCTTGAGCATTGTGCGGACATACCCACTAGTGTCGTGCTTTCGTTGTCCTGTGCTGGATCAGTATAATGAACAAATGTACTACTGGCCCACACTACCTGAATGAGCCCATGACATGCGGATAGATCAATCCAAAAATGCTCATTTGGGAAAATCAATTTTCCCCCTGTACACCGCTTTGACGCATCTCTTTGAATTTGGCCGGTCCGCTTATCAGCTTGAAACCACCATCCCGAAGCATACAGCGATGCATCCTTATCAACATGAGGTGCGTTTTTGAATCCATTCATGGTGAAAGTGAGTGCGGAAGCGAACTTGAATGCACCCTGATTTGCTGGAATATTGCCTTCATAGTTGACTTGATCAAAAGACGGAACCCCCAATGAATTGTAGAAATTTTGAATCTTCTCAAATAAATTATCCCCAACATATCGTAAGGATTGACCTAGAATGCAACCCACCGAGCTAAGATTGGGACCTCAGTTCTGCCATTCATCTTTTGCGTTTTCAATTTTCCCGACACTTCCATACAGACCAAATTGTTCATTCTTTGTGCTGCATTTGCGCCACCCAATTGCAAACATAAATCCCTCCAGTAATGCTCCATTGGTTGCAATCGGGTCGGTGAATCTCTTTTCGCAAAATAAGAATTGTGATAATTCATCCCATTGATTGACCTCGACTTCACTCATTGTTGTGAATGGTCGGAATTCGACAAGGGCAATGAGTTATCCGGTTGAAGAGAAAATTGCCACATGGCCAAAGTGAATACGTTTGATCTGATTGACATCCACAACCCTCCAAATTTCACTTGGGGTGATATTTGCTGATACTGGCATTGATATTTGTGCTGTTGGGAAAGAGGAGGAAAACAACCTATTCATTTGGGTCGTTTTGCGCTCATTTGTCTTTTGGGATCTGCTACTATTCCCGAATGGTTGAGGGATCACTATGTGTTGAAGCACACAAGATATCAGATACTGCCAAGGAGCTTTCTTCGGCAGACATCCTTTGACTTCCCTGTTGGAGCCCACATGACATTGGCACAATCTGAACTGACTAAAGCCAATGTTCTTCTGTGGGGCCCAATGAGGGTGCCACATAAATGTGGAAGCATATATATATATATCTATATATATACACTGAGATTAAGCAAGCAACTCACACTTTCCTTCCTCAGCCCGACGCTTTCTTGCGAGCTCCCTTTTATGCTCTTTCCCTTTTTTCGTGAATGGCATGCTTTCAGCAGAAAATGAAATGAAACCAAATGAATACTGATTTATTAATATCACCTTAATTGAATTGCGGTTGATGAATCTTTTTTAATTGCGGCTAAAAAGAAATATCACACCTGAGCTTTGCAAATTCGCGATCTCAAATACCTGAACCTGAAAATTGCAGTGGATAGTGCATTATTTAATTTTACATATTGATGTTCCCATGCAATCACTTTCCAATCCAACCATTTGGAATATTGCAAGCACATGCAAATGCAATATGCATCCTGCTGCGGATCCCTAGCTATCCTAGTCCTCTTGAAAGACACAGGAACCTTTGGCCTATTATGGGCTGGCGGGAAGTGATAAACGCGACTTCCCGCAATGCCCGCGCATGTGCTACTTGCGGGCACAACGCCTGACTCAGCTTGCGTCTTGTCGGAGTCTTTGCAATGATGTACGGAGGCATGCCGCCATACAATTACTATTGGTACTCAGACCATGGCATCCAGGCAGTAGTAGTGTAGGAAGTCATGATTATTAAATTCATAAATCACTTTGCAAAATTAAATTACAATCCATCTAGTCCAAAGCTAATCTAAAATGGGTCAATCCTGGTTGTGAGTTTAGCTGACCTGGGTACAGTCAAGGTGACCTCATCACTTGAACCAAGACCATGTTTCGCCACCCAGGCATCACCAAAGTCTAATACTAAGCATTGTGCAAATTCAAATCTAAGAGGTACAGTGGGGTTAAAAGACTCTGATGAGAAGAAACTTTTATTCAGTAAATTACATATATACTTATTAGTACGTAGCCACACTGGCTCCACTAGATTTTTACCCTCTGAAAGTTTTGCGGAAATGTCAATTAGTGATAAAGCCCCTTTAACTGAGCTTGTTCTCCAGTCATCTGAGAATACCATCAAACCACGAACCCCTGCCGCACAGAATGCCGCTAATATACCATAGCAAATTCGATTTATTCCGAGATTCTTGTGACACGCCAAAAGATCTTTGATGGCCTCATTTTTTTTTGAGTTCGTGGGTTTGCCTTTGATGCCATTAACTTCAACCTTTGTATGTGCACGTACCATGTTGTACACAATCATCAAATGGATAACTGTATCCATTAGATCCTCCAGGTTCTTGTGCGGCTTTGTGGATATCTCATTGTCAGCCCCACCACCTTCAATGCTGAGTTGGGTTGCACGCTGCTTCAATTTACTCAAGCAGGAGGCAAGGTATTCAACTGCCCCCCGTTTGAGTCCAAGAGGGTCGGTCGAATTTGATGTTGGTGCAACATATGGTTTGGGTGCAATCACATCGTATGAGACTAAACTAATGGATTCAAACATAATATTTGCCCAAAAATGTTTAACTGGATTGGCGGGGTAAAGAAGGCTCTGAACCATTTTGAAGAAGGAGTGTTCAGATTTTGGGAGATTCTCTGGAGGTTTAGCTGATTCCTTCATCAATTTGAGATTCCAAATGTTGTGATCAAAAAACGCTTCTGTTTCGGTTGGCTTAAAAAAATATAACCCTGTATATTGCAATTTATATCAACAGTCAACAGCCAATAAACATGTATTGCGCACAAAGATAAAACTCACCTTCCATCTCAAGGTCCTCCAGCCAGGCCGACATCTTAAGCTCTTGGTTACTGATAACCTTAATACCAACAGGCAGGAATGTATGAGCATCTTTTGTTGGTAAATTGTCCCATCGATTTTTGTAAATACTATTGATATTATCAAGCCCCCTTTTCCATGATTGTTGAGTAATATTGGAATGATAATTCAAAATGCCTGCAAACTCTTCCATGCGGGATAAAAATATTCCTTTAAAATTAGCAGACGATGACACTTCAGGCTCAGGGTCAGGAACTATATCAGTCATATCTCGTCCCATTGTATCATGTTTAATTGTTTCCCTTTCTTGAAAGGCTTGAATATTCTGAGGAGAGGCGGGAGGGGTTGCATCATGCATTGTTTCATTGGGTATCGGGGGGCTTTCAGTATGTGGAGGTTCATCATGGATTGTTTCATTGAGTATTGGGGGGGGGGGTTCAGTATGCGGAGGTTGATTATCAATATGGTCCCCTTCAACATTGATAATTTCATGACCTTGATTGCGAGAATTGTTTGTGGCTTCAAAGGCACGGCGTTTTTTGTTTGTTTTTTTGGTCGCATGTATATTTGGTCTTTTTCCTAATCCTTTGCCTGGAGATCCTTCAGGTAGAGATTCTACCACCTCCACACCTGCCCATATATTGTAAGCAGCTATTTTTATAAGCTTTGTTTTGAATTAGTAATGGACTTACGGTTCAAATCCATTTTGAGCAGGCTCATGGCTTCAGCAATCTTTTGACGCACATAATCAGGAATTTTACTATCATTTTGGATTTTTTCAAGCCTTGGGATTGTTTGAGCAATGCTGGAGACAAATTTTTCCTTGGATATAATTTCCACCTCCCCACTGAAAATTACATCATCTTGCCCATCAGCTTCTGTCGGTGCACAAGGTTCAACAGTCTTTTCCTTCTCATAACTTTTGAAATTCGGTTTCTGAGAGCTTGGAGGCTGACCTGAAATAAATGCTATGACACAATATCAGGTTTTGGGAGATTAGAAATATTCAAGATGGATGCATACTCACATTCTGAAAGAACTGGTGGATCTTGATTATCTTCATGAGACTGGCTCTACTTCAATTCCTGATTCATGACTACTGGCGATATCAGAGATTTCACTTCCACTCCCTGAGGCTGAAGTTGGCCGTTCATTGAATTCATGTGAATTTCCCGGGGTTTGGGCCATAGCAGAGGTAGTTTATTAAGCAAATAGATGGTGACGAGTTGATTTTTAACTTGTTTGAAAATTTTTGAATAAAAAGATCCAAATTGAAGAAAAAAGGTGCAAGTAAAATAATCACATTTGCAAAATGCAATTTGTTGGGAAATTGAAGGAGGCGATGTTTTGCCAATTATTTCATATCATGCAAATGAAATCACTTCCCTGTGAGACATTGAATAAAGTTGACTAGTGAGAAACCTACTAAAGTCAACTTTTGAACTATTCAACGCTCATGAGGTAAGGACTAAGCAAAGTGTTCCATTTGAATGATATGAAATAAAATGGCTTTGTCGGCAAAACAGGAGACACAATTCTTGTCTTAAATAGTCCACTTATTAGGTTTTAATTTGTGAGTCTCATGATTTAAACCCTAACCACAACATTGTGAATATACTGACCAATTTCCCCTTAGGTCCTGTTGGCAGAGAAGGCCACTCAGCATATTTTGGAGATTGCGTTCATTGTGTACGCCAACAAGCCACCGTACACTATGGATGTAGTACAGAAGCGTAAGGATAAGTCGTGTCGGGAGCATGTTGAGAGGCACTCTGCAAGCGTAAGGATAAGTGGTGTTGGGAGGGCACTACACGAGCGTAAGGATAAGCAGTGTTGGGAGGGCACTACACCAGCGTAAGGATAATTGGTGTCGGGAGTGCACTCCGCAAGCAGTGTCGGGAGCATATCGGGAGGGCACTTGAGCGAGCGTAAGGATAAGTGATGTCGGGAGCATGTCGGGAGTGCACCACGTGAGCATAAAGATGGTATGGGCGGGGGTGTGAAAGCGTAAGGAGTGGTGAGGACGGAGATGGGGGGGCAGTGTTGGAGTCTCATCTGGAGGGCGGTGCGGGCTTGTAAGCATGCGAAGCATCGGGGCGGATTAGGTGGGGATGCGGAAGCCAATGAGGTGAAATTACCCAAACATTGTGAATAGTGTTGAAATGGGTTTGGGCTTTGAGTGACATTCTCATGTGACACATGTGACAATTGACGTTGTCTTGACGCTGACGTGACGTGACCCACTAAATCCAGTGACTATGAAGTGACACTAACGCGACTGAAGCAAGATTTTATACTGACAGCGGTGCGACGTGAAGTCAATCGCCGACGATTGACGCAAGATTCGCCCTGGTGAGTAATAGTTTTTTTAAATAGAATTTTTATTCTATAAGAATTATTTCTGCACAGTGTGTGTTTAATTCTTTTATAAATAATATTTATATTATTTATAAGTGGTTAATATTAATATTTTCCACGTGTAATTGTCTCATTAAGAGCTTTACACTTCTTATTGTTATAACTGTCAGTGACTATAACAATAATAAAATAATTATAATTTATTATAATTATTATATTTTTATAATAATAATTAAATTTGTGGCTATGATATTTTGTTATATTATATATCTCTACTGAGGACAGTCATAGTACTCTTGATTTTGCTACTATTATCAAGAGTTTCATAGAAAAACCTTACACTGGCCATCACTATGGCCATTCTTGAAAAACTTGGGTCTAGCCCATTTTTTGGCCTATTTGGGGCCTATTTGTGTTTTTGTTCCTTATGGTCCACAGGCCATGGGCCGTGGGGGCTATTGGAGTCCCCCAGGACCAAATATGCTGGGGCTTTAGGGGGTCCATGGGCCCAATAAAATGACCCATGGACCAAACTTCACTTACATGGCCTGGGCCCATTGAGAGGGTAAAGGACCATCAAGAACCTGACCTCCCAAAAGTTGAAGGGGAGGTCCTGGGTGGATGATTGGAACCCAAGAGGGCCTTGGAGCTCCATTTTGAGGACTTTGAGGGAGCCATAATTGAGTTATGGCCCCACTCCCTTGATGAATTTTTCAGGATTGAAGTGAATTATTCTGACACCTTGAATTCTTCTTCTTGAAAAATCTTTAGTCATGAATTCCAAACTGAATGAACTCACTGAATATTCCCCTTCTTCACTGCCACCATCCGTGCTTTTTGGGTCTGGCATTCTCAGTCAATGGCTTCTTCTGGCCACTTTGATCCAGCCCAAACCTATGATGGTTATAAAGAAGTTGAGGTTCTTGATCCTGCTTGTACTGAGTGTTTGGAAAAAGGGAAGGATTGTTTTCAACATTAATATCCAAGCTCTTCAAAGTGTCACTTTTGCTTTTTTGGGAAGAAGCCATGTCGTCATACAGGACTGCTGGCTTCCAATGTCAGAAGGTATTCATGGAGTAAGAAAGATGGGCCTTTTGGGAAAGAGTTCCATATTTCTGAGGGCTCTACCCCTGATGGTATCTCAGGGTATTCCAATTGTGAGTATGGTGAATTTCTTTATTGAATTGAATACTGATATCTTGGAATAGTGACTGGTTCTAGGCAGAGGAATGTGGCTAGGTGGATTAATGCTGGAGGGCCCATCCCAGTTGGAGGTGAGAAAATATATTCCAGCTCAGAATTCCCAATCTCCAGGATAAATACTGCAGGTGTAGTGAAACAAATAAGACACATTGCTGATTCCCCACCTGATCCTGATGCTGAAGGTAGTGATGAACTGGATGGTGAAGAAGTTGAGGTGGTTCATAATTATTCTGGGCAAAAATACAGTAATGAACCTTCCCATCCTCCTTCCAAAAGATCCCAAAGTCAAATAATCCCTAGAACCCCTAGAAATTTCCAACCAATCCTTTCTACCATTCCAGATACTCTTCCTCCTGATTCACCAAATTCCTCCACCACTAGGCCTGCCTTGGTTCCAGCAGTAAGACCATTACCAATAGTCACCTCCCAACAGCTCAAAACTGTGGCCAGCTCCAGTAGAAGAGAGGAACTTCCTCCTTTTCCGTTTCCTGCTGCTCAAGTATTTCAGAAAAGGGATCTTTGGCCTATACAAGCTACCAGAGAAGATCCAAATACATCAAGTGAAAATTAAGATGCTGTGGCCAGGGTATTTATAAGGGTTGATAGGAATAGTAAGGAAGTGATTGAGTATGTTAATTATAGGACTATTCCTGGTACTGCCTCCAAGGAGATGGATGCAAAATTTGCCTGATATGAATATTCACTGATTGATGATTTCCAGAGAACCTTTGATCCTTTAAGTAGAGATAACTAGTCTCCTTGTTCTTGTTTGTGTTTGGTTTGACTTCTATCCCCACTTTTATGAAATACTAAATAGTAAAAAATAAATGGAACCTACCAATAAATGATATAGGAGGGGATGCTTCTGCTTTATAAAGAAATAAAAAGAAACAAAATTACACAAGTAAAGAAAGAATATAAATTGAGAGAAAAAGACAGTAAAGAGAAAGAAATAAAGAAATTCCTGAGGTTTGTTCTTCCTGTGGTGAGTCCCTTGATTTTGGCCAAGAATTTTCTGAAAGATAAAAACAAAGGATTTGATGCTCACAGGGTGGCCAAGGTAAAGTTTTACAAGAAGTAGAAACCTCAGGGATGCACACCAGGAGATGGAACTTACTTTCATAACTTTCACTCCCCATCAAGCACCATAAACAGGTAACTTTTTAATAATTAAATTTGAACTAATGAATGTCTTGAATAATGATAATTGGAATAAGCTGTAAAATAAAGAAATAATAAAAGAGAAAAGAAGGAATTTGGCCATATCTTGATGAAAGGTCCAAATTTGAGAGTATTGATGTTGCAAGGCCTTCTGAATCTGTCTAAAGAATTGAAAAGTGCTCACAAAGTGGCAAAGGTGATTCTTACAATACCATTTGAGTATAATAACCCTTTAAATGTGCATGCCAGGAGAGTAACTTACTTTCATAAAATACAATCCCCACCAAGCACCATGAAATAAAAATTTTGAGGTATTTGGGCCAGGCTTGTCAGAATACAATGAATGGAAATACTTGGCAAGGTCTGGTGAGTTGGTAAGGCTGGAAGCTGGCTCCCAAGTCATTCTTTCTGGGTCTTCACTGAATCCTTTCCAATCTACAAGATACCATAATTTACCTCTTTTGAGTTTTGAGTCCAGAACCTGAGCCACTTCCCATTCTTCTTTCTCCTTCACTAGAATTGGTGGTGGTGGAAATTGATTTCAATTTGGGATACTTGACTGCTTGACTGCCTCTGGTAATGACACATTTAATACAGGGTGAACTGTCTTCCATTGAAAAGGCAACTTGAGGTGATATGCATTGCTTCCAACCTTCTGAAAGACTTTAAAGGGTCCCAACCATCTTTCTGAAAGCTTCCTGGTGGGTATCTCAATCTTTATATTCTTGGAGGCTAGCCATACTTTGTCCGCAGGTTGGAAATCAGGTGGAATTTTCCTATTTCTATCTGCATACTTCTTGAATATCCGTATTTCTGACCCTAATTATTCTTTGAATACTTGCTTTACTGATCAAAGTATTGTTGATAGCTTTCCAGAAGGTGAATATTGAGAAATATGGATTGAGTCAAAGCTGGGATTTCTTCCATAAAGGGTAAAAAAAGGTGATTGATGTGTTGATTAGTGTTCTGCATTATTTTAGGCAAATTTAGCCAGAGGGAGCCAGGTGTTCCAGTCATCTTGATGGTAACTGACATACATCCAAAGATAATATTCTACAATCTGATTTACCCCCTCTATTTGTCAATCTGTTTCAGAGTGAAAGGCAGTTGAAATATCTGTTGATATCTTGAGCTGCTGACATGATTGAGTCAAAAATGATGAAACAAATAAAAATTCTCTATCACTAACAATACTGGCTGGAAGAAAATGTTTGGAAAAGACATGGCTAATGAAGATTTGAGCTAAGTGCAGGGAAGTGATTGTTCCATAAGTTGAAATGAAGATTGCCATTTTGGAGAACCTGTCCACAAATACCAAGATTGAATCAAAGTTGTTTGACAAGGGCAAATGGGTGATAAAGTCCATTGATAATCAATTCCAAGGATGGGATGGAATCTAAATAGGCTTGAGTAATCAAAAATTTTTATGATGGATGTTCTTGTTTCTTAAACATTTCTGACATGAGGACACATAGTCCTTAATGAATTGATTCATGCCAGCCCAATGAAAATCCCTCTTGATTAGCTTGAGGGTCTTCTCCTGGCCAGAATGGCCAGCTAATGGTGAGTCATGATGCTTTTGAAGAATATTGAGTTGGATTTCTTCATTTTTTGGGATTACCACTCTATCCTTGAATAACAATAACTTGGCTTGAGATTCATGAGCATAATCTGAAACTGATTCACTTCTTTCTAGTTGCTTGAATATTTCCTTGTAGTCTTTGTCTTGCCATACTTCTTTTTGAATCTGTTCAACTAAATCTGAGAATATTTTCACCTTTATTCAGAAGAATCTTGACACTTGAATTCCATATTTCTTGATTGTTTGATGAAACGTTTGAGGATTCTTGATGATGAAGTCCACCCCCCTCTCTGGGTACATGTCATACCAACATTACAAGGAATTATGGTAAAGTGGCCAGCCAGCTTGGGCAGTAAGTGATAGGAAAATGAAACTCAGAAAGAAATTAAGTCCAAAAGGCATGAAAACAAATAAGAACTTTGGAAGACATGAAATACTGAAGAGAAGGATGGTCTGTCAAGACCTCAAAAGGATTGGAAAGAGAAAGGAGGAAAGCCTGACAGCGCTTGATAGCCAAAAAATATTCCAAGGAGTTTCTTGTAATGGATCTCATAGTTAAAATAAGCTGGGAGAAGCTGCAACTATCAAATGCGATGGGATGCTTTCCTGAGTCATTCACCTGATGTAGCAAAGCACCCAAGGAATAATCAGAAGCATCATTCTCTACAATAGTTGGTAAAGAAGGATTGAAATGGGAAAGGATAGGAGCAGCAGCAAAAGCTTCTTTGAGTATTTGAAACCGACTAAGAGCTTCCTCATTGAAGATAAAAGGAGAGTCTTGTTTGAGGAGGGGAGTGAGAGCAGTGATATCTTCAGAGTAATTTTACAAGAAACAATCATAGAAATTGGCAAATCCAAGAGAAGATTGAAGAGCTTTGATGTTCTTGGGCTGTGGCCAATTGAGGATTTGCTGAACTTTTGAATAATCCATTTTGAGGCCATCACTTGAAACAACATAGCCCAAGTATTCCACACATGAGGCATGGAATACACACTTTGAGGCTTTGGAAAACAAATTACTTTCCCTCAGTCTTTGGAGAACAGAGGCCACATGTTTGACATGTTCCTCCTCAGAACTGGAAAAAAACATAGTATCATCTAGATAAACTACAACAAAAATATCCAAGAAATATGCAAATATATCATTCACAAGATTTTGTAAAGCAAGAGAATTGGTAAAACCAAATGGCATAACTAAATACTCATAGCTACCATATTTGGATCTAAAGGAAGTTAAGTGCTCATCCCCCTCTTTGATTCTCAGGAGATCATATTCACCACACGGATCTATCTTGGAGAAGATAGTGGAACTGTTGAATACAGTGAGAAGCTGGTTCATAGGAGGAACAGAATACCCGTTCTTCCTAGTGATAGCATTGAGTTTGCGGTAGTCAACACACAAAAAAAAGCCACCATATTTTTTCTTAGCAAAAAGGAAAGAGGCTCCTGTTTAAGAGGAGCTTGACCTTATGAAACCTTTCTCTACATTCTCTGAAATGTAGGCCTGTAGTTTTTCTGACTCTTAGTATGAAAATGAGTAGGTAACACCAAATGGAGGTAGAAGACCTTTCAATTTGATATGATTATCACAGGAGCAGTGTGGAGGAAGTTTCCCTGCTTTCACCTTTGAGAATACATCCAAATATTGGTGATACGCAGGAGGGACTAACTTTGACACAGCTTCAATTTCTTATGGCTCTTCCTCCTCATCCCACTGCTCCTCCAGGGAAGAATGAAAAGATAAAGAAGGAAGGTAGATATCCCGTTGAAAGAGATGAAGTGAAGATATAGCAACATCTTCTCCAACATCTTTTATCTCTTTGAAGACTTCATCTCTTGATAGAAGTAATGACTTAGAGGGCATGATGGAAGGGATATGGACAGAGGAAGGAATGGAAGATGCATTAAGTTAACCAACAAGGCAACACTATTGACAGAAGTGGCCAAGTCATTACTATTAGAAGAATTAATACCACTAGAGTCCTTATGACTAGAATCATAGGTGATCAATCCATTTTTCCAATCAATAATGGGATTGAAATGGTAGAGGAACTCATACCCTGATATCAGGTCTCTCCCTTGGGTGAATCTATGATAAAGAAGTCCCATTCAAAGCTTGGGAAGGAAGGAAAGTCAACTAGCCACTTGGTATAATGGGTGATGAACAAGGAAGGGGATTCATTTGAATCAAGAATGAAAAGAGGAATTATTTCAAAGAGCTCTGACACAGTCAATGAGTACTTGCGAACAGAATTCTTTGCAATAAAAGAGTTTGTAGCACCAGAATCAATGAGAATACTATAAAAAATATCAGAGACAGAAGAAAAAATAAGAAATTTTAAAGATTTCTTGACACTAATATTCAGAGTACACAATTGTGCTCTTGAAGGAAATAAGTGAGAGCCATTGAAATCATCATGATCCCAACTAAGGATTTTCCCTGCTTGCTAGGGAAGCCTCTTGATGATCCAGGCTTGTTCTGAGGTCTCTTGAAGCATTTTTCAATTGGGTGTTTTTGTAAGATGTGACTATGAAACTGATGATAATATTACTATTAATCAACAGTACTATGTCTGTTCTTATGAAATATAATAATAAAAAATTATTATAACCACAATTAAATAATTATAAAATTATTTCTTTCACGTGTTATACACTACAAGTGATTATAACAGTGAGCAAGTAATTGTCTACCAGAATCAATTACAAGAAGAATTTAATAATAAAAACTTCTTTATTAAAATAATAAAATTATTTTAATATATAATTATCTTTTGCAAGAATAATTATAAAGATTATTCTTGAAGAAAACTATTACTAGAGAAAAACTTTAAGAATTAAGAACAAATGACTTACTAATACTCCAAAGAACTTATTGATAGATAAGAGTAGAGAAATTTGACGTGGAATTGTGGATTTAAGGGATCAAAAGGATTTATAACAGTATTACAACAATATATAGTTGGATTCTAGGATTTCACGTCTTTCTGGATGATTTGGAAAGATTTAAAACACTTAAGAATAGCTTTAACTAATACTTACTTGTTGGTAATAATGATTTTAATAAATTGATAAGATGATGATACGGAAAAAACAGCAAGAATAGGCTTCTTTTAAGTCAACAACAGCTCACAGAGGCGTGCCATGGAGCAAACTGAAAAACCAGTGAGTGAGAAAACAATAAACCCTTTTGGATTAATGATTGCATCATCTGTTGTCACGTAAGATTATCATAATTACTTAATTGATGCTTTTACGTGACTACCAACCCCAATATGGTTAAGAATAAAAGGAGTAACATCTATAAATCTTCTTTTATTATAAAATAATCATTGATTTCTCAAGGTTATCAATGTTATTGCCAATTTCATCACAGGTTGTAATTACTATGAATTTTTGAAGATTCAGTGTTTCACGTAGAATGGTCAAAAATGGACTGTACGTAAAACTTTTAATTTTACTAGTAAAACCATAATTTTTTTTGGTTTTACCATAGATAATACAGTTCTTCATTGGTCCTGAAAGTTTCAGGAAGATTCATTAAGAATTGTATTTTTAATGAATTTTTGAAGTTTTTACCTCATTTCTACGTAGAATTGCAAATAGCAGTATTTTGCTGGTTGCTATGAGGTAAATCAATAAATATGGATCCAAAAAGGGTTTAATTACTCTTTTAGGGTCTAGTCATGGAAAGTCATCAAGAATTGACGTGGTTACAGGAGCCTAAGTAGCTTATTACCTCCTTGGCACGTCAAAATAGCAGGTTATTTGCTATTTTTCTTATAATTACAGTAGGTGTAACTTGGTAACCAAGTTCCCAAAGAGTTTTAGTTTACCAATTGGGCCACGATGAGCCATGGATCCATGCTCTGGAGCTATCCACGCCTCTGAGGCCTCAGAAGTTGGGTACCCTGGCTCTCTTTGATGTCTTTTGTCCCCCTTGCCTAATTTTTACGTCAAAATAGTAATTTAAGCTTCAAGTGAGATATCCACTATGGGTGTACCAAAAGTCCATGTAAGAATATCATGATATTAAGTGCTCAAAACATGCATAACACTATTCTTAGTGTATATGTAACATGGGATTTCTCACTTTCCCATTATTTTGGCTAAAAATCAAGAAAAACAAAAATTTTCACGAATCTTTTATGTGGTATTAATGATGTGGTATTGAAGTATTTTCCATTTTACCACCTCAAATACTTAAATTGAGCTTATTCACTCTATGGAGCTACCCTAGGTGAATTTTTGTGTAGAATCCAAATCTGGTCTTAAATCCATGGATTTACTTACTCAATAAAAAGTTATTCATCTTTTCTGAAATTGAAAATGATGAATTTTGGATATATGCATGACTTATGAGTTTTGCATAATTCAAAATTTCTTTTTAAGATAATTGTGGCCTATTTGGGTATGTAAAATATACCTCAAGGCTCACAGTTTTCCACCACAATAAGTAAATAAGCCTTCTTTAATCCTCCTCTCCCATTCAGAACAGATTAATTTATTGTCCTTATTGAGGAGAGAAGCAAGAGGCTTGTCCTTTGAAGCTTGATATTTCTTTCCCTTCTTATTCTTCTTATGATGAGACATTTATGGTGATGAGCCTTGAAGAGGCCTTGTGGGATTGGATCCAGTAACAGGAGGCTTCTTTTCTTGATTGCCACCCTTTTCCTTCTGACTCTCATGGTATCTCATATCTAATTCCAAGGTAATATCCATGAGTTCTTGAAGAGTATCAAACATTCCAGGGTGAGAAGCCAACTGATCCAATAATCTTGATGCCAATACTCTTCTGTAAACATAAATATATACCCTTTCCCCCAATCTCCAATTCTTGATATCAAGCTTCTGAAATCAGCAATGTACAAGGAAATATGACCACGTTCCTTCATCCTCAAATTGTACAACTATTTTTCAGCTTTCCTGACTTCATTTGGGTTATCAAACAGAGTAAATAATTGAGTTTCAACAAATTGCCAATTATTAAGGAGATAGAAAGCATATTCATTGGAAATATTTTAGAGGTAAGGTTCAATCCATTTGCCAGCTCTATCAGTGAGAAAAGAAGTTGTGTAAATAACATTTTTCCTGTCAGAGAAGAAACTTTCTGGATCATTATGGAAGATCAACTGGCAGGATCAGATAATCTTCTCCATTTATGGGCTTTAGTACCATCAAAAGAATCAGGTGCCTTCATTGATGGAGTCTTTAATGAAGGGGATTTGAAATTGTCCCTGGGAGAAACTGCTTGAGTTAGTTTCCCCATAAATTGAGGAATTTGCTCCATCATCTTGAGGAAATTTGGTTCAGCTTGAGGGACAAGAGGCTGATTAGAATGGGCTAGATTTGTGGCTTCAGAAGCCTCAGGGGCACCTACCAAGGAAGCTGCGACTTCAGTTTCCTCAGACTCCTCCCCCTCTTCATCTTAAGCTTCCCCAATATACTTCTAGGCCCTTGAGGAATGCTTGGATAACCACCAAACAAGCCAGAGTATGCTCTAGATCTTCTTGACTTCACACCTCCTCTTATGGAGGGTTCTGCTCCTTCCATTGGCAGTCCTCTGTCAAAATTTGCACTCAGTTGATGAACTGATGGTGTGCGGTCAAGAGGAGCCCTTGCTGTAGGAGTGAGAACAGCTTGATGTCTTTGGGATTTTGTATTCTTGGCTGGGGGGCTATGCTTAACTGGAATTATGGAAGAATAAGAAAAATAACTGGATGGTACTTGAAAATAAGGAATCAAAGCTTGGCCAAATCAATATAAATAAAATCTTGAAGAATTCAATAATCAATAATCAATCAGTCAAGAAATATCTTCAGGAATCAGTTCAATATCTTGATCAATCAAAGAAATCGATAATCAAAATCAATTTTTGAGGATAAATACATTATCTTGAGGAATTAAAATCCAGTCAATCAAATCAATCCAAACAGAATCATGAAGCATTGAATCAATAACCAAAATGAATCCCAATAACCAATCAATGAAATCCTGATAAGGCCTAAATAAGCAAACAAAATAAGATTTGTATTTGATATGAAATTGAGAATGGAATTGAGATGGTCAGCAATGATTAAGAAATGAGAAGAATCAATTTTCATTTGAATAAAATGAATGAGATGAGAATTTATGAGAGAGAAATCATAATCATGAAGAACCATAAAATCATAAAAGAGTCATAATTGAAGAATGGGAAAAATGAATATAAATGAATGAAAAGAAAGAAGGAAATATGAGATAATCAACTTAATTTCACAGGGGCTCTTCTAAGTGAAGAGGGCCTGAAACTTACTTATGGAGGGCTCAAGATATGGTAAAATGGGAATACACTTAAGAGTGTAATAGAATGAAATTACTAATGAAAAGAATATAAGAAAGAAGAAACAAAATAATAAGAGGAAGAAAAAAAAAGAGACAACCACAAACAAGTCCAAGTCCACTGTTTCAACCTGTCAGAAAGAAAGAGAAGGGTTAATAAGGATATGGCCACCACAGCTCATACTGTACAGGAAAAGCAAGAAATGCAAAGAATAGCTTAAAATTAAGAAATATAATACCCAAATCTAAGGATAAGAATATCCATAAAATAATAAATCAACTAAATTAATTAACTGGGTAAAATCCCCAGGGGGAGAAAGAGGGGCTGGTATATGTGAGAATCACCAGCCCTGATCCAGACAGAGAGTTTTCATGAGAGGAATTGATGATTGAATTAAATATATACAATACAGGTCCGTTACAGCTTGTACAGGATCTTTACAAGAGGTGCGGTGGTATTGAGTGATCCTACAGTTTCAGGATGGTGTATCCAAGCTGTATTGGGTAATATCAACCTGTACAGAAGCTGACAGGCTGTATTGATGAACCAGACTGTATGCATGTTTCAGAAAGGAAGATTGCTAAAACTGATTACTAATATACACAGTGGATTGCTGATTTGAGGTGCTTGAGTGGGTGTAAGATTAAATACCCTTACCCCTGATGTAAGGTGTGGATATTACACTTTGATTAAAAATCAAGTACTTTTCCTGTCCTCAAAATTTGTATAAGGTAAAAATCAATTAAAAATAGTAAGAAATATGATTTTTAAGTTAAAACACGCCAAATTCATTGTTTATAACTTTATTAGTATAAAACAATAATATTATAAAGATTTATTGTTTTACCAACAATAAAAATTTATCCAAAAATACCCTACAAGAGATATTTAAGGCTACAAAAGAAATTTCTTCAAGAGCAATTTCAATTGGAATTAATTGAGCAAAGAACTGCAAGCAATTAATTAAATAACAAGGTCTTTAATAAAAATATTAAAGAGAAAACACAACCAAAAGTGACCAGAGTGAATTTGGAAACAAAGTGACAAAGTTTACAGTGATGAAAGATGCTTTAATTCACTTTTGGGGTGGTTTAGGGGTAAAAATGATTATAAAGGTTACAAAAAATGATTATAATGATTTTTCACGTGGTTCAAAAGGGTCAAAAAGATTTAAAAAAGGTGGTTTGAATCTTTTATTGATTGGTTTAACCGTGTTTAAACTAATTGATAAAAGGAAAAGATTCTAACATGGAGAGAAAAGTGGGGCAAAGAAGACATTCTTTTATAGCCATCAATTCTCTTGCTCAAAAAGTAAAATTTACTCTTGTCAGTTGTTAAAAACAGTCTGACAACAGAAAAGCCAATTATGGCATCATTGAACCCTGGTTTAAGCCATTTTTAGCCATTTTAGACCTTTAAATCAGCAATTACTATAGCAACACCTGGTCTAGAGCCTTCAAAACACGTCAGAATGTGTGTAAGAGGCGTAGAAACCAGTTAAAACTGTTTTTACTATGATTGTGTTGTCTTAAGGGTAGTTTCACCCCCTTGGCAACGGCTAAACCTACCCCAGTTGGTATCAAACCCTCATCATCAATTGAGTCCACAGACCCTGTAACTCAGTTCCAGGCCAAAAGTAATGAGCTTTTGCATAAATTTTGACATCCCACGCCTGTCAGAAAGGATTTTGGGGGTCTAGCTCCCCCTTAGAGCTGGAGTTCCTTTTCCCCCCCAAATTTAATCTTTCCAATTTATTTTTCCTTTAATTCCTCATTGTGTATTATACTTATAATTTACATATGTAATTCAATTGAATTGTACAGTACAATACAGTAATAATTGATACCTCATATGTAAATCAAAGTTCACTTATGTAATACACGTACAATTTTGACATTTCAATTGAATTCAATTGAAAATACTTCAATTCCTCATAACTTCTAAACTAAACACAACACCTCAATTTTAACACAAAAATTGATGGTTTACACCACATGTGGTGTGAATTAAATTAAAGTTTTGAGGATTTTCAACTTTTGTATTGAAAATACTAAAAACTTAATTTAAGCTTATTTAGAGTTGAGTTACAAGAATTTCACTCAGAGGTGACCCCACCTGATTTTTTATGAGGAATCCAATGGTGAAATAATTTTCATATGTTTATTTATTGGATAAAAAGTTATAATAATTGTTATTTAACTTTTTTCCAAATTTATTTGTTTTTTCACAATTTTGTTAAAATTTCATTTTTACTTAATTTTTTCAAGTATAAATGTAATTTTATAATTCCAAAATTTAATGTAATTTTATTTTTAAATTGTAATTAAATTTTTTATTTTGAATATAATTTTATATTTATATTTTGATTTTTATTTTAATAATATGAATAAATTTATTTTATTTATATTTATATGTTAATTTTGTATTTGTGGTATTTTGGGTATATGAAATTACCTCTAAGGCTCACATTCCCTCCCCCTAAAAAAGAATATTACTTTGTAATATTGGTGTTTCTAGTGTGTCTGAATCTCCTGAGGAGTTTGGTAGCTTCTGGTATATCTTTTTCTTCTAACCATTCATCTTCACAAGTTGGGTCACTGTACCTAACAAGGTATTCCCTTACTTTCTTGGTTCTTAATTTCCTTTCTTTAAGAACTTTGGTAATCATCTTAGTACCAGATTTCTCAATAGGAGGTATAACTTGGGGAATCTTATTCCTCAAGGGAAATTTCTCAGCATCACTAGATTTATATGGCTTTGTCAAGCTCACTGGAAATGTAGGATGCTTATTGCTAAGTTCTTCAGATAACTCTACTTCAACAGCATTTTCTCCATGGAGGGCCTTAATCACAAAAGGTCCTGCAAAGGAGTCTTTCAACTTTCTACATCCTTTGATGTTATTGAAGTTAATGGTGGATACAAGAACTAGGTCCCCCACTTTGAAATCTGGAGTTGCATGTGATTTATCCCATTTGTCTTTAGCATATGAAAAAGAGTCCTCCATGCACCTTAATGCATGCTTTCTAGCTTTGTCTAGCATTCCTTTGAAGCTAGCAGCTGTGGGATGTATTTCAATTAAATCTTTCCTCAAGGAATCCTGGGGTAACTTGGGGTTCCATCCTTTTTCTAGAATAGCAGGAGTTTGATTGGTACTGGCATGAATTGATGTTTTATATGCTAATTCCAGTGCTGCCAACAGAGTACACCAATCATGGGTAAATCCATAACAATCTTTGAATTCAAAGCTATATGCACAAAATCTTCTCACCATGTCCTCTAAGGTTTGGATCATCCTCTCTGCCAGGCCATCAGTTTGTGGGTGGTAGGCTGTAGAGAAAGACAGTTTAGTGCCAAATAATTGGTGAAGACTTGTCCATAGTGCTGAAGTGAATTTGGGATCTCTATCACTAATGATATTTGTAAGTATCCCAGTCCATGACACTACTCTATTCCATATCAGAAGAGGTGTATCCATGGCTGTATAATCCTTGTGAAATGGTAAAAAGATTGGAGTTTTACTGAATCTGTCCACAATTACTAGGAAAGCATTATAGCTTCTGTCACCTCGTGGTGGTAGGTCAATTACCCAATCCATATGGATAATTTCCCAAGGTCTGCTTGGTTCTTGGATTTTTATCATATTTCCAAGTCTCTTGCCAGTGGATTTATTTGCCTTTTGGAATCTGTCACAGGTTTTGCAATACTTTGTAACATCTTTCTGCCACATTGGCAACCATATGCAGATATTTACTTTCTCTCTTGTTCTGTCTTCAGACAGATGTCCTGAAAAGGGACTATCATGGCATTATTTCAGTACAAGATTGATTAATGACCTCTCTACAACTGTCATGACACATGTGTGCTTGGTTCTGTGGTAAATTATACCATCCAGTAGGTGAAATCTTCCTTCATCATAATATTTTTTCCATACTTCATCCAAGGCATGTATTAGAGAGTTGTATTTACAGTCTTTGCCAAGTAATTGGCATAAGATGCTACAATTCTTATCTTGAGTGTAACTACTTCTGACTTCTTCAAAGAAGGTGGTGTTTGTCAGGGTGAGTCTATATAGTAGCTATAAAATGTAAATACAAGCTAGTATTATGACTGTGACACGTCAAAAACAAACAATAAATTAAATCTTCAGGTCCTACTGCTACGTGGTAACAGTGGTGATGAGTCTATTGAGGACCTGGGTTGCAATGCTCTAATATCTTTGACTGTGAAGAAACACTACAATAATTATATTCTAATTATATCTTTAGTAATTCTAAGGACACTACTGATGGATAACAGTCTTGTCACGTAAGAATATAGGTAAAGTAAGATAAGATGATGGGTTTTTGAAGGAAAAAAACCCTTCTTTTTATATCTTTCAAGACTGTAAAGAGTTATTAACTCTTCACACGTCAGAGGAGTGAAAATTTTCACTCCAATGGTCAGTCTGTGGTTCTGGATCCTCAATTCTGACGTCAGTAGAGGCAGAATTGTGGTTTTGGAACCACAAATGATCATTCTGGATCAATACAGGGTGAAAAAACGTTTCACCTGCCACGTCAGCACTTGGATGACACTGTTCTGGTGTCTGTATGATCAATACTAGTCATTCTGGGCGGGTTTAAGCTTTGAACAACCATTATTTTGAGTATCAAGACAGTACTGGTTGGTACAGGTTTGGTACAGGTCAGTATTGGTCAAAATACTTTCAACCAAGATATCTTAGTCAGTTTTTGAGATATCAAGAAAGCAAGAGCACAGAATTGAAGGGCTTAATGAGCTCTTCAATTTGGTATGCTTCATGTTTACCCTTTATTCAAATAGCAAAAGTTATAAGGGTTTTAAGTTTTTGGATGTATTTTTGTACATCAGTATGAGGCTTCAAAAACTTCCATGCCAGATATCTTCTTCAATTTGGAAGATATTTGTATTCTGATGATACAGTTCTGTAGGGCTTGATTAGCTCTACAGTTTGGTATATTACACTGTACAGTTGTATGAGTGTATGCCAAAGATACAGGGGTTTGTTTACTTTCTTGTTTTCAGAATATCTGTATTTCTGGTTGTTAAACCTTTGAACCAAGATCCCTCAGTCAATTTAAGAGATACAGAGGTCTAATGTATCTCAAATTAAAGCTCTTGTTTATATCTTTAATTTGGTTATACTTTTGTACAGTTTTGTACAAGCCCTCTTTGACTTTCAGGGGGGTCTTGGTTTTGAAATAAAGGTCATATGGTATCTCCAGTTGTAGTGGTGTTACAACAACATGGATGATATCATTGTGTAGCTCTCTATGTGAGCTTTAAGAAAAATACCATTTTGGTATATATCAACTTAAATATGCATAAGTTAGATGAGAGGTGAAAATAAGGGTTTTGACCTGTTTATTCTCCTCTAGGTTTCCTTATTCTGTTTGGATAAGGTTGGTGTTTAATTTAAGAGGATTGTTTTCTCTTATTTATTACCTGTATTGACTATGTTTGTTCAATACTTGTCATACCATTATTTATGGTATGTTGGATGTCATGCTAGTGCTCTGTTTTGAGTCACAGGCTGACAGTGTTCAATTCTGTAACACTTATTCCTTCTATTGGAATTTGTGGTGAAGCTTCTTCTGGAACATAAGCAGGATTATCAGTATTATTTGGTAATGGCCATCTGATTAGTCCATCTGCATTCTTATGAATATTCCCATCCTTATGAACAATAGTCATATTGCCTCTGTATTCTTGTATGGCTATTTGCCATCTGAGCATATGTCTGTTGGGTGTCTTCATGTTCAGAAGTGATTTTACAGCTGTACAATCTGTTATTACCTCAAAAACACATCCCTCTAAGAAGTAGTTTAATTTTTCCAAGGCCCAGACAAGACATAGACATTCCATTTGACTTGCTCCATATCTGGATTCAGTTGGTTTGATTTGCCTAGATATGAAACATATGGGTCCTTCTACAGGTTTATCATTTATGATCTGAACTTGGTGAAGTGCAGCACCCAGTCCATCCCCTGATGCATCAATATACAGTTTGAAAGGTAATTTAAAGTCTGGAATCAGTAAGAGTGGAGCAGTGGTCAAGGCTTCTCTTAGAGACTCAAAAGCTTTGACTCTGTCAACAGTCATTTCAAATACTGTGTCTTTGCCACACAATTTATAAAGTGGTCTTGCTATGGATGCAAAATCTTTAATGTGTTGCCTGTAATATCCTGCAAAACCTAAGAATGACTGAATTTCCTTCTTATTCTGAGGCATGGGTTTTAGAAATACTGCTGCAACTTTGTTTTTGTCAATTCCAAGGGACAAACCAGATACAACATGTCCTAGTGCTTTAAGTCCTTTAAATTCAAAATGACATTTCTTCAAGGAGATTTTCATGTTTACTGATTGAATTTTTGTCAAAACTCTGGACAATCTGTACATGTGCTCCTTCCAAGTCTTGCAACAGATAATAATGTCATCAATGTAAATGATTAACCATCCCTCTGAGAGTTCTTCAGGGAATATTTCATTCATGATTCTTTGGAAGTGTGAAGGTGCATTTTTGATACCAAAGGGCATCGTCAAGTATTCATACACTCCACAATGAACAATAATTCTCAAGTATTTTCTTGCTCTTGGTGTCACCACATCTTGATGGAATCCTTTAAGGGCATCCATAGTGGTTATATACACTGCTTGAGATATTTGAGTAAGGGCAATTTGGTTTTTTGGTATTGGGTATCTGTCTGGAACAGTGTAAGTGTTCAGAGCTCTAAAGTCCCCAACCATTCTGGATTTTCCATTATGCCATGCCACTATGACTGGTGTAGTTATTTCTACTTCTTCATTGTGGCCTACCTTTCTTCTTACACCAAGGTCCAGAAGTTCTTTGATATGAATTTCTAGAGCTTCTCTTGATTCTGGACTTGCTAGATATGCAGATCTTCTTAAGAGTGGTGGATAAGGTCTCTCAATGTTAAGAAGGATGTCAACTTCATGACCAATAATTGCTCCTAGAGGTTCTTTGTCTGAAGGAAATGCTCCTCTGTGGTCATACAAAAGGGAAGAAAGTTCATTTTTTTGTTTATCAGGCAGATGAAGGCTTATTTCAGCTTCATTTAACTGCTCAGACTTGAATTTCTCTAACTCTAAGTTGACTGGTGATACTTTATTTACTGTAATTTGTCTTTTAAATGGTAAAAAGGAAATTGTTTGGCGCTTATTGTCTCCAATAGTAAAGTATCTGTCTTTGTTGTTATGCAAATCTATCCCATACATGATTGAATAGTCATTTCTCAATATAAAATGGGTACTAGAGCAATTTTCCATAACAACAAATTCAACTGTGATTCTTAAATTCCCATTTATGTGTGGGAATATGACATTGGTCTCAAAGATTCCTAATGCTTTCATTGGATTACTTGCACTGTTTAATTTTATACCATCAATTGGTAACAATTGGTCTTCAAAGTTTGGTACACAAGTCTTAAGAAAAGATTTTCCAACACAAGAGCAGAAGGCTCCTGGGTCAAGCAAAGGTTTGGTGGGCTTGTTGTCAATCACCACTTCTGTTATACAGGAGTTACCAGCTGTATAGCCTTTTCCCCTGTTTGGTTTTGTTTTCATAAGTTGTGCATCTTGAACTTTTGATAAGTCAAGTTGGCCATTGCTCAATTGTGGCAAGTGGGAATAAGATTCCATGATGTCAAAAGTGGCATTGATATTTTCTATATCTTTTGCAGATTCAGAAAATATTGATGACTTATCATCTGAATTGTCTTCAATTATGTCATCCTTTTCAACATCAGGTTCCTTTTCAATATTAATTTCATTGATTTTTCCCTTCTTTGGACATGTAGTGGCTAAATGGGTGGTGCTTTGGAAAATATGGCAATTTCTGACTGTATCTGCAGATTTATACTTCATATTATTAGAATTTTCTTTGGGGTTTTGTCCACAGAATCTTTCCAAGGTGTATTAAACCTTGTTTTGAGATTCACCCTACTAGAACCAATTGTGGTTCTGGTGGTTACTTCTTCTAATATATTGATAATATCTTCTGCTGAAGATTTTTCAGTAGTCCTGCTTTTGATAGCATGCTCTAAGTCACCTCCACATTGTCTCAGAATTTTTCCTAGGATCATAAGTTCTGACATGTCAGGATATAATGCTGTTAGTCTGTCTTTTTGTTGGCAAAACCATGGTAAAGCTTTGTCTTTATCAGAATTAAATTTGGCAGATTCAAAGACTGGTTCAACTGTAAGCCTCCAAGCATCATTTTCCCATTTGCTAATGATTTGGGTTTTCCACCAAGTCCAACTCTGGTGTCCATGTGCTTGTCTTATTTTTATGTACCATCTGTGAGCTGATCTGGTAAACAAGGTGTTAAATCTGGCTGTTACCAATCTGTCTGGTAGTTCAAAATCCTCTTTGATCATGTCAATACCTCTAATGAATTCCATATGGTCATATTCTCCTTCACCACTGAAGTGAGGCCATTCTTTAAGTTTTGGAACTTCTTTCAAGAGTGCTTGGCCCATTGATGGTTCCAAGTTATGAAAAGAAGTAGAAAATTCATCTTTTAACTGTGAATTTTCAATATCCAATACTTGTGGATTAGGAATTCTTTCTCCCTCATTTTGGTTCAGAGGTGTAGACATTCTTGGCAAGGTGTTTAGCAGTTGTTCAATATCATTCATTTTACTGTTGTTGCACCTTTGTGAATTTCTTAATTCATGTTGTAAGCTTTGTATAGAGTCTATGACATTCTTTTTATGATCATCCTCTTTATATGTAAGCTCATTCAATAATTCTGTTTGTTTAGTATTATCAGATATAACTTCATTTAACTTTATTGTTTATTTTGATAATTCCTCTCTTGGGGTATCAAAATTCTTTTTCAAGGCAATTGTATTTGTCTTTACTTCTGCAAATGATTTTTAAATATCATCAAGAGCTTTTTTATTATCTTCTTTGATAGTGTTTATGGCTTGTTTTATTCTTGTTTCAATTATGTCATCAATATTGAATTCAGAATATTTGTCTGTTAATTCTTTAATAATGGCAGATTGTTCATTTATCTTAATGCCAAAAGAATTATCATTATTGGAAGTTTTTATTGTTCTTAAAACTCTTTCAAAGCATTTAAGTGTATCATTTATTTGACTCAGACTCAAGCTATTTGTTTTAAGATTGTCACAAATTGATGTATTTTTATCAGAAAGATGACTTTTTATGTCAGAAATGGCTTTATACAACTCTGGAATACAATCAAAAGTAGCAGAAATTATTTTTGATATTTTAATCTTGCTTCCTCCTTCTTTTGTAATTCCATCATGGTTCTGGCCATCTGAAATACATTTTCCATGGCATCCTGTTGAATCTTTGAGATTCTGTAGCCCTGGCTGGTGCCTTCCCTTTGCCCTTGTTTGGAGTTTGCGGCTGCTTTTTCACGTTGGAATTGCTGCTTCTGGCCACTGGGGCTGTTTTTGGCACTGGTTTGGTGGTGGAGGGTTGCTTTTCCTCCATTCTAGTGTCAAAAGCATCATGTTTTTCTTCTCCATCAATGGATGCCATCCATTGAGCAATTTGCAAGTGTTGGGATGGCCCAGGAATTTTCTTACAGTTAGGTAAGAATTAATGCAATTCTTCCACAGGTCTGCAAGGATCTGGTACTCCTTGAATTGAAGTGCATTGTTGTATGCACTGTGGCTGGCTTTGTATATGTCCACAGCGGCTTGTTGTGGTGGTGCTGGCTCTTTTTAAAGGTAAAATGGTATTATCAGCTTCAGAATGACCCATTTTAGCTTTCTGGAAGTCATCAACTGACCCTTTTCCTTCTGTACCTGATTGGCCTCTGCCATAATCACGCCTATTACCTTTTTGGGAGCTGCTTGAGGGGTTATAGCTGGCTCCTGACCTGGTTGAAGGCATAATTATGGTTAAAAAGGCTTAAAATAGTAATTTTACGTCAAAAAATTTACTATTGGCCAAATTCTTAGCTTTCTGAAGGGTATTACTTATGTCCAAGTTAATCAATTGAGAAGATATTGGTTCAGGTTGGTTATTTTGAATCACAATAACAGTACTATTATGGTCTGAATTAATAGTACTGGCAGGAATAATGCTTGTGACTGTTGAGGCTGTTTCAATGTTTTCTTGTCTTACCACATTTTCAGACACTAAAGTTAATGAAAAAACCAATTAATTAAGTAAATAAAAGGATATTTCACAAAAGAAATCAAAAAATAAGCCTCACTTATAATATGAAAAAAGATTATTTTTTATGGGTTTTTTGAATTATAAGTATTTTTTATATGTTTTTAAATTTTTCAATAAAAGAAAAAATATTTAAAAAGAGTAAAGAAAATATGTCACAGGTAAAATATCACCGCTGGGCCCCCAAATGTAAGGTGTGAATATGAAACTTTGATTAAAAATCAAGTACTTATCCTGTCCTCCAAATTTGTATAAGGTAAAAATCAATTAGAAATAGTAAGAAATATTATTTTTAAGAGAAAACACGCCAAATTTATTGTTTATAACTTTATTAGTATAAAAAAATAATATTATAAAGATTTATTGTTTTACCAACAATAAAAATTTATCCAAAAATACTCCACAAGAGATATTTAAGGCTACAAAAGAAATTTCTTCAAGAGCAATTTCAATTGTAATTAATTGAGCAAAGAACTGCAAGAAATTAATTAAAGAACAAGGTCTTTAAAAAGAATATTAAAGAGAAAACACATTCAAAAGTGACAAGAGTGAATTTGGAAACAAAGTGACAAAGTTTACAGTGATGAAAGATGCTTTAATTCACTTTTGGGGTGGTTCAGGGGTAAAAATGATTATAAAGGTTACAAACAATGATTATAATGATTTTTTCATGTGGTTAAAAAGGTTCAAAAAGACTTAAAAAAGGTGGTTGGAATCTTTTATTGATTGGTTTAACAGTGTTTAAACTAATTAATAAAAGGAAAAGATTCTAACATGAAGAGAAAAGTGGGGCAAAGAAGACATTCTTTTATAGCCATCAATTCTCTTGCTCCAAAAGTAAAATTTACTCTTGTCAGTCGTGAAAAACAGTCTGACAACAGAAAAGCCAATTATGGCATCAATGAACCCTGGTTTAGACCAAAAAGGGCTGGTTTAAGCCATTTTTAGCCATTTTAGACCCTTAAATCAGCCATTACTATAGCAATACCTAGTCTAGAGGCTTCAAAACACATCAGAATGTGTGTAAGAGGCGTAGAAACCAGTTAAAACTTTTTCTACTATGATTGTTTTATCTTAAGGGTAGTTTTACCGTCTTGGCAACAGCTAAAACTACCCCAGTTGGTATCAAAACCTCATCATCAATTGAGTCCACAGACCCTGTAACTCAATTCCAGGCCAAAAGTGATGAACGTTTGCGTAAATTTTGACATCCCACGCCTGTCAGCAAGGACTTTGGGGGTCTAGCTCCCCCTTAGAGCTGGAGTTCCTTTCCCCCCTAACTTTAATCTTTCCAATTTATTTTTCCTTTAATTCCTCATCATGTATTATACTTATAATTTACATATGTAATTCAATTGAATTGTACAGTACAATACAGTAATAATTGATACTGTTAGAGCTATACGATTAAAATCAGATTAGACTTCCTTGCATTGGTTTTTTAGCTACCGCTCTTAGGGTTTTTATAGTCTATTTACAAAATAGGTGCTAAATTGTTCTATGTTTGGCAAAGGTTGCCAGAACATTCCCAGCTCTTATTAAACTCCCCCTCAACCTTTGCCACATTCAACAAAATTGTCCAAAATCGAGTTTAGCCTCCCCGGATTAAATTGCTTTGTGAATACGTCGGCTAATTGGTTTGCTGTTGGTACCCAGGTAAGTGCAATATTTTCCTAACTAATAAAGTCGTTGACATGATAGAAGTTTTGCTCAATACATTTCATCCTACTCTTCGAGCCTTCCAATACCAGTGTTGCGGCCTTGTCATCGCATATTATTTTTGTTTCAATCAATGGTAAGCATAGTTTCACCAGTTGTAATACGAATATCAAGAGCTCTGTTGCCATTCCTAACAAGATTAATTCAGCCGCACAGGTTGACTTCGCCACAACTTTTTGTCGCCTAGAACCCCACGCCACTGCGCAAACAAATAACTGTATCAAAAATCCTGAAGTTGACCGTTGGAATTCGCCCCCCCAACCAGCATCGCACCATAATTCCAGTCGTTCTGTTGATGGTTGATAGCATAGTGAGTAGTTCACTGTTGTCTTGACATAGGCTAACAGATGTCGTAAAGCTCCCCAGTGTTCCTCATTAGGTTTTGCTGAGTATCTTGCCAGAATGTTTACCGAATACAAAATATCAGGTCTTGTTCCCAGCGCCAATTAATTCAGAGACCCAATAATCAATTGATACCAGGTGGTTTCGATTCCATCTCCATCTCCAGTTGTTAATTGAATGTCTGGTAGCGTTGTTGTTGTCCGCAGCAAGTTCATGCCACTTTTTTGCTCAAAATTGTTAATGATTTGCTTTGCAAATTGCTCCTGCTTAAGAATTATTTTTTGATCTTCGATTTCAGTTTCAATACCTACTACCTTTGTCACCCGATCTTCCCATTTAACCTTCAAGTGTTTTTTCAAATTATCCCTCAAGGATTTTAATGCCCCGCTATCGTTTGAGAAGACGACTCCATCATCCACATGCATCCATACATAGAGCTGTAAGTTATCTTTCTTACAAAAATATAGACTTTGCTCCAGGTCTTCCACTTGAAAGCCCATCAATGTCATCACCTTTCTGAAATGCAACCACCAACATCTGCCAGCTTGCTTCAATCCATACATCGCTTTATTCAACCTCGTGACTTTTCCTTTCAGTTTTGGCCTAAAGTCACTTGGGGCCTCCACATAGATCTCTTCTCTCAAGTCGCTATGCAGGTAAGCTACTTATATGTCAAAGCTTGCAATATTACACTTTTTTTGCACCACAATGGCAAATAGCAGTCGCAATGAGCTCAATGACGCTGTAGGTGCAAATGTCTCAAAGCAATCTACCCCAAACCGCTGGTTAAAACCTTTTGCTACCAACCTGGCTTTGTAAATGGGATCTTGGTTTGGTCTGGTTTTCAGATCAAACACAAATCGAGTCTTTATTGTTTTCATTTGATTTTTTTTTTCAACAGGCGTCCATACATCCATTTCATCAAACAAATTGAGCTCCCTTGCAATTGCTCCTTCCCACTGTTTCCAATTGGGCGCCAATTTAGCTTCCTTCAAGTTCAGCGGAATATTGATATCAGTTCTTGTTGGTAAGGTATATATTTGCTTGTCTTGGTTATTGCAGATTTCCTCTGTGTTTTCCTCACCCAAGTTCAATGATACCTTATTGACGAGGTTCAAAATTTTCATTTTGTCTGTCAAATGATTTTGCTCCCCCTCACCCTCATTCACGAATCGCACATGATTGGAGTTGATGATGGCCTTGTTTCCCTTGTCCCAGAAAAAGAACCCCCTACTGTCGTCTTGAAATCCAACAAGTTTGCACACCCTCCCACTGTCTTCCAATTTGCCCCTTTTTTCAGCGGGTATATGCACTATTGCTTTCGCGCCAAAAGAGTGTAGTCGGTGAGCCTGAGGTTGTCTTCCACACCACAATTCCAATGGGGTTTTGTCTCCAGTCTTGGTATTTGGTATTCGATTATGTATGTAGGCGGCTACTTTGTATGCATATGACCAGAAGGTCAATGGCATCCCTGATGCTCTCAACATCGTTCTTGCTGCATTGCCTAAGGTGCAATTTAGTCTTTCAGCTTCCCCATTCTGTTCCGGTGTGTATGGTGAGGTAAATATGTGTTGTGTTCCCATTGAGATTAAATGAACATTAAAATTGTTCTCCTTGTATTCCTTAGCATTATCCAATCTGATGAATTTTACCAAGCTTTTGAACACATTTTGTATTAGTTTAAGGGTGTCTGTCAATACCTTGGTAACTTGATCTCGACTTTTCAGTGGGAAGCAAAAAACAAAAGTTGAAGCATGATCCCTTAGTGTTAGCAAATATTTGTTTCCATGTATATCTACTTGAGAAATAGGGCCCATGACATCCATTACCATGAGGTCTCTGGGATGAACTTGAGGTATTTTATCTTGTGCCTGTAATGTTCTCCTAGTGCTTTTTGACACTAGACAATGTTTGCAGACAAATGGTTCCCATTGTTTTCGATCAAAACTTGGCACATAGAGCTGTAAACATTTTCACACAACCCAGTCAGATGCATGCCCTAGACAGCAGTGCCAGTCATAGGAGTTATTTTTTCTAATTGCACATATCAAGGTTTTAGGGGCAAGGTCCACATGTCTGGGTTTATAATTTTTTAATGGATCAATGACCGTCCAGGTGTTATTACAGAATTTAGCAAACAAGAAAATATTGTCCTCCCCATCCAATACCAATATATCATTACCACAAAAAGTCGGTTTAAGACCCTGATTGATCAGCTGTCCCAGTGACACAAGCGTTCCGTTTATTTCTTTACAAAATAGCACTCCCTTCAGTTCCGAGTTGGTCCAGGGCATTTTCATGGTTCCCCTGTGAGTTGCATGTACAAGAGCAGAAGGAGATGCAAGACTCAACGGGAGTGACTGATCCAGCGGCTGAAAACTAGAGAAATTATTTAGACAACCACTCACATGAACTTGCGAGCCGGTGTCAACAACACTCGCAGCCCTTTTAGTATTTACTGCACGTATCGCCGGCTCAGATGTCATTGGTGGAGGTGGCGGTGGTAAGCCGGCCAACTTCCTAATGATTGGACATGTGGAAATCTAGTGCCCATCACAAGGAAGTCCTTGTGATTTGCAATAGTTACACAAAGTTCCGAATTTCTGTCACTCCAGGCCCCATGGTTGTTTGTTTCCCAGTCGGATATTATCTTGTGCTTGTTGCAGTTCTTTTACTGATGGTTGTCTGAATGGCGAGGCTTTGTCTTGAGGACTTCTTGTGATGTTCAAACCTTTGAATGAAGAAGCTAGGTTCTTCAGAGTTCTGTACAATGATTGATTTGGGGGCTGTAATTTCATTACCGCCAGCGTTTGTGGTTGATTATTTCCCCTCATTGAGCTAACAAAAGCATTAACTAGCCGCTGGACATCTGGAGGGTCATGAGAGTCCATTCGATCCAGTTCCCGTGTTATGGAATGGAACCATATGTGTTGAGGGATATCGCCCGGTGGCGGGGTTAGTGTCTGGACAAGGATACTTTGTACCGCTAGGGGTATGTCCAGTCCCGCCCTCCTCAGTTTTTCAAAAATTATAAAGATCTTGCTGAGGTGGCCAGTAACATTGTCAGAGTGCACATGATATAGGTCCAACAATTCCGTCATTAATTCCAACTGTATTGTCCTAGAGCTCCATTTGAAATTGTCACGTAGTGTCAGGGTGAGTCTATGTAGAAGCTTAAAAACAGTAAATACAAGCTAGTACTATGACTGTGACACGTCAAAATAAGTAATAAAAAATTCTTCAGGTCCTACTGCTACGTGGTAACAGTGGTGATGAGTCTATTGAGGACCTGGGTTGCAATGTTCTAATATCTTTGACTGTAAAGAGACACTACAATAATTATATTTAATTATATCTTTAAGTATTCTAAGGACACTACTGATGAATAACAGTCTTGTCACGTAAGAATATATAATAAAAAGATAAGATGAGGATTTTTGAAGGCAAAAACCCTTCTTTTTATATCTTTCAAGACTGTCAAGAGTTATTTACTCTTCACACGTCAGAGGAGTGAAAATTTTCACTCCATTGGCCAGTCTGTGGTTCTGGATCCTCAATTCTGGCGTCAGTAGAGGCAGAATTGTGGTTTTGGGACCACAAATGATCATTCTGGATCAATACAGGATGAAAAAACTTTTCACCTGCCACGTCAGCACTTGGATGACGTTGTTCTGGTGTTTGTATGACTAATACTAGTCATTCTGGGCGGGTTTAAGCTTTGAACAACCATTATTTTGAGTATTAAGACTGTACTGGTTGGTACAGGTTTGGTACAGGCCAGTATTGGCCAAAAAACTTCCAACCAAGATATCTTGGTCAGTTTTTGAGATATCAAGAAACTAAGAGCACAGAATTGAAGGGCTTAATGAGCTCTTCAATTTGGTATGCTTCATGTTTACCCTTCTTTAAAATAGCAAAAGTTATAAGGGTTTTAAGTTTTTGGATGTATTTTTGTACATCAGTATGAGGCTTCAAAAACTTCCATACCAGATATCTTCTTCAATTTGGGAGATATCTGTATTCTGATGATACAGTTTTGTAGGGCTTGATTAGCCCTACAGTTTGGTATGTGACACTGTACAGTTGTATGAGTGTATGCCAAAGATACAGGGGTTTGTTTATTTTCTTATTTTCAGAATATCTGTATTTTGGTTATTAAACCTTTGAACCAAGATCCCTCAGTCAATTTAAGAGATACAGAGGTCTAAGGTGTCTCAAATTAAAGCTCTTGTTGAGATCTTTAATTTGGTTATACTTTTGTACAGTTTTGTACAAGCCCTCTTTGACTTTCAGGGGGGCTTGGTTTTGAAAATGAGGTTATATGGTATCTCCAGTTGTAGTGGTGTTACAACAACATGGATGATATCATTGTGTAGCTCTCTGTGTGAGCTTTAAGAAAAATACCATTTTGGTATAGGATAACTTAAATATGCATAAGTTAGATGAGAGGTGAAAATAAGGGTTTTGACTTGTTTATTCTCCTCTAGGTTTCCTTATTCTGTTTGGATAAGGTTGGTGTTTAATGTAAGAGGGTTGTTTTCTCTTAATTATTACCTGTATTGACTATGTTTGTTCAATACTTGTCATACCATTATTTATGGTATGTTGGATGTCATGCTAGTGCTCTGTTTTGAGTCACAGGCTGACATACCCTCCCTCAAAAGAAGGCTCATCATTGATGAGACTCTTCAGCCCTCTTGGAGGCTCTGAATCTTCTGAGGTGTATTTGTCCATCTGGGATTTCTTTCTCAGTTAGCCATTTGTCTTTATCTGCTGGTTGATTCTTAAATCTAACCAGGTATTGCCTGTTGTCTTTCCCATTGATTCTGATCTTCCTGGCTTTAATGATCTTTTTCACTGGTCCAGGTGAGTCATCTTCCTCTACCAATCTTTCATGGGTGACTGTCTTCTTCCTGTCAGGGAATTTCTCCTCATCTGTCTGGTGATAAGGTTTGACCAGGCTCACAGGGAAAACTGGGTGTTTCCTAGAGAACTCTTTGGTCAGGTTGACCTCTACTGCATTCTTCCCTATCAATTTGATAATGGTAAATGGTCCTATGAATGAGTCTCTCATCTTCTTGGGTCCTTTCAGGTTGTTGAAGTTAAGAGTTGAGATTAGAACTTGGTCCCCTTCTTTGAAATCAGGTTCTTGGTGACTTTTATCATATCTCTGTTTGTTATATAATTTGGCTTCAGCCACACATTGCTCTGCTTTTTCACAGGCAGTCTTCCACATTGTGTGAAAGTCTTTAGCTGTAGGATGTACTGAGAGGAGGTTCTTCTTCAAGTAATCTACTGGAAGTAGTGGGTTCCATCCTTTCTCTAATGTGGCAGGGGTTTTTCCTGTCACTGAGTGTATACTTGTGTTGTATGCTAATTGTACAGCTGGTAGGAGGGTTACCCAGTCATGGGTGTATCCCTCATTGTCTTTATATTCCATGCCATATGCACAAAACCTTCTAATGATGTCTTCCAATGTTTGGATCATTCTTTCTGCTAGACCATCTGTTTGTGGATGGTAAGCTGTGGAAAATGCTAGTTTGGTTCCCAGCATCTCATATAGATTAGTCCAAAATTCTGATGTGAATTTAGGGTCTCTGTCACTAATTATAATTCTTGGGACTCCACAGTTGGCTATCACATTGTTCCAGAACAATATGGCTGTGTCCATTGCTGTGTCCTCTTTGTGACAGGGGAGACATCTGACACTCTTGCTATACCTGTCTACTACTACTAGGCATGCATTAAAGCTGTCTTTTCCTCCAGGGACCAGGCCTGTTACCCAATCCATGTTTATTATTTCCCAGGGGTGTTTGGGCTCCTCTATACTCTGGAGTAATCCATATCTTTTGCCATGACTTCTGTTGGCTTTTTGGCATCTGGTACAAGTGTTGATGTATTCACTCAAGTCTTGTTCCCACTTTGGCCACCAAGCTGTGCTAAAGACTCTTTCTTTAGTTCTTTCTTCACTCATATGTCCCATGTATGGGCAGTCATGGCATTCCTGTAGTATGAGGGAAATGTGTTCTCTACTTATTATTACCAGGGCACTTGTGTGTTTCTCCCTATGGTACAGTAGGTCATCTATCAGAAAAAATCTATTTTCTTTAAAGTTTTTGAGCCATGGCTCTTCCAATTGACTCTCTAGTTCAGGACTCCTGTACTTTTGTTTTAGTAGTTGTATCAATATACTACACTGTTTGTGTTTATTGTATGCTGATTGTACTATACTAAAGAATTCTGTATTCAGATTAGAGGAGCTGATTCCCAGTATGGGTATCTCTTTAATCTCCCCATAGCTTTGTGCTGGGTTTGATGAATCATTCCCTAATGCCCAGTTTGATAGTTTGAAGTTCTTTCTCCTGTCTATCTCCATGCATTGTATAGGTATTTTGGCCCCATTTTCTGGGTCATATGCTGGATTTTCTTGGTCATTCTTCAGTGGCCACCTGCTGAGACCATCTGCATTAGTATGACTTTTCCCTTCTTTATAGATGATAGTCATGTTCCCTCTGTATTCTTGTATGGCTATTTGCCACCTAAGCATGTGTCTGTTTGTTGTTTTCATGTTCAACAGTGACTTGAGGGCTGTGCAGTCAGTAAAAACTTCAAATACTGCTCCTTCTAAGTAGTAATGGAGTTTTTCTAATGCCCATACCAAGCATAGACATTCTGTCTGAGTAGCTCCATATCTGGCTTCTGAGTCTTTCAGTTGTCTTGAGATATAGCAAATTACTCCTTCTTTGGGTATGCCATCTACTAGTTGCCTCTGGTGTAGTGCTGCTCCTAGCCCTTGGCTACATGCTGCATCTATGTATAGTTTGAATGGTAGTTCAAAATCAGGCATCATTAGGACAGGGGCATTGGTCAGTTCATGTTTGATCTTTTCAAATGCATCCCTTCTTTCCTTGGTAATTTCAAAGACCACATCTTTTGAGCACAGTTTGTATAGGCTACTAGTGATGTGTGCAAAGTTCTTTATGTGGCTTCTGTAGTAGCTAGCAAAGCCCAAAAAAGATTGCATTTCTTTGATGTTCTTTGGTACTGGTTTCTTTAGTACTGCAGCAACTTTGTTTTGGTCTATAGCTAGACTTAAACCTGAAACTTTGTGTCCTAGGGCTAGCAGTTCTTGCTGTCCAAAGTTACATTTCTTAAGAGATATCTTCATATTGATTGGTGTGCATTTTCCCAATACTTTATCAATTTTCTTCACATGGTCTTCCCATGTTTCTGAGTATATGATGATATCATCAATGTACACTACCATCCACCCTTCCATTATTTCATCTTGAAATATGGTATCCATCATCCTCTGAAAATGGGCTGGTGCATTCTTAATGCCAAATGGCATTCTGGTATATTCATATATGCCCATATGGCATATAATTCTTAGCAATTTGATGGAATCTGGTTTTACCCCATTCTGGTGAAAACCTTTCATGCAGTCCATTTTTGTAATGAACTTGGCTTTTGCTAGTTTATCTAGTGCATGTGGTATCCTTGGGATGGGGTACCTATCTGTTTTGGTGTAATTATTCAAAGCCCTGAAGTCACCACATAGTCTGGATTTACCATCATGCCATGTTATAAGGACTGGTGTAGTGACCTCTACTATCTCATTATGTCCTATCTTTCTTATTACCCCCATTTCTAGGAGTTCATTGATGTGTTTCTCAATTTCTTTCCTAGTTTCCATGCTGGCTGGGTATGGTGGTCTCCTAAGCATAGGTGGATATGGTCTTTCTACATCCAGATATAATTCTATATCATGTCCTTTGATTTTTCCTAGTGGTTCATCTCCTATTGCAAAAGCTCCTCTATGCTTTCTCAATACTTTCAGTAAGTTGAGTTTCATTTTACTGGTGAGTTGAGTGCCATATTGGGCCTCTTTGAATTCTTCCACTAGTTCTTTCAAGGTGTTATCATTTGTTATATGATTAATGTCAAAGGAAAATTTTTTATCTTTGTTTGTACCTATGGTAAGATATCTGTTTTTACTATTGCAAATATCCATACCATACATTCTTTGGTACTCTGTACCTAGTAAGAATCCTTGTACATGTGCATTTTCTAGAACTACAAATTCAGGTTCCAGTCTGATATTTCCTTTTTGGTGTGGGATAATTATCTCTTTGATTATTGTCCCTAGTGAGTGCATTTTGCCTGATGCACTTTTGAAGTTTCTGGCTTTTGTTGGGATTATATTATCTTCCCATTTGGGGAAATGTTGTTCCAAGTATTCTTTTGCCACTATGGAGCAACTTGCTCCTGTGTCAATGATCATTGGGTGTTTACAGTTCTCAATATAAACTGTCAATTTTGTAGGTGTTCCATGAATGAATCCCATCCCTTTATTGGGGGTTACCAGGAATGTTTGTGCATTCTGTGTGTGCTTACAGAGCTCTTTGTCTGTTGTTATTTGTGGTATGCCTGAATCCAATTCAATGTCTTGTATATCAAGTGAACTTTCTTCATTGCATTCCACTATGTATTCTTCTATGGTATCAGGTTCACTTTGTGATTCTGCTCTCATACCATTTCCCATGCTGTCAGAATCAGATTTTTCACCTGTTTGTTCTTCTTCTGATTCTTCATCAATTGCATATATTTTCTTTTTTGGTTTTGTGCAATTGTTAGCATAATGGTCTGGTGAACCACAGTTGTGGCACACATATTTCTTTTTTGGGGTTTCTTTCCCTTTTTCTTTGTTTGTCTCTTTAACTTCAGACCTCTTGTCTTTGAAGTTTGGTTTGAAAGATGTGTACCTTCCTATGGAGGTCTTTTTTCTCACATCTTGTATAACATTTGCTATGTCATCAATGCTGCTGATGTTGTTGCATCTGCATTTGACTGCATGTTCTAGATCTCCTGGCAATTTTGTCAGGAGTTTATGATTTCTCATTTCTATTGTCATATTGGGATCAATAGCTTTTAGCCTCTTTGTTTGTTTGAGGCACCATTCATAAGGGTCTTTTTCTGTGGAGTATCTATCACTTTCAAAGGACATGGTTTTTTGCCAGATCCAGCTACCATTGCTATACTTTTGTATAATCTGATTCCTCCACCATGGCCAGCTTTTCCTGCCATGTATTTCTTTCATTTCAGTATACCATATGTTTGCATGGCCTCTGAATGCTGTGTTGAGTCTTGTTGTGATCCAGTAGTCTGGTATCTTTGGGACATCAACAAAGAGTCCATCAATATAGTCAATGATCTCCATATGGTCATATTCCCCTATTCCTGAGAACTTTGGCCAGTTTGTTACTTCTGGTAACTGTTTCAGTGCCTGTTTCTCTGAATAGTTGAGATTTTCCCCATCTTGGTACACTGACTCTGATCTTAACTTTGGAATCTGATATTCAGGTTCCTGGTCATAGTCTTTGTCCTCTTCTTTTAATTTTGTAGAGGTAGTAGGCTGACCTTGTGTTGGAGGGTATTGATTGTCTTCCCTGTCATAGAGGTAATCAATTTCTTTGTCAAGGTTATCCTGCTGTTGCTGGATATTCCTCAGATCCCTCCTCACAGTTTGTTGTTCTTCTAGAATTGAATTCAACTGTCTGTTAGTTTTTTCAAATTCTGTCCAAATTTTGGCCAGATTTGAATTCAAGTCTTTTATGACTGTTGCTTCGAAAGCATTTTCTTCTTTCAATGTTTCCACTTCTGTCCTCATTTTTTCTGAGGTTTCATGTGTCCACTCCATGAATTGGGCCAATTTGGTCCATGTGAATTTGTTTTCAAACTCATGAGTGTGCATTGTAGTTTCAGTTATTAATTCTGGGTCTATTGAGTCAGAACTAGAAACACTATTTGTAGGTACAACTATTTCTTGTTTTTGTGTACTTCTTGGACTAAGTCCATCAGCTTTTTCATCAATGGGTCTGCTTCTTTCTTCCTCTGGTTGAAAGAAGTTTTGTTTTTCCCTTGGGCTCCTTTTCTCCTGTTGGAAACTACCTGGAATGGTGGGGGAGCTTTGGATGAAGTTTCCTTTGGCTTGTAAGGCCTGGAACTGCTGGATGGTTGTGGGGAAGATGGAGCTTCTCCTTCCATTTCTGGGGGTACCTGAATCTGACTGGGCTCTTCCTTGTGCCAAGATCTCTCTATGGCTTGTATGGCTGCCTGGTTCTCTTTGATTCTGATTGCTCTTTCTTCTAAGAGTTTGAAATTCTTGTTGGGATTCCAACCTTGCATTTCTGTCATAAGTTTCATCCAAGCCATTTGCTTGAGACAGATCTTCTGGGTTGTTATCCCCACTTCTGCCCATGATGCTGCCATGGTGAACATTTTGTTGTCCATGCTCCATGTGAAAAGGTCTCTCAGGAGTTTGTGTATTTGGAGGACCTGTTCTGCATCTGTCCAGTCTCCTGGTTGGACTCCTGGGTTGAATTTGATTTGGAACAAGACTTTGGGTAGGAGTTCCCTGATGGTAAGTCCTTTGCTGGTCATCTGCTCCAGTTCTTCTTCCTCTGTTTCTTCTTGGCCAGTGTTCTGGTTGATTTCTTGGGAATCCAAGATCTCTAAGAAGTGGAGGTGTCATGTTAACAATGTTAAAAAATGACAGACAATAAAAAATGTTGTATTTCTCAAGGTTTATTTACCTTTGGCAGGCCCTTGTACAAATTTATGATCTATACTCTTTGGCAATTTGCCTTTGGAGTTTACAACTGGGTTGATAACAGTGATTTTCTGTTTCTCAACTTGTTTTGGTGATCCAACTGGTTTTGTTGGAGCTTTTCTGGGTTTTTTGGCCCTTGGCACAGCTATTGGTGTCCAATCTTTTGAGTTGATTGTCACTTCACTGTGTCTTTTCTGCTTGCCCTTGGTGTTTGGCAGCGCCTCTCTGTCTTCTGAGGCTGTCACAGATGGGTTTCCTTGTGACTGGGTTTCTAATGGAATGTAGTCCTTTTCCACTATTCAGAAAAGATATTTCAGATTGTATATCAGTATTTTATGATAAAACAAAATGATTATATTCAATTCTACTGTTATTTTTCGAAATTTTTAAGTGTTTTTATTATTTTTTTATTGTTTTTATATGTTTTTGTTTGAAAAATAACAGTTTTAAGTTTTTCACTTATGTTTTATAAGTGAAAAAACTGTAATATCCAAGTGTTTTGTGAATGATTCACTTGGATATTATTGTGTTTTTTGTGTAAACACGTCAAATTTATTAAATTATAATAAATTTGATTTTTTATTATAAATATTATAAATAATATTTATTATAAGACTTTGATATTAGTTAAATATCAAGTAATTACAAGTTTTCACGTCAATTTGAGTGATATCTTGTTTTAAAGGAAATATTTAATTAAAATATTCCTTGTAAAATAATAAAAAATTATTTTATTATTTTATATTTATTAATTATTAATTAATAAATGTTTATATATTAATTTTCACGCACTTTGGTGAAAAATAATAGTAAAATAAGTAATATACTGTTTGTATATTATTATTTATATTGAAATTTAAATAATACAGATGTATTATTATGAAATTTCGTGGAATTTATTGCAATAAATAAAAAAAAAAAATAAAGAGGATATGTACTCTTATTCTCAACAAAAATATTTTATAATATATATTTTTGGAGTAAAAAAAAGAATTGTATAAAAAAAAATGATAATAAAATAAAAATTTTACTCACTTGTAGTGAAATACCTTTTAAATAGCTGAATTTTACGCCTAATTCAGTTCAAAATACGTCCAATAAGGTTGAATAACCACGGCCAGGCCCCCAAATTGTCAGGGTGAGTCTATGTAGAAGCTTAAAAACAGTAAATACAAGCTAGTACTATGACTGTGACACGTCAAAATAAGTAATAAAAAATTCTTCAGGTCCTACTGCTACGTGGTAACAGTGGTGATGAGTCTATTGAGGACCTGGGTTGCAATGTTCTAATATCTTTGACTGTAAAGAGACACTACAATAATTATATTTAATTATATCTTTAAGTATTCTAAGGACACTACTGATGATTAACAGTCTTGTCACGTAAGAATATATAATAAAAAGATAAGATGAGGATTTTTGAAGGCAAAAACCCTTCTTTTTATATCTTTCAAGACTGTCAAGAGTTATTTACTCTTCACACGTCAGAGGAGTGAAAATTTTTCACTCCATTGGCCAGTCTGTGGTTCTGGATCCTCAATTCTGGCGTCAGTAGAGGCAGAATTGTGGTTTTGGGACCACAAATGATCATTCTGGATCAATACAGGATGAAAAAACTTTTCACCTGCCACGTCAGCACTTGGATGACGTTGTTCTGGTGTTTGTATGACTAATACTAGTCATTCTGGGCGGGTTTAAGCTTTGAACAACCATTATTTTGAGTATTAAGACTGTACTGGTTGGTACAGGTTTGGTACAGGCCAGTATTGGCCAAAAAACTTCCAACCAAGATATCTTGGTCAGTTTTTGAGATATCAAGAAACTAAGAGCACAGAATTGAAGGGCTTAATGAGCTCTTCAATTTGGTATGCTTCATGTTTACCCTTCTTTAAAATAGCAAAAGTTATAAGGGTTTTAAGTTTTTGGATGTATTTTTGTACATCAGTATGAGGCTTCAAAAACTTCCATACCAGATATCTTCTTCAATTTGGGAGATATCTGTATTCTGATGATACAGTTTTGTAGGGCTTGATTAGCCCTACAGTTTGGTATGTGACACTGTACAGTTGTATGAGTGTATGCCAAAGATACAGGGGTTTGTTTATTTTCTTATTTTCAGAATATCTGTATTTTGGTTATTAAACCTTTGAACCAAGATCCCTCAGTCAATTTAAGAGATACAGAGGTCTAAGGTGTCTCAAATTAAAGCTCTTGTTGAGATCTTTAATTTGGTTATACTTTTGTACAGTTTTGTACAAGCCCTCTTTGACTTTCAGGGGGGCTTGGTTTTGAAAATGAGGTTATATGGTATCTCCAGTTGTAGTGGTGTTACAACAACATGGATGATATCATTGTGTAGCTCTCTGTGTGAGCTTTAAGAAAAATACCATTTTGGTATAGGATAACTTAAATATGCATAAGTTAGATGAGAGGTGAAAATAAGGGTTTTGACTTGTTTATTCTCCTCTAGGTTTCCTTATTCTGTTTGGATAAGGTTGGTGTTTAATGTAAGAGGGTTGTTTTCTCTTAATTATTACCTGTATTGACTATGTTTGTTCAATACTTGTCATACCATTATTTATGGTATGTTGGATGTCATGCTAGTGCTCTGTTTTGAGTCACAGGCTGACACGTAGCTTCTGAAATGATATTTTAGGGTCTATTTCCATATCAATCATCTCAACGAGGTCCTTAGAGACACTTCGTTGTATGAGAAAATGAATGGCTTTTGTCGCCCGTCCAAGGGTGTCAAAGTTTGATAGTTCTTGTGTGAATCGAGGTATGTCAAAGATGTATAAAAAGATAGCATCAAGAGCCCCTGCCCAATCAGCAAAGCTCGAGCCATAAGCTTTCAGTTCCGGGATGTTGGTTGCAAACTTCATCGGATTGCTGAGAAATGTTTCAAGGCCATCCATATCCAAAGTCGGGATTGCCTCCTTATTTTCAATAGGGTTTGCTTGAGCCATGGTAGTGTAAGGTTTTGGAGCTATTGTTGTTGAGCAAGAAGAGCGTTTGTTGGTGTCCTGAGAAATGTTGTGAGCAGGTGTGTTATGAATCTTTCCACTTCTTAGTGGCATAAAACAGAGGTTCAGCATAGAGCAGGCTTTTAACCTGTTAGAGCTATATGATTATAATCAGATTAGATTTCCTTGCATTGGTTTTTTAGCTACCGCTCTTAGGGTTTTTATAGTCTATTTACAAAATAGGTTCTAGATTGTTCTATGTTTTGCAAAGGTTGCCAGAACATTCCCGGCTCTTATTACAGATACCTCATATGTAAATCAAAGTTCACTTATGTAATACACGTGCACATTTTGACATTTCAATTGAATTCAATTGAAAATACTTCAATTCCTCATAACTTCTAAACTAAACACAACACCTCAATTTTAACACAAAAATTGATGGTTAACACCACATGTGGTGTGAATTAAATTAAAGTTTTGAGGATTTTCAACTTTTGTATTGAAATTACTAAAAACCTAATTTAAGCTTATTTAGAGTTGAGTTACAAGAATTTCACTCAGAGGTGACCCCACCTGATTTTTTATGAGGAATCCAATGGTGAAATGATTTTTGTATGTTTCTTTATTGGATAAAAAGTGATAATAATTTTTATTTAACTTTTTTCCAAATTTATTTATTTTTTCACAATTTTGTCAAAATTTCATTTTTACTTAATTTTTTCAAGTATAAATGTAATTTTATAATTCCAAAATTTAATGTAATTTTATTTTTAAATTGTAATTATATTTTTTTTATTTTGAATATAATTTTATATTTATATTTTGATTTTTATTTCAATAATATAAATAAATTTATTTTATTTATATTTATATGTTAATTTTGTATTTGTGGTCTTTTGGGTATATGAAATTACCTCTAAGGCTCACACCTGACTAGTGGTTGTTACAAAATTTTACTTACTGTCCATTTTTGATGATACCATGTGAAACACTGATTCTTCAAAAATTCACAGAAAATACAATCTGTGATGGAATTTCAAATATTATTGATAAATTTGAGAAAGTGATGATTTTGTTTTGAAATAAAAGGAGATTGACAGTTGTTACCCATTTATTTCTTAACCATACATAGATTGGTAGTCACATAAAATTACTTAATCAAATAATTATTATCATCTTACATGGCAATAAATGATGTAACACATTGTAAAAGAAATATTAATGGTTTCTCACTCACTGGTTTTTTTAGTTTTCTCCAATTCATGCCCCTTTCAGCTGCTATTGACTTAAAAAAGGCCTCCTCTTTCTGTTTTTCCAAATAATCTAATCATCCAATTATATCTTTAGTACCAACAATAAGTAGTACTTAATTCTTTTCTTAAGTGTTTTAGATAGTTCAGAATCAATCATAAAGAAAGGAAATAATAGAAATAAATCATTTCTAATACTATTTAGCTATATATTTCTGTATTAATGCTATGAACTAAATTTTGATCCTTTAAATCCACAATTAATCCATCAAATCACTCTACCAATTCTTTACATGGTATTATTGGAGTATTAATGAGTGTTTTTACTCAATTAATAAAGCTTTTTTCTAGGAATGGTTTTCTTCAAGAATTATCATTATAATTATTCTTGAAAAAGATGAATATACATTAAAATAAATTATATTATTTTGATAAGAAGTTTTATTATTAAATAATTCTTGTAGAAAATTACTTCTTACTGTTATAATAACTAGTAATGTATAAAAAAGTAAAAGGAATAATTAAGTAATTAATTATGCAATTGTGGTCATGATAAATTTATTTATTATATCTCATAAGAGAGCTCATAGTATTGTTGATTAATAGGAATGTTATCAACAGTTTAATAGACAAATATTACATTTGGGGACCTGGAAGTATTTTTTGAACCTTGTACCCTCAATTGATATATTTTTAAGCTCTAAAAGTATATTGATTTTAATAATTATTTCCTTTCAATTTAAAGTTAAATTTATTTTCATGTTTGAACTATTCTTATAAATGTTTTTCATTGTGGAATTTAAATTGATTTTATATTGTTTTACACATGGCTTTTCACATCCAAAACTTTTAAAATTACTCTTTGAGTTACTCTGAATTAAATTTTGAACCAAAAAGTTAAATTTTATCTTACTTTCTTTGGAAAGAATAATTTCTTCAATATGAAAAATAAAATGAAATAATAAAATTATAATAAGACATATTTTAAAGGTATTGAAAAAATGTTTTATTTTATCAATTTTTCTCTAGTGTCTTTAATGAAGTAAATTGCAGCTGGTAATAGTATCAGTAAGAGATATATTACCCGTTCAGAATTTGAAGAAATAATTGAAATTCTAATTGCTAAAAGAGGCACTTTATTGAAAGCAGAGTTATCCAAACAGCCACCAAAAGGTGTGTGTTCTGTATCTTTATTGTTTAGTTTCTCTTAAATTGACATGAAAATGGTGCATATCATAAATTGAAGAAATTATTCAGTCCAACCAGACGGATCTGGAAAAGAAAGAGCAAAGCCCAGAGCAAGACCTGGAAGGCCTTCCTCAAGAAATGGGAATTTGGAGGATGCCAGAGTTGCCTGCCATTCCCCAAGGGCTGTACCAGCAACCTTTGAAATTAACTCTGAGCCTGAATGGATTCAAGGTAATTTTTTAAGGGCTGAACCACTTCCAAGTGCCATTAAAAAGATATCAGTCCCAGTACAAAAACTGGGAAAGAGCAGCCAAGGAAGAGGAGTGGGAAATTTGCCCAAGCCTTCTGCAGGGGGGCATGAGCTGCTACTCACACATGAAGAGCTTTCTGGGTCAGAATAAGACCATAGAGCTCTAAGGAGGATGGGGTCTCTTTTCTCAAAAAGACAAGGTCAAAAAGATAAATAATTGGCTGAATAACCAAAGTCTTTTATCCATAGACCAAAAGAAAGAAATGAACATGACTACATCTTACAAGAAAGGAGGACCAGTAGCATCAAAAAGCTCCATAATAGTCCAAAGACAAGCCCAAAAGACCTCAGGAGAAACAGAGAGGTCCCAGGAGCAATACAGGGGAGGCCAATTGGCATAGAACTTACCCACAAGGGTACAGAATCCCCACATTGGAATATTCATGCATTTACAGTGTGTCTAAGATGGCAAGAACCCTTATGGAGTTCACAGCCAAGGAACAGGAAAGGATGATCAGTACCTTTCCGTGCAAATAATAGATGAAATTAGATATATTCAGTCTAACATGGATTTAAAATCTAATAAATTTGTTAAAGAATTGAAAAAATTGACATTCAACATGAATGACTTAAGAAAAAATGACAGGAATTTCACTGAATGGTGCAAAGTGACAAATTTCAGACTTGAGTCACTTTCCAACACATGTGACAGAATTGAGAGTAAATATCAAGTAAAAAGTGATGAATTGGAGAATCTTTCAATTAATCACATTAATGACAAACTTAGAAGTCTGAGAGAGAATGTTTTAGAAGCAGTTGATAATACAATTTTTTTTGCCACACATTTGGCAAGAAGAAACAGTTAAAGCAAAAAATTAAATAATGAGATAATTGAACATGTGAGTCAAAGTCACATATTCCAAGAAATTCTACACCTTTAAATGAAGAAAAACCACTGTGAAAGAAATTTTAACCCCTTTTCTGGAAGGAAATGAAATATATGAAAAAGATATTCCCAAAATAGAAGAATGAGCAACATTCTTTGGTGAGTGTAAATATAACCATACTTAGTTCATTAGAACAATTGATATGTTGCAGGAAGATGTTCATATACCAAATGAAATGATAGTGGGAAAATTAAATTCCTTGTTTACCAGAAATGCAAAGAAATGGTATTACAAAACAAGACAAGAAAATGGAAAACATTATTGGATTTGTTGGAAATCTGAGATAATCACCAAGTGGGCCAACATTTCCTGGAGATTTAAAATGGAAAATTCTTTTTAGAGTGCAATTTTTAGCTCAGACAAAGATAAGCCACTTACTAGGTTCCTCAAAAAAACGATGAATTATCTGCTTTAAAGCCAGATATGTCTGACTCTCTAATTAATATCAAAATATTAAAAAAATTTGGAGGAGGACTAGAGCATGCTATCAAGTGAAGATGTGTAGAACCTTACTCAACAGAGGAATATATTAATGCTATGGAAAATGTCATTACTAGAACAAAGATTTGTAAAACCTGGACTAGAAGCCCTATGGAACCTAACATAGCTACAAAGACTTCTAGAGAGGAGAGAAGACCTGAAAGACCTATCTTGAAGTGTAATAAATGCGGGAGTACCTCATATTTAGCCAAAAATTGTACCAAAAAGGCTAAAATAAAAGAAGTTCAAGTCATTGAAGAGGTTCAGTGTGCTTAAGAGAAAGAAGAATCTGACCAAGATTATGCAATCTCTGATGAAACACCAGCAGAAAATCATCCTATTGAGAACATTACAGCTTTCTTTGGAGTTACTGAAGTCCACACTCATTTACCACAACACGATGAAGATTGCTGTAGCCTGATTAATATTCAAGATGCCAGATTGTGTAAAACTAAACCCACCAGAGGCAAAGGATACACTTCTGAAGAATCCTGTATTACATTAGTCTTATTGAATGATATTGAAGCTAAAGTCAATTTGGACACAGGGCCATTTTGCACTTGTCTAGGAAAGGACTACCTTCAAATTATACTTTCACAATGGAAAATCAATCTATTACCAATAGAAGGAGTACAATTCAGAAATTACAGTAATAATTTGTACCCTTTGGGAATATTGGACACTAACTTGATATTTAAACACCCTTCAGGAAGTATGACAATAAAAACAGAGATAGTAGTAATGGATGATTGCACTTCTTAGAATATTATTCTTGGAGATTAATAATTTAATATCTATGATATTGACATCAATAACCATCAAGACAGATATCTCACAATTGGGGAAAACAAGACAGAAATTTTATTTTTCCAATTTTTGCAAACAAATATCAGTAGTATCTTCACACAATAATACACATCAAGAGGAATACATGTCAACTCAACCTAGTGAAGCATAAATTAATCCAACATTATCATAAAAAAAGAGACAAGATATTATAAATGTGTTCTACATGTATAAAAATGTTTTTTCTCAAGGTAATGAGCCTTTAGGAGCTATTAGAGCATGAAGTTGAGATTACTCTTAATATTGATAGACCATACCCTCCAGTACTTAGAAGACCAGCTTACCCAGAAAGCCCCAGAGCTATGGAAGCCTTGGAAAAACATATCCAAGAGTTGATAAACGTTGGTGTACTAAGAAAAGTAGGCCATGATGAAGAAGTTGAAGTTTCAACTCCTGTCATGATTGATTGGCATAATGATAAATCAAGGATGGTTGGAGATCTTGGAGCTCTGAATACCTCAACAGTTCCAGATAGGTATACAATTCATAAAATCCAAGGAAACTTGACCCAATCATCAAAAGCCAAGTACATAACCTAAATGGATGCATTGAAGGGCTTTCAGCAGAATGTTTGGAATCCCAAATCCAAGAAATTACTTAGAATTATCACACACTGTTGTATTTATGAGTATCTTATGGTAACATTTGGGATTCTTCTCCATCTCATTATCAAAGAATGATTTATACCATCTTCCCCACAGAATTATTTGAAGGATGGCTCATTATTTATATTGATGATATGATCATATTTTTAGAATCATGGTATTTTCACCTTGAAAGACTTGTAAGATTAGTTTACAAAATTTGAGTAGTAAATATGAAGATTTAACTCAAAAAATGTAGATTTTAATTTTAAGAAACTGAAGCATTGGGAAATATTGTTTCCGGTTCAAGCTTGGGTATTGACAAAAATAAAGTAGAAGCAGTTTTACTTAAGCCAATGCCCCAGAATAAAAAATTGATGATGTCTTTTTATTGGATTTTCCAGCTATCAAAGGCAACACCTGAAAAGATTGAAATTATAGCAAAGTAACTCTATAGAATCTGTGATTAAAAGAAAGTATTTGAGATTACTCAAGAAAAACATTAAAGAATATGAGAAGATAAGGAAATCCCTAACAGAAGAACCTTTACTCCTCATGCCTGACTGTAATATACTCTTCAAGGTGTACATTGATGCATGTGTAGATGGAATAGTGGTAGACCTACATCAAATCCAAATTATTGATGACAAACCCACAGAAGGACCAGTCTGTTATATCTCAAGAAAAATCAAACCAACTGAAGCCAGATATGGTGAGAGCCAAATGGAATGCTTATTTTTGGTATGGGCACTTAAGAAATTACACTATTATCTTGATGGAAGTGGTTTTGGGGTGATAAATGACTGCAATGTAGTAAAATATCTTCTGAAAATGAAAAAAACCAACAGAAATATGTTAAGATTGAAAATGGCAATTAAAGAATATAGAAGAAACATGACTATAGTTCATGAAGAAGGGAATATACATAAGAATGCTTATGGAGTGAGCAAGTGGGAATTAACCAAGACCCCTCATAAACCAGCTTATGTGCCTTTAGCAGCAGAATGAAAAAGATTACAATTGAAGGCATTGAAATAACTAATATGGGGACTGAGTTCTTTGAAGAATTCAGAGAGTAATATGAAAAAGGCAACAATTTCCATATCTTGACATTCTTGCTTGAAAAAGACTGAAAAGACACAGCTTTAGTTAATTAACTGCATAAAATATGGAAAAATTCCTATTCTGAAGGAAGTTTTTACTTTTTTGAAGGCATAATTTACCATAGAACAAAACATTCTTGTTTATAACATTATGCAGTGGATTTCTTATTAATACTATCTTACATCAATTTCATGATAGTATCTATTCTGGATACCTGTCAGGGGACAGAACACCTGAGAAATTTGTGAACTGTGAATGGTGGTTATCTTGGAGCAAAGAAAACATTGAATATTACCATACCTGTGGCAGTTTCCAGAAAGAAAACAGAATTACAGGCAAGAAGTTTGGACTTATGATCCATATTCAAGAACCAAAATCCCCTTTGGAAGTTATTTGCATGGATTTAGCCACAGCACTTCCTCCAAGTGGTGAAAAAAGCTATAATTCTTGTTTAGTAATTGTAGACAGATACAGCAAAGCTCCCATATTCTTACAATATCAAAAGATAACACTGCTATGGATACAGCTATTCTTCCATGGAATAGGGCTATTTATCATACAGGGTTATTTAAGAATATCATAACTTACAGAGACCCTAAGTTCAAATCTGCAATGTAGAATAATCTTCATATATTGTTTGGGAGAAAAGTATCATTTTCTACAGCATAAAAGGCTCAAACTGATGGGCTGGAAGAGAGAATATTTCACACTTTAGAGGACATGATAAGGAGACTCTGCGGCTATGGATTAGAACTCAAGGACTCATATGGCTTGAAAAATGACTGATGCACTCTGATACATGCATTAGAGCTGGAATATAAGACATAAGCCCATTCTTTTACAGGTCAGAATCCTGCTATGTTAGAGAAGGATGTAATTCAAGCCTCCCAGCAGATAATGAGGAAAGACCTAATAGAAATCCATCCTACAGTTTCCAAATTCAAGATTATGCTTGAGAAATCAAAAATCACACAAAAAGGAGAATGAATTATGCTTTTGAATATGCAAAATAGAAGTGGGATAAAAGTCATAAAGTACCAGACTTCAAAGTGGGGGCTTAGTTATAACTTCAACCTTGAATTTTAATAATATCAAAGGCCCAAAGAAACTTAAAGATTCTTATTTAAGACCTTTTGTTATTTTTGTCTTACATGGAAAAAATGCAGTTGAAGTGGAATCAAGTGGTGAATTGGACAATAAACACCCCACCTTCCCAGTCAGCTTGATAAAATCTTATCACCCAGCTAACAAAGAATTGTTTCCTTTAATAATCCCAGATCTATTAGCTGTACCACCAGTGGAAAAGAATGAAGACAAGATATAAGGAGAGTAATTAAAGAAAGGAGACTTAGATGAAAAATAAAAGACAATATCTTGTCAGATATAGAATCCCAATACATGAAGATGAATGGCTGGAAGAATTAGACATACCTGACTCAGATAGGAATGAAGGAAGGCCAAAATCCTGAATATTCCTATAAATGTGCTTTGAATTAATTGATCTGAGTAATATAAAGAGGCTGGAAAGTGGACATTAACCCCCTTTGGGGCATTTCTCTTGTTGATATCATTAGTAAAATTGCAATACAATTTTATTTTTTTGTGTGAGGAAATGTGAGCCTTGAGTTATATGTTATATACCCAAATAGGCCACAATTACTATTAAAATAAGTTATGAGCTATGCATAACCCATAAGTCATGCATATATCCAAAATTTATCATTTTTCTCTTAAGAAAAGATGAATGGCTTTTTGTGAGTAAGGAAATCCATGGATTTAAGACCAAATTTGGATTCTACACAAAACTTCACATAGGGTTGATCCATAGAGTTAAGAAGCATAAATTAACTCTATGTGGTGGTAATATTGAAAATACTTCAATAGCACATGAATGAATCATGATATTTTTTGTTTTTCTCAATTTCAAATCAAAATAATGGGAATGTGAGAAATCGCATGTTACATATATACTAAAACTAGCTTTATGCATGTTTTTGGAACTTAAAATTACAGTGGTCCTACATCCAGGTTTGGTACACCCATGATTGATATCATTATTTAAGCCTGAATTACTATTTTTGATGTGAAAATAGCTAAGGGGGACAAAAGCCAACAAAGAGAGCCAGGGTACCCAACTTCTGAGGCCTCTGAGGCTTGGAAAGCTCTAAAGATTGAATCCATGACTTATAATGGTCCAATTAGCATACTAAAACCTTTTGGGAACTTGGGTACCAAGTTAAAGTCCCATTACATCATAAGAAAATAACAAAGAAGCTGCTATTTTGTTATGACCAGGAGGTAATGAGGTACTCTGAATCCTGTAGACATGTCAATTATTATTAATTGCCCATAGATAAAACTGTAACAGAGAAATTAAACCCTTTTTGGACTAGTATCCATGCCTTATCCTCATTACAACCAGCTACCACTGTGAGCCTTGAGGTATATTTTACATACCCAAATAGGCCACAATTATCTTAAAAATAAATTTTGAATTATGCATAACTCATAAGTCATGCATATATCCAAAATTCATCATTTTTGATTTCAGAAAAGATGAATACCTTTTTATTGAGTAAGTAAATCCAAATATTTAAGGCCAGATTTGGATTCTACACGAAAATTCACCTAGGGTAGCTCCATAGAGTGAATAAGCTAAAATTAACTCTTTGAGGTGGTAAAATGGAAAATACTTCAATACCACATCATCCATACCACATAAAATATCCGTGAAAATTTTTGTTTTTCTTAATTTCACGCCAAAATAATGGGAATGTGAGAAATCCCATGTTACATATACACTAAGAGTAGTGTTATTCATGTTTTGAGCACTTAATATCATGGTATTCTTACATGGACTTTTGGTACACCCATAGTGGATATCTCACTTTAAGCTTAAATTTCTATTTTGGCGTAAAAAATAAGCAAGGGGGACAGAAGACATCAAAGAGAGCCAGGGTACCCAACTTCTGAGGCCTCCAAGGCGTGGACAGCTTGAAAGCTTGGATCCATGGCTGATCTTGGCCTAATTGGTAAACTAAAACCTTTTGACAACTTGGTTACCATGTTACAACTACTGTAAATCTTGAGAAAATAGCAAATAACCTGCTATTTTGACGTGCCAAGGAGGTAAAGAGCTACTTAGGCTCCTTTAAGCATGTCAATTCTTAATTATTTTCCATGGATAAACCCCAAAAGAGTAATTAAAACCTTTTTTGGACTTGTATCCATTGATTTACCTCATAGCAACCAGTGAAACACTGATATTTGCAATTCTACATAGAAATGAGGTAAAAACTTCAAAAATTCATTAAAAATACAATTCTTAACAAATCTTTCTGAAACTTTCAGGACCGATCCAGAACTGTATTATCTATGGTACAACCAAAAAAATTACAGTTTTACTAGTAAAATTAAAAGTTTTACTTACAGTCCATTTTTGACTATTCTACGTGAAACACTGAATCTTCAAAAATTTACAGTAATTACAACCTGTGATGAAATTGGCAATAAAATTGATAACTTTGAGAACTCAATGATCATCTTGGAATAAAAGAAGATTTACAGATGTTACTCCTTTTATTCTTAACCATATTGGGGTTGGTAGTCACGTAAAAGCATCAATTAAGTAATTATGATAATCTTACGTGACAACAGATGATGCAATCAATAATCCAAAAATGTTTATTGTTTTCTCACTCACTGGTTTTTCAGTTTGCTCCATGGCACACCTCTGTGAGCTGTTGTTGACTTCAAAGAGGCCTCTTCTTGCTGTTTTTTCCACATCATCATCTTATTATCATTTTAAACATTATTACAAACAAGTAAGTATTAGTTATATCTATTCTTAAGTATTTTAAATCTTTCAAAATCAATCAGAAAGACGTGAAATCATAGAATCCAACTATATATTGTTGTAATACTGTTATGAATTAATTTTGATCCTTGAAATCCACAATTCTATGTCAAATCACTCTATCTTATCTTTCAATAAGTTCTTTGGAATATTAGTGAGTGATTTATTCTTAATTCTTAAAGTTTTTCTCTAAAATTAGTTTTCTTCAAGAATTATCATTATAATTATTCTTTCAAAAGATAATTATATGCAAATAATTTTATCATTTTAATAAAAGAAGTTTTATTATTGAAATCTTCCTGTAATTAATTCTTGTAGACAATTACTTTCTCACTGTTAAAATCACTAGTAGTGTTTAACACATGAAAGAAATAATCCTTTAATTATTTAATTGTGGCTATAATAACATTTTTTTTATTATATTTCATAAGAACAGTCATAGTACTGTTGATTAATAGTAATATTATCATCAGTTTCATAGACACATCTTACAACCACTGTTCTATTTGCAATACTACATAGAAATAAGGTTGAAACTTCAAAAATTTGTCCAAAATAAGTTTCACCCTGAATCTTCCTGAAACCTTCAGGAACAATGGAGGAAAGGATAGATAATATAAAAACCAGAAAATATGACTTCATGGCTGAAATTAAAAGATTTACTCACAGTTCATTTTTGATGATTCAAAATGTAACAGTGGATCTTCATCAATTTACAGAAAGAACAATCTGTGATGAAATTTCCAATCATATTGATAGCTTTGTGAAATCACTGGTTTTTCTGAAATAAAATAATATCAAAAGTTGTTACTCCTTTATTTTATAACAATAAATGGGTTGGTAGTCATTTAACATGACTTAATTCATTCATTACTATAGTCCTATGTATGAATAAATGATATAACCCATTATTAAAAAAGTATTAATGGTTTCTCAGTTTTCTCCATGGAATTCCTCTGTGAGCTCTCATTTTCTTAAAAGAGGCCTTTTATTCTTGTTTTGTCCAATTGTACCTTTAGCAACAACAAGTAGATATTAGTTGGTTCTTTTCTTAAGTGTTTTAACTCTTTAAGCATCAATCAGAAAGACGGGAAATCATAGAAATTAACTATTGCCAATATTATTTAACTGAAGATTGCTGAATTACTGCTATAAATCAAATTTAGATCCTTTAAATCCACAATTAATTCATCAAATCACTCTACCAATTCTTTATATGCTATTATTGGAGTATTAGTGAGTTTTTTACTTAATTTTGAAAGATTTTTCTAGTAATAGTTTTCTTGAAGAATTATCATTATAATTCTTCTTTCAAAATATAATTGTACATTATAATAATTTATATTACTGTAATAAGAAGCTTCATTATCCAATATGTCTTGTATAAAATTTCTGTGAAGTGTTATAATAACTATTAGTGTAAAAAGTAAAAGAAATAACTAAGCAATTAATTATTGAATTTGGGTTATAATAGCTTTATTTATTATGTTTAATAATAACAGTCATAATACTTTTTATTAATAGTAATATTATCAAAAGTTTCATAGAGTTATTTTGCAGCTACTCAATAGAACAAAAACTGGTTAAAAGAATTTCCAACCCACAAATGTAATTTCTGCCTACCACAATATTTCAGATAAGCTTATAATTTTAGAGTAGTATGACTTTCCTCAAGGAAAATAAACTATAATGAGATTTAATATCCACAAATAGAAATGTAATAGTTATTCATATTAATTAATAATATATATAGAAATGTTAATCAACAGTCTTGATAGTAACGATTATAAGAATAATATCAGAAATATCAATATTTTAATTTTATAGTACATTACTGAAAGTTATGATAATAGAGATATAGAAGTTCTATTAGGTAAAATAATATTGGGGCTTAAACAATTTGAAATACTTTATGGTTAATATGAATTTTCTTTATAAGTAAAATTGAAATGAGATTCTGTGAAATAGTGCTTTGAGAAAAGTAATTTGATAAGAAAAAATAACAGATTTAGAAAAAGTCAAATCCATGAGGACTCACTTATAGGATATTATTTAATAAACGTATGGCACGATAGATTATAAATAGCTATTAAACGCCAAAAAGGGTGAAGAGAAATCCAAAATGAAGAGAAATAAGAGTTTTGGAGGGATGTGTGAAGTTGAAAAGATATTCTCAAAGAAGATTTGAAAAAATCAACAAATTATTAGTGATTATACAAATAAAATCAAATGCTCAAATTTCAATTCTCCATTTATGAAACTAATAAAGAGTAAAACACTGAAGAGTTAATAATAATAGTATAGATTCTTATTCAATTATATATATATAATTAAGCTGTTTTTGGGAGAACGAAATAATGAACTGGCTATTTCCATGCACCAAGACACTTTTTCAGTGATAAACGCTGCTTTCAAAGGGTATCTAATGATCAATATAGAAAATGGGAAAACTGAATATTAACTCAACATGTCTCAGTCTCCTCTTATTATATCAATTACAAATGTCTTCCTTAAGCCAAAGTAGCTTCCAGATTGAATGTTTTATATATTAATTATGCTTTACAGCAGTAATAATATATCCATTTTGAATTTTGAATTGAGAATTTCCAAACAGTAAAGTTTTGAGAAATATTCCCTTTATTTGTATTTTCAATGATTTGTTAACCTTTAAAAATAATCAAGTATGATTTTATTAAGGTAGGTAGCAATAAATGCTACTGATTAGATACTATTAAGTATTATCCTATACCAAGTTACAGTAAGTCTATAATTTTTGGTAACATTACAAGATGAGTAATTTGAAAATGAATTATCTATGAATTTTTGAAGATCTTGCATCTATACACATAGATAATTGAAATATACAGTAGAACTTAAAATTTGATGATATTATTATATCTTAATTAAGATTTTGAAGCTTTCAAACCCTTGATTTCAAGCTTTTAAGTTGGGGTTTACACATTTTGAAATTTTAATTAATTCCCAAATTAAGGTTTAAGCAGCTTAAGCTTAATAATATCCTAAAATGTAATATGAAAGCTTAAATAAGGTTGAGAATATCTCAACCAAGCAGGATACCTGTACTGTGGTTCTTAAAAATCCCACATGTGGCATCCCTTAGTAAGATTTGCCATTTCCCCTTTGTTGTGTGTATTGTTTCCATTTATTGATTTGGAGCCATAGCATGGCTTAAAACCAATTTAAATTGAGTCCAGGAAGGATTTGATTGCAGTTACCAGATTCTCAGCCAATTCAGAAAATAAATACAACTTCTTTATTATGAAGTTTTTGTGAGCTTATATATGCAGGCTTTAAATCTGAATTAATTTTAAAAATCATGAATTTTCAAAAATTCTAAAATATTCTAAACTTTAATGAGAAATTCTTGAGTCTTCTGATAAAATGAAAATGAATTTTTCTTGTATGATACCCTATGGGGAAACTCAAGGTTCTCTGTGGCATAGAATATAAATATGATATGAAATCTATAGATCTGTCTATGTGAGCCTGTGAGGAATGTATGACATACCCATAAGGCAACAAATGATTGATTACACAATGAACTAACTCATTGAACAATTCTTTGATTTCTTTCAAAACCAAAATAATACAATTTAATTCTAACTTTGTTTTTGATAAAAGAGAGTTAATAATATTATTTCACTTTTGGAGTCTACTCCCAAAGTGACCTAGGGTAGACTAATAAATCAAAATAAATTCAAATTTTTGTTAGAGAGCTATAGAAAAATTAATCAAAATCAAAAATTTATTCAAGAATTCTCATTTTTTGACTTTAAGTGATTTTAGCTAATTTCAAAGCTACACCAAGTTTGAGTTAACCTATAAAGAAGTGTTGAAGTTGGAGTGTGGTGTTTAGATTATTAATTGGCTAAGTATCCATAATACGGATGGAAAATCCGGTGTGAGCCCAATTTGTATGGTTTTAGGGTAAAATCTCATTGCAAGTGGGGTACAAAGGAAAAACTCGAAAGGGTCCAGGGTAGCCAAAATTTTGGATCTGCAATGATTTAATAAAGGCTTTCCTCTTCAAGATAGAAATTCAAACATTAAATAAGCTTTATTATTAGACTTTTATTGAAAAATTAAAGTCCAATATGATTTATTCCCAATTAAACAGGAATTTCAAGCTTCCAAAAGGGTAGATCCCTCTTGAATGACTTGTAATTGTGATTTTGAAATCAGTCAAAAATTAAGCTTAAACCTAATTGAAACCTGACCAAGGTTGAATTTTGGTGGAAACTGCATTGTTCTTTTCAAAAAAGAAATTTATTCAAAGATTGATGGAAATTCAAATCTTGATGCATTTGGCTGAAGTTTTAACACAAATTTAAATATATTCTGATATGTAAATAAGCCAAAAATTAGGCCTATCTAATAGATAAAGTTACTTGGTAATTACCCCTGATATTATACATTTTTAACTCTTATTGAAAGGTTTGAATAGAAATTTCAGAAAAGTAATTAAAAATTTATTTTAGCTCTCTTCAAATGAACAAAATTATTAAAATTATTAAAGTTATGCTTAATATAAAGGAATGAGGATTGAAGCTTCTTTGAGTTGAGAATAGCACTGGTAACTTTAAAGGAAGATTAAAAAGAAATGTCCTTATCTTAAGAAACCTATCTTAATGTATGTCTTTTGAGTTTTGATCTGAAAAAATGCTCTATACCTATTACTGATCATGAAACTTTCTTTTTAATAAATAAAAGAAGGCTTTTAATCTGTGTTTTTGTCTTTCATAATAATCAATCAATGAATCAAATCATTAAAAATTTTAAATCAGTAATATTCTCTTAAATATAAAATATGACATCAGACCAAATGATTATTTGGTTATTTTATTCTATATAAATCATAAATAAACAATTAAAATAACAGAATTTGGATTATGTTTTTGTAATTACCAATGATTGATTTTTTTATATGAAGTTTTTCTCTCAGAATTGTTCTAAAAATGCACAAATTTTCTCTAAAAAACTAAATAATAATTCATCATAAAAAAGTTTCTTTGTTTATCAAATTGGTTATTTACACATTTTTTTAGCCTATGAAAATTGTTTAATACTACAAATGTCACTTTTTGACTTAATGTATTAAATGAGTATTATGATTAAGTTTCTCTCTTAATTTCTTTATTCTTTTATCTTAGATTTGAATTTTTTAAATAGAATTTTTCTATAATATGTATCTCTGCACAGTGCATGTGATAAATACTTTCATAAATAATATCTATATCATCTATAAGTGGATAAACATTCCTATTTACATAAATAATTGTCTCATTCAGTGCTTTTATATTTCCTATCATTATAGAATTCAGTGAGTATAATAAGAAAAAGTCATACTTAATAATAATAATGAAGTTATCCAACAATATTCATTTTGATATATAGCTATTTCTGATGATAATATCAGTTTTATTATCTTTATTCAGAGGAAAGTCATAGTACTCTTATCTATTATTAATATTATGAAGGTTTCATAGAGAAACCTGGTAGTTTATCAAAAAAGGCTAAAGTGAGATCTCATCAGATTTTTCTTTGAGATGATTCAATAACTCAGTTAATCGCTTTATAAAATGGATAAACCATTATATTTGTACTTTTGGGTATGTTTTACATACCATAAAGGCTGTAAGGTTTGTCTATGAACCTCAACAGAATGAAGAGTACCATGATTTTCCTAATGAAATATAATAAAAAAATCATTATTTTAGTAGTGTTATGAATGATAACTAAAGAATTTGATTATTATTCTACCACTTGTTATACACTACCAGTGATATAATAGCAGGAGGTAATTGTCTACAAGAATCAATATACCTAGTGGATATTAAAAATAGTCCACTAAATATTACTAAAAAGTATTCTTTTTGAAAATAATTCTACAGTAGAGATAGCTATTCAGAGAGAAATACTAACAATTTATAAGAGTATTATCAAGAAAAAAATGCAAGAAAATCTTAAAAAAAATTTGGAGGACAAATTAAGAGATTTAAGAAGTATTTCAGAGGAATTTTGGACTTGAAGATATTCAAAGGATTAAAAACAGAAAAAAGTAGCTTAGAGATTACAATACTATAGCTTATAGTAATTTTTAGAATTTCAAATATTTTGATTATTTAGAAATATTTGAGATATTCATAATAACTTTAGCAACTACTAAGACTAAGATTTATTGACTTAATTGTAAGATAATTCTGAATAATGTGGAAAAAAGTAGTAATAGAGTTTGATTTGAGTTTTCTAAAGTTGACAAGAGAAATAGAGGCCATGCAAGGACACATATTGAAAGCCCATGAGGTGAGAAAGTATATGACACTTTTTGGATTAGAGATTACATCACCTTGTGCCAAGCTGAACCTATGATATATCTTCAATATCATGATAATAAGCTATAACTGTGAGTGTGACACAATTGAAATAGTGAAAAATGAGTTACAAGATTATTAAAAGGGCTATACCAATGAATATTAGCTATGGTGAGTACTACTAATAGCCCTGGATGCAGTTTTTATCTGTTGGTTCACAATAATAAACCCTTGAATAATTAATATTATTATTATACCCTTTAAATTCTAAGGGTACAAATTATTACAAAGCTATACCACACAACAAAACTCAGAATAGGATAATGAATTTTACTTTGGTGAGGAAAGACTCCTTTTATCTTGCTGAAGGGTGTTAAAATTGGTTTTTACCTCTGAACAAAACCCAATAGTCGAGACCTTCACTACTTTGGACTAGCTTGTGCTCCCACACACTAAATAAAGACTTTTATTTGGTGGAAATGTGGCTTTAGAACCACAAGTTGTCACTTTTTCCCTAGACAGGATGAAGATTTTCACCAATAGAGTTTACAGGTGTGTTCTGGTGCTTCTGAAATTTTAGAAGCTGTACAGAACATTTCTGTATGTCTTTAATTTGTAAATTTATGAGAAATTAAAAGATAAACAGAACTTAATTTAGTTGATCAGCTGTTAGTTCAATGATATGGACAGCTGTCCCACAGTGAGATTCCATACTAGCTTGTGTGGGATTATAATTGTAAAACCTGAATAGCGTTTTCAGGATTGAAGATAGAGGGCTCAGGGGTGGCTCATTTTTTAGCCCTTGATGAGCTCTAAAAATGGTTACTCATTTGGTATACCCAGAATTGCTTTTGAAAAGCTATATAGGATATGAATTCCATCATTGGAATTTGGATTTTTGATAAAACCTGTATTAAGTTACCATATTTAATAAATTTTGTGCTAGAGGCAATAAAATGATATGGAGAGTACCATTAAAAATATAAGTCTATTCCCCTTTGAAAAGGACCCCACTTTAGGTATATTACAATAAATCTGTAGAATTTGGCTGGGAGGTGAATACTTTGTTCACCCTTATTTGGCCTATGTTTGGCCATAAATGCTGTAGTGTTGATGATAGCTAAATTTTGCTAGTACCATTGAATATACCTGACTGAGAGGTACAATATGAGAAGAAATTTGATGGGTTTCTGACTCTTTATCTAGATTTTAGCTAGGAGGTGAAAATTAAAGTTTATGGTCAGTTCTTGTTTTGAGATGGAATAAATTTTTATTTAATTACTTCTCCTATGATTATAGGAGTTGTATATTTTGCAAGAGGTGAATTCATTATTTCTGTCTTTCCAATGTTTTTATGAGATATTTTGACTCATTCAACCTTTAGTGGGAATTTTACTCTACCATTGGTTTATGGCATTTTGATTCCAAGATTGTGCTTTTGTTTTGAGTCACAGGTTGACACCATTTTACTTAATGAGATCATTTAGTTACTAATTAATAGATTTCTCATGTCTACCAACCCATTTATGATAAAGAAAGAATCAATTTCCTCATGTAAATTGTTCTTTATTTCAAAATATACAGTCATTTCTCACAGTTATAAATTATATTGTTAATTCCATCACAGATTATATTTTATGTGAATTTTTAAGGCTTCAGTGCTCTACCTGAAAACATTGAAAAGGACCACAAATGAAACTTTTAATCAAGATTGTTAACCTATAATGATCTTGGATACAATTGAGATGGCTCCTTTCTACATTGAATCTAGAATTTCCCGACCAACCCATTAAAAAATTGATTTTTAATGAATTTTTGGAGATTTAATCATCTTCTTTAAAATAGTAACTTACAGGAGGTTTACTGATTAGTTACCAAAGTGTATCAGTCTCAAAGTGGGTTCCTAGACTGGAAAATTTACAGAATGGTTCATGAGAACCTTTCTGTGCCTTAGAGGACCCAGAAATTCAGGTACCCAACTCTCTTTGATATTTGTATTTGACCCCTTCTCTGCTATGAGCTGTTCCTATAACAGTTTCTCCATAATATCATGATGTATCTAGTAAAATAGAAATGCACTGAAATAGTATGAAATTTTATTGCATATATGTATGCACATAGTCTGTACTTATTGGTAAATATGTATGGTATTCTTAAAGTACCATCATTTCTTCCTGAAATTAAATTTTAAGTTTTAAATCAGGGTTTTTTTTCTGAGTATGCATTTAGAGGGCTGCCTGCTGAACAGTTCAATTAATTTCTACTTGTTTTGTACTTATGGATGAACATACTTTGAGGTTCAAATTTGGATCTAACTCCCATGAGAATACCCAGGACAAAATTTAGTTTAGAATTCAAATTTGGTCTTAAAAACATAGGATTTATGTACTAAACAAAAGGTTATTTATCTTTTTATATTTAATGGATGATTAATCTTTGTAATAAACATGAATTGTTGGTTTTCAATGGTTATTGAGTTATCCTTGGCTTTAGGTTTTGGTATATTGGGGTATTTGAGACATACCTCAAAGCTAAGAAAGGCTCACCAACACTAGGGAGTGTCAAAGTCACCAAATACTGCCTTAAAATATCATAGGATTTGGCTTCCAAATCCCAACACTGTAATATGTGGATATGAAACTTTCCTTAAAAATCAAGTACTTTTCCTGTCCTCAAAATTGTTTTAAAGTAAAAACTGATGAAAATAGTATGTAATAATATTTTTAACAGAAAACACACCAATTTTATTGTTTTTAACTTTATTAGTATAGAAACATGATATTAGAAATATTTATTGTTTTACCAACAATAAAAATATATCCAAAAATACTCCTACAAGAGATATTTAAGGTTACAAAAGAAATTTCTTCAAGAGCAATTTCAATTTGAATATATTGAGCAAAGAACTGCAGGCAATGAATATGAGAACAGAGTCTTCAAAAGGATTATTAAAGATACAAAACACCCAAAATTGACCAGAGTGAACTTGGAAACAAAGTGACAACGTTAACAATGATGAAGGATGCTTTAATTCACTTATGGGGTGGTTCAAGGGGTAAAAATGATTATAAAGATTTTTTCACCTGGCTAGGAGGCTTAAACTGATTTAAAAAGGGTGGTTGGAATCTTTTATTGATTGGTTTGACAGTGTTTGAACTAATTATCAAAGGAAAAGATTCTAAAATGAAGAGAAAAGCGGGGCAAAGAAGTAATTTGCTTATAGCCAACGATTCTCTTACTCCAAAAGTAAATTTTGCTCTCATCAGTCGTGGGAAACACTCTGAAAACAGAAAAGCCAATTATGGCACTATTGCACTCTTGTTTAGACCAAAAAGGGGCTGGTTTTAGCATTCTTTTTCTATTTTTAGCCATTGCTATAGTAATACCTGGTTTGAAGCCTTCAAAACATGCCAGAATGTGTGTAATAGAAGTCAAAACCAGTTAAAACCTTTGTTACAATGTTTGTTTCATCTTAAGGGTAGCTTTACCCTCTTGGAAACGGTTGAAACTTCCCTGGTTGGTATCAAAACCACATCATCAATTGAGACACAGACCCTGTGACTTAATTCCAGGCCAAAAGTGATGAATTTTTGTGTGTATTTTGACATCTCACGCCTGTCGGCAAGGAATTTGGGGGTCTAGCTCCCCCTTAGAGCTAGAGTGTCTTCCCCCCAGAATCAATCTTTCCAATTTATTTTCTCTTTAATTCCTCATCATGTCTTATACTTATAGTTTACATATGTAATTAAATTGAGTTTCTACAGTACACAAATGTAATAATTGACACCTCATATGTAAACCAAAGTTCACTTATGTAATACATGTGCAAATTTTGACATTTCAATTGAAAATAATTCAATTGCTCATAACTTCTAAACTACACACAAAACCTCAATTTTAACACACAATTTGACGGTTAACACCACATTTGAAGTGAATTAAGTTGAGGTTTTGAGCATTTTCAACTTCTTTACAGAAAATACTCAAAAAATAGGTTGAGCTTATTGAGGGTTGAGTTACAGAATTTTTCCCCAGAGGTGACCCCACCTTATTTTTTATGAGGAGTCCAATGGTGAAACAATTTTCATACATTTCTTTGTAGGATGAAAAGCTATGATAATTTTTATTTAACCTTTTTCCACCTATATTTTAATTTGGTATTCTTGTTGAAAGTTCATTTTTACTTAATTTTTTCAAGTAAAAATGTGTTTGCACATATTTAAAATTCAATATATGTTTGTTTTTAAATTATAATTAAATTTTAATTTTTGTGTTTAATTTATATTTATATTTTAATTTATGTTTTGATAATATAAATAAATCTATTTTATTTATAATTGTATATTATTTTATTATTTGTGGTCTTTTGGGTATCTAAAAATACCTCTAAGGCTCACATTCCCTCCCCCTAAAAAAGGAATATTACTCTGTAGTATTGTTATTTCTTGTGTTTCTGATCCGTCTGAGAAGTTTAGTAGCTTCAGTTATTTCCTTTTCTGCTAACCATGCATCACAAGTTGTGTCACTGTACCTGTCAGCCTGTGACTCAAAACCAGAGCACAAGCATGACAGCCAAATACCATAAAGCAATGGTATAGCCAAGATACCATCAAAGCATGGAGCTGAGACAAATCAGCTCAAAATGTATCAAAGGAAAGAGGAAACAAACCCTTTCCAAATATACAAGTCCCATCACCATAGGACAAAGAATAACAAAGTTATTCCTGCTCAAAGTTGTTGCTGAGCATAAACCTTAATTTTCACCTCTCATCTGAAATACAGAGTAAGAGGCTTAACCCATCAAATGGGTATTGAAAATGAATCTCTAAGTCAGGGCTATCCAATGCTTCCAGCCAAACTGAGCTAGTACCAGTATTACAGAAGTTATGGCCAAATTCAGGCCAATTAAGGGTGAACAAAACATTCACCTCTCATCTAACTTCTACAGTTTTAGTGTGAGATACCTAAAGTGGGATCTTTTTGGAAAGAGCATAATAAAAGATATCTGATGGGGCCATTAATTTCCCCATATCTCATCCATAACAAAAAGCTACAAGGAAAACAAACCCAATACAGCTTTTTGCCTAAAACACGCATATGTACAAAAGTCTTGTACATGGGATAACTTTGCCATATATAATGATAAACATTGCAAATGGGATACAATTGTGTAGAAACTATACAGGGCAACACACTGAGAAAATTTTGAGGTTGATATCTCAAAAACTGACAAAACTATGGCTGTTTTAAGGTCAAACTCCCACAGTCTGGCCAATACAGCCTTACAATGGGATGATATCCCATAACCATGACTATGAGGTGTCAAACTGACAAAGAAGCTTGTTTCTACTTCAATACTGGGGTCCCATACAGGTTCCATACAGAATTCTACGTGTCATACACGTCAGAATCAAGCTGTGTGGTCCCCAGATGAAAACTTTAACCCTGTATTGGTGAAAGCTGCCCAGATGTGGTTTCAAAACAGCATCTGATCCCAATACAGGCTATACAGGACTTTTTCAAACCACAAGTCTGTCCATGAGAGTGAAAAATCTTCAATTCCTCTACGTGAAAACGTCTAGCAGCCTTTTCACTGCCAGAAAAGGAATCCCCATCTTGCTCTTGAATTCCTACATAGTACAACTGTCAAAAAAAGCTAAAATCTTGGAAAAAATCATGTTATACTATAAGCTTTAGTATTGTAGACTTTATTATTGTAACCCAACAGGTAAAGCTGCACCCAGGGCTTTGAACAGCGCTCACCACAACTAATAATCACTAGTAAAGCCCTGTTATCTTATAAAAACCCTATTTTTAATATTTTTATCCATGTCACAGTTGTAGTTTAGGTTGTAAATACTCTTTATTATAACATCTTGATAGACTCACCATGACATACTGGGAGCCTGGCTGTGTGTTTTTAACCTTTTGGACCTTAAAAGTAAGTTTTTTCTCTTATCTTCTCCATTCTGAAAAATTGTTTTACCTCTTTTAGGAATAATTCTTCTTAGCAAATATATAAAACACATATCGTTTATATAATTTTAAGTGGTATATGTTACATAACATTATTTTTTACCTTTTTTAATCATATTGATGTGTGGTTGATTATGATTTAATCACCACAAACCCCTTATTTTTGGCATGTTCTACATATAAAAAATACTTTAAACCATTAATAAAGTCCTTTCTTTAATTGAATAAGGACACCTCTTACTGTGAAACCAACAGTTGAGGCCTGGTTGGGTGTATTGTGAATTAAATTACCCTCTTACATACAGCTTTTTATCAGATTATACTTTCTAATTGAAAGTTAATCTGTGAGATACTGGCATACAAAACAGTGTACCAGATAACTGTAAGATGTATTTCTGACGTGAAATTGTTAAGTAAATTACACTTTCATTATACAAGGGCATTTTGTAGTGACATACAAGCGCAGAGGCCATTCTTAGATGTGCAAACAGCATTTCAAGAAGTCTTAACTGACATTAAGCCCTCTTTTCCTGTTTGATCAAGTGAGAAAAAACTACATACCACTAGAGAACCAGCCACAGGCCAACACACAAGTGACTCCCTCAGACCCAGATGGCAGCAAGGGCAAGGGCAAGAGGCACAGTGAAGGTCTGATTACAGAAGAAAAGTGTACACCCATTGCTGCTCAGAGGAATAGAAAACCACAAAACTCTGCTTCAATGCAAGGCAAACCAACCTTAACCACTTGTACAGGGAAGATTACCATAATCAACCCAGTTGTAACCTCTAAAGGTAAATTGCCAAAATAACCAAACAACAAATTTGTACAAGGAAGAATCAGAGATAAATACCCTAAGAACATAAAGTTTTTGACTGCTTGCAAACACTAACATGTCACCTGTACACCTCAGAGATCTTGGCTTCCAAAGGAACCAACCAGAGGACAGAGAAGGCTTTTCCAGAACCAGAAGACCTGGAAGAGGACACCTTGGACACAGTGGTGGATGGCAAGACACTGAGGGAAATCATACCCATCTTGCCATTCACTTTCCAATTCAACAGGAACCTCAAACCAGAGGACTGGAAAGAAATGGATAAAGTTCTTCAGCTCCACCAACTCCTCATAGATTTATTTCAATGGAGCATGGACAACAAGAGGTTCAACCTGGCATCCTACTGGGCAGAACTTGAAGCAAGTTGCCAGAAGATTCAACCAAAGGTTGGAATCCTACCAGGCAGTTCAGACTCCTGGAGGTGAGGGCAAACAGAATAAGGGAGAATCTAGCCACTATCCAAGCTATAGAAGAGCAGCTGACCCAGACAGGGAATATTCAGATTCCTTCAGGCTCACAAGAAGCAGGCCAGATTGGCACTGCAGTGGCTTCAAAGCATTCAGAAACCAACAGATCAGTGGCCAAGAGTCACCATTATTCACAATACCAGCAAGTTTCCAAGAGAAGACAAGGAGAAAAGCGCAAAAACAAGACCACCTTCAGCCAGAGGAAGAGAGAGTCAGACCCCATGATCCAGAAGATGTTGGATTTGGTGAAAGAAGTGCACAAGAGCCAGAAGTAGTTGTAAATAACTTTAGAATCAGTAGTCCCATTAATAGAAATATTACCCCCACTCAGATTGAACATAATGTTTTTCACACCTGAGGGTAACCTAAAAAGTGATGCACTGTGGTTACAAATGTCCCAATATGCTGAGAAAACTCAAAAGAAGTTTTCAGAACTTGAAGCAAGCCACGAGAGGATGAAGATATTGACAGCCTCCATGGACAAAATTGTTAAAAACCTTCAAGAAGGACGTTCTCAATTGAGCAAAGCCTCTGAAGAAACCAACAAAAGACTGAATCTAGCCTTTGAAAAACAACACCACAGAAAAAGGGACAGGAATTGTCTGGATCAAGACATAAAAAAACTATTCAATGTCTACCATAACATGAAGCCCAAACCACAAGGCGATCTTATGGATAATCCATATCATCAATATGACTTCAAACCAGATGTCATGTTGATGAATAAGGCAAGATCTCCATCACAATACCAGGATGTAGATGATATGTCTTATTCAGAAAAGGAAGCCTTGAAACAGCTTCCTGATGCCTCCAGCTGGCCCAAATTCTCTGAAACGGGAGAATATGATCATATGGGACTCATAGATTATATTGATGGCCTCTTCATTGATGTACCAAGCATACCAGACTACTCAATTACTGCTAGACTTAATACAGAACTTAAAGGACATGCTAGTATATGGCACACAGAAATGAAGGAAAATCATGGCAGGAGAAACTGGCCATGGTGGAAGAGTCAAATCATCCAAAGGTACAGAAATGGTACTTGGATATGGCAAAAGACCATATAATTTGAGAATGATAAGTACTCTGTGGAAAAAGATCCATATTAGTGGTGTCTCACACAGTCTCAAAGACTTAAAGCCATTGATCCTCAAATTAACATTCAGATGAGGAATCATAAACTTCTGACACAAATGCCAGTAGAACTAGACCATGCAGTGAAATGCATATGCAACCAAAACTGTACTCTAGATGACATTTCAAACACCTTACAAGATGTAAGGAAAAGAACTAATATAGGGAAATACACCCCATATAAAAGCAGTGGTTTTAAAGAGAAACAACCTTTCAGGGTGGAGTTTAAAGACAAACCCAGAGAAAGGGTGATAGAAGTGGCAAAGAAGAAGAATTCTTGTCACAATTGTGGTTCAACAGACCACTATGCCAACAACTGTCCAAAGGCAAAGAAAAAGGTCTATTCCATTGAGAAAGTCCCAGAGGAGGAATCCCCCACAGAAGATTCTGGCTCAGACTCTATGGGTGATGCCATCAGAGAACAATCTGTTGATGACCAAGACCCAAGAGAAGAATTCCTAGGGGAATACCAAGAGGAAACCCCACTAGAAATCCAAGACATACAATTGGAAGCAGGCATTCCAGAAGATACTGCAAACAAAAACTTGTGCAAAAACACACAAGATGCACAAACATTCCTGGTTACACCAACCAAGGGAATGGCATACATACATGTAACAGCCACAAAAATGACTTTTTGTATTGAAAACGCTAAGAATCCATTGATCATTTACAGTGGAGCACACTGCTCTATAGTGGCCAGAAATTATCTGTACAACCCCTTCCCAAACTGGGAAAGCCAGCTCCTGCCCACCAAAGCAAAGAGCTTCAAGAGTGCATCAGGGAGGATGACTTCCATTGGGAAAATCATCAAAGAGATATTTATACCCCATAAGAACGGTAACATCAGACTCAACCCAGAGTTTTTTGTGCTTGATGATGCCCACATCCAAGGATTTTTGTTTGGAACAGATTACCAGAGGATGTATGGCATAGATATTCATAATAGTAAAAACAGGCACATTACCATTGGTACCAACAAGAAAAAGAAATCTTCACTTGATATATACCAAATATCTGCCCAAGAGCCTATTGAAGAACTACTGAATGCATTCAAAGAGGGAAGGTTTAGCACTACCCTCACCAGTAAACGAAAACTAAGTTTACTAAAAATGCTGAGAAAGAATAGACCAGCATTTGCCATCGGCTAAGAACCATTAGGAAAGATTAGAGGCCATGATATGGAACTATATCTGGATGTGGAAAGGCCTTATCCACCCATGCTCAGGAGACCTCCCTACCCAGAAAGTCTGGAAACCAGGAAGGAAATTGAAAAACATATCAATGAACTCCTGGACATGGATGTAATAAGAAAGATTGGACATAATTCAATAGTGGAAATTACCACTCCTGTGCTGATCACCTGTCATGATGGCCAGTCTAGGCTGTGTGGATATTTCAGAGCTCTGAATAACTACACCAAAGCTTACAGGTACCCTATACCCAGGATACCTCATGCCTTAGACAAACTGGAAAAAGACAGATACATAACCAAAACGGATTGAATGAAAGGCTTTCATCAGAATGGAGCTAAACAAAACTCCATGAAATTCCTCATAATCATATGTAATATGGGAATATATGAGTACACCAGGATGCCATTTGGCATCAAGAATGCACTGGCCCACTTCTAAAGGACAATTGGCACCATAATTCAAGGAGAAATATTGGAAGGCTGTATGGTAGTATATATTGATGAAATCATTATATACTCAGAGAAATGCGAGGAGTATGTAAAATACATAGACAGAGTGCTAAATAGATGAATACCCATAAATCTGAAAATTTCACATAAAAACTGCAATTTTGGCCAACAAGAGCTACTAGCTCTAGGACATAAAGTCTCAGGTCTTAGTCTAGCAATTGACCAGAACAAAGTAGCAGCAGTACTTCAAAAGCCAGTACCAAGAAAAGTCAAATAGATTCAATCTTTCCTTGGGTTTGCTAGCTACTATAGAAACCACATCATAAATTTTGCCCACATAACTAGTAGTTTATACAAGTTATGGTCAAAAGATATAGTTTTTGAAATTACCAAGGAAAGAAGGGATGCATATGAGAGGATCAAATATGAGCTCACAAATGCACCTGTGCTCAGCTTGCCTGACTTTGAACTACCATTCAAGTTATACATAGATGCAGCATGTAGTTAAGGCTTAGGAGCAGCCCTTCACCAGAGACAAATTGTGGATGGTGAACCAAGAGAGGGAGTAATATGTTACATCTCTAGGCAGCTTAAATATTCAGAAGCCAGGTATGGGGCCACCCAGACAGAATGTCTATGCTTAGTCTGGGCTCTAGAGAAACTCCATTATTATTTGGAGGGTGCAGCTTTTGAAGTATACACAGACTGCACAGCCTTGAAGTATTTACTGAACATAAAGACTACCAATAGACACATGCTGAGGTGGCAAATAGCCATCCAGGAGTATAGAGGGAATATGACCATCATATAGAAAGAGGGAAAAAGTCATACCAATGCAGATGGCCTCAGAAGCTGGCCACTGGATAATGTCAAAAGCAACTCAGCTTATGACCCTGAAGTAGCAGCTAAAATTCCTATCCATTTCCTGGAAATAGACAGGAAGAAAAACTTTAGATTTTCTGAGTGGGCATCAGAAAGTGGTACCCCAGACAGTGGAAACACCAACTCAAAAGGAACAGAAACTCCCATACTGCAAATAAGATCCTCATAATTTCATACTGAATTCTTCAATTCAGTGATGAAGACATGTGCCAAAAAAAGTGTGGCATATTGTTACAACTCCTTAAAAAAAATACAGGAGCCCAGAACTGGAATCCCAGTTAGAGGAACCCTGGTTGAGGGACTATAAGGACAATAAATCTTTCCTTATAGATGGCCTGCTCTGCCATAGGGAGAAGCACCCTAGTGCACTCGCAATAATAGACAGAGACCACATATCTTTGATCCTACAGGAATGCCATGATTGCCCCTATATGGGACACATTAGTGAAGATAGGACCAAAAAAGGGTAGCAAGAACTGCTTGGTGGCCCAGATGTGAACAAGAGTTGAGTGAATACATCAACACTTGTTAAATATGCCAAAAGGAAAACAGAAAACATGGGAAGAAGTATGGGTTACTTCAACACCTGGAAGAACCCAAACACCCATGGGAAACCACCAACATGAACTGGGTTACAGGACTTGTCCCAGGAGGTAAAGAAAACTTCAATTCCCTCTTAATCATAGGTTATAGGTTCAGAAAGAGTATGAGGTGCCTACCATGTCACAAGGAGTACACAGCCATGGATACTGCTCTGTTATTCTGGAACAAAATCATATCCACCTGTAGAGTCCCTAAGATCATCATCAGTGATAGGGACCCAAAGTTCACATCTGAATTTTGGATCAACCTCTATGACATGCTGGGTACTAAGCTTGCTTTTTCTACAGCTTACAATCCACAAACAGATGGATTAGCTGAAAGGATGACCCAGGCAATGGAGGACATCCTTAAAGGATTCTGTGCCTATGGCATGGAATACAAGGACCATGAAGGTTATACCCATGACTGAGTTACCCTTCTACCAGCAGTCCAGCTGGCCTATAGCACAAGTTGGCACTCTACCACAGGAAAAACACCTGCACTGGTAGAAAAAGGGTGGAATCCCCTATTGCCTGTGGATCACCTGAAGAAACATCTTCTGAACATCCACCCCACAGCCAAAGATTTCCATGAAATGTGGAAGGGAGCTTGTGACAAAGCTGCCAAATGCATAGCTTAGGCAAAAGAATATAATAAGCAGAGGTGGGACAAATAACACATGGAACCTGACTTTAACAAAGGGGACCAAGTGTTAGTATCTACACTGAACTTTAATAATCTCAAAGGACCCAAGAAAATGTGAGACTCATTTTCAGGGCCCTTCACTATCATTAAGTTCATAGGGAAAAATGAAGTGCAAGTCAAACTCACAGAGGAATTTTCCAGGAAACACCCAGTATTTCCAGTGAGTTTAGTCAAGCCATACTTCCAGACAGAGAAGGATAAATTCCCCTCCAGGAAGAAGAACCCCACACCACCAGGAATAATGGAAGTGGAGGATTTCCCTGGACCAGTGAAGAAAATCATCAAGGCCACAAAGAATGGACTTAATGGTAAAGACCAGAGGCAGTACTTCGTCAGATTTGAAAACCAGAAAGCAGATAAAGACAAAGGGCTGGCTGAAGATTCCATACCAGATGGGAGCCTTCATTTGAGGGGATTCAGAGCCTCTAGGAGGCCTGAAAAGTCTCATAAATGATGAGCTTTTTCTAGAGGGAGGGTATGTAATCCTGTGACCCAAAGCCAGAGCACAAGCCTGACAGCCAAATACCATAAATCAATGGTATAGCCAAGATACCACCAAAAAATGGAGCTGAGCCAAATCAGCTCAAAAGGTATCAAATGAAAGAGGAAACTCACCCCTTTCCAAATATACCAGTACCATCACCATAGGACAAAGAATAAAAAATTTATACATGCTCAAAGTTGTTGCTAAGCATAAACCTTAATTTTCACCGCTCATCTGAAATACAGAGTAAGAGACTTAACCCCATCAAATGGGTATTCAAAAGAAAGCTCTAAGCCAATGCTATCCAATGGTACCAGCAAGACTGAGCTAGCACCAGTATTACAGAAGGTATGTCCAAATTCAGGCCAAATAAGGGTGAATGAAATATTTGCCTCTCATCTAAGTTCTAAGTTTTAGTGTGAGATACCTAAAGTGGGGTCTTTTTGGAAAGCACACAATAAGGGCTATCTGATGGTGCAATTCATTTCCCCATATCTCATCTAGAACAAAAGCTATAAGGCAAGCCAGTGCAATACAGCTTTTTGCCTAAAACACGCATATGTACAAAAATCTTGTACATGGGATAGCTTTGCCATATTTAATAATAGCCATATAAAATGAGGTGCCATTGTGTAGAGCACATAAAAGGGCTACACATCAAACCAATTTAGAGGTTGATATCTCAAAAACTGACAAAGTTATGGCTGTTTTAAGGTCAAAATCCCACAGTCTGGCCAATACAGCCTTACCATGCGATAATATCCCATAATCAAGGCTATAAAGTGTCAAGCTTCCAAAGAAGCTTGCTTTCACTTCAGTACCTCATAGTTCATTCAAGACTGGGGTCCCATACAGGTTCTGTACAGCATTCTACATGTCATACACGTCAGAATCAAGCTGTGTGGTCCCCAGATGAAGGTTTTCACCCTGTATTGGTGAGACCTGCCCAGATGTGGTTTTGAAACCACATCTGAGCCCAATACAGGCTTGGGAGGCTTTTTTCAAACCACAAGTCTGTCCTTGAGAGTGAAAAATCTTCACTTCCTCTATGTGCAAAGGTCTAGCAGCCTTTTTGCCCCTTTTCAGGATAAAAGGAGGCCTTTTCACTGACAGAAAAGGAATCCCCATCCTGCTCTTGAATTCCTACATAGTACAACTGTCAAAAAAATCTATAATATTGGAAAATAATCAGGTTATACTATAAGCTTTAGTATTGTAGACTCTATTATTGAAACCCAACAGGTAAAGCTGCACCCAGGGCTTTCAACAGCACTCACCACCACTCATAATCATTAGTAAAGCCCTCTTATTTTATAAAAAACCTATCTTTAATATTATTATCCATGTCACAGTCATAGTTTAGGTTGTAAATAACCTTTCTTATAACCTCTTCATAGACTCACCCTGACAGTACCTAACAAGGTATTCCCTTACTTTCTTGGTTCTTAACTTTCTTTCTTTAGGAACTTTGGTGATTTTCTTAGTACCAGAACCTTCAATAGGAGTTATATGCTGGGGAAATTTATTTGCCAAAGGAAACTTCTCAGCATCATTAGATTTATATGGCTTTACCAAGCTTACTGGAAATTTAGGATGTTTGTTGCTACGTTCCTAAGATAATTCTACTTCAATTGCATTTTCCCCATGCAGGGCTTTAATAACAAAGGATACTGAAAAGGCATCTTTGATCTCTTTATATCCCTTGATGTTATTGAAGTTAGTGGTGGATACAAGTACTAAATCTCCCACTTTGAAATCTGGAGTAGCATGTGATTTGTCCCATTTGTCTTTGGCATATGCAAATGAGTCCTCCATGCACCTTATTGCATTCTTTCTAGCTTTGTCTATAATTCCTTTGAATCTGCTGACTGTGGGATGTATTTCATCCAAATCCTTTCTTAATGAATCTTGGGGTAATTTGGGATTCCATCCCTTCTCCAGAATAGCAGGAGCTTGATTGGTACTGGAATGAATGGATGTTTTGTATTCCAATTCCAGTGCTGGTAAGAAAATACCCCAATCAAGGGTTAACCCATAAGAATCTTTAAGTTCAAGGCCATATTCACAAAATCTTCTTCCCATATCTTCCAAGTTTTGGACCATTCTTTCAGCCAGTCAATCAGTTTGTGGGTGGTAGGCTGTAGAGAAGGACAAATTTGTTCCAAATAATTGGTGAAGATTTGTCCATAGTGCTGAGGTAAGGTTGAGATCCCTGTCATTAATGATATTTGTGAATATTCCAGTCCATGATATTACTCTATTCCATATTAGAAGAGCTGTATCCATGGCTGTATCATCCTTGTGACATGGTTGAAAGATTTGAGTATTACTAAATCTGTCAACAGTCATTTTAAATACTGTGTCCTTGTCACATAATTTATAAGGAGGTCTTCCTATGGATGCAAAATTTTTGACATGCTTTCTGTAATATTCTGCAAACCCCAAAAATGACTGAATTTCATTTTTGTTCTGAAGCATAGGTTTCAGTAGCACTGCTACAACTTTGTTTTTGTCAATTCCAAGGGATAACCCAGATACTACATGTGGCAGTTCTTTGAGTTATTTAAATCCAAAATGAAATTTATTTAAGGAAATTTTCATGTTTACAGATTGAATTTTGTTCAAAACTCTGGATAATCTGTATATATGTTCTTCTCAGGTCTTGGAGCAGACAATAATATCATCAATGTAAATGATTAAAATCCTTCTGAAAGTTCTTCAGGGAAGATTTTATTCATCATTCTTTGAAAGTGTGAAAGTGCATTCTTGATACCAAAAGGAATCCTTCAATATTCATAAACTCGGCAAGGAACAATAATCCGGTCAGCCAGTGATTTAAAACCAGAGCACAAACATGACATCCAAATACCATAAACCAATGGTAGAGCCAAGCTACCACCAAAACATGGATCTGGGCCAAACCAGCTCCAAAAGTATCAAAATAAAGAGGAAACTCACCCTTTTCCAAATATACAAGTCCCAGAATCATAGGATAAGGAATAACAAAGTTATTCCTGCTCCAAATTGTTTCTGAGCATAAACCTTATTTTTCACCTCTCATCTGAAATCCAGAGGAAGAATCTTAAACCAATCAAATTGGTATTCCAAAGGAAGATCTAAGTCAGGGCTATCCAATGAAACTAGCCAAATTGAGCTATCACCAGAATTACAGAAGTTATGACCAAAATAAGGTCAAATAAGGGTGAATAAAATATTCACCTCTCATCAAACTTCTACAGTTTTAGTGTGAGATAATTAAAGTGGGGCATTTTTGGAAATAGAACAATAAGGCCTATCTGATTGCTTCATTTATTTCCCCATATCTCATCTAGAAAAAAGGTTATGGGGAAAACAAGCTCTATACAGATTTTAAGCAAATCATACATATGTACAAAAATTCTTGTACATGGCATAACTTTGCCATAGTTAATATTACCCATACAACATGAGGTACCATTGTGTAGAACACATCTAGGGCTACACAATTTACTAACTTTGAGCTTGATATCTCAAAAACTGACAAAGGTATGGCAGTTTTAAGGTCAAAATCCCACAGTTAGACCAATACAGCTTTACTGTAGGATATTTTCCCATAATTATGATTTTGAGGTGTGAAAAAGACAAAGAATCCAGTTTATACTTCAATACCTGGTATTTTGGTCAATACTTCTCTCCTGTACAGGTTCTGTACAGCATTCTATGCATCATAAACATCAGAAGAGGGCCAAGGGGCCCCCAGATGAAGGTTTTCACCCTGTACTGGTGAGAACTGCCCAGATGTGGTTTTAAAGCCACATCTGAGCCGAATACAGAGCATACAGGCACTATGAAACCCACAAGCCAGTCCTTGGGAGTGAAAAATCTTCACTTCCTCTACATGGAATTGTCTAGAAGCCTTTTTCACCCAATTTTAGGATAAAAAAGGGCCTTTTCTCCACCAGAAAAGCTTTCCTCATCCTGCTCTTGAATTCCTATGTAGTAAAACTTTCAAAAACAGCTATACTCTATAAAAATAAACAGGTATAATCATAATTTTAATTATTGTAGCCCAACAGGTAAAGCTGTACCCAGGGCTTTCAACAGTGCTCACAACCACTATTTCTCAATAGTGAAGCCCTGAATATTATTTTATCAACCCTTATTATCATAAATAAATTTTGGGTATTGGTTAAAAAAAATAAGCAAATTAGTAAAAAATATAAGAACTTACATGTTTTTACTAAAAACTTACATGTTTTGGCCATGAATTGGTAAAGACACATAAGGGGTGCCCTGGGCCCATTTTCAATCAATAATGAAACATTACCATTCCTGTATTGGGCCCAAACATGCCCAAAAAAGGGTTTTTCTCCCCAAAACCCCTCTAACTCCCAATTGTCTCAGATTTTTTTGACCAGCCCCCCCAAAAAAAAGACCAAACACCCCAAATAATCCACATTATCCCCACCCCAAACAATGTTTTTTGGAAAACAAAATTACCCAAGAAATTTTGCAAAGCTTTTCAGGATTCTCTATCTTTTTTCCCCCAAAGACTGCATTTTCCACTACAAAAAACTGCTTTCAAGCCTCTAAATTTCCAATTTTTTACCTTCCCTCATCCATTAATTCCACAATTGAGCCATTTTTTCTCACTCCTAACCACATCTTTTATTTTTTCATAACTTTTTTCACTTCTTTTTCACCTTTCCAAAGATACTTACCCCATTCCAAATCCCTGAATCCCCCTTTTTTCAAATCTATACATCTTTTTCACTCAAAAATGTTGCAGCCCCCCACTGAAGGTGAATTTCAGACCCTTGAGCTTCTTTGGAAGCATGTGAATAATCTTACCAGGGCTCAGGGGTATGCTGTGTCCACCTTGAGGTCCAATATGACCCACAACCAAGTTGAAGTAGGTTGTGAAAGGTCTGGGACCCCAACTTCCAACAAAATCCCCTCCAAAACAGTAACTTCAAGAAAGCTTGACTTTACTTTTAGACTTCATGCCACAAACAATGCCAAGAGTACCACTTGGAATGTTAAAGTCAAAACTCCTGAAAATAGCCATGATGCCACTGAAAATATCATGTCACATCCTGCTTTCAGGAAATTCAATGAGCAATAAACATACTAAATTGCTCAAATGTATGAATCACTGCTCATGCCAAGGCAAATTCAGGCCCAATTATGCAGCCAGAGGGAGTCTGACAGGCCTGTCATCCTTCAAGACATTTACAACCAAGTCAAGAAAATTTAAGAAAGACAAACTGCAAGGCAGAAGGCCCATTTATGCTCTTATTGACACCCTCAAAGAAGAAAACTTACTTTGGTCCTCTTCAAGGGATGCTGAGGGAAAAGTTACCTCCTTGTTTTTCACTCACCCCCTTGCCATAAAGCCCCCTCATGGCTTTCCTCATGTCATTCCTATGGATTTTACTTATAAAACCAATAAGTACAGAATGCCCCTTTTTCATATTTTTGGATTCAGATTAGCCAATAAGACCTTTTCTGGGGCTTTTTGTTTGATGAAGAATGAAAATGAACCCTCATAAACTTGGGAATTAAATCAATACATAGAAACGGTCTTCAACAATACCAATCTTGTTCCCCCTCCAGTAATTGTTATTGACAGGTATTTTGCCTTGAAAAAATCTCTTAAGAATCTCTTCCCAGACTCCAAAGTCATGTTATGCATTTGGCACATCAATAAAGATGTATCTGTTTATTGCATGAAGAAAATTGGTCATGGAACTGATTTTGAAAATATTATGTGCCTTTGGAATCAGGTAATACACTTTTATCTTTCACTTTATTTCACTTTAATTAGCTTTTTTTCTTATTATTGTTTTTATCAATGACTTTGGGATTCATTTCTCAGGTTATGTATTCATCTACTGAAAATTCTTTCAAAGACAACTGGAAGAAGCTTCAAAAGTAAGTCAAAAATCCTGAAGTCTTGCAGGATTTGGAAAATACCTAGCTTCCTCTAAAGGAGTATTATGTGCCAGCCTGGACCAACCACCATTGCCACCTGAGTGTGGGCTCCACCTCCAGAGTTGAAGGTGCCCATGTCATGGACAAATTTGGCTCCAAATGTCCACTGGTACTCTCCTGGAGGTAGTCAGGGCGCTCCACAGGAAATTCAGAAAACAATTTATTGAAATCATTAACAGAATCTTCAAAGAAATGATTTTCCATGTCAAGAATTTCCCTCCTTACCTCTGTGCTCTCATTGGCAAGATGTCTCATTATGTTCTTTGGATGGCCTTTGAAAATTTCAAAACCAAATTTCCTCCCAATGAAAAATGCACCAAAAAATAAAACAATTATCAAGGAGTTCCTTGCAAAAATAAGACCCAAAAAGCATTTTCCAGGCACCAAAGGCTTGAGATATCAGACTTTCATCCTCAGTGGCATTTGAATTTACCTGTGAGGGTTCTTTAACTTCAAATTCTCACTTTTTTTCTTATTAAATGATTCTCTTTTTCATATTCTTCTCAGACTGGCTTTCAAGGTGATAATCAAAGTGTTGAAAAAGAAAGAAAGAATGAGGCCAAGACAATATTTGAAGATATTGAGAAAGAACTTTCTCAAAGACCAATGGCAGAAATCACCCCAATTCTTCAACATTTTCAAGATGTTTTTACTTGAAAAGTCCCATTTGATCAAATTCCCAAGAGTCAAGAGGATTATCAACATTATGAAGACCCACTAGAATGAAAGAATATCTGTGGAAGACCTGAAGGAGCCAAGAATAAAAATAAAAATCCAAACAAAAGAGAACCATCAAGATTTGAAATTATTGAAAGTCAATGCAAGAGAAGAGGAAGACCCCCATCAAAGGTGACCAGTACTACAACATCAAGATCACAGTCAAATTTCCCCTCTCAAATTATGGAAGTGGACTCATCTGAAAATTCTGAAAACTATGAGGCCTCATTATCAAAATCAATCAGCTCATCAGATTCACTACCCTCAGCAACTGAATTAAATAAAGCAGAAGTCATGCTTAGAAGGTCCAGAAGATTGGAAATTAGAAGCAAAACCTCACAAAGAAAATCACACAAGCCTGCCACCAGTTTGAAGATATATGATGCAATTGACTTGACCTGTGAGCATTGTCAAAGCAATTATCACACAAGTGATCAATGCTCCAAGCCTTTTGTGAGTTTCTGATTCTTTTTAATGTATATTTATCTTGTTTATTTTGATATTTATTCACCTTTTGACCTTATTTTATCAGATACCTGGCTCAGAAGACTCTCCCACATTTATATTATAAAACACCTTCAAGGCCATCAATGTCCAGGGTGATGGAAACTGTGGCGACAGAACAGTATCCCACTACATTTACAAGACTCAAGATCAATGGGCTGATGTAAGACGTGACTTAAGTGAAGAAATTCAACAGAATCAAGACCTTTATGAAGCCATGAACACTTTGATTCCCTCAGTATCCTCTTATTTGGAAAGAATCGAATGGTATGAAGATGTTGTCCAGGCTCCAAAAACAAGTGGATGTTCATGCCTGACATGGGGGATCCTGTCAGCCTGTGACTCAAAACCAGAGCACAAGCATGACAGCCAAAATACCATAAACCAATGGTATAGCCAAGATACCACCAAAACATGGAGCTGAGCCAAATCAGCTCAAAAGGTATCAAAAGAAAGAGGAAACCCACCCCTCCCTGAAAATATAAGTCCCATCACCATAGGACAAAGAATAACAAAGTTATCCCTGAGCATAAACCTTAATTTTCACCTCTCATCTAAAATCCAGAAGGAGAGGCTTAACCCCATCAAATGGGTATTCAAAATGAAGCTCTAAGCCAGGGCTATCAAATTGTACTAGAAAAACTAAGCTAGCACCATTATTACTTGGGTTATGGCCAAATTCAGGCCAAATAAGGGTGAACAAAACATTCACCTCTCATCTACCTTTTGCAGTTTTAGCGTGAGATACCTAAAGTGGGGTCTTTTTGGAAAGAGCACAATCAGGGCTATCTGATTGTGTCATCCCTTTCCCCATAGCTCAACCAGAACAAAGGTTCTGGGGCAAATAAGCTCAATACAGCTTTTTGCCTAAACCATGCAAATGTACAAAAATCGTGTACATGGGATAGCTTTGCCATATTTAATTATACCCATATCAGATGAGGTACCACTGTGTAGAGCACATAAAGGACTACACACTGAACCAATTTTGAGGTTGATATCTCAAGAATGGACAAAGCTATGGCTGTTTTAAGGTCAGATTCCCACCTGCTGTCATATACAGCCTTACCATGGGATAATGTCCCATAATCATGAATATGAGGTGTCAAACAGACAAAGGAGCTTATTTTTACTTCAATACTGGGGTCCCATACAGCTTCTGTACATCATTCTATGCGTCATATACATTGGAATAAGGCTGTGAGGTCCCCAGATGAAAGTTTTCACCCTGTATTGGTGAAAGCTGCCCAGATGTGGTTTCAAAACCACATCTTAGCCCAATAAAGGCTATACATGTCCTTGTAAGCCACAAGCCTGTCTCAGAGAGTGAGAAAATCTTCACTTCCTCTATGTGGAAAGGTCTAACACCCTTTCCACCCCATTTCAGGATAAAAAGGAGGCTTTTCACAGCCAGAATTGCTTTCCTCATCCTGCTCTTGAACTCCTATGTAGTAAAACTGTCAAAAACAGTTATACTCTTGCAAAATAATCAGGTATACTCCTAATCTAGAAGTATTGAAGTCTTTATTATTGTAATCCAACAGGTAAAGCTGCACCCAGGGCTTTCAATAGTGCTCACCACCACTATTGCAAAATAGCAAAGCCCTTTTATTTCATCTATAAAACCTTATTATCAATAAATAACTTTATTTTATCATTTTATTTTGGTGTCACAGTCAATTTTAAAGCTGTAACTAGCCTAATTACTGCTTCTACTTAGACTCAACCTGACATTTTGGGGGCCTGGCCATGTTTTTTGACCATTTTGGACCTCATAAGTGAGTTTTTTACTTATTTTCTTTATTTTCTGACACTTGTTTTATCTTTTTAGGCGTCCTTATTTCTCAAAACTATATATTTATTATATATTTATTCTTATACTCATAATAAAAAGAGTACTTGTCATGTGGCTAATAACCACAAGACCCTTATTTTTGGCCTGTTTTGTATATAAAAACACTTTTAGCCATTAATACAGTCTTAATTTTTAATTGAATTAAGACACCTAATACTGATAAACCAATAGTTGAGGCGTGGTTGGGCAGATTGCTAACTCAATCACCCTCTTACATACCACTTTTTGACAGTTTATACTTGCTAATTACAAGTTATTCTGTGAGATATTGGTATACAAACAGTATACCAAATATCAGTAAGCTGTATTTCTGACATGAAATTGTTAATTCAATTACACTGTCATTGTACAAGGGCATATTGTAGTAATATACAAGCCCAGAGGCCATTCTTAGACATGAAAATAGCATTTTAAGAGGTATTAACTGACATGAAGCCCGCCTTTTCCTGTTTTATTTCAGTGGAAGATAACTTCATACCACTAGAAATCCAGTCACAGGCCAACACACCAGTGACACCCTCAGAAACAGAGGGCAGCAAAGGCCAAGGAAAGAGGCACAGTGAAGGCCTGATAACAGCAAAGTGGTGAACACCCATTGCCACACATAAGAGTAGAAAACAACGAAATTCTGCTTCAATACAAGGTAAACCAACCTTGATAACCTGTACAGGGAAAATTACTATAATTAACCCAGTTGTAACCTCTAAAGGTAAATTGCCCAAATCAGCAGACAACAAATTTGTACAAGGCACAGTAAAAGGTAAATACCCTAAGAACATAAAGTTTTTGACTGCTTGCAAACACTAACATGTCACCTGTACACCTCAGAGATCTTGGCTTCCAAAGGAACCAGCCAGAGGACAGAGAAGGCTTGTCCAGACCCAGAAGACCTGGAAGAGGACACCTTGGACACAGTAGTGGATGGCAAAACAATGAGGGAGATAATATAAGCTCTGCCATTCATACTCCCATTCAATGGAGACCTCAAACCAGAGGACTGGAAAGACATGAATCAAGTTCTTCAGCTCCACCAACTCCTCAAGGACCTATTCCAATGGAGCATGGACAACAAGAAGTTCAACCTGGAATCTCACTAGGTAGAACTTGGAGCAAGTTGCCAGAATATCTGTCTCAAAGAGATAGACTTCAAAGAAATTATGATAATTACCAAAGGTTGGAAACCCACCAGGCAGTTCAGACTCCTGGAGGAAAGGGCACACAGGATAAGGGAGAATCAAGCCACTATCCAAGCTATAGACAAACAGTTAACCCAGACAGGGCCTACTCAGATTCCTTCAGGCTCACAAGGAGCAGGCCAAATCAGCTCTCCAGTGGTTTCACACCATTCAGACACCAACAGATAAATGACCATGAGTCACCACTCTTCACAATTCCACAAGGTTTCCAGGAGAAGAAAAGGATAAAAGGGGAAAAACAAGACCTCTTTCAGCCAAAGGCAGATAGAATCAGACCCCATGATCCAGAAGTTGTTGCATTTGGTGAAAGAAGTGCACAAGAACCCGAGGTAGCTGTAAACCACTGTAGAATCAGTAATCCTAGTAATAGAAACATTACACCCACTCAGACTGAAGATAAAATTGTCACATCTGAGAGTAACATCAACAATGATACACTGTGGTTACAAATTTCCCAATATGCTGAGAAATCTGCAGAAAGGTTTGCAGAACTTGAAGCAAGCCATTAGAGGATGAAGAAATTAACAGCCTCCATGGTTAAAATAATTAAAAATCTTCAAGAAGGACATGCTCAATTGAGCAAAGCCTCTGAATAAACCAACAAAAGACTGAATCTAGTCCTTGAAGAACAAAAACACATCAGAAGGGACAGGAATTGTCTGGACTAAGACATAAACAAATTGTTTAATGTCTACCATAACTTGAAGTCCCAACCACAAGGCCAAGTTATGGAAAATCCATATCAACCAGATGCCATGTTGATGAATAAAGCAAGATCTCCATCACAATACCAGGATGGAGATGGTATTCCTTATTCAGGGAAGGAAGACTTGAAACAGATTCCTGAGGCCTCAAGCTGGCCCAAATTCTCTGGAACTGGACACTATGATCATATGGAGCTCATAGATTATATTGATGGACTCTTCATTGATGTACCTAGCATACCAGATTACTGGATTACTGCTAGATTGAATACAGAATTTAAAGGTCATGCTAGTATATGGTACACATAAATGAATGAAATCCATGGCAGAAGAAACTGGCCATGGTGGCAGGGTAAAATCATCCAAAAGTACAGTAATGGAACTTGGATATGGCAAAGGACCATGTCATTTTACAATAACAAATACTCTGTGGACAAAGATCCATATGAGTGGTGTCTTAAACAGTCTAAAAGACTTAAAGCCATTGATCCTCAGATGAACATCTAAATGAGGAATCACAAACGTCTGACACAGCTACCAGGAGAGCTAGAGCATGCAGTAAAATGCAGATGAAACCAAACCTTCACTCTAGATGACATTGCCAACACCTTACAAGACATATGGAAAAGGACTAATATAGGGAAATTCACCCCATATAAGAGCAGTAGTTTCAAAGAGAAACAACCTTTCAGGGTAGAGTTTAAAGACAAACCCAAAGAAAGAGTGGCAAAAGTGGCAAAGAAGAGGAATTCTTGTCACAATTGTGGTTCAACAGACCACTATGGCAACAACTGTCCAAAGGCCAAGAAAAAAGTCTATGCCATTGAGAAAGTCACAGAGGAACAATCTCCAACAGAAGATTCTGAATCAGACTATATGAGTGATGCCACCAGGGAACTATCTGATGATGACCCAGACCCAAAGGAAGAATTTCTAGTAGAATACCAAGAGGAAACCCCACTAGAAATTCAGGACATACAGTTGCAAGCAGGCATGCCACAGGATACTGCCAATAAAGACTTGTGCAAACACACACAAGATGCACAAACATTCCTGGTTACACCAACCAAAGGGATGGCATATATACATGGAACAGCCACTAAAATGACTGTCTGTATCGAAAATGCTCAACATCCATTTATAATTGATAGTGGGGCACACTGCTCCATAGTGGCCAGAAATTATCTGAATAACCACTTCCCAAATTGGGAAAAACAGCTCTTGCCCACCAAGGCAAAGAACTTTAAAAGTGCCTCAGGGAAGATGACTGCCATTGGTACAATTATCAAAGAGATAATTATACCCCACAGGAAGGGTAATATCAGAGTCAACCCAGAGTTTTTAGTGCTTGATGATGCCCACATCCAAGGGCTATTACTGGGAAAGGACTACCAGAGGATGTATGGCATAGATATTTACAACAGTAAAAATAGGCACATTTTCATTGGTACCAACAAGGAAAAGAAATTTTCACTTGATATATACCATATATCTTCTCAAGATCTACTAACAGAACTTCTGAATGAATTCAGAGAGGGAACGTTTAGCAATACCCTCACCAGTAAACAAAAACTAAGCTTACTGAAGATGCTGAGAAAGAACAGAGCAGCATTTGCCATTGATGAAGAACCATTGGGCAAGATAAAAGGTCATGATATAGAACTATATATGGATGTGGAAAGACCTTATCCACCCGTGCTTAGGAGACCTCCTTATTCAGCAAGCCTGGAAACCAGGAAAGAAATTGAGAAACATATCAATAAAATCTTGGACATGGATGTTGTCAGGAATATTGGACATAATGAAATAGTGGAAATAACCACTCCTGTTCTAATCACCTGGAATGATGGCAATTCTAGACTGTGTGGAGACTTCAGACCCCTGAATAACTACACCAAAGCAGACAGGTAACCTATACCCAGGATACCTCATGCCTTGGATAAACTGGCAAAAGCCAAACACATAACAAAGATGGATTGTATGAAAAGCTTCCACCAGCATGGAGTTAAACCAAACTCCATGAAGTTACTCAGAATAATATGCCATATGGGCATATATGCGTACACCAGGATGCCATTTGGAATCAAAAGTGCACCAGCCCACTTCCAAAGGATGATGGACACAATATTCCAAGAAGAAATATTGGAAGGCTGGATGGTGGTATATATTGATGATCTCATTATATACTCAGAGACATGGGAAGACCATGTACGTTACATAGACAGAGTGATAAGCAAATGTACACCCATCAATATGAAGATTTCACTGAAAAAGTGTAATTTTGTCCAACAAGAGCTACTGGCTCTAGGACATAAAGTCTCAGGTCTTAGTCTGGCAATTGACCAGAATAAAGTAGCAGCAGTACTGCATAAGCCAGTACCAAAGAGAATCAAAGGGATGCAATCTTTCCTTAGATTTGCTAGCTAATATAGAAACCACATCAAGAATTTTTCCCACATAACTAGTAGTTTATACAAGTTGTGTTCAAAAGATGTAGTTTTTGAAATCACCAAGGAAAGGAGGGATGCATATGAGAGGATCAAATATGAGCTCACAAATGCACCTGTGCCCATCTTACCTGAATTTGAACTACCATTCAAGCTATACATAGATGCAGCATGTATTCAAGGCCTACGAGCAGCCCTTCACCAAATACAAATTGTGGATGGTGAACCAAGAAAGGGAGTAATATGTTATATCTCTAGGCAGCTGAAAGATTCAGAGGCCAGGTATGGGGCCACCCAGACAGAATGTCTATGTCTAGTCTGGGCTCTGGAGAAAGTCCATTATCATCTGGAGGGTACAGCTTTTGAAGTCTAAACAGATTGCACAGCCTTGAAGTCCTTACTGAACATGAAGACTACAAATAGACACATGCTGAGATGGCCAATAGCCATCCAGGAGTATAGAGGGAACATGACAATCATATAAAAAGAAGGTAAAAGTCATACCAATGCAGATGGCCTTAGCAGATGGCCACTGGATAATGTCAAGAGCAATCCAGCTTATGACCCTGAAGTTGCAGCCAAGATCCCTATCCATTTCATGGAAATAGATAGGAGGAAGAACTTCAGATTTTCTGAATGGGCACCAGAAAGTGGTACCCTTGACAGTAGAAACACTGATTCAGAGGGAACAGAAACTCCCATATTGGGAATAAGTTCCTCAGAACTGCACAAGGAATTCTGTAGTGCAGTACTAAAGTCTTATGCCAAACACAAAAAGTGTGGCATATTACTAAAACTCCTTCAACAAAAGTACAGGAGTCCAGAATTGGAATCCTAGCTGGAAGAACCCTGGTTAAGGGACTATAAGGATAACGAGTTCTTCCTTATAGATGGCCTTCTCTACCACAGAGAAAAACACACAAGTGCACTCACAGTGGTAGACAGGGACCAAATCTCTCTGATCCTGCAGGAATGCCATGACTGCCCCTATATGAGACACATGAGTGTGGATAGGACCAAGGAGAGGGTAGCAAGCACAGCTTGGTGGCCCAAGTGGGAACAAGAGTTTAGTGAATACATCAACACTTGTGAAAGATGCCAAAAGGCAAATAGGAAACATGAGAAGAAGTATGGGATACTTCAACATATAGAAGAACCCAAACACCCATGGGAAACCATCAACATGGACTGGGTTACAGGACTTGTCCCAGGAGGCAAAGAAAACTACAATGCCTGCTTGATCATAGTTGATAGGTTCAGCAAACGCATGAGGTGTCTACCATGCCTGTAAGGTGTGGATATGAAACTTTGATTAAAAATCAAGTACTTTTCCTGTCCTCAAAATTTGTATAAGGTAAAATTCTATTAAAAATAGTATGAAATATTATTTTTAAGAGAAAACACGCCAATTTTATTGTTTATAACTTTATTAGTATAAAACAATAATATAAAAATTTATTGTTTTACCAACAATAAAGATTTATCCAAAAAATACTCTACAAGAGATATTTTAAGGCTACAAAAGAAATTTCTTCAAGAGCAATTTCAATTGGAATTAATTGAGCAAAGAACTGCAAGCAATTAGTTAAAGAAAAAAGTCTTTAAAAAGAATATTAAAGAGAAAACACGCCCAAAAGTGACCAGAGTGAATTTGGAAACAAAGTGACAAAGTTAACAGTGATGAAAGATGCTTTAATTCACTTTTGGGGTGGTTCAGGGGTAAAAATGATTATAAGAGTTACAAACAATGATTATAATGATTTTTTCACGTGGTTAAAAGGATTAAAATGATTTAAAAGTGGTGGTTGGAATCTTTGATTGATTGGTTTAACAGTTTTAAACTAATTAATAAAAGGAAAAGATTCTAACATGAAGAGAAAAGTGGGGCAAAGAAGACATTCTTTTATAGCCATCAATTCTCTTACTCCAAAAGTAAAATTTACTCTTGTCAGTCGTGAAAAACAGTCTGACAACAGAAAAGCCAATTATGGCATCATTGAACCCTGGTTTAGACCAAAAAGGGCTGGTTTAAGCCATTTTTAGCCATTTTTAGCCATTTTAGACCCTTAAATCAGCCATTACTATAGCAATACCAGGCCTAGAGCCTTCAAAACACGTCAGAATGTGTGTAAGAGGCGTAGAAACCAGTTAAAACTGTTTTTATTATGATGGTTTTATCTTAAGGGTAGTTTTACCCTCTTGGCAACAGCTAAAACTACCCCAGTTGGTATCAAAACCTCATCATCAATTGAGTCCACAGACCCTGTAACTCAATTCCAGGCCAAAAGTGATGAACTTTTGCGTGAATTTTGACATCCCACGCCTGTCAGCAAGGATTTTGGGGGTCTAGCTCCCCCTTAGAGCTGGAGTTCCTTTTCCCCCCCAAATTTAATCTTTCCAATTTATTTTTCCTTTAATTCCTCATCATGTATTATACTTATAGTTTACACATGTAATTCAATTCAATTGTACAGTACAATACAGTAATAATTGACACCTCATATGTAAATCAAAGTTCACTTATGTAATACACGCGCACATTTTGACATTTCAATTGAATTCAATTGAAAATACTTTAATTCCTCATAACTTCTAAACTAAACACAACACCTCAATTTTAACACAAAAATTGATGGTTAACACCACATGTGGTGTGAATTAAATTAAGGTTTTGAGGATTTTCAACTTTTGTATTGAAAATACTAAAAACTTAATTTAAGCTTATTTAGAGTTGAGTTACAAAAATTTCACTCAGAGGTGACCCCACCTGATTTTTTATGAGGAATCCAATGGTGAAATAAAATTTATATGTTTATTTATTGGATAAAAAGTTATAATAAATTTTATTTAACTTTTTTCTAAATTTATTTATTTTTTCACAATTTTGTTAAAATTTCATTTTTACTTAAATTTTTCAAGTATAAATGTAATTTTATATTTACAAAATTTAAAGTAATTTTATTTTTAAATTATAATTAATTTTTTATTTTTAATATAATTTTATATTTATATTTTTTATTTTTATTTTTAATAATATAAATAAATTTATTTTATTTATATTAATATGTTATTTTTTATATTTGTGGTCTTTTGGGTATATGAAATTACCTCTAAGGCTCACATTCCCTCCCCCTAAAAAAGAATATTACTTTGTAATATTGGTGTTTCTAGTGTGTCTGAATCTCCTCAGGAGTTTGGTGGCTTCTGGTATATCTTTCTCTTCTAACCATTCATCTTCACAAGTTGGGTCACTGTACCTAACAAGGTATTCCCTTACTTTCTTGGTTCTTAATTTCCTTTCTTTAAGAACTTTGGTTATTTTCTTAGTACCAGATGTCTCAATAGGAGGTATAACTTGGGGAATCTTATTCCTCAAGGGAAATTTCTCAGCATCACTAGATTTGTATGGCTTTATCAAGCTTACTGGAAATGTAGGGTGCTTATTGCTAAGTTCTTCAGATAACTCTACTTCAACAGCATTTTCTCCATGGAGGGCCTTAATCACAAAAGGTCCTGCAAAGGAGTCTTTTAACTTTTTACATCCTTTGATGTTATTGAAGTTAGTGGTGGATACAAGAACTAGGTCCCCCACTTTGAAATCTGGAGTTGCATGAGATTTATCCCATTTGTCTTTAGCATATGCAAAAGAGTCCTCCATGCATCTCATTGCATGCTTTCTAGCTTTGTATAGCATTCCTTTGAAGCTAGCAGCTGTGGGATGTATTTCAATTAAGTCTTTCCTCAAGGAATCTTGGGGTAACTTGGGGTTCCATCCTTTTTCTAGAATAGCAGGAGTCTGATTGGTACTGGAATGGATTGATGTTTTATATGCTAATTCCAGTGCTGGCAACAGAGTACACCAATCATGGGTAAATCCATCACAATCTTTGAATTCAAGGCCATATGCACAAAATCTTCTCACCATGTCCTCTAAGGTTTGGATCATTCTTTCAGCCAGACCATCAGTTTGTGGGTGGTAGGCTGTAGAGAAAGACAGTTTTGTGCCAAATAATTGGTGAAGATTTGTCCATAGAGCTGAAGTGAATTTGGGATCTCTATCACTGATGATATTTGTAAATATCCCAGTCCATGACACTACTCTATTCCATATCAGAAGAGCTGTATCCATGGCTGTATCATCTTTGTGACATGGTAAAAAGATTGGAGTTTTACTGAATCTGTCCACAATTACTAGGCAAGCATTATAGCTCCTGTCACCTCCTGGTGGTAGGCCAGTTACCCAATCCATATGGACAATTTCCCAAGGTCTGTTTGATTCTTGGATTTTCATCATATTTCCAAGTCTTTTGCCAGTGGATTTATTTGCCTTTTGGCATCTGTCACAGGTTTTGCAATATTCTGCAACATCCTTTTGCCACATTGGCCACCATATGCAGGTCTTTACTTTCTCTCTTGTTCTGTCCTCAGAAAGATGTCCTGAAAAGGGACTATCATGGCATTCTTTCAGTACAAGATTGATTAATGACCTGTCTACAACTGTCATGACACATGTGTGCTTGGTTCTGTGGTAAATTATACCATCCAGTAGGTGAAATCTCCCTTCATTATAAGATTTCCTCCATACTTCATCCAAGGCATGTATTAGAGAGTTATCTTTACAGTCTTTGTTAAGTAATTGGCATAAGATGCTACAATTCTTATCTTGAGTGTAACTATTTCTGACTTCTTCAAAGAAGGTGGTGTTCAAGTCTGTAACACTTATTCCTTCTATTGGAATTTGTGGTGAAGCTTCTTCTGGAACATAAGCAGGATTATCAATGTTATTTGGTAATGGCCATCTGCTTAGTCCATCTGCATTCTTATGAATATTCCCATCCTTATGAACAATAGTCATATTGCCTCTGTATTCTTGTATGGCTATTTGCCATCTGAGCATGTGTCTGTTAGGTGTTTTCATGTTCAAAAGTGATTTCACAGCTGTACAATCTGTTATTACTTCAAAAACACATCCCTCTAAGAAATAGTTCAATTTCTCTAAGGCCCAGACAAGGCATAGACATTCCATTTGACTTGCTCCATATCTGGCTTCAGTTGGTTTGATTTGCCTGGATATGAAACATATTGGTCCTTCTACAGGTTTGTCATTTATGATCTGAACTTGGTGAAGTGCAGCAGCTAGTCCATCCCCTGATGCATCAATATACAGTTTGAAAGGCAATTTAAAGTCTGGCATCAGTAAGAGTGGAGCAGTGGTCAATGCTTCTCTTAGAGACTCAAAAGCTTTGACTCTGTCAACAGTCATCTCAAATACTGTGTCTTTGTCACACAACTTATAAAGTGGTCTTGCTATGGATGCAAAGTCTTTAATGTGTTGCCTGTAATATCCTGCAAAACCTAAGAATGACTGAATTTCCTTCTTATTCTGAGGCATGGGTTTTAACAATACTGCTGCAACTTTGTTTTTATCAATTCCAAGGGACAAACCAGATACAACATGTCCTAGTGCCTTAAGTTCTTTAAATCCAAAATGACATTTCTTCAAGGAGATTTTCATGTTTACTGATTGGATTTTTGTCAAAACTCTTGATAATCTGTACATGTGCTCCTCCCAAGTCTTTGAACAGATAATAATGTCATCAATGTAAATGATTAACCATCCCTCTGAGAGTTCTTCAGGGAAGATTTCATTCATCATTCTTTGGAAGTGTGAAGGTGCATTTTTGATACCAAAGGGCATCCTTAAGTATTCATACACTCCACAATGAACAATAATTCTCAAGTATTTTCTTGCTCTTGGTGTTACTACATTTTGATGGAATCCTTTAAGGGCATCCATAGTGGTTATATACACTGCTTGAGATATTTGAGTAAGGGCAATTTGGATTTTTGGTATTGGGTATCTGTCTGGAACAGTGTAAGTGTTCAGAGCTCTAAAGTCCCCAACCATTCTGGATTTTCCATTATGCCACGCCACTATGACTGGTGTAGTTATTTCTACTTCCTCATTGTGGCCTACTTTTCTTATTACACCAAGGTCTAGAAGTTCTTTGATATGAATTTCTAGAGCTTCTCTTGATTTTGGACTTGCTGGATAAGCAGGTCTTCTTAAGAGTGGTGGATAAGGTCTCTCAATGTTAAGAATGATGTCAACTTCATGACCAATAATTGCTCCCAGGGGTTCTTTGTCTGTAGCAAATGCTCCTCTGTGGTCATACAAAAGGGAAGAAAGTTCATTTTCTTGCTTATCAGTCAGATGAAGGCTTATTTCAGCCTCATTTAACTGTTCAGACTTGAATTTCTCTAACTCTAAGTTGACTGGTGATACTTTGTTTACTGTAATTTGTCTTTTAAAGGGTAAAAAGGCAAATTTCTGGCGCTTATTGTCTCCAATTGTAAAGTATCTGTCTTTGTTATTATGTAAATCTATCCCATACATGATTAAATAGTCATTTCCCAATATAAAATGGGTACTAGAGCAATTTTCCATAACAACAAATTCAACTGTGATCCTTAAATTCCCATTTATGTGTGGGAATATGACATTGGTCTCAAAGATTCCTAATGCTTTCATTGGGTTACTTGCACTGTTGAATTTTATACCATCAATTGGTAACAATTGGTCTTCAAAATTTGGTACACAAGTCTTAAGAAAAGATTTTCCAACACAAGAGCAGAAGGCTCCTGGGTCAAGCAAAAGTTTGGTGGGTTTGTTGTCAATCACCACTTCTGTTATACAGGAGTTACCAGCTGTATAACCTTTTCCTCTGTTTGGTTTTGTCTTCATAAGTTGTGCATCTTGAACTTTTGATAAATCAACTTGACCATTGCTCAATTGTGGTAAGTGGGAATAAGATTCCATGATGTCAAAAGTGGCATTGATATTTTCTATATCTTTTGAAGATTCAGAGAATATGGATGACTTATCATCTGAATTGTCTTCAATTATGTCTTCTTTTTCAACATCTGGTTCTTTTTCAATGTTAATTTCATTGATTTTCCCCCTTTTTGGACATGTATTGGCTAAATGGGTGGTGCTTTGGCAAATATGGCATTTTCTGACTGTATCTGCAGATTTATATTTAATATTACTAGAATTTTCTTTGGGGTTTTTGTCCACAGAATCTTTCCAAGGTGTATTAAACCTTGTTTTAAGATTCACCCTACTAGAACCAATTTTGGTTCTGGTGGTTACTTCTTCTAGTATATTGATAATATCCTCTGCTGAAGATTGTTCAGTAGTCCTGCTTTTGACAGCATGCTCTAAGTCACCTCCACATTGTCTCAGAATTTTTCTATGGATCATAAATTCTGACATGTCAGGATATAATGCTGTTAATCTGTCCTTTTGTTGGCAAAACCATGGTAAAGCTTTGTCTTTATCAGCATTAAATTTGGCAGATTCAAAGGCTGTTTCAACTTTAAACCTCCAAGCATCATTTGCCCATTTGTTGATGATTTGGGTTTTCCACCAAGTCCAACTCTGGTGTCCATGTGCTTGTCTTATTTTGATGTACCATCTGTGAGCTGATCTGGTAAACAAGGTGTTAAACCTGGCTGTTACCAATCTGTCTGGTAATTCAAAATCCTCTTTGATCATGTCAATACCTCTAATGAATTCCATATGGTCATACTCTCCTTCACCACTGAAGTGAGGCCATTCTTTAAGTTTTGGAACTTCTTTCAAGAGTGCTTGGCCCATTGATGGTTCCAAGTTATGAAAAGAAGTGGATAATTCATTTTTTAATTGTGAATTATCAGGATCCAATACTTGTGGATTTGAAATTCTTGTGCCCTCATTTTGATTTAGAGGTGTAGACATTCTTGGTAAGGTGTTCAGTAATTGTTCAATGTCATTCATTTTACTGTTGCTACACCTTTGGGAATTTCTGTATTCATGTTGGAAGCTTTGTATTAAATTTATTACTTCAATTTTATACATGTCTTCTTTATGTGTAAGTTCTTGCCATAACTCTGTCTGTCTTGTATTATCAGCAGTGACTTGATTCAATTTCATTGATAATTTTGATACTTCTTCTTGTGAAGCATCAAAACACTTTTTCAAGGCAATGGTATATGTCTTTACTTCAGTAAATGAATTTGAAATGTCATCAAGGACTTTCTTGTTATCTGTCTTGATAATATTTATGGCTTGTTTAATTCTTGTTTCAATTATGTCATCAATATTGAATTTAGAATATTTATCTGTTAATTCTTTAATAATGGCAGATTGTTCATTTATTTTATTTTTAGAAGAATTATCATTATTGGAATTTTTAATTGTTCTCAAAACTCTTTCAAAACACATAAGTGTTTCATTAATTTGGCACAGACTCAGGTTGTTTGTTTTAATGTTGTTACAAATGGTGTCATTTTTATCAGAAAGATGTTTTTTCACGTCATTTATAGCATTATACAACTCTGGGATGGAATCAAATATGTCAAAAATCATTTCTGGAACCTTAATCTGGCTTCCTCCTTCTTCTGTAATTCCATCATGGTTCTGGCCATCTGAAATACATTTTCCATGGCATCCTGCTGAATCCTTGGGATTCTGTAGCCCTGGCTGTAAGGTTTTGGAGCTGGTGCCTTCCCTTTGCCTTTGTTTGGAGGTTGTGGCTGCTTTTTCACGTTGGAATTGCTGCTGCTGGCCACTGGGGCTGTTTTTGGCACTGGTTTGGGTGGTGGAGGGTTGTTTTTCCTCCATTCTAGTGTCAAAAGCATCATGTTTTTCTTCTCCATCAATGGATGCCATCCATTGAGCAATTTGCAAGTATTGGGATGGCCCAGGAATTTTCTCACTGTCAGGTAAGAATTCATGCAATTCTTCCACAGGTCTGCAAGGATCTGGTACTCTTTGAATTGAAGTGCATTGTTGTATGCACTGTGGCTGGCTTTGTATATGTCCACAGAGGCTTGTTGTGGCGGTGTCAGCTCTTTTTGAAGGTAAAATGGTATTATCAGCTTCAGAATGACCCATTTTAGTTGTTTGGAAGTCATCAACTGACCCTTTTCCTTCTGTACCTGGTTGGCCTCTGCCATAATCACGTCTATTACCTTTTTGGGAGCTGCTTGAGGGGTTGTAGCTGGCTCCTGACCTGGTTGAAGGCATAATTATGGTTAAAAAAGGCTTAAAATAGTATTTTTACGTCAAAAACTTACTATTGGCCAAATTCTTAGCCTTCTGAAGAGTATTACTTATGTCCAAGTTAATTAATTCAGAAGATATTGGTTCAGGCTGGTTATTTTGAGTCACAATAACAGTGCTATTATGATCAGAATTAACAGTACTGGCAGGGATAATGCTGGTTACTGTTGAGGCTGTTTCAATGTTTTCTTGTCTTACCACGTTGTCAGACACTAAAATTAATGAAAAAAGCCAATTAATTAAGTAAAAAAAGGATATTTCAAAAAAAGAAATAAAAATTTAAGCCTCACTTATAATATGAAAAAAATTATTTTTTATGGGTTTTTTTTGAATTATAAGTATTTTTTATATGTTTTTAAATTTTTCAATATAAGAAAAAAGATTTAAAAAGAGTAAAAAAAATATGTCACAGGTAAAATATCACGGCTGGGCCCCCAAATGTAAGGTGTGGATATGAAACTTTGATTAAAAATCAAGTACTTTTCCTGTCCTCAAAATTTGTATAAGGTAAAATTCTATTAAAAATAGTATGAAATATTATTTTTAAGAGAAAACACGCCAATTTTATTGTTTATAACTTTATTAGTATAAAACAATAATATAAAAATTTATTGTTTTACCAACAATAAAGATTTATCCAAAAAATACTCTACAAGAGATATTTTAAGGCTACAAAAGAAATTTCTTCAAGAGCAATTTCAATTGGAATTAATTGAGCAAAGAACTGCAAGCAATTAATTAAAGAACAAAGTCTTTAAAAAGAATATTAAAGAGAAAACACGCCCAAAAGTGACCAGAGTGAATTTGGAAACAAAGTGACAAAGTTAACAGTGATGAAAGATGCTTTAATTCACTTTTGGGGTGGTTCAGGGGTAAAAATGATTATAAGAGTTACAAACAATGATTATAATGATTTTTTCACGTGGTTAAAAGGATTAAAATGATTTAAAAGTGGTGGTTGGAATCTTTGATTGATTGGTTTAACAGTTTTAAACTAATTAATAAAAGGAAAAGATTCTAACATGAAGAGAAAAGTGGGGCAAAGAAGACATTCTTTTATAGCCATCAATTCTCTTACTCCAAAAGTAAAATTTACTCTTGTCAGTCGTGAAAAACAGTCTGACAACAGAAAAGCCAATTATGGCATCATTGAACCCTGGTTTAGACCAAAAAGGGCTGGTTTAAGCCATTTTTAGCCATTTTTAGCCATTTTAGACCCTTAAATCAGCCATTACTATAGCAATACCAGGCCTAGAGCCTTCAAAACACGTCAGAATGTGTGTAAGAGGCGTAGAAACCAGTTAAAACTGTTTTTATTATGATGGTTTTATCTTAAGGGTAGTTTTACCCTCTTGGCAACAGCTAAAACTACCCCAGTTGGTATCAAAACCTCATCATCAATTGAGTCCACAGACCCTGTAACTCAATTCCAGGCCAAAAGTGATGAACTTTTGCGTGAATTTTGACATCCCACGCCTGTCAGCAAGGATTTTGGGGGTCTAGCTCCCCCTTAGAGCTGGAGTTCCTTTTCCCCCCCAAATTTAATCTTTCCAATTTATTTTTCCTTTAATTCCTCATCATGTATTATACTTATAATTTACACATGTAATTCAATTCAATTGTACAGTACAATACAGTAATAATTGACACCTCATATGTAAATCAAAGTTCACTTATGTAATACACGCGCACATTTTGACATTTCAATTGAATTCAATTGGAAATACTTTAATTCCTCATAACTTCTAAACTAAACACAACACCTCAATTTTAACACAAAAATTGATGGTTAACACCACATGTGGTGTGAATTAAATTAAGGTTTTTAGGATTTTCAACTTTTGTATTGAAAATACTAAAAACTTAATTTAAGCTTATTTAGAGTTGAGTTACAAAAATTTCACTCAGAGGTGACCCCACCTGATTTTTTATGAGGAATCCAATGGTGAAATAAAATTTATATGTTTATTTATTGGATAAAAAGTTATAATAAATTTTATTTAACTTTTTTCCAAATTTATTTATTTTTTCACAATTTTGTTAAAATTTCATTTTTACTTAAATTTTTCAAGTATAAATGTAATTTTATATTTACAAAATTTAAAGTAATTTTATTTTTAAATTATAATTAATTTTTTATTTTTAATATAATTTTATATTTATATTTTTTATTTTTATTTTTAATAATATAAATAAATTTATTTTATTTATATTAATATGTTATTTTTTATATTTGTGGTCTTTTGGGTATATGAAATTACCTCTAAGGCTCACAATGCCACAAAGAGGACACAGCCATGGAAACTGCTCTGTTATTTTGGAATAACATCATATCTACCTATGGAGTCCCTAAGATCATCATTGGTGATAGGGACCCCAAATTCACATCTGAATTTTGGACCAACTTGTATGACATGCTTGGAACCAAGCTTGCTTTTTCCACAGCTTACCATCCACAAACAGATGGCCTAGCTGAGAGGATGATCCAAACAATGGAGGACATCCTTAGAAGGTTCTGTGCCTATGGCATGGAATATAAAGACCATGAGGGATATACCCATGACTGGGTTACCCTTCTACCAGCACTCCAACTGCCTTATAATACAAGTCAGCACTCTATCACAGGAAGAACACCTGCACTGGTAGAGAAAGGGTGGAATCCCTTATTGCCTGTGGATCACTTGAAGAAGAATCCTCTGACCATCCACCCCACAGCCAAAGAATTCCATGATATGTGGAAGAGAGCTTGTGACACAGCTGCTAAATGCATAGCTGAGGCAAAAGATTATAATATGCAGATGTGGGACAAGACACACATGGAACCTGAATTTAAGGAAGGGGACCAGGTATTAGTGTCTAGACTAAACTTCAACAATATTAAAGGACCCAAGAAGATGAGAGACTCATTTGTAGGGCCCTTCACTATCATTAAGTTGGTAGGCAAGAATGCAGTGGAAGTCAAGCTCACAGAGGAGTTTTCCGGGAAACACCCAGTCTTTCCAGTGAGTTTGGTCAAGCCATACTTCCAAACAGAAGAGGGTAAATTCCCCTCCAGGAAGAAGAACCTCACACCACAAGAAATAGTGGAAGTAGAGGACTCCTTAGGGCCTGTGAGTAAGATCATCAGGGCCAGCAATATCAGACTTAATGGGAAGGATCAGAGACAATATTTAGTCATATTCAAGGACCAAACAGCTGATAAAGACAAATGGTTAGCAGAAGATGCCATACCAGATGGGAACCTTCATTTAAGGAGATTCAGGGCCTCTAGAAGGACTGAACAGTCTCATCAATGATGAGCCTTTTTAGAGGGAGGGTATGTCATCCTGTGACTCAAAACCAGAGCACAAGCATGACAGCCAAAATACCATAAACCAATGGTATAGCCAAGATACCACCAGAACATGGAGCTGAGACAAATCAGCTAAAAAGGTATCAAAGGAAAGAGGAAACTCACCCCTTTCTGAAAATATAAGTCCCTTCACCATAGGACAAAGAATAACAAAGTTATTCCTGCTCAAAGTTATTGCTGAGCATAAACCTTAATTTTCACCTCTCATCTAAGATCCAGAAGGAGAGGCTTAAACCCATCAAATGGGTATTCAAAATGAAGCTCTAAGCCAGAGCTATCCAATGGTACTAGCCAAACTGAGCTAGCACCAGTATTACTTGAGCTATGGCCAAATTCAGGCCAAATAAGGGTGAACAAAACATTCACCTCTCATCTAGTGTTTGCAGTTTTAGCCTGAGATACCTAAAGTGGGTTTTTTTGGAAAGGAAACAATCAGGGCTATCTGATGGTGTCATCCATTTCCACATAGCTCAACTATAACAAAGGTTATGGGGCAAATAAGCTCAATACAGCTTTTTGCCTAAACCACACAAATGTACAAAACTCTTGTACATGGGATAACTTTTCCATATTTAATGATAAACATATCAAATGAGGTACCATTGTGTAGAGCACATAAAGGGCTACATACGGTGCCAATTCTGAGGTTGATATCTCAAGAATTGATAAAGCTATGGCTGTTTTAAGGTCAGATTCCCACCTGCTGTCATATACAGCCTTACCATGGGATAATGTCCCATAATAATGAATATGAGGTGCCGAACAGACAAAGGGGCTTGTTTTTACTTCAATACCTCATATTTCAGTCAATACTGGGGTCCCATACAGTTCCTGTACAGCATTCTACATGTCATACACGTCAGAATCAGGCTGTGAGGTCCCCAGATGAAAGCTTTCACCCTGTATTGGTGAAAACTGCCCAGATGTGGTTCCAAAACCACATCTGAGCCCAATGAAGGCTATACAAGTCCTTACAAACCACAAGCCTGTCTCAGAGAGTGAAAAAATCTTCACTTCCTCTATGTGGAAAGGTCTAACACCCTTTCCACCCCATTTCAGGATAAAAAAGAGGCTTTTCACAGCCAGAATTGCTTTCCTCATCCTGCTCTTGAATTCCTACATAGTACAACTGTCAAAAACTGTTATACTCTTGGAAAATAATCAGGTATACTCTTAATTTATAAGTATTGTAGTCTTTATTATTTTAATCCAACAGGTAAAGCTGCACCCAGGGCTTTCAACAGCGCTCACCACCACTATTGCAAAACAGTAAAGCCCTTTTTTTTCAGCTATAAACCCTTAATATCAATAAATACCTTTATTTTATCACTTTATTTCTGTGTCACAGTCAAAGTTCAAGTTTTAACTAGCCTAATTACTGCTTCTACATAGACTCAACCTGACAGATCCAATTGCAAATAATTATCAAAGACCATTTTTCTTTTATTCCACAGTACAATCTTTTTTTCCCTTATTTCTGTCATCCAAATGATAATCACCCCATTTTCATATCCTTCTTGGATAGCTGTTCTCATTTTGTTCCTTTGTATATAATCATTTCTAAAGTTTATGCAGTCCCCCCATCCCTGTGAATTGGGAATTTCATTCCCAACCACAAGCCCTGGGGTGGGCTGATAAATTTCAGAAACACAGGATGTTCTATTGGTCCAATATTCCTCCCCCCTCAGAAAAGACCAACTATTATGGAGGTTCATTCATATTGATTTATTTTTGTATATACAATTTATCCCAATTATCCCCCTCCTCAGTCCTATTTTCTGCTTTAATCCCACCTCAGTCCCCTTTTTATCAAACATGTGGCACCTTTGTCCTTAAAAATAGTCATATTACAAACAAGAAAAAACACTTTTTGCGCCTTCACTTGTCCCACCAGAAAAATTCCCCCAATTAATGGGCTTCTGGCTCTCTATTGTCCAGATTGAACCCCCTGTTTTAAAACAAAATTGAAGGAAATTCATAAGCGGGAAGTTTTTCTATTAATTTTTTAAAAATAGTAATATTACAAAGACCAGAAAAGAACATTTGAAAAAAAACACTTTTTGCACCTTCACTTGTCCCACCAGAAAAATTACCAAGATTATGAGCTTCTGGTTCTTTATTCTCCAGATTGAACCCTTCATTTCAGAACAAAATGAAGGAAAGTCATAAGTGGAAAGATTTGAAAGGAATTTTCTTAAAAAATATGCTACTATTTTCACTGTGTCACAGTCATAGTTAAAGCTTGTAGCTAGTTATTAAAAGCTTTGTCATAGACTCAGCCTGACAAATCCTCAAGTATTTTCTTGCCATTGGTGTCACCACATCATGATGAAATTCTTTAAGGGAATCAATGGTGCTTATATACACTTCTTGGGATATTTGGGTAAGGGAAATTTGAATTTTTGGTATAGGGTACCTTTCCGGAACAGTTTAGGTATTCAGAGCTCTAAAGTCCCCACCCATTCTAGATTTTCCATTATGCTATGCCACTATGACTGGTGTAGTTATTTCTACCTGCTCATTGTGGCCAACATTTCTTATTACCCCAAGGTCTAGAAGTTCTTTGATATGGATTTCCAGAGCTTCTCTTGATTTAGGACTTGCTAGATATGCAGGTCTTCTCAAGAGTGGTGGGTAGGTTATTTCAATATCAAGAATAATGTCAAACTCTTGACCAACAATTGCTCCCAGGGGCTCTTTATCTGATGCAAAGGCTTCTATGTGGTCATATAAAAGGGAAGAAAGTTCAATTTCTTGTTTATCAGTGAGATGAAGACTGATTTAAGCTTCATTTAACTGTTCATACTTGAGCTTTTCTAACTCTAAGCTGACTGGTGATACTTCATTCAATGTAATTTGTCTTTTAAATGGTAAAAAGGAATAATTTTGATGCTTATTGCCCCCAATAGTAAAGTATCTGTATTTGCTGTTATGTAGCGCTATGCCATACATGATCAAATAGTCATTTCCCAATGTAAAATGGGCACTAGAGCAATTTTCCATAACAAACAATTTAACAGTCATCCTTTCATTTCCATTTATGTGTGTAAATATGACAGTACTCTCAAATATTCCCAATTTTCTCATTTGACTACTTACACTATTGAATTTTATGCCATCAATTAGCAATAATTGATCTTCAAAATCTGGTACACTAGTCTTAAGAAAAGATTTGCCAAGACAAGAGCAGAAGGCTCCTGGGTCAAGTAAAGGCTTAGTGGGTTTGCTGTCAGTTACGACTTCTGCTATACAGGAGTTACCAGATATATAACCTTTTCCCCTGTTGGGTTTGGCTTTCATCAGTTGTGCATCTTGAATTCTTGATAAATCAAGTTGAACATTGCTTGATTGTGGCAAGTGGGAATAAGATTCCATGATATCAAAAGTGGCATTGATATTTTCTATATCTTTTGAAGATTCCAAAAATATTGATGCTTTATCCTCTGAATTATCTTCATTTACCTCATCCTTTCCAACATCAGGTTGCTTTTCAATGTCAATTTCATTGATTTTACCCTTCTTGGAACATGTATTAGCCAAATGTGTGGTGCTTTGGCAAATATGGCACTTTCTCATTACATCTTCAGATTTATACTTAATATTATTAGAGTTTTCTTTGGGATTTCTGTCCAAAGAATCTTGCCAAGGTGTATTAAACCTTGTTTTGGAATTCACCCTACTAGAACCAATTCTGGTTCTGGTGGTTACTTCTTCCAATATATTAATGTTATCTTCTGCTGAAGATTTTTCAGTAGTCCTGCTTCTGACAGCATGCTCTAAGTCACCTCCACATTGTCTCAGTATTTTTCTGTGAATCATAAATTATGACATGTCAGGATATAATTCTGTTAATCTATCTTTTTGTTGGAAAAACCATGGTAAAGCTTTTTTATTGTCAGCATTAAATTTAGCAGATTCAAAGGCTGTTCCAACCTTAAATATCCAAGCATCATTGGCCCATTTGTTGATAATTTGGGGTTTCCACTAAGTCCAACTTTGGTGTTCATGTGCCTATCTCAATTTTATATACCATCTGTTGGCTGATCTGGTAAAAAAGGTTTTAAATCTTGCTGTTACCAATCTTTCAGGTAATTTGAAATATTTAATCATGTCAATACCTCTAATGAATTCCATATGGTCATATTCTCCTTCACCACCAAAGTGAGGCCATTCTTTACATTTTGGTACTTATTTCAAGAGTGCTTGGCCCATTGATGATTACAAGTTATGAAAAGAAATGGAAAATTCATTTTATAACTGTGAATTTTCAACATCCAATACTTGTGGATTGGGAATTCCTGCACCCTCATTTTGATTCAGAGGTTTGGACATTCTAGGTAAGGTGTGCAGTAATTGCTCAATATCATTCAAATTACTGTTGTTAAACCTTTGAGCATTTCTGAACTCATGTTGTGTGAGCCTTTGAGATATGACCACATATCCAAAAATGTCACAACAAAATTTCTATAATAAATATACTTATAATAATTATCTCCAAGACTAGTAAAAATACCATAAATAAGTACAAAATATGAATTAACTCAGAATCTAATGGATAAACATGTGAAATAAATTACACAATTAGATTTCTCATGGTAAAATACACATATGTCATTTTTATGGCAAATCTGAAAAGTCAATAATTACTGAAGAATAGGTAATAATACCTTAAAAAAGGTATAAATCCTTATTTAACTCAGAAACTAATGAAACAACGTGTGAAATAAATTGTACCATTGGATTCTCCATAAACCCACACAGAAAGCTATTATAAATCTATTCTTCAAAGTCAATAGTTAAGGAATTAAGCTGAATATATGCACTTTTTTGGTCAATGCATATCTTCATGGTTTTTAGCTAATATCTCGTGAAATATACAAGATAGAGAGATAAACCAAAAACAAAATCACCATTTAGTTACTGTAAGAACACATATATGACCTTTATTTTACAAGTTATAAGCAAGGTTAAAAACGTTTAAGGATTATTGACCAAAATCAATGGAGCTGCTGACCACTTTGTTGTGAAAGTGGTCCAAACTTAAAAAAAGTAGAAAGTCAGATTCTACTATTTCATATGTGAAGAAGGATGTACTTTCTATTGTAATATTCAAGGTATAACCACTTGAAATCATGGTTTGAAGTTTAAAATATTAAATTTTAACAGAAAATATGAGTTACAAGAAAAATCATCAGAGATAGAGTTTTGATGATGTAATAAAATGCTCTTGGAATTTTAATCAGGCCATTCAAAGATATCAGAATCCACTCTCAGAATAGCTTTAGGGTGTATAACCTAAAGGGTATTAATTATCAAAGTAAACGTAAGTTTGATCATTTATGATCACTCACTGTAATCTTATTTTAAGCTTAACAGCTACAAAAGTGATAAAACTGGTGAATAATATTAGATTATGATTAATAATAATAAAATCCACAAATGTTAGGCTTCTTCCAAACCTATGATGTCATCAAATTTAGAGTTATAGTGAGAAACTTATATAATGGCATAATAATGAGATAAGATGGTTTGATCATGATGTAATAATCACTAAACCTTAAAGTACTGATCATTTCTAGTAGATAACATCAGTACATGTCTACTAGAAGGTTATTGGGCTCTGGAAGGGAGGTTTTTACTACAAATAGAGATTTTTTACTCTATTTTCCCCTCAGGCACATCAAAACATTTAAGCAATTAAATAAACAGTTAAAATCTTTATTCTTTATATTATCAAAGAACAAAGATAATCTTTATTATAATAATAATTTTTGACGTGATTACTTCAATTGTCCTTCTGTTTTGCTACAATTCTCTTAAAGTTCTCATTTCCACATAAAGTGAAGAAGATTTGTGATTTCACTTATCTTTATTTTTAAATAAAATTTAAATAAGTTGTATTTACATCATTTGGTGTAAATTCATCTAAAAGTATTATAGTAAGCTTTGAAAGTAGGTTATTTTCTCTCATTGTAATAATTTCTCTCTATTATTACTATTAATAATTCTTCAATTAATATAAATAGTATCTATATGAATATATAACCTTAATATTGGTAATATTATTGCTATTAATTGTTTTTAATTAATAAAAAACCATTTTTTACGCCTTTATTATTTTTTAGTAACAATAATAAAGTTCTTTGAAATATATTAATTATCTTATATTAATATATTTATTTATTATATTATTTTTTTATAATATAAATTATATTATCATATTCAAATAATAATATAATTACTTTTATTCCATAATTATAATAATCATTTTTTATTTTATTTATTTCATTTATAAGGACATTCATATTACAATAAGTAAAATATTAATAATTTTTACTTATTGTTTCATAGTCAGACCTTACATTTGGGGGCCTGGCCGTGATATTTACTTTAAAAGACCTTTAAAAAGATTCTAATTGGGTTTATCCAATAATAAATTATAATTATAATCATAAGATTATATAATAATTTTATGTTTATTGATTTTAAGAGCTATTGAGGCATTCGGAAAGCAATTGTACTGTCTTACACATGGTTTTTTACATCCTTAGACTTGCAAGAACTTTCTTTGAGTGACTCTAGTGATTAAAAGAAATATTTTAAAAATTAAAAATAATTTTATATTATAAATTAATTTCATAATAGAATCATATTTATTTCTATTTTATTCTTTAAAGATAAAGACATAACAAATACTAAAAAATATTAAAACCAATAAAAAAAAGTTATTTTTATTCATTTCATTTATTAAAAGATATGAAAGAAACTTTTACATGTAAATTGCCATATATTACCAAAAATAACACTTCTTATAATAAACACTTATACTTATTTGTCTTATTTTAGTGTTTGAAGATAATTCAACAGAGAACAATCAAGCCGCTGTTGAAAGATTGGTGGAAGAAACTTTCCCAAGTTCTCCAACACCAATTGTAAGTAAGAAAAAGAAAGCTAAGAAATTAGACTTTCCAGGACCCACTATTCAGGAATCTGAAGGTGAGTACCTCCCTTGTAAATTGCCATAAGAAGAATTCTTGTCCTGAAATATTATTACTTCTTATTTCTCAAATTATGACTACCAGAAGAGGCTCCCAATACTCCATCCAATCAGTTGGAGCTGGACTCAGAGGTAGGATTGATCCCTCAAAAGGGGAAAAGAAAGGGAAAAATCCCCAGTGGAACAGAATCTAAACAAGGAAGTGCCTTATCCCAAAGACAAGTCCCATAAATTCCCATGATATCTGAACCAGAGTTAGGACTAAGTATGAGTAACTAAAACAGGTACAAATCACATTCAAAGGGCTCAGATAGACATTTACATGAGCCAGTACAAGAAGTACTACACAGTGTCCAAAGACAAGGACTGGGAAATGTTGCCACAAATACACCAAGAAGTGATGAACTCCTGGAACATCCTCAAAAGGTTCCTCAAAGAGGAGGAAATAGTGAGATACTCAAATGTATGTAATCCACTATCATCCAAACCTCAAATCAAAAAGATCAAGGAGTACCATGCCAAAAAGAAGGAGGCAACCAAGGAAGAAGCCCTAGTAGCTTCTACCAGCAATCCCCAAGCCAACCCACTTCCCCAAGAAGGGAAGAAGAACAAGAAAAAGAACTGGAGAAAACCATATTCCCCAAGTAACAGGATTCCAAAAATCCAAAAATAAGCCATGTACAATGTCTTCAACATGGCCAGAACCTTGATGGAATTCAAGGACAAGGAGGAGCAAAGAATGAGACAACCTCATTTCCCAAAGAAATGACCTTGTCCCCAGATGTTGTAAATACTTTAACAGAAACTAAAAATAGTATTTTAACTCTAAAAGAAATTAAAAATAGTTTATTATCATTACAAGAGATAAATAATAATTTATCTTCTTTAACAAAAATTTTTTTACAGAATAAAAAGGAAATTGACAAAATTAAATTTATTGTTGAAAATAACAAACCAAAAGTTTTTATTGACAGTACTCAAAAGCTAATACAAGGACAACAAGAATTGTATAAATACATGAAATATATCAAAGATAAAACTTTTACAATCAATTATGATGTGAGTATTGATAATCTTACAGAAATATTGAACAAATCAAGTATTTCTGTAGAAACATTTGAACAAAAGACTTCATCACACCAAAAATTACTTTTAGACCATGTGGAAAAAAGTGATGAAGCAAGAATTAATCCGAAAGATGATATTCAAAGTGAAATAAGGCTTATTACTGAGAAAATGGATAAAATTAATGAGTCTTACTCAAATATGCCAAAATATCAACCCCATTTTCTCACATACAAAGCCCTGTTGAACCAAAACAGGAATTAACAAATCCATTCATAACAGACCTGAGTCATCAAGACAATAACCAAGTCTTAATGAAGGAAGCACCTCAATTGAAAGAATGGCTAACATTCACAGGAGGAGGTGAATATGACCATATGTCATTTATTAAAAACATTGACATGTTACAAGAAGATTATGCCATACCAGATAAATCTATAACTGCCAGATTACACTCACTGTTTTAGAAATCTGCAAAAAGATGGTATTATGGCATAAGGCAAACAAATGGCAAAAATACCTGGTTCTGGTGGAAACAAGAAATAATCACCAAGGAGGCTAATGATGCCTGGAGGTACAAAATAGAGAATGCATTTGTAAACTCCTTCTTTGATCCAGAAAAAGATAAACCTTTGACTTGGTTCTTAAAACAGGTTGAAAGATCAAATGCACTGTACCCAGAAATGTCACAAAAAATGGTACACATGAAAATGCTCAAGAAATGTGGAGGAGATTTGGAGCATGTCCTGAGAAGCAGGTGTATAGAACCATGCTCCACAGAAGAGTATATCAATGCACTATAAGACATAGTGACAAGGACAAAAGCTGGCAGAACTTGGAAGAAATTGGAAATTGAAAGTCCAAACAAGGCATTTATCAAAAAAGATAAACCAAGAGAAACTCTCAAGCCCAATAAATCCAACAATAATGAGCAAAAAGAGTGCCACCAATGTGGAGGTATTGGACACTAAGCCAATAATTGCCTTAAAAAAGCAAAAATCAATGAAATTGTGGAAAAAGAGGACCACAATGATAAAGAAGAATAATCTGATTCTGAAAACAACACTGAAGAATCAGAAACTTCTGAAAGTGATGAAATTAATATAACTAATGCACAAATTAATAGTATTGACTTAATGTATGAAGTACTGGATGTCAATTCAAATCTACTACAAGTTGGAACATCTGATACAAGCCTCACAAACATACAAGATGCAAAATTTTATAGAACCAAACCAGAAAAAGGGATGGGATATAAAGCTGGAAAATCAATTATAAGTATCATTATGGTGGGAAACCAAGAGTAAGGACTGAACTTAGATACAGCAGCATACTGTACCTGTGGTGGGAAACATTATTTGAAAACAATTGTAACAGATTGGGAAGAAATATGTATACCAATACAAGGAGTCAAATTTAGTAGTGCAAGTGAAAGCATGAAGCCCCTTTGAAGAATTGACTTAACACTCATTTTTCCTCATCCTTCACAATGTATCAGATTGAAAGTAGAATTTTTACTAATGTAAAACTGCACTAGTAACCATTTTATACTTGGAAATGACTACTTGTCAATTTATTGCATAGATATTTCTAACCAAAAAGATAGATATATTACCATAGGAGACAATAAAAGACAAAAATTTGGCTTTTTCAATAACAAAAGACAAATTACAGTTATGTAGAATGAAGAAAAAATCCCAGAAATGGATTTTTTTATAACTGAACAGCAAAAAGAGGCAGAATTAAATCATGATTTGACAGTAAAAATGAAAGAAAAATTGATTGAACTCTTATTTAAATATAAAAATGCCTTTTCAACTGACAAGGAACCACTAGGTGCCATAATTGGACATGAGGTAGACAGAATTCTTAATGTAGAAAAACCTTATCCATCTCTGTTAAGTATACCAGCTTACCCAGCTATCCCAAGAGCTAAAGAAGCCTTATAGGTACACATTGAATAATTAATGGTCCTTGGGGTATTAAAGAACGTAGGACATAATGAACAGGTAGAGGTAACTACACCTGTTTTTATTACTTGGAATAATAAAAAATCAAGGATGGTAGGGTACTTTAGAGCTCTAAGTACCTAAACTATCCCTGAAAGATATCCAATGCCCAGAATCCATGAGACATTGAGTCAATTGTCACAGGCTAAGCTCATTACAGCCATGGATTCTCTAAAGGGCTTTCATCAAAATGTCTAAACAGAAAAGGCCAAGAAACTACTAAGGACAATAGTCCACTGTGGAATTTTTGGATATCTCAGAATGCCATTTGGTATAAAAAATGCACCATCCCATTATCAAAGGATCATGAATACCATATTTGCTGAGGAATTATCAGAAGGATGGCTGATTATTTATATTGATGATATCATAATTTTCTCAGAGACTTGGGACAGTCACTTATCAAGACTAGCAAGAGTATTGCAAAAAATAGTACAAGTAAATATGAAAATCTCTCTGAAAAAGTGTCATTTTGCATACAGTGAACTGAAAGCACTAGGACATGTTGTATCTGGACTAAGTTTGGGCATAGACAAGAGCAAAGTAGCAGAAGTACTATTGAAACCAATGCCCCAAGCTAAGAAAGAAATGCAATCATTTCTAGGATTTTCTGGTTATTCCAGACAACATATAAAATTTTTTGCAAGAATTGCTAATTCATTGTATAAGCTCTGTGAACAACAGACAGTCTATGAAATTGTGAGCCTGTGAGGTATGTATAACATACCCATAAGGCCACAAATGATTTTATAAACAGTTAATTTTGTCTTAAACAGACGTTTCAGTTGAAATTAAAATAAAAAACAACAAAAAATAACAATAAATTTTTTTTGAATAAACAAAGTTATAAATATTATGTCATTTTTGGATTCTACACCAAAAATGACCTAGGGTACATCCATAAGGTGATATACCCAAAAACACTTATTTCTTGTGTTATTAGAAGATTTAAGAATCTCACAGTACTAATATAACTTTTTTAACATTTTTTTAAAATTGTTAAATTTAAGCTTAAATAAGCTTAAATTTAAAGTTGCATAAGGTTAATGCAAACTTACCAAAATTTTAGTTAAAATTGAGGTGTGGTGTATATTTACTGAATTGGCTAAGGATCTGCCATACAGAATTTAAATCCTGTGTGAGCTCAATTTAAAAGGGTTTAAAGCCATGGTATGGCTTTAAATAAATAAAAGGGCAAAATCCACGCAAAAAGGTGGGACAAAGGAAAAAGACCAAATAGAGCTGGGGTACCCAGCTTTTTGGATCTTCAATGATTCAATTAAGGTTTTCCACCTGTATTGGAGGATCTTCAACCTTATTCAAACTTTAAGATTAGACTTTGATCCAACCTTAAGGTTTAAACTGGTTTTATCCCAATTTGGACAGGAATTTCAAGCTTCCAAAGGGTAAATCCCAATATGCAGGCTTGAAATCAAGGTTTTAAGAACTTTCAAAGCTTAATCAATCTTAAAAACCTTAAATAAGCTTAAAACTTTAAAGTTACAAGCATCAAAGCCTTATCAAAAGCTAAGGTTTGGTGTGTATTGCTATTTTATGTGGAAAAATAGCAATAACTTCAAAATTTCATGAGAAATCCAATTCTTAATGGATTTGCTTTAAATTTTCACACAGATTACAATTTAATATTATCTACATATTAATTAAATTTTAAGTATCTTTTATAGATAAATTTCCTGGGTAATTATCCTGGAAATTTACTCTTTTAATTAAGCTCAAAGAAAATTATGATCTCTTTAAAATTTAATTAAAAATTGAGTTTAAGAGATTTCTGCTTGAAACTCTATTTTTAAGTTGTTCATGTGATGAAATTTGATATAAATAAGTTTATTTATATTGTAAACTTAAAAATAATTAGTTTAAATGAGGATTAAAGTTACATGGAGTTAAGAATAACACTGGTAACTTTAAATTGGAATTAAAAACAAGTTTCCTTAAGTTAAGAACTTTGTTATTAAGTATGGTTTTTCAGTTTTGACCTGAGTACGCCCTCTATATTCATTATGAATCATGAAAGCTGCTCTGAAGACATAAAAAGAGTCTTTTCATCACTGTTTTTGTCCATCATTCATTATCAATCCAATCTTATTAGAAATTTAAACAGGTAAAGGTTTATTATTTATAAAATCTTATTATTAAAGTAATTCTTAAGTTATTTTACTCTTTATGAATTGTAAATCAAAGAATTGAATCATAGAATTCAGATTATTGTTGTAATCATCAATAATATATTTTATATTATAAAATTATCATCTTAAATATCTTTTAAAATCCACAAATTCCTCTTAAAAACTTTTTAATCTTAAGTTTTATTATAAAAAGTTGTTTTATCTTCAAAATTATTGATTTTAGGCGTGTTTTTAACTTATAATCATTATTTAATATAATAACTGTTGTTTTTTGACTTGTTGTATTAAATAAATATTATAAGTAAGTTTTTCTCTAAAGTTCTATATCTTTTTTATCTAGTATTAGTTTTTTTATATAGAGTTCTTACTCTATAAGAATTATTTCTACACAGTGTGTGTTATAATTCTTTTATAAATAATATTTATATTATTTATAAGTGGTTAATATTCATATTTCCACGTGTAATTGTCTCATTAAGAGCTTTACACTTCTTATTGTTATAACTGCCAGTGACTATAACAATAATAGAATGATTATAATTTATTATAATAATAATTATTTTTCTTTATTATTATATTTTTATAATAATAATTAAATTTATTTTTTTATATAATTATTTTTAATAATTATGTTTAAATTTGTGGTTATAATATTTTATTATATTATATATTTCTACTGAGGACAGTCATAGTACTCTTGATTTTGCTACTATTATCAAGAGTTTCATAGACAAACCTTACAGAAATGACTTAAGAAAGAGTTAAGGCATATGACGAATTAAGAAATTCCCTAACAAATGCCCCATTTATTCTAATGCCAGATTGGAAACTACCCTTTAAGCTATACATTGATGCTTGTGGAGAAGGACTAGGTGCTGCACTACACCAGACACAAATCATCAATGACAAACCTGTTGAAGGACCAATTTGCTTCATTTCAAGACAAATAAAGCCAACAGAAGCAAGGTATTGAGCAAGCCAAATGGAATGCCTCTTCTTAGTGTGGGATTTGGAAAAATTAAAATATTAATTAGATGGGGCAGTGCTTGATTTAATTACAGATTGCAATGCTGTAAAATGTTTATTAAACATGAAAACCCCAAATAGACATATGTTAAGATGGAAAATTGCCATCCAATAATATAGAAGAAATATGATGATAGCTCATAAATCTGGTAATATTCATAAAAATTCAGATGGTCTTAGCAGATGGGCTCTGGCAAATACAACTGAAAATCCAGCATGGGTACAACAGGAAGAGCACCATATAGAAGGCATATTTGTAACAGATATAGGCACAGAATTTTTTAACCAAGTTAAAGACACCTATAGAATGGATAAAAACTGCCATATCCGATGACAACTTTTAATAAAACACTTCAAAGACCCATCAATTTCATCAAAACTAGATGAAAAATGGAAAAAGGCATATGATTAAGGAAGATTCTACCTCCTTGATGGAATCCTTTAACATAGAACTAGACATACATGTGCTATGGCTTTAAAAGATAGAACTCTAATAAACACTATACTACATGAATGTCATGATAGTGTGGCAGCTGAGCATCTCTAAGAAGACAGATCACTAGAGAGGGTAAAAACCTGCTATTGGTGGCCAAATTTGAAGAAAGATGTTGCAGAATACTGCCAAACCTGTGACAGATGCCAAAATGCAAACAGAGCCACAGGTAAAAAATTTGGAATGATGATCCAAATCCAAGAACCAAAATCCCCTTGGAAAATAGTTCACATGGATTGGGTAACAGCATTACCTCCAGGAGGAGACAGAAGTTACAATGCTTGTCTAGTATTAGTTGACAGATACAGTAAAGCCCCAATGTTTTTACCATGTCACAAGGATGATACAGCTATGGATACAGCCATGATGATATGAAATAAAGTTATTAGCCACACAGGCTTATTCCAAAACATCAGAAGTGATAGAGACCCAAAATTCACTTCAGAATTATTGACAAAGCTCCATAACCTGTTTGGAACAAAACTATCATTCTCAACAGCTTACCACCCCCAAACCTATGGTCTATCAGAAAGCATGATACAGACATTACAAGACATCATCAGAAGATTCTGTGCTTATGGCCTAGAATTCAAGTATTCTGATGGTTTTATGCATGATTGGTTTACATTAATAACAGCTCTTGAACTGGCATATAAAACATCAATCCATTCTTCAACCGGAAAGACACTTGCAATTCTAGAAAAAGGCTGGAATCCAAGACTCCCTTATGATACCCTCAAAAAGGACTTAGTGTATATACACCCAACAGCAATTAGATTCAATTCAATGCTTGACAAAGCAAGACACCATGCAAACAGATGTATGAAAGATTATTTCAAGTATGAAAAAGAAAAATGGGATCAAAGTCATAAACCACCTGACTTCAAAATGGGAGACTTGGTCCTAGTGTCAACTCTAAATTTCAATAATATAAAAGGCCCAAAGAAATTGAAAGATTCCTTTGCAGAACCATTTATGATAAAAGCACTACATGGACCTAGTGCTGTGCAATTAGAGCTCACAGGTGAACTAATGAACAAACACTCAGCTTTCCCTGTAAGTCTGAGAAAACCTTACAGCTCAAGTGACAAGAAATTATTTCCACTAAGAAATAAACCCCCACTTGAAATACCCCCTTTAGAAGAAGGAGAAGAAAAGAAAATTGTAAAAGTCCTTCAAGAAAGAAGGACAAGAGACAAAAAAGAAGGGAATACCTTGTAGGGTATAGAAATAAAACTCAAGAAGATGAATGGCTACTTGAGAAGGATATAGCAAATGCTGATAAGCTATTAAGAAGGTTCAGATATGAAAGAAAGCCTAAAGAATAGAAAAATCAAACATTATTGAGCTTCAAGACTAACAAAGTCTATTGAAGAGGTAGGACAGTGGATGATATCTTAATTAACTATATCAGATTGTCGTAAAATCTTTTTTGGTGGTAGGGAATGTGAGCCTTTGAGATATGACCACATATCCAAAAAGGTCACAACAAAATTTCTGTAATAATTATACTCATAATAATTATCTCAAAGACTAGTAAGAATACCACAGATAAGTACAAGCTCTGAATTAACTCAGAATATAATGAGTAAACATGTGAAAGAAACTCCACCATTAGATTCCTTGTTGTAAAATACACATATGTCATTTTTATGGCAGATCTGAAAAGTCAATAATTACTGAAGAGTAAGTAATAATACCTTAAAAATGGTATAAAACCATATTTAACTCAGACACCAATGAACAAAGATGTGAAATAAACTGGACCATTGATTTCTCCATAAAAACGACACATAAAACCGTTATAAAGCTATTCTCCAAAGTCAATACTTAAGGAATTAAGCTGAATATGCATTTTATTGGTCAAGGCATATATTCATGGCTTTTAGCTAATATCTCTTGAAATATACAAGATAGAGAGATAAACCAAAATTAAAATGACCAAGTAATTACTGTACAAACACATATATGAACTTCATTTTACAAGCTATAAACAAGGTCAAAACTTGTAAGGCATTATTGACCAAAATCAATGGAGCTGTTGACTACTTTGTTCTGAAAGTGGTCCAAACTTAAATAAAAAAATTGGACAGTAAGATTCTACTAGATCATATGTGAAGAATTATGTTATTTTTTATCATAATATTTAAGGTATAACCCCTTGAAATCATGGCTTGAAGTTTAAAATATTAAATTTCAGCAGAAAGGATGAGTTACAAGAAAAATCATCAAAAATAGAGTTTTGATGATTCAATAAACCTCTCTTGTCTGTCTACTGAGGACATGCCAAGCTATCAGAATCCACTCTCAGAATAGCTGTAGCATGTATAACGTAAAAGCTATCAATGATCAAAGTTTAAGCTTAAATTTGATCATTTATGATCACTCACTGTAATCTTCTTTTAGGTTTAAGAGCTATATAAGTGATAAAAAGGTGAATAATATTAGATTATTATTAATACTAATAAAATCCACAAAATTGAGGCTTCTGCCAAGCCTATGATGTCATCAAATATAGAGTTATAGTGATAGCTCTAAATAATGGCATAATAATGAGATATGATGGTTTGATCAGGATGTAATCATCACTAAACCTTAAAATACTGATAATTTCTAGTAGATACCATCAGTACATGTCTACTATAAGCCTACTGGGCTCTGGAAGGGATGTATTCACTATAAATAGAGCTTTTTTTACTCCATTTTCCCCTCAGACGCATTAAAACATTAAAAAAATTAAATCAAAAGGTAAAATATTCATTCTTTATATATAACTCTTTTATAGTATCAAATACCAGAGATAATATTCATAATAATCATCATTTTGACGTGATTACTTGGATTGTTCAGCTTTTTTGCTACAATTCTCTTAAAATTCTCATTTCCACATAAAATCAAGAAAATTTGTGATTTTTCTTATTTTTATTTGTAAATACAGCTTAAATAGGTTGTCTTTACATTTTTTGGCATAAATTAATCCCAAAGTACTATATCAAGCGTCAAAAGGAGGTCATTTTCTCTTATTATAATAATTTCTCTCTATTATTAATATTGATAATTCTTCAATTAATATAAATATTCTTTATATTAATATATAACCTTAATATTGGTAATATTATTGTTATTAATTGTTTTTTATTAATAAAAAACAATTTTTCACACCTTTATTACTTTTTGGTAACAATAATAAAGTTCTTTGAAATATATTAATTATCTTATATTAATATATATATTTATTACATTATTTTTTTAAAATATAAATTATATTATTATATTCATTTAATAATATAATTATTTTTACACCATAATCATAATAATTGTTTATTATAATAGTTATCTTTCATCTTATTTATTTTCTTTATAAGGACATTCATATTACAATAAGTAAAATATTAGTAATTTTTACTTATTGTTTCATAGTCAAACCTTTCATGCTGGAAGCTTTGTATTGAATTTATCACTTCATTCTTATACATATCTTCCTTATGTGTTAACTCTTGCCATAATTCTGTCTGTCTAGTATTATCAGAAGTGACTTCATTCAATTTCATTGTTAATTTTGATACTTCCTGTTGTTAGGTGTCAAAACACTTTTTCAAGGCAATTGTATATGTCTTCAATTCAGTAAATGAATTTTCAATATGATCAAGGAATTTTTCTTTGATAATATTTATGGCTTGTTTTATTCCTGTTTCACTTATGTCATAAATATTGACTTTGAAATATTTGTCTGTTAATTCTTTAATAATTGAAGATTGTTCATTTAATTTCTGGACAAATGAATTGTCATTATTAGAAGTTCTAATTATTCTTAAATCTTTTTCAAAACAGATAAGTGTCTCATTTATTTGGCTCAGACTTAAGTTATTTGTTTTAAGATTTTGACAAATTGATGAATTTTTATCAGAAATATGAGTTTTCACATCATTTATAGCTATCTACAAGTTTGGAATGCCATCCAGAATGAGAAATTATTTCTGATATTTTAGTCTTTCTTCCTCTTTTTTCTGTAATCCCATCATTGTTATGGCTATCTGAAATACATTTTCCATGGCAGCCTGCTGAATCTTTGGGATTCTGTAGCCCTGGCTGTAAGGCTTTGTGGCTGGTGCCTTGCCTTTGCCCTTGTTCTGAGCTTGTGGCTGCTTTTTCATTCTGGAATTTCTGATGCTGGCTACTCGGGCTTCTTTTGGCACTTTCTTGGGTGGTGAAGGATTGTTTTTCCTCCATTCTGCTGTTAAAAGCATCATTTTTTTCTTTTCCATCAATGGATGCCATCCTTTGAGTAACTTGCAAGTGCTGGGATGTCCCAGGAATTTTCTCACAGTCAGGTAATAATTCATGCAGTTATTCCACAGATCTTCAAGGATCTTGTACTCTTTGTGCTGCAATGCATTGTTGTAGGCCTTCTGGCTGGCTTTTCATGTATCCACTGAGGCTTTTTTTGGTGGTGTCAGCTCTGTTTTGAGGTAAAAGAGTATTATAAGCTTCAGAATGGCATAATTTGTCAGTTTGAGATGCATTCACTGACCCTTGTCCTTCTGTCACTGATTGGCTTCTCCCATAATTATGTCTATGACCTTTTTGGGAGCTGCTTGAGGGGTTATAGCTGGCTCCTGATCTGGTTGAAGGCATATTTTTTGATTAACAGCTTAAAAATAGTAATTTTATGTCGAAAAAATCATTATTGGCCAAATCATATGCTTTTTGAATGGAATTACTTATGTCCAAGCTGATTAATTCAGAAGAAATTGGCTCTGATTGATTGTTCTGAGTTATAATAACTGTGCTATTATAGTCAGAATTGGAAGTACTGGCAGGAATAATGCTAGTATCTGTTGATGCAGTCTCAATGTTTTCTTGTCTTACCATGTTGTCAGACACTAAAATAAATGAAAAAATCAATTGTTTAAGTAAAAAAATCTTTTTCAAAAGAAAAATAAAAAATAAAGCCTCACTTATAATATGAAAAAAGTTTCATTTTTTATGAAATTTTTGAATTATAAGTATTTTTTATGGTTTTTTTTTTAAATTTGTTTAACATAAGAAAAAGTATCAAAAAAGATTGAAATTATATGTCACAGGTAAAATATAATGGCTGGGCCCCAAAATTTAAGGTGTGGATATGAAAGTTTGATTAAAGATCAAGTACTTTTCCTGTCCTCAAAATTTGTTTAAGCTAAAAACTGATTAAAAATAGTATTTAATCATATTTTTAAGAGAAAACACACCAATTTTATTGTTTTTAATTTTATTAATATAAAACAAGAATATTGTAAAGATTTATCATTTTATCAAAAATAAAAATTCATCCAAAAATACTCTGCAAGAGATATTTAAGGTTACAAAAGAGATTGCTTCAAGAGAAAATTTGATTTGAATTAATTGAGAAAAGGACTGCAGGCCATTGATATGAGAGCAGAGTCTTCAAAACAATTATTAGAGATAAAAACATCCAAAAAGTGATCAGAGTCAATTTGGAAACAAAGTGACAATGCTAACAGTGATGAAAGATACTTTAATTCACTTATGGGGTTGTTCAAGGGGTAAAAATGACTATAAGGGTTACAAAAAATGATTATAATAATTTTTTCACGTGGTTAGGAGGTTTAAAATGATTTGAAAAGGGTGGTTTGAATCTGTTATTTATTGGTTTAAAAGTGTTTAAACTAATTATAAAAGGAAAACATTCTAACATGAAGAGAGAAGTGGGGCAAAGAAGTCATTCTTTTATAGCCACAAATTCTCTTACTCCAACAGTAAAATTTGCTCTTATCAGTAATGGGAAACACTCTGACAACAGAAAAGCCAATTGTGGCATCATTGAACCCTGGTTTAGACAACAAAGGGGCTGGTTTTAGCCATTTTGGACCCTCAAGTCAGCCATTTCTATAGTAATACCTGGTTTTAAGCCTTCAAAACACGTCACAATGTGTGTAAGAGAGATCAAAACCAGTTAAAACTGTTTCTGCAATGGTTTTTATCTTAAATGTAGTTTAACCCTCTTGGAAACAGTTAAAACTGCCCTGGTTGGTATCAAAACCACATCATCATTTGAGACATAGACCCTGTGACTCAATTCCAGGCCAAAAGTGATGAACCTTTGCATGTATTTTGACATCTCATGCCTCTCAGCAAGGAATTTGGGGGTCTGGCTCCCCCTTGAAGCCAAGATTTCTTTTCCCCGCAGAATCAATCTTTCCAATTTATTGTTTCTTTAATTCCTGATCATGTATTATACTTATAATTTACATATTTAATTCAATTGAGTTTTTACAGTACACAAATTTAATCATTGACACCTCATATGTTAATTAAAGTTCACTTATGTAATACACGTGCATATTTTGACAGTTCCATTGAAAAGAATTCAATTGCTCATAACTTCTAAATTACACACAACACCTCAATTTTAACACATAATTTGATGGTTAACATCACATGTGAAGTGAACTAAGTTGAGGTTTTGAGGATTTTTAACTTTTGTACAGAAAAGACTCAAAAGTTAATTTAAGCTTATTTAAAGTTGAGTGACAGAATGTTTATCCAGAGGTGACCCCACCTTATTTTTTATGAGGAGTCCAAAGGTGAAATAATATTTCATATATTTACTTTTAGGATAAAAAGTTATGATAATTTTTATTTAACCTTCTTCCAAATATATTTTAATTTTGGTATTTTTGTTGAAATTTCACTTTTACTTAATTTTTTCAAGTAAAAATGTGTTTTCACAAATTTAAAATTCAATATAATTTTATTTTTAAATTAAAATTAAATTTTCATTTTTGTGTATAAATTTATATTTATATTTTAATTTTTGTTTTGATAATATCAATAAATTTAATTTATTTATAATTGTATATTATTTTATTATAGTGGTCTTTTGGGTATCTGAAAGTACCTCTAAGGCTCACAAACACCAAATCCTGGCTTTTTCATGTGTAAATCACATGGAATTTTAACTGAGTCCCCTGGTATTTTTGCCAAATACCATGAATCTGGGTTTTCAGTTTGAAACCTTACCCAAATGAGTATTCACAATTAACAACTGTACAACATATTATTCCACACTCAATTTTTGAAGATCTAACTTAAAAGATTACAATCCACTTAAATTTCTTCAATCATATGATAATGCCTTGTTCCAAAGAAAAACCCGTCAAGTCAGATATGGATATTACCTTGGGAATTCCTCATTGATGATATCACTTAAGACCTACTGATTATTCAATAATAATTCATTGTATTTTGATAAAATCCAATTTTGAGTCATATTTGGTACTAGTGGTTCAACTCCAATTGAAAGGCCTCCTTTGTCAAAGCAGAATGGGTTTCAGCTTATGGCCATTCAGGTAAGCAAAAAATCACAACATCGCCTAAATGTCAGCGCAAGTAGCATCTGAGATCAATGGCAAGCATACAAAAAGAAGTATATAGAAGCAAATTTTTTTTGAAAATTTAACTGGGGCTGGACTAACAAATGAAGATGAGATTATAAGTATCAAATAAATGAGTGAAAATATTGAAAGTATGTTTCCTTGCTATGTCAAAATGGATGCGCTATTTGGCTGCAAGCCTAATATCACCCCCATTGCAAAATATTATTTGCAAGAAAAAGACAGCTTCAATGGTTATGACAAAATTTTGCTTATGAAGGTAAGTTATCATCTCCTTTTATTTTTACCTGAGATAATTAAAGCTCATTTTTTTAAAGGAGAATAATGGCTTGGAATGAACTCTCAAACTTGATCCTTTGCTTAATAATAATGATTACTCAGTTCAAATGGAACATGTGCAAGATGAATCAGTATGTATGTTTAAGCATGATATTTATGAAATCCAATGTTCTTTATTTTTTCTTTGACCAGCTTAGTAAATCCCTAAAGCATTCAAAATGAAGGTTTAATAAAGCATGGATTTCCAACTTGCATGACAAGAGGGGATCTAGGAAAAGGTCAATGGATATGTTTGTGCCTACTCATGCCAATTTGCTTGAATCATGGGAAAAGGTATGTCTTGAATTTATTGTTACTCTTATCAATTCTACTGACAAATAATATGGTTGATAGGATGTGAAGCCAGTGATAGCTCTTGTTTGAGTGGGACAAGGAGAGGTGGAATGAAGAGAAAGAGAGGAATATGGAAAATCAATAGCTCAAAAAAGTTAAGTTACAAAAAAAGGAGTTTGATGAGAAACAACAAAAGATGAAATATGAATTTGAAAAAATAAAAGTGGAATTGGGAATTAGGGCTTGAGGAAAAGAAATTCCAGATGGATCTCACTATAGCAGCATTATCATCATGCAGGCCAATTACAGAGCTCAAACAAATCTTTACATGAATAAATAAAAAATGATATATTGGGTATATGCTGTTTGATCATTTTATAACATGGTGATTTTTCAAATATAATTTATATTTACTTGAAATTTGGAAACAATGTTTAAATTGATATTAGTTTTTGAAACTTGAATGCAATTTATTTGAAAATTGCAAACAAATTCCCCTTTTGAATTCAGGATTTATGTGCCAAAGAACAATAACACAGTTTTTTCAAATTGAATAACAACCCTCCCTCAAATTTTGATTTTTTATTTTTTTTGAAAATTTTTTTCAAATTCATTTTGATTGCCTTTTACTTTTTGATTTTTTTCAATTAAAAGTGGTTCATTTCCACCAATATACTTGTCTTGCAAAAGAAACCTGGTGAAAATTTTACTCCTTTGTTGAAACTGATTTTTTTTCTTTTTTTAGATTTTCAAGAAATTATTTGAAGAAATTGGTTTGGGTTTCATGATTTTCAGTAACAAATTTGCTAGGTAGTTTTTTGTATTAATTTGGCTTTTTATGTGTTTTTTCATAGGTTCAACCCCCCCATCTCTGCCAATTCCACCCCCCATCACCCATCCACCTCAACCCAGCCTCTAACAAATCCAAGTTGTGTCAGCAGGATTCTGTGATCAATTTTGATTTTTTTATTATTAATTATCTTAATATATTATTTAGCTCATCCACCTCAACCCAGCCACCCACAATTCACCCCCCAGGCATCCCAGAACCTCCCACAATGGCCTCTGGGATGTTCCAATCATCTTACCTACAAATTCAGAATCAATTTGGAAGTAATTCCAAAGTGATTCCAAAGGAATTTGAAAGGTTTTTTTTAAATTTAACAAATAAATTATTTTTTTCTAATATTTTTTTCTTTTTTGATATAAGTTTCTGATTGTTTTTTCTTATTGTTATTTACTGATTCTCATCACTAATGAATGCTTTTTGTTATTTTTTATTTTTTCAATATAACAATTACTGATAATTGTTATTTTCATTTTTATTTGTACATTTCTGTATAATTCCGATGAATGTATTTTTTTTTAATTCTTTTGACTTTTTAATCATTTGTTTAGGGGTGGATAATATATAAGGGATCTATTTTCAATGTCATTTAACTTCACCTCCCTCCCCTCATCATTGAAATTCAAAGTTGAACCTCCTGCTCTCACTGACTCTGAAAATAGTTCTGATTATGTCATGGTTAGGACTAAACCAGAGTCAGCACATCATCAGATTGATTTAAAAGATGTTGAAACTCTTATCCCTCCTCTTGATTTCATGGTTAGGACTGGACCAAATATAGAACATCATGAGGTTACTAAAACTCCAAAGAATCATGAAAGAAAAACTTAGCAAAAGCCAAAGACAACATATTGATGATTCAAAAAAGTTCATGTCTCACCTTGGCCATTCCATAAATTCATCTGAAAACTTCTCAACAATCTCAATTGACAAAAAATCAGCCAATGCCACATGGCTAAAGCTTCCATCATAAAATACTTTACCAAATCCTCATGTAATCATTGATAAAGCCAAGAAGCCATTCTTGCCTGTCGTAATTTATAAAATAATCCCATTTGACAGTTCTTCTTGCCACTCTCAAATCTTAAAAGACCTTCTTTTGACCTTAATAGCTTATTCCAAAATTTCCAAGAAATCAAAACCAATAAAAATTTTGTAGGTGGAATTATGAAAGGTATTTGTTTTCGTCCCAGTTCTGATTCTAGAAATTCTGCAGGTGTGTCATTTTTCTTACTTTTTATTTTAGTATTTACCGATTAATTTCAGAAATTGTAGGTGTTTACTTCCAAAAATCTGGTTTGGCTCCTCATCAAATTGAAACAGATAATTACCAATGGTCCAAACTTGAGAAATATTATGAATTAATTTACTAAAAAATCAGTTATTTTTTTAAATTAGCTGCAAATGAAAATCAATAATTAATTGAAACTTCTAAATTACCAAATTCTAGTCAGCTCAAATGGACTTCTTCCAATACAAAACAAGAATTAAAATCTTTTACAAATGTTGTTGTCACTTAAGATGGATTTTTCAATAAGCCAAATCAATATTGATATGATCCCAATGCCTGGATTTATGGTATATTTTCTTTTGTCTCCCAAAAATATCCATCCCCTTCCAACTGTCTTCACCCCATATTGACATGGCTTACACCTTCCTGACTTGAAAATGGAGATCAATTTTTCACAAAAAACCTGGAGTTATGTAAACTCTTTAGAAGACATAATCAATGGTTCATCACACAACAAGTCCTCCTACATAAAGTCTCAATAATGAAAAAATAGCTTATTTTGGATGTTCTTTTCAAATCAGCCATAAATTATTCAATGTAGGTGAAAAATTCTTAAAAATGACACCTACTGAAATGAATTCAAAATTAAATGGTTACTTTGAAACAAATATGCAGGACCATAAAGAATCTAAAAAGTATTAATTGAAAATAGTTTTATTTTCTCAATAACATCTTCACTTTGTTGTAGGCCATTAATTCAAGTAAATAAGTAAGTTTTCCTGATGAAATTCACATTTGATTATCTTTCCATGCCAAACTAATAGTTTTAATTTTTTACACACATATTTACAGTATTTTGCCCATTGTTGTGATTGTACAGATGTTCTGACTGTGGTGGATCATCATCTTCATATAAATCAAACCATTCATCTCCAATTTGTGCCAAAATATTATACAAAATAATGCAAGAAAAAATCCAACTAAAAAAGTATTGATTTATTGAGGATTTGTCCTTTGATTTTTTGTTTCCCTTAGAGAAAACCACTTCCCCTTTAAAATTCCAATTTCATTCTCAATTATAACCCTTGATTTTGCTAGACAGTAATTGAAAGTATGGTTGTCCTCATTCTTTGCCACAACTCCCTTATAAGCTTGAGCAACCCAAGGAGAGCTTGCATATTCTAAATTGGCTAGTAAGTAATGATATTTATCATAAAAGTGTTGAGGTTTTTGTTTGATTTTTATATTTTTATATAAACTTGAATCATGAAGTGACCCATTACAGCCCACATGTAGAGACGTAAACTGTTTGTTTATATTGCAAACAAGCTGTATTGACATAGAATACCTTAATTTTGAATAATCAGTAAAAATGAAATCAAGTATGAAAGTTCAAAATCTTAACTCTTTTTACTATCAAAATGGGCCTAACCATCATTGGGGGGGGTGCTGTGATAATGTTATGAGACTCCCATTAATAAATCCAATGCACCCAGGGAAGCCTTCCCCCTGAATCAATTGAGAAATATCTCTGAGCTGTTCTATTGTTGGCGACGCAATCAATTTTCTCTTCAACTTCATTAATATCTGGATCACTCTTTGAGTATACAAAAAAATAGCCCATGGCTCATTCCAAAAAAGATTCCAATCTTTCCCAAAGAAGCCCCATTTCCATGTGCAACCAGTTTTTCAAATGAGTCATGTGTGGTTCTACAAAGCTCAAAAAACGTTTCAGATGATAATTTTTGTAAATCATTCATTGTATACAAGTGATATGATGGATATCTTCTACAAGGATTGATGAATTTTTGTGATTTAATCATATCCAATAAGGCTATATCTTCCTGGATATAAGAATCACCATAAGAGCTGAAAGAATTGAAGAACTGCAATGAGTTTAATTTCTTAAATAAAGGTAGCCTTTGTGATGCCTTTGGAATTGTAAATGAAGAAAATATCTAAAGCAAATAAAATTTGAAATTGAATAATTTAATTAATGACCAGTGTATTCAGATTTTATGAAAGAGAAGGGAATTTATATGCAATCTAACATGCCCTTACTGAGGTGTGTGTTATAAAAATGTGCCTTCAAGTGGAGCTAAAGTTGGGATGTGGTACCATAAAACCTGGGTTTTTGTACCTCAAAATACCAAACCTCTTGAGGTTTGAGATTTCCCAAATCCCAAAAAGTTAATGTGGAATTTGGAAGAAAAAAACTTGGGATTTGGTAACTTTCACATCCCCTATTTACAAAATTCATGAATTTATAATAAGATAACATTTTTAAGATAATATTGGATGAATTGTTTTTTGTTTGAAATGAAAATAATCCATGAAAATTATCATTCAAATTTTTTATTTATTAATTGATATTGACCTCATGGATTATGAGGCTTCTGTCTTTTTTGGGGAGTATTTTATTGTTAAACGAAATTATCAATGACCAAAAAATGAGATTACACATATCTTAGTTAACAAACCCTTCTTATCACCTTTGAAACTGGATTTCAGCACAAAATGAGGCCTATTTTATTCTCATATTAGTTTTGATTCTTACTATTGTAAAAATTTGGTGGATAGAACAACTTTGATATTTTTAATTAGCTAAAGTATATAGTCATAATCTCTTAGTTCGATATTGCTATATGAGGATGAATTAGATAATTTCACTTGAAATAATATTTATTATTTCAAAATATACATGGAATTTTAATGAAATTCCACAATTTGTTGAATTTGTCCAATAAGAAAGATTTTTCAATTTTATCTAAAAGTTATTCAAATTTTATTCCATTCAGGTTTACAATATTAACTTTGAAAAATACAAATCTAAGGGGATCTTATCAGTAAAGAACAAAGGATTAATTATGAAGTAAATTTAATCTCAATTTAATATTGGAGTGAAATGATGCTTATTTGACTAAAACTAAAATCCCTTCAATTTTTCATTAATGGTTAAAATAATTGGATATATTAAGATTTAGTGGGAAAAATAATCTTAAATAAATGAATCTAAAATAATCAAGTGAATAAAGAGTTACACTTATCAGGAAGATTTGGTTTTTACTTCAGATGTTATAATTTTGAGGTCTCTTAAGATTTGGGCTGAAATTAAACACAATGAAGCTTATTTTCAGAGTATTATTCCTTTTCTTATTGGTAACTAGAGTAAAAGAGAATTTCTAACATAATTAATATAATTTGCATAAAAAACTCACTTTAGAATGGCAAAATTAACAAGCTGGTCTATGAAAATCCAAAAAATTGGTAACTATGGAACCTTTTTCATGAATCTCTTTGTCTTCTTTTCTTACAGAATTCTTTCCATGGTTATTCACTTAAACCCATATTGTTGAGTTCCTTGATATTTGGAGAAAGGGGCCATAAGACCTACTCCTTGTATAGTAAATCCAAGGCTAACTTAACTACTATGCATTAAAACCTAAATTCAACAAAGTTTTTGGAAACTATTATATACATGGTTTAATATTGATATATTTTAATTTGATTAAGTTGTAATCAAAATTCAAGTTCTTAACAATTCTTAAAATTTTCAAAGTTCTCTTACTTGCCCTTTAGAGGCCAAACAAATGGTTTATACACTAAAAACCATATTATGTACTCTTAGGTAAAATTGGATGCAGAATTAAATTGTTGCATCATAATTATGTATTCAATGATTATGAAAAAATCTATTCAAATATTCTTTGAATCCCAATTTTTTTTTTATTATTAATTATTGTATGTAAAAAGAAACCTCAGCGAGGAGTTTCGTCAATTCTTTGGGAATGTAAAGTATTACTTCGGGTTCAAATTTTTCTTTACCTGTTTTTACACTAACCCTATCCATTTTTGAGGTTTTTGAATATATAGGATGAGTTCTTACGGCTTTTAGAGCAATTGATTGAAAAGGTTAGCTAAGTTGGAAACATAACTGTGTTTAGCGAGGTTTTGTTTTTTCCTTGAATTCTCAACTAACTTAAAATATTATTGGAAGAATCTGTTCCAAATTTTGACTAGTCTGGGAATCTGGCTTTGCAATAACCGAAGTCCAATGTCAACATACAGTACTCACTGTTTCCGGCTCCAATGAGGAAGTTTGAGCTTCTTGGCTTGTTTTGACTGACACTTAATGAAGCTAGGCTATGGTAGGACTCATTCAATACAAAATTAGTATGGAGGTAGCCACAATGATGAACTTGGTGAAGGAAAAAAGAAAAGTTCAGAATTTGTTCGATTCGGCTTGTCGAGTTGGTGATCCTGGTTTTGAGAAGGGTGGTGCTGTTGACTATCTGGTTGAAAAAAAAGATAGATCTCTAGCTAAGAGAAAGGTAGTAACCATAAATCCTACCAGCGAACCAGCCCACAACAAGCTGCGTAGTAAATCTTCAGACATACATTGTGACCAGTCCAGCCACAATTAATAAGCAACCATGGGAATAAAGCTAATAGTCACAACTATCATATTATATCCTAATACTATTTAAAGAGGACTCCTTTGTACCTAAAGCATTTATTGAAGTTTTTTACCATTTTCTTATCTTTTATATAATTTCTCTTTGCACTTTGTTGTTAGCTCAAGGATAACCAACTTTGAGGTATTTTTCTTTTTTCTCATCTGTTGCTGCTTGTACCTAAAGAGGCTTTGATTAAATATAACCTTTTATTTCCTATTTCTATCAGGTGCACTGGTCAAAGAAATGAAAGATAGCGTTCAGACAGAAGAAAAGCTGTACGCAAAAAATGACATGATATGATGATGTCATTTACTTTATTAGAATGGTCTTCAGTTGACCATTCTTGAGGCCTATAAATATCTGATATCTATAATCTGTAAAATCTTACCGCAATATTCATGTTTTACTTGCATTCATTTATTTGCTTTATTCTTTTTGTATCCTTCCCCACTGCTCATCCTGAAAATATTACCTTTTTGGTCTGCCCAGTTGAAAATTGCGATTGAATATCTTAAGACACACCTTCCTTGACTCTGGAAATCCAAAAGACAGTTTTTATTGAAATGAATAATAAATATCCAACCACCACACACTATTTTGCAGATCCTCATCACTAACAATTTTCCAGCCTCCACACACCGCCGTTTGGACTCAGTTCTAACTCAAAGATCATCCTTAAAAGACGGTCTACCCTCTACTCCAAAAATCATACTCATCAAATATCTCCTCTCTCCTTTCTTACTTCTTCTTTTTCTTTTCTTTGATTCTCACTTTTATTTGATTTCTTTTTGAATATTGACTTGTTACTATTGCTCAGGTAGAGTCATTATCTCTATGATTGTGTTGTGCTGAAGACCTACCAACTAACTAACACTTTGCTTTAGTCCATAGTCATTGTTCTTCTTACAGTTATTGCATTCCTATTTTATCTATTTATTACCTTTCTATACACCCTTAGGTACATATGTTTTGTTTCTATCTACCTTTTTCACTGCAATGGATGTTGATGTAACAAACCTTAGTTCAAATATTCTAACAGATTTACAGTATCGAGCTCAAATGGAAAAGGGGGTGGATACCAAGCATCAATGGAATACCAATGCTAAAAAATAAATTAAAATACCATAGTTCCTATTCCTGATAGCACTAATTATAAAAAATGGTATCTTCAAATAAGATTCCTACTCAGATAAAAGGATCTCTTGGATGTCTTTGAAAAGGCACTAAGTGCAAATGCAACAACACCTGCAGCTAGAAAATGGAACAAAGCTGCTTATGATGCAAGCAGCCTCATCACTTCCAAAGTCAACAACCATGTCTTCCTAACAATTTTTAACTCTGAAAAATTATACAATTTTCATCTTCTGTGGAGAAAAATTAAATATCAGTATGCATCAAACAAGGCTCTGAACAAGGGATGAGTATGGATGAACTGGCAGACATCAGACTACAATGGTAAACTTCAACTGTAAATAAGAAGCTTCCAAAAGTTCCTAATTGAACTTGATTCTGTTAACATGAAATTTCACTTGGAAATTGTGTCATACTGTATTCTGGGAAAGCTTATTAGGGATGCCAAACTTTCTCAACTAATTGATTTGCTAACAATTAATGAAGAAATGATTGAGAGACCCAGCCCAATACTAAATTGACTGAAAGAGTATGTGAATCATATCAAAAAAAGGAGCATATCAAAAACCAACTCCTTAAGCCTCAGTTTCTCTCTCTCTGACCGCCCACACAAGATCACCCATTTATGTGAAAATGGAGGTCATCACATCAAATGCACCACTCACACCAAAGAATAATTTCATACTGAAAAACCTCATATTAGGCCACAAAGAAGACAAAAAAATAAAGCTGGCCACTGCCAATAAATCATCACCATCACCTCTCCTCTCCTCTGCAGAAGCCTTTGCAAGATTTGCCTTTGAACCCTCCTCTCATCAAGGATTGGTTGTTAACTGTGGTGCCACACACCATACGTTCAACAATGAGAAATTATTCACTCAACTTTCCATCTCAAAGAATCTGAGGGTAGCAACAGGAGATCCTCATAGTTCACATCTGTCCAAAGGAGTTGAGACTGTTTCAATAACATGTGATGGTCGGAGACTGTTGTTAGATGACTGCCTATTTTTCCCTAAACTCAAATGCAACCTCATAAGCTTACTCAAGCAATTTTCTGGGAAGCTTACAATTTCTCAACAAAAGTCAACCTTTTTACTTGATACCAGCGTTTAGTTGATTCTTAGAGGGATTTTCAACCACTCTCTACCTGAAAAACGTCTTACTAAAGCCTCTTTATGGAATAATAAACTAGGAAACTCCAGTCCTACCAGCATAAACTCCGTGAGGCTTCCTGTTCCCAATGAAGACTTTCATTTATGAAACACCAATAAAGCTCACAAAAAAACCTTCAAAGGCCAATTTTAACACACAAAAATTCTTTTTGAATGTGTACACATCAACCTTGTTGGGCCAATTTCTCCTCCATCCATATCCAGAAAATGTTACTTTCTCACCATTTTCAGCCAATAAACATCATTCAAAGTTTTTCAGTTCCTCAAAAACAAATAGGAAAGCTACAAAGAATTTGTCGCAGTAAAGAAAGTGATGGAAAACAACCAATATTTATCAATGAATAAGCTAGTTTCCAATCAGGGAGGTGAATTTCTGAATTATAAATTTCGGGAAATAGAAACCACCTCCAGATTTACTCACTGATCTTCTCCTACCTATACTCCCAAGAATCATGGATTTGCGGAGAAAGCCAAAAAAACCATCTTGGAAAAAGCAAGATGCATTTTCAATGGTGCAAATATACCCAACCCTTACTGGGAAGAAGCTATCAACATTACTATTGTACTATCCAATATAACTCAAACTCTTTCTTCCCATAATAAATTACCTCTTTCTCAATGGAAGAACATATCTCCATGAATCAAGAAGCTTTGGACCATTGGGTGCCTTGAAGTGGTACTTATTCCCAAGGACCATTGAGATTGGAAAATTGGGCCATCTGGTAGCACTGTAATTTTTGTTGGATATGAAAACAATATTTCAGCCTACCAAATTCTGAGGTTATCCAATTGAAGGATCCTTATTTCCCACCATGTGTCATTTGATGAAACAAAGCTTCCCTCTCTCTGCACAACTTCCAACACCAAGCTCCTTCCAATCCCCTTCTCTTCTCAGCTATCTGACACTGTAGCAGTAGATAAAAACTGCACAGTGGGATCAATTTCCAACAACAAGGATTCTACTGAAGAAAATTCTGCCAGCCAGGAAGAGTTGGTAGATTGATTCCACCCTGCTCCAGCATCAGCTGTGGTAGAGAAAGTAGACACTGATAATTCCATTGAAAGAAATGGAGAAACACCAGAACTCTCCAGGATAAAGGTCATTGGGCCTCACCACCCCACTCTTATATAATCTGATCTTAATACCAACCACATAATTCCCTACTAAAGACAAAGAAATGCCTTAGTAACCACTGCAAATGAAGCTTCCTGATCCTTCAGAGAAGCTCAGAGAAGCACTAGCAATTAAAAGTGGCTTGATGCAATTAAGGAAAAACTCTTGGGAACAAGAAATCGGACATTTTGGGATGTTTTTAGCATTGACCCAAGTTAAAAACTTGTTGGAATGAGGTGGGTTTTCAAAATAAAACAAGACAATGACAATACAATTGTAAAATATAAGGCTAGCGTATGTGCTCAACGCTTCACTCAAGTGGCAGGCATTAAGTTTGAAAGAACCTCTTTTCTTACTTGATAGCTTCACTCATTGAGAACCCTAATTTCCTTTACCTCCACCAACAGTTTTCAGTTTCACCATATGGATGTCCATAGCTTTATTAAATGCTCCCTTGGCATGCCTCAAGGTCTTTATCTAGACCAATAGCAACACTTCCTCAAGCTAAAGAAAGAAATCTATGGATTAAAACAAGCCCCTCATGCATGGTATGTTCAGCTCAAAGAATGGTTTGCCTCTGTTGGTTTTTCTGTCTGCACACTCAATCCCTGACTATTCTATTGCGGAAGACCCAACTCGACTTGAATCTAAATCCACGTCGATGACATTGCCATCTTTGGAATAAGTGTGGAAGAGTTCAAGAAGGAAATAGCTTTGGAATTTGAGAAAAAGGACATTGATCATGCTGATCTCATCTTGGGTGTAAAATTCAATCAGACAAAGGAAATTATCTGGCTGGATCAGAAAAGATTTTCTGAGTCTCTTTTTGCTCTTTATGGTATGGTGGATTTCAGGCTTGTCTCAACACCTCTTGTCCCTCACTTGCAATTTTCACCAGCAACAGAAGAAGAGGTAATACAGTTCAATAACCTCAAAATCAGTTACAGAAGCACCATTGGTAGTATTAATTACCTTATTTTGGCCACAAGGCCTCACCTTTCTTTTGCAGTAAGCTTACTCTCTCAATATCTGGAAAAGTCTGAGATACATCAATGGCATGGCTTTCTCCACATCCTGAGATATCTTTGGGGTTCTCTTGTAATTGATCTACTATACTTGTGGACCAGGAAGTAAGGCCTTGCTGCCTACAGTGATTCCGACTGGGGAAATTGTCTGGAAACTAGGAGGTTAATTACAGGCTTCCTGGCATCTTTCAATTGCTGCTTGGTCCTCTGGAAAACCAGGAAGAAGCCCACTTTTTTTATCAATGGCTGAGGCTGAGTAAAAATTTCTTTGAAACTTGACCTCTGAGCTAATGTGGTTACAAAAATGGTGAAAGGAATACCTTATCCACAAATCTGACTCTCCAATTCTTGTCTATCAGGAATGTATTAATTCTGCCAATGGCAGTAGCAACTTCAAAAATTGACGGATGAAGCATGTCAACATCCAGCTTCATTTTGTCAAAGAAGCTATCTCTGACTCCATCATCAAGCTTGTATAAACTCCCACAAACAAAATTCTGGCAGACTTTCTCACCAAGCTTATCAGTGGGCCTTCCCTGGTATGCTCCCTTGATCTCCTGGACATCCTACATCTAGGAGTGAGAGTGGGTGTTGAAAAATGTGACCAAACCTCCTAAGAAACATATTCATTGACTCTGGAAATTCAAAAGACAGATTTTATTGACACAACTAATAGATATCCAACTGCCACACACACCCGTGCAGATCCTCACCACTAACAATTATATGACTTCCACACACTGCCATGCAGAATCTCAGTTGTAACTTGAAAATCATCCTTCAAAGACCATCTCTCCTCTGCTCCAAAATTCGTACTCATCAAATCTTCCCCCTCTTTTTTCTTTCATTTTCTTGTTATTTTTTCTTTCTTTTTAACTATTCACTTGTTATTATTATTTCTCAGGTAGAGTCATTATCTCTATCATTATTTTGTACTGAAGGCCTATAAAGTAACTAATACTTTTATTTAGTACATAGTTGTTGTTCTTCTTACAGTTTTTGCATTCCTATTTTTTTATTGATTGCCTTGTTATCCGCCCTTGGGTTCATAATTTTTGCTTCTATCTACCTTTTTTCACTGTAGTGAACGTCAATGAAATAAACCTTAGTTCAAATACACTAACATGCCCCTCCAAGGTAAATTACTTGATACTATCTTAAACTTAAAATCTATCTATATTAGTTAGTAATAATAATCCCTCATGTTTTACTCTCTTATATCTACCTTAGGTTAGTTGCTACCTGCTCCACTTCCCATCTTGAAATTATCAACTCAGACTATTTGCCTTTCCTCTTCAAAGTTTACTCAGCTAATAAATTGAAGCCCCCTGGAATTATTTGTATACCATGTACACAAGAAAAATTTGAAGCAATAGGATAGATTCCAAAAGAAAAAAGTCTTGATGTATGGCTCATGAAGGGAAACAGAGGGTGGGTTGAAATGACTAAGTGTTGGCTGGGTTTGGAAAATCCTCTAACCTTCTCTCTTGTGGGAAGCTATCACTTTTGAGGATTAATTCCAAATAATATTTACATCAATTTGTTTCCCACATCAATGTGCTTTATTTCCTTTTAACTTCATACTTCCTTGAAAAAAGGTAACTAAGTTGGTCAAAAAATATGTAAGTCTTGAGCCAAAGGAGTATCAGGGACAGGAGATTTGCAGCAAACCTGGACAAGGGAGAAAGGAAAAAACAAGATGACGAACAAGGATGAAAAGAGAGACATGGACTATTTAAAATGAACAACCCTATCTTTTTTGAGGAGCGGGTACAAAAGAAATATAGCGGTACCAATCTGCTAGGCATTAAAAGGATAAGATTATTAAAGAGTAGGTTACAATAAATAAAGACTCTTCTATGGGTAAATTGATATCATAGAGTAATTAATCATTTTACTACCCCATACCTGTCAAATTGTACTGAATTTCTTGACCAAAAAAGTGTCTTGATGAGGTTTTGGGATTTAGAAAATGGTAAATTCCTAGTGAGTAAGTGAGCTAACATAAATTGAGTCAGGATGTATTTTAAAATAATATTTTCATATTTGATTAGTGAGTGGACAAAGTGAAACCTGAAAATTATTTGTCTTGTGCCATGGTGAAAATACAATTGGAGGCAAGAGCTATTGAACTTTGATTGTCAGAGAAAATAATAGAGGTAATTCTTTCATTGGTAACTTCAAAAATAAGCTGAAAAATCCATTCACTGTATTGACAGGAGCTTCTGAGGGAATTATACTCTGCTTTGGCATACAAAAGAGAAACCACACATTGTTTTTGAGACCTCCAACCAAAAGTGCCATAGTAGTAGATGATTTCTCCTGAGAAGGATCTATTTTCTTTAGCTCCTCCCCAATCTGAGTCAGTGAAACAAAGAAACTCTTTGGGTTAATGAGTCAGTCCTTTAAAACAAAGTCTAAGCTCAAGAGATTTGGTGAAGTTTAGATACTTTATAATATTGATAACTTCCTGATAATATTTATCTTTAGGAGATTCAAGAAATTGTGACAAATAAGAAATGGAAAAAGAAAGATTGGTCTGGGTGCACTGAAGCAGGTATTTCAAGAGACCAATGATGCGCTGGTAATTGAATGGAGGGTGCACACGTTTGAGCAGTTTTGGTTCTTTAAGTTGTTGATAGTTTTAAGGAAGGAAGGAAGTGTTTCCCCTATTTCTTTAAACTTTAAACTTGGAGAGGATCTTTAAGATCATTCTGTCTCATAGAGGCTGGTGTAGTGTTCTTATTGAATTATTTGAATATCTAGGGCATTTTTACTAATTTGAAGATCCTCCATATCAAAGAAATACTGTATTATTGTTTTTAAGTCAGCGACCCAGCTTCCTCAAAAAAGGAGATCATCTACATGTAAATAGAGATAAAATGGCTTTAGCCAATCTTTAAAGAGAAATAAACATGGATCAATTTTGGATGGGCTTAAAGCAAGCTTGATGAAAGTGCTTTGTAGCTCAGAATTCCAGAATTGAGGGCTCTGTTTGAGCCCATATGGAGATTTGTTCAATCAGAGTGTCTTGAAATTTTTGGAAGTGGGAAGGCCATAAGGATAGAGAATGTAGAGCTCTTCTTTAGGTTTTCCATTTAGAAAAGCACATTGGACTTCCATTTGATGGACTTTGAATTTTTTGAGTGAGCAAAAAGTTAGGTCAAGTTGAAGAGAGGCAAGTCTGTCAGGGGGAAAAGACTTAATCATATCCAATACCTTCCTTTTGATTGAAGCCTCTAACACACAATTGAGCCTTGAATTTTGTAAGATTTCCATTTTCATCAGTTTTCTTTTTGAAAACCCAGGTGGTAGTTAGTGGTCTTAGGTGGGAAGGATGGTTGGAGGGGGTCCAAACTTGGTGAGTAGTCATATTGTTTAGTTCATATTTTATAGCATCAATCCAAAAATCATTTTTGGGGCTGTGAATGGCTTGTAAGTAGGCTTTTGAATTGGAATTGAGGGATCTTACAGAGTTGATAGAGTGATTTTTTTCCTTGAGTTATTGAGAATATTTGTGGAGTGGATATTGCCAATAATTTCATTCTGATTTGGATTGAAAGTATCTGGAACCCAAGCATATCCTTTATGTTTGGGTAAGTCAGGAAAAGGAATAGAGGAGGAATTGTTGGGTATGTTTTCTGTTTCAATGGAAGACAGAGTCAGTGAATCATTTCTGGATTCAGAAGTTAAATTGGATGGTAGCAAGGCGGATAGGTCAGAAGGTGAGTAAGGATCATTGTGGAAGAGTAAGTCAAGAGATCCTTGTTTAGAGGGAGAGATCTCTTTATAAGGGAATATATTATTATCAAACTTTAGATGGTGAGAAATAATGAAGTTACCGTTCTCCATGTCGAGGATTCAAAGGCTGTTGTGTCTCTCTCTGTACCCTAAGAATGTCCCCTTGACCCCCTTGTCTGAGAATTTTCCATTGATACAATTATTATATTAGATAGCTTGGAATCCAAAAGGGTGAAGATGTTTGAGAGATGGTTTTCTACAGAGCCAACTTTTGAAGGGTTTTTCAAAGTCAATGGCACTGTTTGGAGTTAGGTATTATAAGTATACAGAAGTATTAACAGCTTCAGCCCAGTATGATAGAGGAATAACATAATCCTTGAGGAAGCATCTGGCCTTTTTAATACTGATTTGGTTACCTCTCTTGGAAACTGGATTTTGTTGAGGAGTGTATGGGGAAGTGGCCAGATGAGTGATTCCTCCCTTTTGAAAGAACATAAGCAATTAATCATTTTTTAACTCAGATCCATTGTCAGAGACTATATTCAAAACCATTGATTTTGGAGTCTTTTGAATCTTGAGGATCAGGTTCTTGTTTTTTTCTTTTGCTTCAGATTTGAATTGTAGGAAAAACACCCAGACATATTTAGAGAAAGAGTAAACCACTCAAAGGAAGTATTTAGCACCTGATTCTGAAGGGGGAGTGACAGGACCACATAGATCAATATGGAGTGTCTCTCCTTTTGAGGAAGCATTGGGAAAGTGACCAGAGAAGGGCATATTGGCCATCTTGCAAAGATCACAGGTCAAGCGGAAAATAGGTGGAATCTTGAGGTGGGGAAACATCTTCAAGAGATATTTGGATGATGGATGTTTGCTGGATTGATGGAGGGTCATTAGTCAATTTGGGGAAGATTGAACAGAGTGATTCCAGTGCTGTTGAGCTTGTTTAATGATCAAGGTGGTATAGGAATAATTTCCGTCTAGAAGAGTTTGATTCAATTGATTAACAATTTGAAATTTATTATTATTACCAGGTTGAAGGGTATAATGATTTTTTAGAAGTGAAATAATGCTGAGAAGGCAATTGGATAACTTGGGACAGTAAAGCATGTCTTTGATTTTGCGGTGCAAATAAGGTAATTTGATCTTGACAGTGCCTATTCTTTTTGCAGTGATTTGGGAACCATTTTCTAGAAAAATTGTTCTTGGAGATTCATTGAAATTGACAAAGTAGGAAAGTTTGTTGAACATTGAGTCAGTCACTCTGGAATTTAGGATAATTACTGAATCACTGATATTTGTTGCTTGAGTGTTTAGGGATACAATAGGTTTAGAGATTTTGGGTTTGAGGTAGGAGCAGTCTTCTTCTTTGTGTTTTTCAAGGGATTGTGCCATCCAGGAGCACAGAGAGTGAAGATTTTATATTGGTTCTGTCAAAGTAAGTTTGAGTTGAATGGATTGTTGAAATGAATTTGATTTGGTTTTTGTTGAGGGAGGACATTTGAGGAATTCATAGTGGGATTTCCTTGGATGGAAAAAAGGGCTGTGGAGATATGGTTGGTTTGGTGATTTTCTCTTTGAGTATAGAGGCAAAATTCTTCCCAGATATTTTTACAAGGCGGAGGATTTTTATCACCATTATAGTTTTTCAGGAAGATTTTGCCAATGATTGTTAGGTGAGTGGGAAGATCAATGATTACCCACATAGCAATCATGGAATATACAATAATGAAAGTTTTAGTCTTGTTGTTGTTGCTAAGGCTGAAAAGAATTTGGGTAATGGTCATGATGTCTTTTATGTTATTGTCTCTTTCCAGAAGATAGGTTAAAGGAAAAGATTTTGTTCAGATATTCGGTTTGATTTTGGACTTACTTGGGGGAAAAGCTTTTATCAATTATCTCCCAGAAAGTGCTGGGACTGGCATTGCTTTCTAGGATAAATTAATTGGCAATTTTCACATTGCAGTTGAGGAAAAAGATATCTAGGGCCTTTTTTTGATGTGGGTCTAGTTTTTCAGTGGCAGTTGACTCCTTGTTGGCTTCAGTCCTGGTGTTAAGATCGTAGTACCCAAAAAGAGTGAGGATATTGTTCATCTGAGGCTTCCATTGTAAGTAGCTGGAACTGGATAGTTTGAGATCTTCAGAAATCTCAAAATTACAATTTTTCATGTTGAAGGAACAATCGGTCTCATCATCTGTAAAAAAGGTAATTAAGATGGGAAACAATGACGTAAGTCTTGAGCCAAAGGATTATCAGGGACAGCAGAGTTACAGCAAACCTAAAATGGGCAACAAAGACGTAAGTCTTAAGCCAAAGGAGTATCAGGGACAGGAGAGTTTCAGCAAACCTGAACAAGGGAGAAAGGAACAAAACAAGATTTTAATTGCAATAAAGGAGGGAGACAAGCTGACAAGGTAAATACCTAAGATGGGCAACACAGACATAAGTCTTGAGCCAAAGGAGTATCAGCGAAAGGAGAGTCACAGCAAACCTGGGTAAGAAACCAAACTAAAGGTGGACACCACTTTAATCTATAATTTGTATATGTGAATGGTTCAGTAATGAAATCTGGTTTTGAAACTGGCTACACCTCTTCAGATGATGAAACAGTCTTATGGTGACATTAACCGGGGAGACCAAAGATAAGAATAATAATAATGAGAGAGTTGACTACAGTAGTTTTATGAAATAATTGGATAAAGTAGCTTAATGAAGGCGTTCCCCAAAGAAAAAAAAATAATTTTACAGAAGGGCCTTTTTATATAGCTGATAACAGAGGAATTCATAGACGAGAAATGCTGTGGGTCAATTAGGTCAGTTAGTTATGATGTCATAACTAACTATTTTCCTTTGTTCAAGAGAACAAGTACATGTTCATCAGCATTTTGCACAGTCTTCAACTTCCCTCCTTTCTCTGAGACGAAGGACATTAAGAGCTTCAAGACACTTTACCAGCATAGGTCTGCACACTGACTTAGTCATGAAGGCTTATAGTATCCTGTTTGTGGGGACATAGACGAACTTGATCAAGCTGTTCTGGATAAATTCTCTGATGAAGTGTAGTTAAGCTTTCACATGCTTAATGCCCCGCATATTGGAGTTACTTTCACTACTCGCCTTATTGGTGTATACCTGATTGTCATCAAAGACAACCGTTGGCCCATAAAGCTCACACAGAGAAAACTCCTTGGCGAACTGCCACAACAGAAACACCTCAGTACTCAAATCAGTCAGAGCTTTGTAGTCAGCTTCAGCTGTTGACAAGAGGAACGTCGGCTTTTTTTGGGTTTTCCAAATTATAAAGCAATTTTTAAAAGAGACAACAAAGCCAGTGACAGATTGCCTTGTTTGCTTGCAATTTCCCCAGTCTGCATCTGAGTATGCACAGAGGCCACAATCTTCACTCAATGCATAGTACAGTCCAAGATCAACAGTGCCTTTTAGGTAGCAAAGGACATGAAGAAATTCATTCCAATTCTTTATGCCAGTTCTTTGAAGGAATTGAGATAAGGAGCTGATGGAAAATTAAATGTCTGGTCTTGTGGCTACACTCAGGTAGCTCCGACTGCCAATAGCACTTCTATAGTTTGTATTCAGTGCTTTAAACACACCACATTTTTATGGAGAACTCTCCTCCAGGTGTGAATTTTGAACCATTGGAGTCACCACTGGTCTGAATTCACTGATAACGTATAATTCCAGTACTGACTCAACATAATGAACCTGAGATAGGATCAGCCCATTATTGACGTGATTCAGTTTCATTCCTAGCATTAGTTCAGCCTTTCCTAGATCCTTGACTTGAAATTTGCTCTTGATATCTTCTTTGAAATATGACAGCTCATTTCCAAAAACTGCAATGTTGTCCATATGGAAGAAGAGCCAAATTGGAGGGGAGGGTTTTTGGAATAATACACAGGGATCTTATACAGAGGCAGTGAAGCCTGAACATACAAGCCAAGCTGTCAGTCTTTTGTACCATGCAAGAGGAGCTTGCCTGAGTCTGCAGATGGCGCTTTTAGCTTGAGGCAATAAATCTTTCTACACACTGGGAACCCTTGACAAATGGAGAGGTAGACATCTTCATCCATTGAGGAATTTAAGAAAGGACTTCAAATGTCTAGTTGCTAAAATTCTAACTCTTTCCTTATCGAGTACACAATCAAGGCTTGCAGGGAGTGAAGGCAGCCCATTGGGGCAAAGCTTTTTGAGTAATCTGTCCAAAACGTTTGTGAGAAACCCTGAGCGCACAACCTTGCCTTGTATTCAGTGACCTCATTCATATCATTATGCTTTCACTTGAAAAGCCATGTGGTTCCTACCAGCTTAAAGTATTTTTTTGGTGGGATTACATCCCAGACTCCAAGCCTCTTCATAGCATCCATCTCATTGCAAATTGCTTCTATCCAAAGTGATGATTTGCTCCCAGATATAGCCCCTGAGTTAGAAGCTGGATCAACTGTACTTGATGCAATGAAATTCTTTGGTCTTTGCGAGTATGGCAAAATATTATGTGCATCTACATCTCCCTGTATCAATGTGGGATGTTGAGGACCAATGACCTTAATTCTGCAATTTGTATTGGGATAGCAGGAGGCTGAACCCTCAGGGATCTAGGAGGTTTGTTTGGTTGGTGGAGGAATATCATTTATTTGATAGGTGAAATTCAAACCATCAGTATATTCAGGCTTGATGTCTTCAAAATCAAAGAACATCTCATAATATTCTTGGATGATCTCCACCCATCTGGAGAAAGTACGGACATTAGGTTTATCATCAAGAGAAGCAAACCTTTCTTCAACAAATATTGTGTGCCTTGTGATTATTACATCTTTGCCCCTTGGTTGAAGAATTTTATAGGCTGAGTTTTCATTTACAAATCCTAACAAGATACCTTCCTTGATTGTTGGAGACAACTTCCATTCCCTTTTATTCTTGTGAATCAAGATTAAAGCCTTGCATCAAAAGGTTTTCAGCCTTTTGATTTGACTAAGTTTTGAGGACCATATGGAGAAAGGTGATAAATTGTTTGTAGATGGTTTTGGAATTAGATTTGATAAGAATGAGGCGGTGCTCACTGCTTCGGCCAGAATGATCTGGGAAGGTTTGAAGCTAACAGTAACCACCTTGCCTTGTGTGGTATAGTGCAATTTGCACGTTTGGAAAAACCATTGTGTTCAGGAGTGGAAGTGGGTGTGAATAGATGAACAAAGCCAGAGGAAGGAACTAACATGGAAGATATTTTGTTCTCAAATTCACCACCTTTATCACTGACAAGTTCTTTTATTTTGAGTGAGTGAATGTTTTCTGCGTAGGTTTTCCATCCTAAAAATTCTTCAAATGCTTCACTTTTTATTTTTTAAGAATCTGACTGATTTAAAAGATGTAAATTGATCAACTATGGTCAGAAAATAGCAAAACCTGCTATTTGATTCTGGACTGATTGGTCCGCCAAGATGTATGTATGCATTCAAGGGGCTGATTGACCTTCTTAAAGCTTCTTGAGAAAGCTAAGAGGGTCAATTTCCCTAGAATTCATGTTTTGCATGTATTGGATAAAGGAGGCAATCCAAGAGTCTTGACTGCTTGATTAGTTTGATGTCCAAGCCTGTGATTCCAGACAGCACCAACCAACATAAGTGCTTTGGGTTCTCCATGAGTGACTGACATTAAGCCATTTATAATTTGACCATTTATTGTAGTTTCACTATTTATTACAAGCTTTAATCTTTCCTTTGTTGATTTTTCAATGATAATTTATTCTTCAAAAAGTTGTATCATTCTAGTAAGATTGTGGGAGATGCAAGGAATATAAAGACAATTGGTTAAGCTCAGTAATTTTCTGCTAATGAAGAGACTGACTGTTCCTTTTCCTTCAGCACACAGGTTTCTTTTAGGATTGCCTGTTGATATAACAAAGGGAGCACATAGTTAAAGGCTAGTAAAAAGAAATTTATAGTTAAACATGTGGTGAGTTGCAGCACTGTAAATAACAATTTTGCATGATGACTTTGAGGAACAGGTCATAAGTGCATAGGCAGTTGATGGTGAAGAATTTGATTGATTGTCTTTTTCATTCTTCCCTTTTGGTTGTAAGTGAGGAAATTCAAAATAGCATTGATTAGGTTTATGACAGGTATTCATTGGATTATGTAATCCATTTGCACAGTAGTACACTAAGTGACTGGCATGATTGGAACTACTAGATATCAATGCTGTGCTTGATGTTCCTCTCTGGTTACTTGATGTTTAGATTCAAGGTTTCTAGCATAGTTTTTTAGTAGATTCAAAGTTTTTGAAGGGTTCTCACTTGCTTGGGTATTCAGACCAGACTATCAGCTAGATGGTACATGCTAGTATGATTGCAAAGTTTTCCAAGAATCATGTATGATAGCACATCAGGGGGAATCTTGATGTTTACCAAAGCAATGTCAACAAGTGATTGTCAACATTTCTTGATGAATTCTTCCAAGTTTCCTTTATAGACTATTGACACCCAGTTCATGACCACATGCCCACAATTTATTGCTGTTTTTGAGGTGTACTGTTCATTAATCTTTTCCCAAAGAAGATGAGCATCTTCCATGGTTTCATCATCAACAACTTCAATGAATACAGAAGGGTCTATTTTACTGGATATAAAGCTTACAGCATTGCAGCTTTGATTTTTTCCATTTGGTGATGACAGTGGGTGTGGCTTCAGCAGGAATACTATTTAGGCAGACATCCAATAGATCTTTTGATCGCAGATAGATTCTAGTACACCTGTACCATTCACTATAGTTTGTCCCATTGAGTATAGGGATGTTGCTATTGTCCTTGAGATCAGTAATTTTGTCTGACATTTTCCAAGGGAGTGCTGTCCACCGTATGGATAGTTTGATAGAGCTTTGAGACTGAAAATATGTAAGAAACCGAACTAAAGGTGGACACCACTTTAATCTATAATTTGTATATGTGAATGGTTAAGTAATGAAATCTGGTTTTGAATCTGGCTACACCTCTTCAGATGATGAAATAGTCTTACGGTGACATTAACTGGGGAGAACAAAGATAAGAATAATAATAATGAAAGAGTTGACTACGGTAGTTTGGTGAAAGAATTGGCTACGGTAGCTTAATGAAGGGGTTCTCCGAAGAAAAAGAGAACAAAATAATGGTACAGAAGGGCCTTTTTATATAGCTGATAACAGAGGCATTTTTAGACGAGAAATGCTGTGGGTCAATTAGGTCAGTTAGTTATGATTTCATAACTAACTGTTTTCCTTTTTTTTAAGAGCACAAGTACATGCGCATGAATTGATCAGCACATGCGCATCAGCATTTTGCACAGTCTTCAACAACCTGGACAAGGGAGAAAGGAAAAAAACAAGATGGTGAACAAGGATGAAACGAGAGACATGGACTATTTAAGATGAACCCCATTGGTTTTGGGGATCTCATACAAAAGAAATATAGGGGTACCAATCTGGTAGGGATTAATCAGCTAAGCTGATTACAGAGTAGGTTACAATAACTAAAGACTATTCTACGGGTAAATTGATATCATAGAGTAATTAGTTCTTTTATTCCTTTTGAAAAATAAGGTTAAGGAGCAATCGCCATATACGGCTGGTAAAGTCGTTTAGAATCAGGATGTTCAGAGAGACTTGCACGCTTTGTCGACGGTGGCTTTTGCAGGGTAATGACCCTTTTTCTAAAGTAAAGAGTTGAGTGTGTCATTATGAATGATTCTTGTAGATTGAGGAGCTAACAAAACAACTAACTGGATCAATTGAACAACACATTGATTTTTTACCCTCCTGGCAAACAAACACTCCGTTATTAGGTTCGTCAGCAGTGACAATGCCTTTTATGAAATATCGATGTGGAAAAAGGATATCAGAAGCCAGCGCGAGAGTAAAAGGTTCAGAATCAGTCAGACTGACGAATTAGGCCGTAGGGAAAATCCTCGCACGTCCCAAAGGGATGTGCTGGGTCACACCCAAAAGCGTGAACGGCACGAAAATGAAGGCTAGTTGCAATTAGCAAAAGAGAGCCCAAGTAGAAGATAAGGTCGAATTTCATCTTGAACTGAAGCGACGGCAAAATTACGTGCTTGGTTGGTGAGAAACACAGGCAAGGGCTTCACCTTCGGCGGATGCAGCAAGAACGACGCCTATTAATAGCCATTCCTTGACAGTCAGCGCCAAGAGAGCCTTCGGGGAGCAGCCTCCAAGAGAATTTTTTCCGTGGCGTTTCGTCACGGTTGCTGCACAGCTAGCAGGTAGCATAAGACAAACCTTTTGAACATCCTCACGAGTGAGGCTGCGATCCAGAAACAAACAAAACCAGTGCCCTGCTTGGGCAATCAAGGCAACGTTATTCTTTCACCTCGTTGAAAATCAACGGCAGCTGCTTTGTTGTTAATTTTTCCTTCGTTATCTTTCTCGTTTTGTCTCAGACAATAGGTTTAAGTTCAGAAATAGATTTTTCTCAATTTAAAGCACGAAGCTGTTGAGCCACCGCCAAAAAAGTGGCAAAACAACACCATGTGTAAGACACAGGCAATCCACACTGCAATGGGCTCCCTCATCTTCGGACACCAAACAAATGATGTAGGCTTACTACTTGCTGTACAGCCGGGGAGACCCAATAAGGGCGCAGCCCATTATGACAACATGAATTATGTAATTACTAAGCAAGGAACTGACTAATCATTTATTCAGTTTCAGTCCAAACTTAATTACAAAAATATGTGGACTGATTTACATATTTTTGTACAAGAAGTGAGTTACAAGATTCTCATATCACTAAGAAACCAAAACAAAATGCACCTGAAAAAGAATTTAGATCATCTTACACAGGAGGTACTCATTGTTGAGCCACTCCTTCAGAGAGGTCAAGTGGGCTATTGTCCTGGAGCTCAATGAAGCCCTTGATGGGAATTTAAGACGGCCACTATGTGAGAACACTCTGTCAATGGACCCACAAGAGGCAGGGACACTTAAATACCTCAGCACCACCTTGCCTAAATTGGGAAAATTCCCTGATATGATCTTCCACTAGAACAAGGAATGAGCTACCAGGAAGTAACTGAATGACTGAAAAGATGCACCAATTACTTTCCAATAGTCTACAATGTGCTCCCCTTTGGCCATGGGGTGGCTACTTGGTAAATAAGAGGTGACTTCATCATCTTGTGAATGAAGGACATCATAAGATGCCTCAATGGGGGGCTTCTTCGAGTGCTTGAGCAGATAGAATGCCTCTGGATCACTGAGGTTTTCTGAAGATGATTGCAATTCTCCCCTGATGCAGGCCAATAAGCTGTTTTTACTGAAGGTGGAGCACTTGCGGGCTAAAATGTCAATTATCTCTTTGGCTCAATTTGGTGGGACTCCCATCTGCTTGAAGATACCTTCTTGCTATTTTGGGCTTAACAGTTCTTCTATGAGGGAGTTGTTGTTGTCCATTTCCTTGTTTTAATAATTTTTCAACTTCAGATGTGCTACTTGACAGGCTTGCCTCCAAGAATGTGGACTCTTGCTGGCATAATGCATGAGGAGATTGAGAATTAACTGGTAATATGGAAGCAAAAGGTGTTTAGTAGGCACTTTTGAGTTAAATATGTTGCATTATTGATTGAACATTTGAAGGATTGGCTCCATGTATCCCATTGTGCTCCAAATTTCTTCACTTAAGTGAAATTTGTTGTTCTGGGGGGTATTTGTATAAATTTGTATTGATAGCTTTAATTGATGAGTGCCTTGTATTTGTTTTAAAAAGAAATTCCACTGTGTCATTGGAATACTGATAGATAATAATTGAGGATGGCCTGTCTTGTTGCATTCCTCAATAAACAGTTTGCACTGTTTTGTGGAGCCCGGTATATGAGTACATAGATCTTTTAAGAGACAAACGATTGTTTTATTTCCTGAAGGTATCATTAGTAAGGAGAACAACAGGTCTTACAAGCCAAATTATTAATGTGCATACCTGTAATCCTAATAAATGGGCCAGGTTCCTCATTATCACAATTGAATGCCTCTGGAGATTGCCCTGCCATTGTCAAAGCTAAGTCCTCTGACATATCTTGCATTTCCATGGTCACTTGGTTTAATGCTTGAGTTCTTCTTTCTTTGAGTGATTGACTCAAGCTCCAGCCAACAGCTTTAATGGATGCTGATCATGCAGCATAGACATGTGTGATCAATATACAACAAGCTATGAAATCTGAGTTGGGAACTAATATTGCTCCTCTTTGGGTCCTACCTCATTGTTGCTGTCTTCAATTGAGCTCTTGCTGATGGCCAGGTAGTCATTAAAGAAATCTTAATCTTCATCAGTCAGTTGGCCCATGTATAAGAGGAAATCTTTTGCGACTAGATTGAGGATGTCACAAGCACATCTATGCAACTGTTGATCTCAATCCCATGAGATTCTGATGCCAAAAAATTTGTGTTGTATTTGCATCATCATCAAGACATTGTTCCCAGCATTGTCCCCAGTAATACTATACAAGCACTTGAACATCCCTTGCTTGGACAAAGCCTCCCACAGGCTACATGACAAAGGCTCACCTGAATGAGGCTCATGAAGTGACTGTAATGGCCATCAGTGCCACTTAGATAAGATTCAGAAAAAAAACTAGTGAATCACTTCCCTCAAAAGCTACAAGGCTTTTCTGAAAGTTAGAATCCACAGGATTGATCCATTGAAGAACAATTGCCAAATAGCTTTTTCTCTGGTCTTTTGTGGTGCAAAAATCTATTTCACCACAGAGCAGGGCTTCAGGGGGTAGATCCTTGACCTCTTGTAATAATAACAAATATTTTTATTCAAAATACAATTGCAACATTGTCTGTTCCAGTGGAATTTCAGCACCAATAATGGTAAAATGCTGCATAAATGGGGAGACTCAAAAATGGAAAACAAGACCTGAACTGCAACTATTCATTTGATAAATTGCTTGAGGATTGATTATTGTTCTTCTGCCGCAATCTGCATGCCCATCAATGGCACCTGACGCTTTTGTTGCCCATGCATTGAAGAGCCTGCAACATTTTCGTCTATGTTTGTTGAGGCTTAATGTGTTGCAACCTATCATTGCAAGATTCAAAGTAAGGGAAAATAGAAATCAGTGTACAGTCGTTGTGCCTATTAAAAGTAATGGAAGCTAACCTGCAATGGAAACATTTTTGAATAAAGCAGAAGTTACCTTTTGATTAGACCCATTTGCCATTTACATTAAATTTCTAAATTCATCATATATTGGAAAATAACCAAGGTAGTTCATGAATAAACCAGTTTTAAAAGAGGGACACTTACTTCAAAATAATCATAAATTTTTTATTGAATATTTCTTCTCTTCACTGAGGGTTGGGTTCTTTTGGGAGTGTCACATTATCCATACCTAGCCCATTTTCCTTGGCTACAATGTAATCTTCATTTCCCACATCAAAATCTTCCAAGCGTTAATCATCTGAATCCATGGTTTGATAAAAACCAGTGTCATTTTGCTGTGGTCTTTCTTGTGGTGCTAAGATAGAGTCACTGGACGATAGTATTTGAGTCTTGGAATCGGAGATGGACATATCCCTTTTGGTAAGGGTATCTATTATGAAGAGCAGAAGATTAATGTGCTGTTTGGGATACATTTCATATGCTTTCATAGTCCAATGTGATCTAATCAAAAAGAATTGCAAGTTATTAAGGTTATGTTGTTAGTTTCTAGCTTGAAAAAATGTTTGGAGAAATCAGACTCACCAGGGCTCTGAGCGAAAGATAATGACACTTAAGGTGGCTAAACCTAGGCTATACCATCAAAAAAATGAGGGATGAGAGGAGTGGGGAGGGGGAAATGGTGTTACAATTTCAGATTTAGTAAGTACTATTTGGCCACTTGCGCATTGACCATGTTGCAGTTGGGGCCAAATAAGTTCCCAGAGAATTTTCGATTGGCCGCTTTCATGTACTGTGGTTCACGCTGTTGAGAACCAATACCTAATAGTTTTGTGTTGGCATTCTAGGTTTTTCAGTCTCTGAGAACTGTCTGGAATAACCCAGATGAAAGATTTACTTAACAGTACATCGCTTCCATATCCAACTGTCCGAAAAGTGAGAGTCAAATGCAAGCTTTAAGAATGCTTATAGTGTATCCAACCTAATTGCGCCAAAAGCAAGCCTCAACTAACTCATCCAAAAAACCGCTGAAGAATATATTTTTCAAGTGCGTTGTATGATTATGAATTCCGCACCAATAATTTCTAGACTTTGACCTTTTGGTTGATATAAAAACTGCAAGTTTGAATTACTTCAGCATCATAATGATGAGTTAATTATAATATAATAAAATTATTTACTTACAAGGTGTAAAAGAAAAGGAATGGTTAAGTTTTAAGAGAAGGTACGCTTGAGAAAGGATATTCAAGAAGAGGTTTTCTACAGTACAATTAGTGCTATCTGTCGTGTCTTCAATAACACAATTAAAAAAGCTACCTAGGACACGATTTATATCCATTTTAAGTCAATAAGTTGACAACACCCTTTGTCCAGTGTTGGGAACAAAACCAATAGAGCAGTAGAGGTTTGAATTATGACACAGTGAATATTTGAAGTTCTACAAAGTAGAATAAAGGTGTCACCATGAGAAAAATGCAATCCCTGACGCTGAAATTTTAATACTGATCTATACATGAGTACCATTTTTACTCAAACAGGGGCTCAAAATTTGTACAACTCTGATATTGCTTGGACATCTTCACAGCCACAATAAACTGCTTTTTTGGAGCTATGAAGATGAGAGCTTGAAGCTTAGTTTCTCTCGTTTGGATAATCTTTTCTTCCCAAATGTATATGGATATATGATACAATTAGATGAAAAACAAGATTAACATAATTTCATCATATAAATGATGATTTTCATACTAATTATTAGATAAAGTATACATTGAAAAGTAACATAAGGTGTATAGAAAAGACAAAAATCATGCTTTATTAGTAATATTAAACAAATATAAACTATAATTAGTATTTATATTTAAAGCTTCCTTATATTTTACATACATGAATACAGAGATTTGTCTCAATATAGAATGCTTTATAAATTTGCTTTAAAGATTGAATCATTTGATTGAATAAGGATATTAATTTCTTTCTGCATAGGAATTCAATGTTTCATTGAGTATATCTCTATGATAGCATTAAAGCTATTTCAAGCTCTAAATTTAATCCTTCGTAATTTAAGAAGAATTTTATCTAAGATAAACCAGAGCTAAAATCCATATATCTGGATTTTTATATAATTGCAAAGGTCAAAGTATGGTAAGAGCTTTCATTTTCCCATGAATTGAAGTTCTGTTGATTTGAATAAAGATATTCCTTGTATTTATGTATGACAATGGGTTATGTAGCTTAGACATCTGAATACCCAAAATTTAAAGCGCGAAACTTCATTTGATCATTCTAAGAATTGCTTACACCATGATAATTCTTACCATGGCTAGTTAGAATTGTTTAAAATAGCCTTTAAGTATGGATACAAAGAGGATTTTAATCATTTATTGATGTCCCAATCTTTGCCTTCAATATATAATCTATTTTCAATGAGCCTTATTCTCTCAGTGGTATTCACATTTGAAAATATGAGCTTTTAATTATATACTTGTTTTTATTTAGAAAAGGAAGGCTTTATGTTCCAATTTGATAAACCTTGGTGATATTGCTCACAGAAAACAAAAGAATAATCATAAAAGCTCTTTATTTTGTAATATAATCTTAAAATATATTTCAATTTTCCAGAATTTGTAATCAAATAGTAAAAAAACTATTAATTTTTCCACCATTCATTTTTCTATTTAGTATCTTCAACTTATTGCCATCTCATGAGGTATTATCGAGAACTGAATTAATCCCAATATTTGGGAAATGTTTAGGATAAAATATATAGATATTAATTTTAAAAAATTCAATTTCAGCTAATTAGGGAATTTTGAGGCCCACGGGTTAAAGCCAATTTATTTCAGTTACCTTGAATATAAAAATTACTTTTGGTTGATAAGTTACTATGGAATGATTTTTTTAAAATTTTCAAAGCTTTTTCTATATCAATTTGGAGCTTGAAGACTTAGGGCTAATAGTTTACCCAATAGATAATTTAATTGTGCAATATTACATATTCTTAATGACATATCAAAAATTTTCTCTAATATTTTTTATATGAAAAAAATTAATTAATGACATGTATATATATTTGGGGGAAGGAAAATACTTCTCACATCCTTTGCAGTTAATTTCTCATTCCTATCTCAAATAAAATAAATATAATACATTTCTTTAGCAACATATTGAACCCATTGTTGATTAAAGATTTAATCAGTTTTCTTCTTCAAATTCTCTACAGTTATTATTTGAGCTTATATTGAAATATGGAAATATGCAATTTATGAATATTAAGCTATAAAAACCCACCTATAACCACCAGAGTATAGAAAGTCGCTAGCTTATGGGATGAAGTCTTTCAGAGCTCTCCATTTTTTCACTTGAAACTATTTCAAATCTGGTAGTGAGAGTAATTGTAAATTATTATCATCCTCATTTGCATATAAATAATGAGAGAAAGTTTCTTCTGAAGAATTTTGTGTAAAGTCAGATTGAAAAAATAGAAGAATTAATTCAATCTTAACTTTAAGGCCTATAAATGTTTTTGAGTAAACCCTTTCTGTGTTTATAGCTTTATTTATCACTTATTAAATAATCCAATTTCACGAAGCTCTGAGGGTAAAAACACATAAATTCCTATATAATCTTTTAAGCTTATATAAGATAATAAATGCCTCAATATAAATATGGAATATCCTTATTTAAGCTTAATAGAAAAAATAATGAATAATTCTTCTTTTAATTCTATGTTTATCTCAAATTTATATTTTTCAGAAAATATTATTCTCAAAGAGATTTAAAATAGTGTTTTCTATTCAGAACTTAAGCTACAATATTTGTAGAAAATTTCACTTAATAATAAGGGTAGATTTTCCTTTCTCTTAACACAAATTTAACTATATGTGAAAGAAAAAGGAAAATTTTTGAAACCACTACTATTGTGATTATGAAAATATTTTTAAAATGTGGTACTCTCATCCATTCACTCTTGAATTTTGAATTTCATAAATTGAATAACTCATACCATTATGTAATTAAGCTTAAATATTCGTATACAAGTATGAATGAAACAGATTTATCACAAGAAACCTTGAAATATACTTTATAGTTTTCAATATGGTGCCTCTAGGTTCCATTGAACAAAGAAGAAAAGAGTTACTATAAGAAATGTGGAAATTGGGAATTGAAAATTTAAATTTCTTAAAATAAATTTTAGAATAGCTCTAAATTTCAGAGAAGAAAAATGATCTTTGAGATTTTTCATTCAATTCCAACTAATCTATAAATATGTGAGAGATTAAAAAAATTATTTATTTTATCATTTTTTGAGAATATGTTAAATGTAACTGTCGATGAATTTGATACAAATATTCAATTTCAATTTGAACTATATTTATTCCAAATTTTCTAAAGATTGCTCTTGTTATTCTTTAAATTAGGTGACCCATTTTAAAGAAAATGTAAAAATGTGTATCTCTTTGAATTGAAAAAGACCAACAATAGATTATAGTAAGACTTTACTCAAAAAATTGTAAAATAATCAAATTATTTATTATTGAATATCATGGGACTAAGGAAGATGATAGTAATTCACATATTTGAATCATCAATCAAATCACTTCTTTATTTTTAATGCACAGATAAAGACTAATAATTCCATAGAAATTTATGCAATATCCCTTTTCTATATCTAAATATGAGATTGATGGAAATTTTTATGGAGATAATTAAATTAATCAAGTAATTTGGTTCTTCTATTAGAATATCAGGGCTATAGGGAAAATATGATTCTTCAGTGTCATATTATTCCATCAAAATGTGTGAAGGGACAATTTTTTTTGTGAGAGTTCCAATGATCATTTCTTCCAAAACAATTGTTTTTGCTTCAAAAGGGAATTTTGAATTTTCGTGTATATCAAAGCCATGATTATTTCATATAATGAGTCTGATTAAAAATCGTGGATCTTTAAGCTGTTGTGAATGTGGATCTACAACAAATTATTGTATTAATACGTCTAAAAATAACTCTTGGAAAGCAAAAATTGGATTTGGAATAATATTTCAGAGGTTAACAAGAATAGGTGGTTGTAAGATGGATAATAATCGGAAAAAAGTACTGAAACAAATTTCCACACACTAATGGAAACCCTGGTAAGAAATACAACGAGAAAATTAAAAGAAATAAGTTTAGAGTTTATCTTTGTTTAAAAAAATATTTTAGCTAAGTGGTTTAAGCAAAAAATTCTCAGTAAACATAAAAATTTACTGACCAGTTACATCTTTGAATCCATCCATGGTGTTCCACTCATGACATAATCTTGAGAACTTATGTAACTAATTTTTAAGCTCTTGATAAGATTTAAAATATTTCTTTTCAACCTACTTGTGCTCTCATTATGGGATGAATAGATTCCTTAATATTTTTATATCTGATGTGTGGAAGGCACACAATATGCTATTTCATAGGTTATGTATTAAACTTTTATTGGTATCTCGCGTTTGAGATTAAATAAAAGTAGTTCCCAAACATATATGAAAGTTAGACTCTTCAAGATCCTTCAATCTATCATGTGTTAGATAGAAAGTTCAACAGTAAAGAAATTGAATTTGGAACCATATCTTAATAACCTTCTGTAGAATTTAATTTCAACAGCTCCTACATAGGTCTGTTAATTCTTCTATTGATTATATGAAAATAAGACCTCAACAACAGGCTGAGTGATAGAAGGGAAATTTTCTAGAAAATTGATATTAAAATTGAGTAATTCTAAAGCCTATTTTATATCTAATTTATATAAATGATTATAATGAGATGAAGAGCAGCTCGAAATGATTCTTTGGAATTAAAAACACTTCAATATCAATATTTTGTAGAAATTTCTGACAATCTTTGTGTCAAATCAATTGACAATGATATTTAAGTAATTTTTTTTACTAGTACTGTAGCTATTAAGACTGAATTTTTAACTCAAGAAACCCAAATTTCATTACAAAAGAGTAACTAATGCATATATTAGTCCAGTACTTCTATTTAAATCATCATAAATTGAAAAATAGTCAGCTTGTTTCTCTGTTTCAAACTACATTTAGAGTATTACCTTATTTTGTAAAATTATGTCAATCAGGAATAGAAAGTTTTTATATAAAGAATTGCTCAAGAATTTTACTATAACCATTGAAAGTCTCTCTTAAATTAAGAAAGCTGTTTGATATTATTTTTTATTCTTTTTTAAACTGAAAATGAGGAAGGGATACTGGAATATTTTCCCAACTCACAAATGAATACCTGTGATTCTGACGAATTATTCTGAATATTGGATGTATTTGTTTTTCCATATAATTAACAAGAAACTGCTTGATCTTTCTTCTTTTTTTATTTCTTCCAAGTTGAATATTGGAGTTATTTCTCAAGGAAACTACATATATTTATATAAAACCAGATCTAATTTTGAGAAAAATAGCAGCTATATGATTCTGTTCTGTGAAGGATTCCAAAAAAATTTGTTATTTTTTGAGCTGAAGGATAGTAAAATTCAAATGCGACTGACAACAATCAAAAAGTATTTGGGAGTTTTGAAATTTCTTATATCACGGAAATAATCTTTCATTACGAGCCTCAATACCCAAATTATGCAGTTTGTCTTGTATAAGTCATTATGGAAAAGAAAAGGTAATGTTTATTCTTATCCTATCCGATAAAGGCAAAGACGTGCCTCATAGATGAAGAAGAAAAACAGTAAAGGGCTCACAGAGACCATTAAAAGAAATACCAGAAAAGTCCAAAAGAATTCTGCCTTATTCATGATTTATGTTTCCATTTATTCAAGACCCAATTCTTTATTCTCAAAAGGTTTTTAAGGATTTAATCCCATTTTTAAGAAGGAAAAAAGTTGAGATAAAAAAATATTTCAAAATAAATGAGTAGTATTTCAAAAATGAATGGGAATAAGAGAAGAAAAAACAACTAGAAGGAGGGAGAAAAGAGAAGGGAAACAATTTAGAAATATATAACTTGAGATAAAATCGCAAGGAAATTTAAATAATATAAAGACATAAGACTTAAATGGAAAAGATATAGAAGCAGAAATATCAAAAAGATCTATTCACAACTTAAGAAATTCCAATTTACAATTAATAAAGTCCCAATGAAGAATAAAAGCCACCACAATGCAAAAGTTCACATATGAATCTCAAATATACTACATATTCAAAGAGATGAAAGATCAAAAAAATATAAATAAATGAACTTATAGTTTAAACATAAATATATAGAATTTAAGTAAAATTACAAAAGATAAAAAATAAATAAAAAGATATAAATAATTGATAAGAAAGCAAGAATGAATTCAGGACAACCAAAGGCACAAATTAATCATCAATTTATGCTAAAAAATGAAAAAAAAGTGAAATTCTTCTCAAAAGGAACGAGAATAGAGATAATGTAAAATAACAAGCTGAAAGGCTACAAAAAAATATAATTAACACACCATGTTTTGATTTTCTCACAAAAAATGAAAAATAATTGCTTGCAGGGCAAAAATTATGCATTTGAAAGGTATTAAATTATAAAGGAATGGTTAACTGAATTGATATTTTTTGATGAGATAAGAATAAATCTTTAAGAATCTTTTTAATGAAAAATAAATATCAATGTAACAAATAACCCAAACAGATCCTTTTTCAATAATTCCTATTGAAATAATGAGGTTGATAAAAAATATTGTGAGTGACTTTTGAAGACATTTGAAGAAAGAAAAACTGTAATTATTCAAAAATTAATATCCTTTCAAAAACAAAATATTATTTCTTTGATTAATTCCAAAAAATAAAATTAAAAAAACTTAACAATTTTTTATGCTATTTCAGGGTGAATTTCTGCTATCATACAATGAATTGATGTTCTTAAGCTTCCTAATGATCTATTTAACACCAAAAATACCTTTCTTAAAGTAGCAGATATTTTATGTTCAATAGGAACAGATTTTCTTTAAGGATCACAGTATTTGGGTTATGGAGATCATATCAACAGTCCTATAGGTTCAGTTTTCATTTATACATATAAATAGTATGAATTGAATCTGTTCAAAGGGGAAATGAGGCTTGCAGAAGCTATATATAAAGTAAACTATAATTCTTTTGTTTAAATTTTTAAAAAGGTGTATTGAAAGTGAAGATTTTCAAAATACTCACTTCTATCAAAAATATGGGTAAAAATTTATATTTACAATTCAGAATCACAAATATGGGATTGAGTTAAATTCATATACACTTCTATTCCAACCTTTTCTGCAGTGTGCATTCTAACCAAAAAACATGAGATAATTTATAATGATACCGAGGAAATATGCCAAGTGTCCACAATGAAAATAAATCATTAGGTCAATGTCTCTTGCAAGAAGAAATTGAGGTTATTATCATGTTCATTAAGGATTATGTGAATAAATATATCTCCAAAAGTCTTGCGTCTTTTCATGGGGTCTATAATGCACAATTTTATTGATGTTCTTTTATAGATTCGCAAGAATTCAAGGCTGATTTTTCCTTTCAAAATCAAAGGTGAAATCCTAAATCCATCATATTATGAATTAAATAATGTTATTTCTGACATTCATTAGCACAAAGTGGTATAACGTACTTTGGTGAAAATAATGAAAGTGATCTCTATTGCAATTCACATAATATAGCTTCTTTCAATGGAAATTAATAAAATGACTTTAAACATAAAATGTTTTGAATGAAACCCATATTTAAGAACAGCCTCTTTTTTTATGGTATTCATATCTACAAAATACTATTCAATGATAAATGTTATTAGGAAGAAACTGGGTTTTTATTTTGTATGAAATGATTCTTTTAGATGGTTTGAAAGTGAAGATGCCATATATTGGCGTAAAACTCATTTTCATAGTAAAATCTAATGAAAGGTTTGAGTAAGTACAAAGCAATGTCAAAAGATTTTTATATATGTCTATTCTTAAATAAGGGATTTGTAGTTCACACTTTTTAAAAAAAAATTCTTATTGATCTTACTCTGAATAAGAGTCTATATATAATGGAGCTGACATCTGATATATATGAACAAAATAATAGGAGAAATGAATCATCTCAATTCCGTTTATTATGGAGTTTTACTAAGATTACTTCTCATCCCAAAGTAAATTTTTTCTCTCAATTACTTGAAAGAACTTCATTCATGAATAATTTCAGTCATTTTCTCTTCAGACTTAAAGCTTGTTCTAGTTAAGAATCAAGCTATTAAATTTCATTCGATACTTGAGTGACTACTGATTTTCATCTTATGATCCTTTAAATACCAGAGATAGATCTATGTCTACATAATTAAGAATTAATAACAATTATTTGTTTCTTGTTCAAGCAAAAAAGAATTATGAAATTGTGTCAAAAACATACATATACTAAAGAAAAGATGAAAATAGATCATTATGGAATCTTCTGTAATACAAATATATTTAATGTGAGTCCAAGAATGGAAATAAACTTTTTTTAAAAAGAATTTTTAAATTAATCTTTTATCACAATAATATAGATAAAACAATGGGGTGATAAAATAATTAAGTTTCTAGATTTTTTCCTAAGCTTTTGGATGCATTACTAGATATTCTCCAAGATGATGGTAATGCCTTGGGTACTAATACAACTCCATTAAGAACCTCAAGGTATCTTTATTTAAGCATAAATCTCCTTAGTTGGAAAATTGAAGCAAATTTAAGAGATCATTTACAGAAAATATTTCACTAAGATGATTTTCCAAAAGGTTCTCAAAAATAATATTCTGATGAGTGCATTTATGAGCTTATTTGATATGAGTTGTTCCAAAATAGAATTTTTATAAGACTAAATTTTGATTATTTTTTGCATTAATGGAGAAATAGATATCCAAACATTAGTTATACCTCCCAGAAAGCCCCATAAAAGTACTTAAGATTCATCTTTTCCAAAAAAAGAAGCAGGTTTTCTGAAAAAATGGTCAATTTCTAAATTCATTGAGTGAAATATCTCCCATAATGTCAGCCTGTGACTCAAAACCAAAGAAAAAGCATGACATCCAATTACCATAAATCAATGGTATAGCCAAGATACCACCAGAGCATGGAGCTGAGCCCAATCATCTTAAAAGGTATCAAACGAAAGAGGAAACCCACCACTTTCCAAATACACAAGTCCCACCATCATAGGACAAAGAATAACAAAGTTATTCCTTCTCAAAGCTGTTGCTTAGCATAAACCTTAATTTTCACCTCCATATGAAATTCAGAGGAAGAGGCTTAACCCCATAAAATGGGTATTCAGAATGAATCTCAAATTCAGGGCTATCCAATGGTACTAGCTAAATTGAGCTAGCACCAGAATTACAGAAGTTATTACCAAAATAAGGTCAAATAAGGGTGAATAAAATATTCACCTCCCATCTAACTTTTACAGATTTAGTGGGAGATACCTAAAGTGGGGTCTTTTTGGAAAGGAAACAATCAGGGCTAGCTGATAGTGCAATTTATTTCCCCATATCTCATCTTGAACAAAAGGTATGAAGCAAACAACCTCCATACAAATATTGAGAAAATCACATATCTCAATAACAAAATTTGTACATGTAATAGCTTTGCCATATTTGAATGATAGCTATACCAAATGAGGCACCATTGTGTAGGTCTCATTTAGGGCTACAAAATGAACCAATGTTGAGCTTGATATCTCAAAAACTGACAAAGCTATGGCAGTTTTAAGGTCAAAATCCCACAGTTATACCAATTCAGACTTACTGTGGGATATTCTGCCATAATTATTATAAGGTTTCAAACAGAAGAAGAAGCCTGTTTATACCTCAATACCTCTTAGTTTGGTAAATAATGGGGTCCTGTATAGCATTCTACGCGTCATATACATCAGAAGGGGGCCAAGTGGTCCCCAGATGAAGGTTTTCACCCTGTATTGGTGAAAACTGCCCAAATGTGGTTTTGAAACCACATCTGAGCCCAATACAGCGCATACAGGCACTATTAAAGCCACAAGCCAGTATCTGGAAGTGAAAAATCTTCACTTCCTCTACGTGGAAAGGTCTGGAGGACTTTTTTACCCAAGTTTAGGATAAAAAGGAGCCTTTTCTCCACCAGAAAAAGTTTCCTCATCAAGCTCTTGAATTCCTACGTAGTACAGCTGTCAAAAACAGCTATACTCTTGGAAAACAATCAGGTTTAATAATAAATTTAATTATTTTAGTCTTTATTATTGTAATCCAACAGGTAAAGCTGCACCCAGGGCTTTCAAAAGCGCTCACCACCACTATTACTCAATAGTAAAGCCTTTAATTTCTTTCTATTAAAACTTTATCATCATCAATAATCTTTTTATTACTATTTTCACATTGTCACAGTCAGAGTTAAAGCTTGTGAATATTTATTAAAAAGCTTCATCATAGACTCAGCCTAACATTTTGGGGGCCTGGCCATGTTTTTAGACTTTTGGGACTTTGTGCATAAGTTTTTTCTCTTATTTTCTTCATTCTGACACTTTTGTTACTTTTTTTAGGTAAAAGCTCTATTAAAAGAATCTAAGATATATATTTATTTTTTGAGTGGTATATACTATATACCACTGTATTTTTTTGATTCAATTGCCTTGTTGCATGGTTGATTATAATTTAATCATAACAAAACCCTTATTTTTGGTGTGTTTTACATATCAAAATACCTTAAGCCATTAATAAAGTCATTTTTTTTAGATAAAATGGACACCTATTACTGTAAAACCAACAGTATTAGAGGCATGCTTGGGTATAGTGAGAATCTAAATTGCCCTTTACATAACCACTTCTAGATGTTACTTGCTAATTACAAGTAAATCTGGGAGATATTGGGATACAAACAGTGTACCAAGAATCCACAAGCTGTATTTCTGACATGTATTTGTTGCTTTCAATTGCACTATCATAATACAAGGGTATAATATAGAAATATATTTCCCAGAGGCCATTCTTAGACATGCAAAAAGCCTTTTAAGAAGTCTTAACTGACATGAAGCCCTCTTTTCCTGTTTTATTTGGTGGAAGAAAACTACATCCCACTAGAGACCCAGTCACAGGCAAACACACCAGTGACACCCTCAGAACCAGAGGGAAGCAAGGGCAAGGGGAAGAGGCACAGTGAAGGTCTCATGACAGCCAAAAGGTGGAAACCAATTTCCACTCAGAGGAGTAGAAAACCACAAAACTCTGCATCAATACAAGGTACACCAACCTTAACCACTTGTACAGGGAAGATTACAATCATTAACCCAGCTGTAACCTCTAAAGGAAAATTGCCAAAATCAGTAGACAACAAATTTGTACAAGGCATGGTCAAAGGTAATTACCCTAAGAACACTAAGTTGTTGACTGCTTGAAAACACTGATATGTAACCTATACACCTCAGAAACCTTGGCTTCCACAGGAAATAGGCAGAGGACAGAGAAGGCTTGTTCAGAACCAGAAGACCTGGAGGAGGACACCTTGGAAACAGTGGTGGATGGAAAGAAATTGAGGGAAGTCATACCCACTCTGCCATTCACATTAAAATTCAACAGAAACCTCAAACCAGAGGACTGGAAGGATATGGATCAAGGTCTTCAGCTCCACCAACTCCTCAAAGACCTTTTTCAATGGAGCATGGACAACAAGAGGTTCAACCTAGAATCTCACTGGGCATAATTTGCAGCAAGTTGCCAGAAGATATGTCTCAAAGGGATAGACTCCAAGGACCTTATGGTAATCACCAAAGGTTGGAATCCCACCAGACAGTTCAGACTCCTGGAGGTCAGGGAAAAGAGGATAAGGGAGAATCAGGCCACTATATAAGCTATAGAAGAACAACTGACCCAGACAGGTCATACTCATATTCCTTCAGGCTCACAAGTAGTAGGCCAAACCAGCTCTCCAGTGGCTTCACACCACTCAGGAACCAGCATATCAGTGGCCAAGAGTCACCATTCTTCACAATCCCAGGAGGTTTGCAGGAGAAGACAAGGATACAAGGGAAAAAAAAGACCTCTTTCAACCAAAGGCAGGGAGAGTCAGACCCAATGATCCAGAAGCTGTTAGACTTGGTGAAAGAAGTACAAAAGAATCAGAAATAGTTGTACATACTTCCAGAATCAGTAGCCCCATTGTAAGCAATATAAACCCCACTCAGATTGAACATAATGTTGTTACACCTGAGAGTAACTTAAATAGTGATTCACTGTCCTTACAAATGTCCCAATATGCTGAGCAAAATAAAAAGCAGTTTGCAGAACTCCAAGCAAGCCACAAGAGGATGAAAAAATTAACAGACTCCATGGAAAAAATTTTCAAAAACATTCCAGAGGGACATGCTCAATTGAGCAAAGCCTCTGAAGAAACTAACAAAAGACTGAATCAAGTCTTTGAAGAAAAAAACCACAGAAAAAAGGACAGGGATTTTCTGGATCAAGACATAAACAAACTGTTTAATGTCTACCATAACATGAATCCCCAACCACAAGTCCATGTTGTGGATAATCCATATCACCAAGGGGAAATCAAACCAGATGCCTTATTGGTTCTCAGCCTGTGACTCAAAACCAGAGCACAAGCATGACAGCCAATATACCATAAATCAATGGTATATCCAAGATACCACCAAAAAATAGAGTTGAGCCAAATTAGCTCAAAGGATATCAAAAGAAAGAGGAAACTCAGCTCTTTCTGAAAATCTAAGTCCCATCACCATAGGACAAAGAATAACAAAGTAATTCATGCTCAAAGTTACTGTTGAGCATAAACCTTAATTTTCACCTCTCATCTGAAATACAGAGTAAGAGGCTTAACCCCATTAAATGGGTATTAAGAATAAAGCTTTAAGCCAGGGCTATCCAATGGTACCAGCCAAACTGAGCTAGCACCAGTATTACTGAAGTTATGGTCAAATTCAGGCCATATAAGGGTGAACAAAACATTCACCTCTCATCCAACTTCTACAGTTTTGGTGTGAGATACCTCAAGTGGGGTCTTTTTGGAAATATCACAATCAGGGCTATCTGATGGTGTCATCCATTTCCTCATATCTCAGCTGTAGCAGAAGCTATGGGGCAAACAATCCCAATACAGATTTTTGTATAAACCACCAATATGTACAAACAACTTTTACATGGTATTACTTTGCCATTTTTAATGATAACCATATCAATTGAGGTATCATTGTGTAGAACACATTCAGGGCTACACACTGAACCAAATTTGAGGTTGATATCTCAAAAACTGACAAATGTATGGCTGTTTTAAGGTCAAAATCCCACAGTTTGGGAATACAGCCTTATAGTGGGATACAATCCCATAAGTATGATTATGAGGTTTCAAACAGACGCAGAAGCTTATTTATACTTCAATACCTCATAGTTAAGTCAAATATAGAGGTCCATATAGGTTGTGTACAGTTTCTGACGCGTCAGAAGCACCAGAACACACCTGTAAACTCCATTGGTGAAAGGTTTCACCCTGTATAGGGTAAAAATGACTACTTGTGGTTCTAAAGCCACATTTCAACCCAATAATAGCCTGTATTGAGTGTATAGAACCACAAACCAGCCCACAGTAGTGAAAACTTTCACTCTGTGGTCGTGTGCAGAGGGAAACCACCACCCACTACCCCAGAACAAGATAAAAGGAGGCTTTGCCTCACCAGGAAGCAAATCCAGCATCCTGTTCTTGATATTCTTACGTGGTATAACTTCTTAAAAGAAGTGGTACTCTTAGAATTTAACAGGTATAATTATAAGTTTAATTATTGTAGGGTTTGTTATTGTAAACCAACAGACAAAAGCTGAACCCAGGGCTATCAGCAGCACTCACCATCACTAAATTATTTTAGTATAGCCCTTTTACTCATATTCCCACTTTAAATATCATCATCATTTTTGTGTCACACTCAGAGTTATAGTTTGTATTATCATTTTGAAGCTACATCATAGAGTCACCCTGACATTGGTGAATAAGTCAAGATCTGCATTTCAATACCAGGCTTGATACAATGTGTGTCACTCTGAGAAGGAAGCCTTAAAATAGCTCCCAGGGGCCTCAAGCTGGCCCAAATTCTCTGGAACAGGAGAATATGATAATATGGAGATCATAGATTATATTGATTGACTCTTCATTGATGTTCAAAGCATACCAGACTACTGGATTATTGCTAGAATTAATACACCATTCAAAGGATATGCTAGTATTTGGTACACAGAAATGAAAGAAATCCATGGCAGAAGGAACCTGCCATGGTGGAAGATTCAACTCATCCAAGGGTACAGCAATGGTACTTGGATATGGCAGAGAACCATGTCATTTGAAAATGACGAGTACTCTGTGGACAAAGATCCATATGAATGGTGTCTCAGACAGTCTAAAAGACTTAAAGCCATTGATCCTCAAATGAATATTAAGATGAGGAATCACAAAATCCTGACACAAATGCCAGGAGAGCTAGAGCATCCAGTGAAATGCAGATGCAACCATAATTGCACTCTAGATGACATTGAAAATACCTTACAAGATATAAGGAAAAGAAAAAATATAGGGAAGTATTAACCATATAAAAGCAGTTGTTTCAAACAGAAACAACCTTTCAGGGTGGAGTTTAAAGAAAAACCCAGGGGAAGAGTGGCAGAAGTGGCTAAGAAGAAGAATTCTTGTCACAATAGCAGTTCAACAGACCATTATGGCGATAACTGTCCAAAGGCAAAGAAGAAAGTCTATTCCATTGAGAAAGTCCCAGAGGAGGAATCCCCCACAGAGGATTCTGAATCAGACTTAATGGGTGCTGCCATCAGAGAACAATCTGATCAAAACCAAGACCCAAGAGAGGAATTCCTGGTGGAGTACCAAGAAGAAACACCACTAAAAATTTAGGAAATACAGTTAGAAGCAGGCATGCCACAAGACACTGCAAATAAAAACTTGTTTAAACACACGCAAGATGCACAAACATTCCTAGTCACACCAAGTACAGGAATTTCATACATTCATGGGACAGCCACAAATATGATTGTTTGCATAGAGAATTCTCAACACCCATTGATCATTGAAATTGGAGAACACTGCTCAATAGTGGCCAGAAACTATCTGGATCACCACTTCCGAAATTGGGAAAAAGAACTCTTGCCAACCAAGGCAAAGAAATTCAAAAATGCATCAGGGAAGATGACTACCATTTCAAACATTATCAAGCAAATGATCATACCCCATAGGAAAGGTAATACAAAACTCAATCCAGAGTTTGTTGTAATTGAAGATTCCCACATACAAGGGTTTTAACTGGGAACATACTACCAGAGGATGTATGGCATTGATATTTCCAACAGTAAAAATAGACATATTACTATTGGTACAAACAAGGAAAAGAAATTTTCACTTGAAATATACCATATATCTTTCCATGACCCTCTAGAAGAGTTACTAAATGAATTCAGGGAGGTCCAATTCAGCACTACCCTCACCAATAAACACAAACTCAGCTTACTGAAGATGCTGAGGAAAAATAGACCAGCATTTGCCATTGGCAAAGAACCATTAGGCAAAATCAGAGGCCATGATATAGAATTATGCTTGGATGTTGAAGGCCCTATCCACCCATGCTGGGAAGACCTCCATACCCAGCAAGCTTGAAGACTAGGAAGGAAATTGAGAAACATATGGATGACCTCCTAGAAATAGATGTCATCAGGAAGATAGGACACAGTGAAATGGTGGAAATCACTACTCCTGTCCTTATCACTTGGAATGATTGCAAATCTAGGCTGTGTGGATATTTCAGAGCCCTGAATAACTACACAAAAGCTTACAGGAACCATATACCCAGGATACCTAATTCCCTAGATAAACTGGCAAAAGCCAAATACATAATCAAAATGGACTGTATGAAAGGATTTCACCAGAATGGAGTTAAACCAAATTCCATGAAAGTACTCAGAATGATATGCCATATGGGTATATATGAGTACACCAGAATGCCATTTGGCATCAGCAATGCACCAGCCCACTTCCAAAGGATGATGGAAACAATATTTCAAGAAGAAATATTGGAAGGCTTGTTGGTAGTGTATATCTTGATGACATCATTATATACTCAGAGACATTGGAGGACCATATGCAGTACATAGACAGAGTTCTAAGTAAATGCACACCCATTGATCTGAAAATTTAACTTAAAGAGTGCAATTTTGGCCAACAAGAGTTACTAACTCTAGGACATAAATCTCAGGTCTTAGTCTGGACATAGAGCAGAATAAAGTAGCAGTAGTACTGTTAAAACCAGTACCAAAGAACCTCAAAGAGATGCAATCTTTCCTTTTATTTGCTAGCTACTACAGAAACCACATAAGAAATCTTGCCCACATAACTAGTAGCCTATTCAAGTTATGTTCAAAGGATGTAGTTTTTGAAGTTACCAAGGAGAGAAGGGATGCATATGAGAGGATAAAACATGAATTCACACATGCACCTGTTCTCATCTTACCTTACTTTGAACTACCCTTCAAGTTATACATAGATGCAGCATGTAGCCAAGGCTTAGGAGAAGCCCTTCACCAGAGACAAATTGTGGATGGTGAACCAAGAGATGGAGTAATATGCTACATCTCTAGGAAGCTGAAAAATTCGGAAGCCAGGTATGGGGCCACCCAGTCTGAATGCCTATGCTTAGTCTGGGCCCTGGAAAAACTCCACTATCATTTTGAGAGTGGAGTCTTTGAAGTCTACACAGACTGCACAGCCTTGAAGTCTTTACTAAACATGAATAATACCAACCGACACATGTTGAGGTGGAAAATAGCCATTCATGAGTATAGGGGAAATATCACCGGCATATACAAGGAAGGAAAAAGCCATACCAATGCAGATGGCCTTAGTAGATGGCCACTGGACAATGTCAAAAGCAATCCAGCTCATGACCCTGAAGTAGCAGCCAAGATCCCTACCCATTTCATGGAAATATATAGGAGGAACAACTTCAGTTTTTATGAATGGGAACCAGAAAGTGGTACCCCAGTCAGTGGAGACACTGGATCAGAAGGAACAGAAACTCCCATATTGGGAATAAGCTCCTCATAGCTGCACAATAAATTTCTTAATGCAGTGGTGAAGACATATGCCAAACACAAACAGTGTGGCATATTGTTGGAACTGCTTTGACAAAAGTACAGGAGCCCAGAACTAGAATCCCAGTTAGAGGAACCCTGGTTGAGGGACTATCAGGATAAGAAATATTTCTTTATACATGACCTGTTCTACCATAGAGAGAAGCACACAAGTACTCTCAAGGTAATAGACATAGACCATATATCCCTGATCCTGCAAGAATTCCTTGCCTTCCTGTATATGAGACACATGATTGAAGACAGTACCAGGGAGAGGGTAGCAAGCACAGCTTGGTGGTCAAAATGGGAATAAAAGTTGAGTGAATATATCAAGACTTGTGAAAGATGCCATAAGGCAAAGAGAAATCATGGGAATAAATATGGGCTACTTCAGCACATAGAAGAACCCAAGCACCCATGGGAAACCATCAATATGGACTGGGTTACAGGACTTGTCCCAGGAGGCAAAAAAAACTTCAATGCTTGCCTAATCATAGTTGATAGGTTCAGCAAGAGTGTGAGGTTCCTACCATGTCACAAGGAGGACACAGAAATGGATACTGCTTTGTTATTTTGGAATAATATGACATCCACCTGTGGAGTCCCTAAAATTATGATTAATGATAGGGACCCAAAATCTACATTAGAATTTTTAACCAACTTGTATGACATTCTGGGTACAAAGCTTTCATTTTCTACATATTACCATCCACAAACAGATGGCCTAGCTGAAAGGATGATCCAAACCTTGGAGGATATCCTTAAAAGGGTCTGTGCATATGGCACAGAATACAAGGACCATGAAGGACACACCCATGACTGGGTTACCCTTCTACCAGCAGTATAACTGGCTTATAATACTAGTCAGCATTCTACCACAGGTAAGTTACCTTCACTAGTAGAAAAGGGGTGGAAACCCCTGTTGCCTGTGCATCACTTGAAGAACAATCTTCTCACCATCAACCCCACAGGCAAGGACTTCCATGATATGTGGAAGAGGGCTTGTGACACAGCTGCCAAATGCATAGCTGAGGCAAAAGAATGAAACAAAAAGAGGTGGGATAAATCAGACATGGAACCTGACCTTAAAGAGGGAGACCAAGTGTTAGTGTCTATGCTAAGCTTCAAAAATCTCAAGGGACAAAGGAAGATGAGAGATTCATTTGTAGGGCCCTTCACTATCATTAATCTGATAGGGCAAAATGCAGTGGAAGTCAAACTCACAGAGGAATTTTTGAGGAAACACCCAGTATTCCTGGTGAGTCTGATTAAGCCATACTTCTAGACCAAGGATGATAAGTTCCCCTCCAGGAAGAAGAATCCCACTCCACCAGAAATAGTGGAAGTGATGTAATTCCCTGGCCCTGTGAAGAAAATCATCAAGGCCAGGAAGATTTGACTGAATGGTAAAGACCAGAGGCAGTACTTGGTCAGATTTGAAAACCAGAAAGCAGATAAAGACAAAGGGTTGGCTGAAGATGCCATACCTGATGGTAACCTTCATATAAGGATATTAAGGGACTCTAGGAGGACTGAACAGTCTCATCAATGATGAGAATTTTTAGAGAGAGGGTATGTCAGCCTGTGACTAAAAACCAGAGCACAAGCATCACAGCCAAATACCATAAATCAATGATATAGCATAGATACCACCAAAACATGGAGCTGAGCCAAATCAGCTAAGAAAGTATCAAAAGAAATAGGAAACACACCACTCTCTAAATAGAAAACTCCCACCATTGTAGGACAAAGAATAACAAAGTTATTCCTTCTCAAAGTTGTTCCTGAGCATAAACCTTAATTTTCACCTCTCCTCTAAAATCCAGAGGAAGAGGCTTAACCTAATCAAATGGGAATTCAAAATGAATCTCTAAGTCAGGGATATCCAATTGTACTAGCCAAATTGTGCTTCCACCAGAATTACAGAAGTTATGACCAAAATAAGGTCAAATAAGCGTGAATAAAATATTCACCTCTCAGCTAACCTCTACAGTTTTAGTGTGAGATACCTAAAGTGGGGTCTTTTTGGAAAGAGAAAAATCAGGGCTATCTGATGGTGCCATTCATTTCCCCATGTCTCATCTAAAACAAAAGTTATGGGGCAAACAAGTTCCATAAGAATCTTTAGCAAATCATACATATGTACAAAAAAACTTTGTACATGGCATACCTTTGCCATAATTAATGATAACCATATCAAATGAGGTACCGTTGTGTAGAAAAAATCCAGGGCTACACAAAGAGTCAACTTCGAGCTTGATATCTCAAAAACTGACAAAGCTATGGCAGTTTTATGGTCAAAATCCCACAGTTAGACCAATACAGCCTTACTGTGGGATATTCTCCCATAACTATGATTATGAGGTGTCAAAAAGACAAAGCAGCCTTTTTATTCTTGAATAACTCATAGTTTGGTAAATAATGGGGTCCTTTACAGGTTCTGTACAGAATTGTAGGCATCTTACACGTCAGAAGAGGGCCAAGTGGTCCCCAGATGAAAATTCTCACCCTGTATTGGTGAAAACTGCCCAGATGTGGGTTGAAAACCACATCTGAGCCCGATACAGAGCATAAAGACACTATGAAAGCCACAAGCCAGTATCTGGAAGTGATAAATCTTTTCTTCCTTTACGTGGATAGCTCTGGAGGACTTTTTCATCCAAGTTTAGGATAAAAAGGAGCCTTTTCTCCACCAGAAAACATTTCCTCATCCTGCTCTTGAATTCCTAAGTAGTACAACTTTCAAAAACAGTTATACTCTTGGAAAATAATCAGGTATAATTATAAAGTTAACTATTGTAGTCTTTATTATTGTAATCCAACAGGTAAAGATACACCCAGGGCTTTCAACAGGACTCACCACCACTATTACTCAATAGTAAAGCCCTTGATATCCTTTTATTAAGCCTCTATAATTATCAAGAATCTTTTTATTACTATTTTCATCATTTCTCAGTCATAGTTAAAGCTTGTAAGTACTATTCAATAAAATTTATAATAGACTCAGCCTGACACAGAATGTGTTGTCCTGAGTTGATATAAATAATAGGATAAAAAATATAACAAACAGAAAGATTTTTTCCTGAAAAAATAGAATATATAAAATTAGTTCATATCTCTTTTGTTCTTTGATGTTTATATGACATTTATTTCAATTAAGATCATTATCGGACATGAAGGAAGTGTTATTAACATTTATTTGAAATTTGCCAAAGAGCTTTTGCAAGACAAATTCCATCTTCAGCCTATATAAAGGATTTGTTTCCAAAAGCTTAATTCAATGCAAGTTTTGTAATTGGATTAAGAAAAAGATAAATTCAAAATCCTTTATTTAGAAGCTAGTAAATAAACACTTCTATTGGGGTTTTCCTTGCTTTCAATAAGAGATTCTATTCTTAATGCTATGAGTGGTCTTAAAATTTGTCAGTGAGAATCTTGATGATATTACTATTAATCAAGAGTACTATGACTTTCATTATGAAATATAATGAATAGACTTACCATCACCGCAAATAAATGAATAGCTGGGTAATTACTTCTTTTACTTGCTAAAGAATACTAGTAGTAAAATAGTGAGCATTAATTGCTGATTAGAATCAATTACACGGAGTGTTATTAATAAAATGTCTTACCAAGATGATATAAAGCTATTCTGATTGATAATTTTCTTTTACAAGAATAATTATATTTTAATTGTTGAAGAAAACTACAACTATAGAAAAAAATTAAGAATTAATTCAACACTCACTAATACTACAAAAAAAACCTGAAAAGAATTGGAAGAGTCATTTGATGCATCAATTGTTAATTTATAAGATAAAAATTGATTTATAAAATCAATACAACAATAGACCAGTTAAAGACTGTAAGAAATAGTTTTTTCCTTTGATTTCCCTTATTTCTGATTTATTTGGAAAGATATTAACTAATACTTACTTGTTGGTACTAACTATAATATTGAATAATAGGATTGTTCTGGAAAAAATAGAAAGAGTGGGCCCCTTTTAAGTCTAAAAGAGGTCACATAAATGTGCCATAGAGAAAAGTAAAAAGCCAGTGAGTGAGAAACTTTTAACCTTAGTTGGTTTAAATATTACATCACTTCTGGTCATGTGGAATTGTCATAACTACTTAATTAAGTCAATCTACATGACTACCAACCCATTTATGGCTGAGAAATGAAAGCGTAACAGCTTTAAATGTGATTTTATTTCAAATGAACATTATTGTCTCAAGGTTATTATTTTTATTGAAAATTTAATCACAAGTTGTATTTTCTGTGAATATTCAAAGATTAAGTGTTTTACATGAAATAATCAAAAATGGACTGTAAGTAAAACTGCTAATTTGAATCATAAAGCTATAGATATTATTGATTTTGGTGTTAATGATTAGTTTCTACATTGGTCTTGAAGCTTTCAGAAAGATTCCTCAAGAACTTTATTGTTAATAAATCCTTAATTTTTTCCCCTCCTTTCTACATAGAATAGCAAATCATATAGTTACAGCTAGCTTAAATGAGGTACCTTCATGGATACTAGTACAAAAGAGCTTTAACTACTCCTTTTGGGGCTTATTCATGGAAAAAAAATTAATAATGTTAATGTTTAAAGTATTCAGAGTTTCTCATTATCTGCTTGTCAAGTCAAAATGGCAGCTTATTTGCTCTTTTCTCATGATTTAAGGAGATTTCCACTTGGTAACCACTTTCCCAAAAGGTTTTAAGATAATTTTTGGGGAATGATAAGCCATGGATTTGATATTTAGAGTCCTTAATGCCTCAGAGGATGTAGAAGTTGGGTACCCTGGATCTCTTTGATGTATTTTCCCCCTTAGCTATTTTCATATCAAAAGTAGTAATTCAGGCTTAAAGACTGATATCAACTGTTGGTGTATCAAAGCTGTATGGATTAATACAGTAATATCAAGTACCACAAACATGAATAACACTATTCTTAGTGTATATGTAACATGGAACTTCTCACATTCCCATTATTTTGGTATCAAATTAAGAAAAATAAGAATTTCACAATTATCTCATGTAGTATTTATGATGGTATTTGAAAATATTTTCCTTATTAACACCTCATAGAGTTAATTTAAGCTTATTTACCCTATGAAGTTACCCTAGGTGAATTATGATGTAGCATCAAAATCTAGCCTTGAATCCATGGATCTCCTTACAAAAAGTATTTATTTATATTTTCTTAAATTAAAAGTTATCTATTTTAAATAAATGCCTGAGTTATGTGTTATGCATAGCTAAAAAGGTATGTCTATATTAATTGTGGCCTATTTGGGTATGTAAAAGGTACCTCAAGGTTCACATTCCCTCACACAAAGAGAAATGGTGCTACAATATTTTTAATTAATAAAAAAAGAAAATACCGAAAGGGGTTTAATATCCACTGTAAAGCCTCTTTATATTACTCAGACAAAGTAATCAAAGAAAACCTTTAGGCATATTCAGGAATGGGGCCTTTTTTCATTCCTAAATATTCTCAAAGGCTTATTTTATTTGGGAATTTCTGATTCTTCTAGCCAATCGTCTTCATGTACTGGGTTTCCAAAAATGAAAAGATATCCCCTTTGATTTTTACCCCTGAGTCTCCTTTCTTGGATATCTTTTTGATATTTTTGTATTCATTCTGTTCCACTGGTGGTACAGTGAAAGGAGTTGTCTTCCTTAAAGGAAACAATTCTTTAGTAGCTGGTTGATACTGTTTAATCAGGCTGACTAGAAAGGTGGGGTGTTTGATTTTGAATTCATGAAAAACTTCCCAAGGGGATTTTGGTTCTTGAATATGAATAATGAGTCCAATTTTCTTTCCTGTGCCCCTGATTTCTTTTTGGCATATGTCATAAGTATGGAAATATTTGATGGTTTTTTCCTCTAAGATTGCCACCATTGATAGTTGTTGACTTTCAAAATTGTCCTCTCCTCTGATAGGTGTACAGAATGGATCCTACAATGACATTCATTTGAAATGGTATTGATAATAAATCTACTACATAATTTCATTACACAAGAATATTTTGTTCTATGATAGATTATGAAGTTCAAAAAGTGAAATATTCTGCCAGAATAAGAATCTTTTCATCCAATGAATTAACTAAATTGGTTTCCTTACATTCTTTATCAAATAAGAATGTTAAGATATGGCAATTATTGTCTTGCTTGCATTAATCTTTGACTTCTTTGAAGAAGTCAAGTGCAATGTCAGTGTTTTCAATTTCTTTAATTGAGATCTTGGCTTCTGCTTCTAGAGGTACATAAAATGGGCTATCAGGATTATTTTCTCGTTCCCATCAGATTTCTTATTTATATTTCCTTCCTTATGAGCTATTTTCATTTTTGTGTATTCTTGAATGTCTTTTTGCCATCTCAACATGTGTCTGTTGGGTGTTGTCATTTTCAGAAGTGATTTTACTGAATTACAGTCAGTTATCACTTCAAAAAAGAGAATAGTGTAATTTATCAAGTGCCCATACCAAACACAAGCATCATTTGGCTTTCACCATATCTGGCTTCTGATGCTTTGATCTTTCATGAGATATATGACCCTGGTCCTTCTGTTGGTTTTTCACCAATAATTTGGACTTGGTGTAGGGATTCACCTAATCCATCTCCACATGCATCAATGTAAGGTGTGCATATGAAACTTTGATTAAAAATCAAGTACTTTTCCTGTCCTCAAAATTTGTATAAGGTAAAAAATTAAGAAATAGTATGAAATAGTATTTTTAAGAGAAAACACGCAAATCTTATTGTTTTTAGCTTTATAAGTATAAAAAAATAATATCATAAAGATTTATTGTTTTACCAACAATAAAAATGTATCCAAAAATACTCTACAAGAGATATTTAAGGCTACAAAAAAAATTTCTTCAAGAGCAATTTCAATTGGAATGAATTGAGGAAAGAACTGAAAGTAATTAATTAAAGAACAGAGTCTTTAAAAAGATATTCAAAGAGAAAACACACCCAAAGGTGACCAGTGTGAATTTGGAAACAAAATGAAAAAGTTAACAGTGATGAAGGATGCTTTAATTCACTTATGGGGTGGTTCAAGTGGTAAAAATGACTATAAGAGTTACAAAAAATGATTATAATGATTCGTTCATGTGGTTAAAAGGTTTTAAACGATATTCAATGGGTGGTTGGAATCTTTTATTGATTGGTTTAACAGTGTTTAAACAAATTATAAAACAAAAAGATTCTAACATGAAGAGAAAAGTGGGGCAAAGAAGACATTCCTTTATATCCATCAATTTTCTTACTCCAAAAGTAAAACTTACTCTTTTCAGTCGTGGAAAAGACTCTGAAAACAGAAAAGCCAATTATGGCATCATTGAACCCTGTTTTAGACCAAAAAAGGGCTGGTTTTAGCCATTTTAGACCCTTATGTCAGCCATTACTATAGTAATACCTGGTCTAGAGCCTTCAAAACATGTCATAATGTATTTAAGAGATGTAGATACTAGATAAAACTGTTTTCGATAAGATTGTTTAACTTAAGGGTAGTTTTACCTCCTTGGCAACAGTTAAAACGGCCCTGGTTGGTATCAAAACCTCATCATCAAGTGAGTCACAGACCCTGTGACTCAATTCCAGGCCAAAAGTGATGAACCTTTGCATGGATTGTGACATCCCATGCCTGTCAGCAAGGATTTTGGGGGTCTGGCTCCCCCTTGGAGCTAGAGTACCTTTCCCCCCCAAAATTAATCTTTCCAATTTATTTTGTCTTTAATTCCTCATGATGTAACACACTTTTAATCTACACATACAATTTAATTGAGTTTCACAGTACACAGCTGTAATAATTGATACCTCATATGTAAATTACAGTTCACATATGTAATACACACACATGTGGTGTGAATTAAATTAAGGTCTTGAAAATTCTCAACTTTTGTACAAAAAATACCAAAACTTAATTTAAGCCTATTTAGAGTTGAGTTACAGAAACTTTACCCAGAGGTGACCCCATCTTATTTTTTATGAGGAATCCAATGGTGAAGTAGTTTTTTTGAGTTTATTTATTGGATAAAAAGTTATAATATATCTTATGTAACTTTTTACCCAAAATATTTTAATTTCATTAATTTTATTAAAAATTCATTTTTACTTAATTTTTTCAAGTAAAAATGCATTTTCACAATTTCAAAATTTAATGTAATTTTCATTTTTAGTTATAATTAAATTTTTATTTTTTTATATGAATTTGTATTCATATTTTAATTTTTATTTTGATAATATAAATAAATTTATTTTATTTATATTTATATCTTATTTTTTTCTTTGTGGTTTTTGGGTATATGAACATACCTCTAAGGCTCACATTCCCTCCCCCTAAAAAATAATATTGCTTTGTAATATTGTTATTTATAGTGTGTCTGAACCTTCTAAGAAGTTTAGTAGATTCAGGCATGTCCTTTTCTTCTAACCATTTGCCTTCACGAGCTGGGTCACTGTACCTAACAAGGTATTCCGTTACTCTATTGGTTCTCAACTTTTTTCTTTAAGAACATTGGTAATTTTCTTACTACCAAATGACTCCATAGGAGGTATAGCTTGGGGAACTTTATTCCTTAAAGCAAAATTTTCAGAAACACTAGATTTATATGGCTTTATCAAGCTCACTGGAAATGTAGGACGCTTACTGCTAAGTTCTTCGGATAGTTCTACTTCAACACCATTTTCTCCATGGAGGGACTTAATAGCAAAAGGTCCTGCAAAGGAATCTTTGAGCTTTTTACATCCTTTGATGTTATTGAAGTTAGTGGTGGATACAAGCACTAAATCTCCCATTTTGAAATCTGGAGTGGCATGTAACTTGTCCCATTTGTCCTTAGCATATGCAAAAGAGTCTTCCATCCACCTCACTGCATTCTTCCTAGCTTTATCTAGCATTCCTTTGAAGCTAGCAGCTGAGGACGTATTTTAATCAATTCTTTCCTCAAGGAATCTTAAGGTAGTTTGGGATTCCATCCTTTTCCTAGAATAGCAGGAGTTTGATTGGTACTGGCTTGAATGGATGTCTTATATGCCAATTCTAGTGCTGGTAAAAGAGTACACCAATCATGGGTAAATCCATCACAATCTTTGAATTCAAGGCCATATGCACAAAATCTTCTTACCCTGTCTTCCAAGGATTGGATCATCCTTCCAGCCAGACCATCAGTTTGTGGGTGGTAGGCTGTAGAGAAGGATAATTTTGTCCCAAATAGTTGGTGAAGATTTGTCCATAGTGCTGAGGTGAATTTGGGATCTCTGTCACTAATGATGTTTGCTAATATTCCAGTATATGATATTACTCTATTCCATATCAAAAGAGCTGTATCCATGGCTGTATCATCCTTGTGACATGGTAGAAAGATTGGAGTCTTACTAAGTCTGTCAACAATCACTAGGAAAGAATTATAACTTCAATCACCCCCTGGTGGCAGACAGGTTACCCAATCCATATGGACAATTTCCCAAGGTCTGCTGGGTTCTTGGATTTTGATCATATTTCCAAGTATTTTGCCAGTAGATTTATTTTCTTTTTGACATCTGTAACAGGTTTTGCAATACTTTGAAACCTCTTTCTGCCACATTGGCCACCATATGCAGGTTTTTCTTTTTTCTCTTGTTCTGTCCTCAGACAGATGTCCTGAGAAAGGGCTTTCATGGCATTCTTTAAGTACAAGAGTGATTAATGACTTGTCCACAACTGTCATGACACATTTATGCTTAGTTCTGTGGTAAATTATACCATCCAGTAAGTGGAATCTTCCTTCACCATATGATTTTCTCCATATCTCATCTAAGGCATGTATCAAACGACTGTCTTTACAGTCCTTAGTAAGTAATTGGCATAAAGTGCTACAATCTTTATCCTGAGTATAACTGTTTCTTACCTCCCAAAGAAAGTGGTGTTCAGGTCCATAACACTGATTACTTCTATGGGGATTTTCGGGCAAGCTTCCTCTGGAACATAAGCAGGATTATCAATATTATTTGGTAATGGCCATCTTCTCAGTCCATCTGTATTTTTATTAATATTCCCATCTTTATGAAAAATGGTCATACTTCCCCTATACTCTTGTATGGCTATTTGCCATCTGAGAATATGTCTGTTAGGAGTCTTCATGTTTAAAAGTGACTTAACAGCAGTACAATCTGTCATTAATTCAAAGCCACATCCTTCCAGAAAGTAATTTAGCTTCTCCAAGGCCCAGACAAGGCATGAGCACTCCATTTGACTGGCTTCAGTTGGTTTGATTTGCCTAGATATGAAGGGTATGGATCCTTCCACAGGTTTCTCATTGATAATCTGGACTTGATGAAGTGCAGCACCAAGCCCATCTCCTGATGCACAAATATAAAGCTTAAAAGGCAGCTTAAAGTCTGGCATCACTAAGAGTGGAGCAGTGGGCAAGGCTTGCCTCACAGATTCAAAGTCCTTGACTCTGTCAGCAGTCATTTCAGATACTGTGTCTTTGTCACATAATTAATAAAGATGTCTTGCTATTGATACCAAATCTCTAATATATTTCCTGTAATATCTCGCAAACACCAAAAATGACTGAATTTCTTTTTTGTTCTGAGGCATGGGTTTCAGCAATACTTCTGAAACCTTGTTTTTGTTGATTCCAAGGGAGAAAACAGATACTACATGTCCCAGTACTTTAAGTTCTTTAAATCCAAAATGGCATTTCTTTCAAGAAATTTTGGTTTTCACAGCTTGCAATTTTGTCAAAACTCTGGATAATCAGGATATATGTTCTTCCCAAGTTTTGGAACAGACAATAATGTCATCAGTATAAATGATTGACCATCCTTCTGAAAGTTCTTCTGGGAAGATTTTATTCATCATTCTTTGGAAGTATGAAGGTGCATTCTTGATACCAAAAGGCATCCTTAAATATTCATATACTTCACAAAGAACAATAATTCCCAAGTATTTTCTTGACCTTGGTGTCACCACATTCTGATGAAATCCTTTAAGGGCATCCATAGTGGTTATATACACTGCTTGAGATATCTGGGTAAGGCAAATTTGAATTTTTGGTAATGGGTATTTGTCTGGAACCGTGTAAGTGTTCAGAGCTCCAAAGTCCCCAACCATTCTATATTTTCCATTATGCCAGGGAACTATGACTGGTGTAGTTATTTCTACTTCTTCATTATGGCCAATGTTTCATATCACACCAAGGTCTAGAAGTTCTTTAATATGAATTTCCAGAGCTTCTCTTGATTTAGGACTTTCTTGATATGCAGGTCTTCTTAAGAGTGGTGGATAGGGTCTCTCAATATTCAGGATAATGTCAACTTCATGACCAATAATTTCCACCAAAGGTTCTTTCTCTGATGCAAATGCTACTCTGTGGTCATATAAAAGGGCAGAAATTTCATTTTCCTGACTATCAGTAAGATTAAGGCTTATCTCAGCTTCATTTAACTGTTCAGATTTGAATCTTTCCAACTCTAAGCTGACTGGTGCTACTTTACTTACTGTAATTTGTTTTTTCAATGGTAAAAAGACAAATTTTCAACACTTATTGTCTCCAATAGTAAAGTATCTGTCCTTGTTATTATGTAAGTCTATTCCATACATAATCAAATAGTAATTTCCTAATATTAAATCACTACTATAGAAATTTTCCATAACAAAAAAATCAACAGTGATTCTTAAATTTGCATTAATATGTGGAAATATGACACTAGTCTCAAAGATTCCCAATTCTTTCATTGGATTACTTGCACTATTGAATTTTATACCATCACTTGGTAACAATTGGTCTTCAAAATTTGGCAAACAAGTCTTAAGAAATAATTTTACAACACAAGAGCAGAAAGCTCCTGGTTCAAGTAAATGCTTAGTGGGCTTGTTGTCAATTACCACTTCTGTTATACAGAAGTTACCAGCAGTATAACCTTTTCCCCCGTTTGGTTTGATTTTCATCAGTTGTGCATATTTTATTTTTGACAAATCAATTTGACCATTTCTTAATTGTGGCAAGTGGGAATAAGATTCCATGATTTCAAAAGTGGCATTGATATTTTCTATATCTTTTGAAGATTCAGAAAATATTGATGACTTATTATCTGAATTTTCTTCAATTATATTATCCTCTTTTTCCACATCAAATTCTTTTGCAATGTCAATTTCATTGATTTTCCGCCTCTTTGGAAATGTATTGGCTAAGTGGGTGGTGCTTTGGAAAATATGGCACTTTCTCATTATATCTGCAGAGTTATACTCAACATTATTAAAGTTTTATTTGGGCTTTTTGTCCACAGAATCTTTACAAGATGTATTAAACCTTGTTTTGAGATTCACCCTACTAGAAACAATGCTGGTTCTGGTGGATACTTCTTCCAATATGTTAATAATATCTTCTTCTGAAGCTTGTTCAGTAGTACTGCTTTTGACAGCATGCTCTAAGTCACCTCAACATTGTCTCAGAATCTTTCTGTGGATCATAAATTCTGACATTTCAGGATACAATGCTGTTAATCTGTCTTTTTGTTGGAAAAACCATGGTAACAATTTGTCTTTATCAGTATCAAATTTGGCAGATTCAAAGGCTGGTTCCACTTTAAGCCTCCAAGCATCATTGGCCCATTTTTTGATAATTTGGGTTTTCTACCAAGTCCAACTTTGGTGTCCATGTGCTTGTCTTAATTTGATATACCATCTGTGAGCTGATCTGGCAAAGAAGGTGTAGAATCTTGCTGTTACCAATCTGTCTGGTAATTAAAAATCTTCTTTAATCATGTCAATATGTGAGCCTTAGAGGAATTTTCATATACCCAAAACACCACAAATGATAAATTAAGATACAAATATAAATAAAATAAGTTTATTTATATTATAAAAATAAAAATTGAAATAGAAATACACATTTAAATTTAAAAATTAAAATTTAATTATAATTTAAAAATAAAATTACAATAAAAATCAACATTATGAAATTACATTTTTATGTATAAATTAAGTAAAAATGAATTTTTAATAAAACTTATAAAATTAGAATTTTTTTGGTAAAAAGCTATATAGAATATATTATAACTTTAAATAATAAAGAAACATAGAGAAATTATCACACCATTGGATTCCTCAAAAAAATAAAGTAGGGTCACCTTTGGATGAAATTTCTGGCACTCAACTCTAAATAAGCTTAAATTGAGTTTTTAGTATTTTTTGTACAAAAGTTTGAAAATCCTCAAAAACCTTGATTTAATTAACATCAAATTTGGTGTTAACCATCAATTTTTGTGTTAAAATTGAGGTGTTGTGTTTAGTTTAGAAGTTATGAGGAATTGAAGTATTTTCAATTGAAATTTCAAAATGTGCGTGTGTATTACATAAGTGAACTTTAATTTACATATGAGGTATCAATTATTACAGATGTTTAATTGAAAACTCAATTTAATTACATATGTAAACTGTAATTGTATTACATGATGAGGAATTAAAGAAGAAATAAATTGGAGAGACTAATTCTGGGGGGGGAAAGACACTCTAGCTCTAAGGGGGAGCTAGACCCCCAAATTCCTTTCTGACTGGCGTGGGATGTCAAAATCTACGCAAAGGTTCATCACTTTTGGCCTTGCATTGAGTCACAGGGTCTGTGATGCAATTTATGATGAGGTTTTGATACCAACCAGGGTAGTTTTAACTACTGCCAAGAGGGTAAAATTACCCTTGAGTTAAAACAATGTTAGCAGAAAACGTTTTAACTGGTTTCTGCGCCTCTTACACACATTCTGAGGTGTTTTGAAGGCTCTAGACCAGGTATTGCTATAGTAATGGCTGATTTACGGGTCCAAAATGGCTTAAAGCAGCCCTTTTTTGGTCTAAACCAGGGTTCAATGATGCCATAATTGGCTTTTCTGTTGTCAGACTGTTTTTCCCAACTTACAAGAGTGAATTTTACTTTTTGGAGTAAGAAAATTGATGGCTATAAAAGAATTTCTTCTTTGCCCCACTTTTCTCTTCATGTTAGAATCTTTTCCTTTTATATTTAGTTTAAACACTGTTAAACCAATCAATAAAAGAGTCCAATGACCCTTTTTTAAACATTTTGGACCTTCTAACCACAGGAAGATAAAATCATTATAATCATTGTTTGTAACTCTTATAATCATTTTGACCCCTTAACCACCCCAAAAGTTAATTGAAACATCTTTCATCACTGTTAACTTTGTCAATTTGTTTCCAAATCCACTCTGGTCACCTGTGGGTGTGTTTTCTCTTTGAATATCTTTTAAATAATTTGTTCTTTAATTAGTTGCTCCCAGCTCTTTGCTCAATTAATTTCAAGTGAAATTTCTCTTGAAGAAATTTCTTTTGTAGCCTTAAATATCCTTTGTAGAGTATTTTTGGATAAATCTTTATTGTTGGTAAAACAATAAAGCTGTATTATATTATTGTTTTATACTTAAAAAGTTGAAAAACAATAAAATTGGCGTGTTTTCTCTTTAAAAATACTATTTCATACTATTTTTAAATAATTTTACCTTATACAAATTTTTGAGTACAGGAAAAGTACTTTATATTTTATCAAAATTTCATATCCACACCTTACATTTGGGGTCCCAGCCATGATATTTTACCTGTGACATGATTTTTTGTTTTTTCAATCTTTTTTCTTATATTGAAAAACTCAAAAATATATGAAAAACTTCTAATTCAGTAAATCCTTGAAAAATAATTTCTTTTTATAATTATAAGTGAGGCTTTCTTTTTATTTCTCTTTTAAAAAGCCTTTTTTTACTTAATTAATTGGCTTTTTCCATTAATTTTAGTGTCTGACAACGTGGTAAGACAAGAAAATATTGAAACAGCCTCCACAGCTACTAGCATTACTCCTGCAAGCACTGTGATTTCTGACCATAATAGCAATGTTACTATAACTAAGAATAACTAATAAGAGCCAATTTCTTCTGAATTGATCAACTTGGATATCAGTAATACTCTTCAGAAAGCTAAAAATTTGGCAAATAGTAAGTTTTTGACGTAAAACTACTATTTTAAACCTTTTTAATCATAAAAAATGCTTTCAACCAGATCAGGAGCCAGCTTTAAGCCCCCAAGAAGCTTCCAAAAAGGTCATAGACGTTATTATGGGAGAAGCCAATCAGATGCAGAAGGACAAGGGTTGTTAAAAGACTTCCACAAAATAAATTGTCCAATTCTGAAGCTGATGATATTATTTTACCTTAAAAAAGAGCTGACACCGCCACAATATGCCTCAGTGGACATTTACAAAGCCAGAAAGAAGGCTTACAACAATGCACTCCAGCACAAAGAGTACCAGATCCTTTCAGATCTGTGGAAAAGCTGCATGAGCTCATACCTGACTGTAAGAAAATTCCTGGGTCATCCAGACACTTGCAAGTTACTCAATGGATGTCATCCATTGATGAAAAAGAAGAATATGATGCTTTTAACAGCAGAATGGAGGAAAAACAACCCACCACCACCAAAGCAAGTGAGAAGACCAGCCCCAGTGGCCAGCAGCAGCAATTCCAACGTGAAAAAGCAGCCACAAGCTCCAAACAAGGGCAAAGGGAAGGCACCAGCCCCAAAGACTTACAGCCAGGGATACAGGATTCCAAGGATTCAGCAGGATGCCATGGAAAATGTATTTCAGATGGCCAGAACCATGATGGAATTACAGAAGAAGGAGGAAGCCAGATTAAGATTCCAGAAATGATTCCTGACATATTTGATTCCATCCCACAGTTGTATGAAGCTATAAATGACGTGTAAAACATCTTTCTGATAAAAATGAAACCATTTGTAACAACATGAAAACAAACAGCTTGAGTCTGTGACAAATTAATGAAACATTTATGTGTTTTGAAAGGGTTTTAGGAACAATTGAAAATCTCAATAATGATAACTATTTTGGCAATAAAATAAATGAACAATCTGCCATTAATAAAGAGTTAACAGACAAATATTCTAAATTCAATATTGATGACATAATTGAAACAAGAATTAGCAAGCCATAAATATTATCAAGACAGATAACAAGAAAGTCCTTGATGACATTTCAAACTTATTTACTGAAGTAAAGACATATACAATTGCCTTGAAAAAGTGTTTTTATGCTTCACAAGAAGAAGTATCAAAATTATCAATGAAATTTAATCAAGTCACTGCTGATAATACAAGACAGACAGTGTTATGGCAAGAGCTGACACATAAGGAAGACATGTATAAAACTGAAGTAATGAATTCAATACAAGCCTTCCAACAAGAATACAGGAACTCCCAAAGGTGTAGCGACAGTAAAATGAATGATATTGAAAGAATACTGAACACCTTACCAAGAATGTCTACACCTCTGAATCAAAATGAGGGCACAAGGATTCCAAATCCACAAGTATTCGATCCTGATAATTCACAGTTAAAAAATGAATTATTCACTTCTTTTCATAAATTTGAACCATCAATGGGCCAAGCACTTTTAAAAGAAGTACCAAAGCTTAAAGAATGGCCTCACTTCAGTGGTGAAGTTGAATATGACCATATGGAATTCATCAGAGGAATTGACATTATTAAAGAATATTTTGAATTAACAGAAAGATTGGTAACAGCAAGATTTAAAACCTTGTTTACCAGATCAGCTCACAGATTTTATATCAAATTAAGACAAGCACATGGACACTAAAGTTGGACTTGGTGGAAACCCAAAATTATCAACAAATGAGTCAATGATCCTTGGAGATTTAAAGAGGAGACAGCCTTTGAATCTGCCAAATTCAATGCTGATAAAGACAAAGCTTTACCATGTTTCTTCCAACAGAAAGACAGACTAACAGCATTATACCCTGCAATGTCAGAATTTATGATCCACAGAAAGCTTCTGAGACACTGTTGAGGTGACTTGGAGCATGCTGTCAAAAGCAGGACTACTGAACAATCATAAGCAGAGGATATTATCAATATATTGGAAGAAGTAACCACCAGCACCAAAATTGTTTCTAGTAGGGTGAATCTCAAAACAATTTTCAATACACCTTGGAAAGATTCTGTGGACAAAATCCCCAAAGAAAATCCTAATCATAAGTATCAATATGCAGATACCGTCAGAAAAAGCCATGTTTGCCCAAGCACCACCCATCTAGCCAATACATGTCCAAAAAGAGATGAAATCAATGAAATTGATATTTAAAAGGAACCTGATGTTGAAAAAGATGACATAATTGAAGACAATTCAGATGATAAGTCATCAACATTTTCTGAATCTTCAAAAGATATATAAAATATCAATGCCACCTTTGACATCATGGAATCTTATTCCCACTTGCCACAATTGAGAAATGGTCAACTTCATTTATCAAAAGTTCAAGATGCACAACTTATGAAAACCAAACCAAACAGGGGGAAAGGTTATACAGCTTTTAACTCCTGTATAACAGAAGTGGGGATTGACAACAAGCCCACTAAACGTTTTATTGACCCAGGAGCCTTCTGCTCTTGTGTTGGTAAATATTTTCTCAAAAACTGTCTACCAAATTTTGAAGACCAATTGTTACCAATTGATGGTATAAAATTCAATAGTGCAAGTAATCCAATGAAAGTATTAGGAATTTTTGAGACCAATGTCATATTCCCACACATCAATGGGAATTTAAGAATCACAGTTGAATTTGTTGTTATGGAAAACTGCTCTAGTACCCATTTCATATTGGGAAATGACTATTTAATCATGTATGGGATAGATTTGCATAACAACAAAGACAGATACTTTACTATTGGAGACAATAAGCGTCAGAAATTTGCCTTTTTGCCATTTAAAAGACAAATTGCAGTAAATAAAGTATCACCAGGAAGCTTAGAGTTGGGAAAATTCAAATCTGAACAGTTGAAAGTAGCTGAAATAAGCCTTCATCTTACTGATAAACAAGAAAAGGAACTTTCTTCCCTTGCGTATGACCAAAAAGGAGCATTTTCTTTAAACAAAGAACCTCTAGGAGCAATTATTGCTCATGAAGTTGACATCGTTCTCAAGATTGGAAGACCTTCTCCACCAATCTTGAGAAGACCTGCATACCCAACAAGTTTCAAGTCAAGAGAAGCTCTGGAAACTCATATTAAAGAGGTTCTAGACCTTGGTTTAATAAGAAAGGTTTGTCATAATGAAGAAGTAGAAATAACTACACCATTCATAGTGGAATGGAATAATGCAAAAGCCCGAATGGTTGGAGACTTTAGAGCTCTAACACTTACACTGTTCCAGATAGGTGCCCAATACCAAATGTCCAAATTGCCCTTACTCAAATATCTCAAGCAGTGTATATAACCACTATGGATGCCCTTAAAGGATTCCATCAAAATGTGGTGACCCCAAGAGCAAGAAAGTATCTGAGAATTATTGTTCATTGTTGAGTGTATGAATATTTAAGGATGCCCTTTGCTATCAAACATGAACCTTCACACTTCTGAAGAATTATGAGTTAAATCTTCCCTGAAGAACATTTGGAGGGATGGTTAATCATTTAAATTGATGGCATTATTGTCTGTTCCAAGACTTGGGAAGAGCACATGTACAGATTGTCCAGAGTTTTGACAAAAATTCAATCAGTGAACATGAAAATCTCTTTGAAGAAATGTCATTTTGGATTTAAAAAACTTAAAGCACTAGGACATGTTGTATGTGTTTTGTCCCTTGGAATTGACAAAAACAAAGCTGCAGCAGTATTGCTAAAACCCATTCCTCAGAACAAAAAAGAAATTCAGTCATTTTTAGGTTTTGCAGGATATTACAGGAAACACATTAAAAAGTTTGCATTAATAGCAAGACCACTTTATAAATTGTGTGACAAAGAAACAGTATTTGAAATGACTGTTGACAGAGTAAATGCTTTTGAGTCTCTAAGAGAAGCCTTGACCACTGCTCCACTCATACTGATGCAAGACTTTAAGTTGGCTTTTAGATGGTATATTGATGCATCAGGGGATGGGCTGGGTGCTGCACTTGAAAAAGTCCAGATCATAAATGATAGACCTGTGGAAGGACGCATATGTTTCATATCCAGGCAAATCATACCAACTGAAGCCAGATATGGAGCAAGTCAAATGGAATGTCTATGTCCTGTCTGCGCCTTGGAAAAATTGAACTACTTCTTAGAGGGATGTGTTTTTGAAGTGATAACAGATTGTACCGCTATCAAATCACTTTTAAACATGAAAACACCTAACAGACATATGCTGAGATGGCAAATAGCCATACAAGCATACAGGGGCCATATGACTATTGTTCATAAAGATGGGAATTTTGATAAAAATGCAGATGGACTAAGCAGATGGCCATTACCAAATGATATTGATAATCCTGCTTATGTGCCAGAAGAAGCTTCACCACAGCTCCCAATAGAAGGAATAAGTGTTATAGAATTGAACACCACCTTCTTTGAAGAAGTAAGACACAGTTACACTAAAGATAAGAATTGTAGCATCTTATGCTAATTACTTATGAAAGACTGTAAAGACAACTCTCTCATACATGCCTTGGATGAAGTATGGAAAAAACTTATGATGAAGGAAGATTTCACCTACTGGATGGTATGATTTACCACAGTACCAAGCACACATGTGTCATGACAGTTGTGGACAGCTCATTAATCAATCTTGTACTAAAAGAATGCCATGACAGCCCCTTTTCAAGACATCTGTCTGAAGACAGAACAAGAGAGAACGTAAAGACCTGCATTTGGTGGCCAATGTGTCAGAACGATGTTTCAGAGTATTGAAAAACCTGTGACAGATGCCAAAAGGAAAATAAATCCACTGGCAAGAGACTTGGAAATATGATGAAAGTCCAAGAACCCAGAAGACCTTGGGAAATTTTTCATATGGATTGGGTAGCTGGCCTACCACCAGGAGGTTACAGAAGCTCTAATTCTTTCCTAGTGATTGTTGAAAGGTGTGGATATGAAACTTTTATTAAGAATCAAGTACTTTTCCTGTCCTCAAAATTTGCATAAGGTAAAATATCAATTAAAAATAGTAGAAATATTATTTTTAATTGAACACCCATTTTAATTGTTTATAACTTTGTTAGTATAAAAAAATAATATTATAAAGACTTATTGTTTTACCAACAATAAAAATTTATCCAAAAATACTCTACAAGAGATATTTAAGGCTACAAAAGAAATTTCTTCAACAGCAATTTCAATTGGAATTAATTGAGCAAAGAACTGGAAGAAATTAATAAAAGAACAAGTTCTTTAAAAAGACTATTAAAGAGAAAACATGCCCAAAAGTGACCAGAATGAATTTGGAAACAAAGTGACAAAGTTAACAGTGATGAAAGAAGCTTTAATTGACTTTTGGGGTGGTTCAGGGGTAAAAATTATTATAAGAGGTACAAACAATGATTATGATTATTATTTTACGTGGTTAAAAGGTTGAAAATGATTCAAAAAAGGTGGTTGGAATCTTTTATTGACTGGTTTAAAAGTGTTTAAACCAATTATAAAAGTAAAATATTCTAACATGAAGAGAAAAGTGGGGCAAAGAAGACATTCTTTTATACAAATCAATTTTCTTACTTCAAAAGTAAAATTTACTCTTGTCAGTCGTGAAAAACAGTCTGACAACAGAAAAGCCAATTATGGCATCATTGAACCCTGGTTTAGACCAAAAAGGGCTGGTTTTAGCCATTTTAGACCCTTAAATCAGCCATTACTATAGCAATACCTGGTCTAGAGCCTTCAAAATACGTCCGAATGTGGGTAAGAGGTGTAGAAACCAGTTAAAGCTGTTTTTAGCTTAGGGGTAGCTTTACCCTCTTGGAAGCAGTTAAAACCACCCTGGTTGGTAGCAAAACCTCATCATCAATTGAGTCACAGACCCCGTGACTCAATTCCAGTCCAAAAGTAATGAACATTTGCATGTATTTTGACATCCCACACCAGTCAGAAAGGATTTTGGGGTTTGGCTGCTTCCTAGAGCTAGAGTTGTTTTTCCCCCCCAATTTTAATCTTTCCAATTTATTTTTTCCTTTAATTCCTCATCATGTATTATACTTGTAACTTACATATGTATTTCAATTGAATTGTACAGTACAATACAGTAATAATTGATACCTCATATGTAAATCAAAGTTCACCTATGTAATACATGCACAAATTTTGACATTTCAATTTAATTCAATTGAAAATACTTCAATTCCTCATAACTTCTAAGCTAAACACAACACCTCAATTTTAACACAAAAATTGATGGTTAACACCACATGTGGTGTCAATTAATCCAAATTTTTGAGGCTTTTCAATTTTTGTATTGAAAATACTAAAAACTTAATTTAAGCTCATTTAGAGTTGAGTTTACAGAAATTTCATCTAGAGGTGACCCCACTTTATTTTTCATGAAGAATCCAATGGTGTGATAATTTCTTCATGTTTATTTCTTGGATAAAAATTTATAATATATTTTATATAGCTTTTTACCAAAAATATTTTAATTTCACAATTTTTATTAAAAATTCATTTTTACTTAATTTTTACAAGTAAAAATATAATTTCATAAGTTTAGATTTTATTGTAATTTTGTTTTTAAATTATAATTAAATTTTGATTTTTAAATACAAATTTTTATTTATATTTCAATTTTTATTTTTATAATATAAATAAATTTATTTTTTTTATATTTATATCTTAATTTATCTTTTATGGTCTTTTGGGTGTATGAAAATACCTCTAAGGCTCACATTCCCTCTCCCTAAAAAAAGAATATTACTTTGTCATATTGTTATTTCTAGTGTGCTGGAACCTTCTGACAAGCTTAGTAGCCTCAGGTATGTCATTTTTTGGCAACCATTCATCTTCATAAGTTGGGTCACTGTACCTAACAAGGTATTCCCTTACTTTGTTGGTTCTCAACTTTCTTTCTTTGAGAACTTTTTTAATTTTCTTACTACCAGATGACTCCATAGGAGGTATAGCTTGGGGAACTTTATGCCGCAAGGGGAATTTTTCAGAATCACTAGATTTATATGGTTTTATCAAGCTCACTGGAAATGTAGGATGCTTATTGCTAAGTTCTTCAGATAACTCTACTTCAACAGAATTTTCTCCATGGAGGGCCTTAATTACAAAAGCTCCTGCAAAGGAGTCTTTCAGCTTTTTACATCCTTTGATGTTATTGAAGTTAGTGGTGGATATAGGAACTAAGTCCCCCACTTTGAAATATGGTGTTGCATGTGATTTGTCCCATTTGTCCTTAGCATATGCAAGAGTCCTCCATGCACCTTACTGCATGCTTTCTAGCTTTGTTTAGAATTCCTTTGAAGCTTGCAGCTGTGGGATGTATTTCAATAAAATATTTCCTCAAGGAATCTTGGGGTAATTTGGGGTTCCATCCTTTTTCTAGGCTAGCAGGAGTTTAATTGGTACTGGCATGGATTGATGTTTTATATGCTAATTCCAGTGCTGGCAACAGGGTACACCAATCATGGGTAAATCCATCACAATCTTTGAATTCAAGGCCATATGCACAAAATCTTCTTACCATGTCCTCTAAGGTTTGGATCATCCTTTCAGCCAGACCATCAGTTTGTGGGTGGTAGGCTGTAGAGAAAGACAGCTTAGTGCCAAATAATTGGTGAAGATTTGTCCATAGTGCTGAAGTGAATTTGGGATCCCTATCACTAATGATATTTGTAAATATTTCAGTCCATGACACTACTCTATTCCATATCAGAAGAGCTTTACCCATGGCTGTATCATCCTTGTGACATGGTAAAAAGATTGGAGTTTTACTGAATTTGTGTACAGTTATTAGGAAATCATTATAACTTCTGTCACCTCCTGGTGGTAGGCCAGTTACCCAATCCATATGGACAATCTCCCAAGTTCTACTTGGTTCTTGGATTTTTATCATATTTCCAAGTCTCTTTCCAGTGGATTTCTTGGCTTTTTGACATCTTTCACAGGTTTTGCAATACTCTGTAACATTGTTCTGCGACATTGGCAACCATATACAGGTTTTCAGTTTTTCTCTAGTCCTGTCTTCAGAAAGATGTCCTGAGAAGGGGCTGTCATAGCATTCTTTCAGTACAAGATTGATTAATGAGCTGTCCACAACTTTCATGACACATGTGTGTTTGGTTCTGTGGTAAATGATACCATCCAGTAGTGGAAATCTTCCTTCATCATAAGATTTTTTCCATACTTCATCCAAGGCATGTATGAGAGAGCTGTCTTTACAGTCTTTGTTAAGTAATTGGCACATAATGCTACAATTCTTATCTTGAGTGTAACTGTGTCTTACTTCTTCAAAGAAGGTGGTGTTCAAGTCTGTAACACTTATTCCTTCTATTGGGATCTGTGCTGAAGCCTCTTCTGGAACATAAGCAGGATTATAAATATTATTTGGTAATGTCCATCTGCTTAGTCCATCTACATTCTTATGAATATTTCCATCCTTATGAGCAATAGTCATATTACCTCTGTATTCTTGTATGGCTATTTGACATCCGAGCATACGTCTGTTGGGTTTTTTCATGCTTAAAAGTGATTTGACAGATGTACAATCTGTTATCACCTCAAAAACACATCCCTCTAAGAAGTATTTCAATTTTTCCAAGGCCCAGACAAGGCATAGACATTCCATTTGACTTGCTTCATATCTGGCTTCAGTTGGTTTGATTTGCCTGGATATGAAACATATGGGTCCTTCTACAGGTTTATCATTTATGATCTGAACTTGGTAAAGTGCAGCACCCAGCCCATCCCCTGATGCATCAATATGGAATTTGAAAGGCAATTTAAAGTCTGGGATCAGTAAGAGTGGAGCAGTGGTCAAGGCTTCTCTCAGAGACTCAAAAGCTTTGACTCTGTCAACAGTCATTTCAAAAACTGTTTCTTTTCACACAATTTATAAAGTGGTCTTGCTATGGATGCAAAATCTTTAATGTGTTGCCTGTAATATCCTGCAAAACCTAAAAATGACTGAATTTCCTTTTTGTTCTGAGGCATGGGTTTTAGCAATACTTCTGAAACTTTGTTTTTGTCAATTTCAAGGGACAAACCAGATACAACATGTCCTAGTGCTTTAAGTTCTTTAAGTCCAAAATGGCATTTCTTCAAGGAGATTTTCATGTTTACTGATTGAATTTTTGTCAAAACTCTGGACAATCTGTACATGTGCTCTTCCCAAGTCTTGGAACAGACAATAATGTCATCAATTAAAGTGATTAACCATCCCTCTGAAAGTTATTCAGGGAAGATTTCATTCATCATTCTTTGGAAGTGTGAAGGTGCATTTTTGATACCAAAGGGCATCCTTAAGTATTCATACACTCCACAATGAACAATAATTCTTAAGTATTTTCTTTCTCTTGGTGTCACCACATTTTGATGTAATCCTTTAAGGGCATCCATAGTGGTTATATACACTGCTTGACATATTTGAGTAAGGGCAATTTAAATTTTTGTTATTGGGTATCTTTCTGGAACAGTGTAAGTGTTCACAGCTCTAAAGTCCCCAACCATTCTGGATTTTCCATTATGCCATGCCACTATGATTGGTGTAGTTATTTCTACTTCTTCATTATGGCCAACTTTTCTTATTACGCCAAGGTCTAGAAGCTCTTTGATATGAGTTTCCAGAGCTTCTCTTGACTTGGGACTTGCTGGGTATGCAGGTCTTCTCAAGAGTGGTGGATAAGGTCTTTCAATATTAAGAATGATATCAACTTCATGACCAATAATTTCTCCTAGAGGTTCTTTGTCTGAAGAAAATGATCCTTTGTGGTCATAAAAAAGGGAAGAAAGTTCATTTTCTTGTTTATCAGTAAGATTAAGGCTTATGTCAGCTTCATTTAACTGCTCAGACTCGAATTCCTTTAACTCTAAGCTGACTGGTGATACTTTGTTCACTGTAGTTTGTCTTTTAAATGGTAAAAAGGCAAATTTTTGGCGCTTATTGTCTCCAATAGTAAAGTATCTGTCTTTGTTGTTATGTAAATCTATCCCATACATGATGAAATAGTCATTTCCCAATATGAAATGGGTACTGGAGCAGTTTTCCATAACAACAAATTCAACTGTGATTCTTAAATTCCCATCAATGTGTGGGAATATTACATTGGTCTCAAAAATTCCTATTGCTTTCATTGTATTACTTGGACTATTGAATTTTATACCATCAATTGCTAACAATTGGTCTTCAACATTTGGTACACAGCTTTTAAGAAAAGATTTTCCAACACAAGAGCAGAAGGCTCCCGGGTCAACCAAACGTTTGGTGGGCTTGTTGTCAATCACCACTTCCGTTATACAGGAGTTACCAGCTGTATAACCTTTCCCTCTGTTTGGTTTGGTTTTCATAAGTTGTGCATCTTGAACTTTTGATAAATAAAGTTGACCATTGCTCAATTGTGGCAAGTGGGAATAAGATTCCATGATGTCAAAAGTGGCATTGATATTTTCCATATCTTTTGAAGATTCAGAAAATATGGATGACATATTTTTTTCAACATCAGGTTCCTTTTCAATATAAATTTCATTGATTTTCCCCCTTGTTGGACATGTTTTGGCTAAATGGCTGGTGCTTTGGCAAATATGGCGCTTTCTGACTGTATCTGCAGATCTATACTTAACATTATTAGAATTTTCTTTGGGGTTTTTGTCCACAGATTCTTTTGGCAGCATGCTCTAAGTCACCTCCACATTGTCTCAGAATATTTCTATGGATCATAAATTCTGACAAGTCATGATATAATGCTGTTAATCTGTCTTTTTGTTTGCAAAACCATGGTAAAGCTTTGTCTTTATCAGCATTTTATTTTGCAGATTCAAAGGTTGTTTCCACTTCAAACCTCCAGGCATCATTTGCCCATTTGGTGATAATTTGGGTTTTCCACCAAGTCCAACTTTGGTGTCCATGTGCTTGTCTCAGTTTGATATAACATCTTTGAGCTGATTTTGTAAAGAAGGTATTAAACCTGGCTGTTACCAATCTGTCAGGTAATTCAAAGTCTTCTTTTGTCATGTCAATACCTCTGATGAATTCCATATGGTCATACTCTCCTTCACCACTGAAGTGAGGCCATTCCTTAAGTTTTGGAACTTCTTTCAAGAGTGCTTGTCCCATTGTTGGTTCCAAGTTATGAAAAGAAGGAGAAAATTCATTTTTTAATTGAGAATTTGCAGGATCCAATACTTGTGGATTTGGAATCCTTGTGCCTTCATTTTGATTCAGAGGTGTAGAAATTCTTGGTAAGGTATTTGGTATTTGTTCAATATCATTCATTTTACTGTTGCTACACCTTTGGTAATTCCTGTACTCATTTTGGAAGGCTTGTATTAAATTTATTACTTCAATTTTATAAATGTCCTCTTTATGTGTCAGTTCTTGCCATGATTCTGATTGTCTTGTATTATCTGTGGTAAATGGAATCAATTTCATTGTTGATTTTGATTCTTCCTCTTGTGAATTATCAAAACACTTTTTCAAGGCAATTGTATATGTCTTTACTTCAGTAAATGAATTTAAAATGTCTTCCAGGACTTTATTGTTATCTGTTTTGATAATATTTATGGCATCTTTGATTCTTGTTTCCATTTTATCATCAATATTGAATTTGAAATATTTGTTTGTCAGTTCTTTAATAATGGCAGATTGTTCATTTATCTTGTTGTCAAAAGAATTATCATTATTGGAAGTTTTAATTGTTCTTAAAGATTTTTCAAAACACATAAGTGTTTCATTAATTTGGCACAGATTTAAGTTTTTTGTTTTAATGTTGTTACAAATGGTTTCATTTTTATCAGAATGATGTTTTTTCACGTCATTTATAGCTTCATACAACTCTGGGATGGAATTAAATATGTCAGAAATCATTTCTAGAATTTTATCTGGCTTCCTCCTTCTTCTGTAATTCCATCATGGTTCTGGCCATCTGAAATACATTTTCCATGGCATCCTGCTGAATCTTTGGAATCCTGTATCCTTGGCTGTAAGTATTTGGGGCTGGTGCCTTCCCTTTGCCCTTGTTTGGAGCTTGTGGCTGCTTTTTCATGTTGGAATTGCTGCTGCTGGCCACTGGGGCTGTTTTTGACACTTGTTTGGGTGGTGGAGCGTTTTTTTCCCTCCATTATAGTGTCAAGAGCATCATTCTTTTCATTTCCATCAATAGATGCCATCCATTGAGCAATTTTCACGTATTGGGATGGCCCAGGAGCTTTCTCACAGTCAGGTAAGAATTCATGCAGTTGTTCCAATGATGGCTTTTTATATGTCCACTGAGGCTTCTTGTGGCGGTTTCAGCTCTTTGTGAAGGTAAAATGGTATCATCAGCATCAGAATGACTTATCTTAGTTGTTTGGAAGTCATCAACTGACCCTTTTCCTTCTGTACCTGGTTGGCTTCTGCCATAATCACGTTTATTAACTTTTTGGGAGCTGCTTGAGGGGTTATAGCTTGCTCCTGATCTAGTTGAAGGCATATTTTATGATTAAAAAGGCTTGAAATTGGATTTTTAAGTCAAAGACTTACTATTGGCCAAATTCTTAGCTTTCTGAAGGGTATTACTTATATCCGAGTTAATCAATTCAGAAGATAATGGTTCAGGTTGGTTATTTTGAGTCACAATAACAGTACTATTGTGGTCTTAATTAACGGTACTGGAAGGGACAATGCTGGTGACTGTTGATGCTGTTTCAATGTTTTCTTGTTTTACCATGTTTTCAGACACTAAAATTAATGAAAAAGCCAATCAATTAAGTAAAAAAAAGGTATTTCAAAAAGAAATAAAAATATAAGCCTCACTTATAATATGAAAAAAATTATTTTTTATGTATTTTTTTTTGATTATGAGTATTTTTTATATGTTTTAAATTTTTTCAATAGAAGAAAAAGTTTAAAAAGAGTAAAAAAAATATGTCACAGATACAATATCACGGCTGGGCCCCCAAATGTAAGGTGTGGATTTTGAAACTTTAATTAAAAATCAAGTAGTTTTCCTGTCCTCAAATTTTTTATAAGGTAAAAAATCAATTAAAAATAGTAATAAATATTACTTTTAATTGAAAACACGCCAATTTCATTGTTTATAACTTTATTAGTATAGAAAAATAATATTATAAACAATAAAAATTTATCCAAAAATACTCTATGAGAGATCTTTAAGGCTACAAAAGAAATTTCTTTGAGAGCAATGTCAATTGGAATTAATTGAGCAAAGAACTTCAAGCAATTATTTAAAGAAAAAGGTCTTTAAAAAGAATATTGAAGAGAAAACAGGCGCAAAAGTTACCAGAATGAATTTGGAAACAAAGTGACAAAGTTAACAGTGATGAAAGATGCTTTAATTCACTTGCGGGGTGGTTCAGGGGTAAAAATGATTATAAGAGTTACAAACATTAATTATAATGATTTTTTCACGTGTTTAAAAGGGTTAAATGGATTTGAAAAGGTGTTTTGAATCTTTTATTGATTGGTTTAACAGTGTTTAAACTAATTATAAAAGGAAAAGCTTCTAACATGAAGAGAAGAGTGGGGCAAAGAAGAAATTCTTTTATAGACATCAATTTTCTTACTCCAAAGGTAAATTTACTCTTGTCACTCGTGAAAAACAGTCTGAAAACAGAAAAGCCAATTATGTAATCATTGAACCCTGGTTTAGAGCAAAAAAGGGCTGGTTTAAGCCATTTTAGACCCTTAAATCAGCCATTACAATATCAATACCTGCTCTAGAGCCTTAAAAACACGTCAGAATTTGTGTAAGAGGTGTAGAAACCAGTTAAAACTGTTGTTACTAACATTGGTTTAACTTAAGGGTAGCTTTAGCCTCTTGGCAGCAGTTAAAACCACCCTGGTTGGTATCAAAACCTCATCATCAATTGAGTCACAGACCCTGTGACTCAATTCCAGGCCAAAATTAATGAACATTTACGTGGATTTTGACATCCCACACCAGTCAGCAAGGAATTTGGGGGTCTGGCTCCCCCTTAGAGCTAGAGTGCCTTTTCCCCCCCAATTTTAATCTTTTCAATTTATTTTTTCCTTTAATTCCTCATCATGTATTATACTTGGAATTTACATATGTAATTCAATTGAATTGTACAGTACAATACAGTAATTGTTGATACCTCATATTTAAATCAATGTTCACTTATGTAATACATGCGCACATTTTGACATTTCAATTGAAAATACTTCAATTCCTCATAACTTCTAAACTAAACACAACACCTCAATTTCAACACAAAAATTGATGGTTAACACCACATGTGCTATGAATTAATTTAGGTTCTGAGGATTTTCAATTTTTGTATTAAAAATACTAAAAGCTTAATTTAAGCTTATTTAGAGTTGAGTTTACAGAAATTTCATCCAGAGGTGACCCCACTTTATTTTTCATGAGGAACCTAATGGTGTGATAATTTCTTTATGTTTATTTATTGGATAAAAAGTTATAATATATTTTATATAGCTTTTTACCAAAAATATTTTAATTTCACAATTTTTATTCAAAATTCATTTTTACTTAATTTTTGCAAGTAAAAATATAATTTCATAATTTTAAATTTTATTGTAATTTTATTTTTATATTATAATTAAATTTTGATTTTTAAATATAAATTTGTATTTATATTTCAATTTTTATTTTTATAATATAAATAAATTTCTTTTATTTGTATTTATATCTTAATTTATCTTTTGTGGTCTTTTGGGTATATGAAAATACCTCTAAGGCTCACAATTGTAGACAGATTCAGTAAAACTACAATATTTTCACCATCTCACAAAGATGATACATCCATGGATACAGCTCTTCTGATATGGAATAGAGTAGTGTCATGGACTAGCATATTTCCAAATATCATTAGTGACAGGGATCCCAAATTCACTTCAGCACTATGGAAAAATCTTCACCAATCATTTGGTACTAAGCTGTTTTTCTCTACAGCCAACCACCCACAAACTGATGGTCTGGCTGAAAGGATGATCCAGACCTTAGAGGACATGGTAAGAAGATTTTGTGCATATGACCTTGAATTCAAATATTGTGATGGATTTACCCATGATTGGTGTACTCTGTTGCCAGCACTGGAATTAGCATATAAAACATCAATCCATGCCAGTACCAATCAAACTCCTGCTATTCTTCAGAACGGATGGAATCCCAAACTACCTCAAGATTCCTTGAGGAAAGAATCGATTAAAATACGTCCTAAAGCTGCTAGCTTCAAAGGAATGCTAGACAAAGCTAGAAAGCATGCATTAAATTGCATGGAAGACTCTTTTGCATATGCTAAGGACAAATGGGATAAATCACATGCAACTCCATGTTTCAAAGTGGGGGATTTGGTTCTTGTATCCATCACAACTTCAATAACATCAAACAATGTAAAAAGCTGAAAGACTCCTTTGCAGGACCTGTTGTTATTGAAGCCCTCCATGAAGAAATTGCTGTTGAAGTAGAGTTGTCTGAAGATCTTAGCAATAACCATCCTACATTTTCAATGAGCTTGATAAAGCTATATAAATCTAGTGATGCTGAAACATTTCCCTTGAAGAATAAAGTTCCCAAGTTATACCTCCTATTGAGTCATCTGGTTGTAAGAAAATTACTAAAGTCCTGAAAGAAAGAAATTTGAGAACCAATGAAGTAAGGGAATACCTAGGTAGGTACAGTGACCCAGCTTGTGAAGATGAATGGTTGCCAGAAAAAGACATACCTGAAGCTACTCAACTTCTCAGAAGGTTCAGAAACACTAGAAATAACAATATTACAAAGTAATATTCTTTTTTTTAGGGGGAGGGGATGTGAGCCTTAGAGGTATTTTCATATACTCAAAAGACCAAAAATGATAAATTAAGATACAAATATAAATAAAATAAATTTAGCTATATTATAAAAATAAAAATTGAAATATAAATACAAATTTATATTTAAAAATCAAAATTTAATTATAATACAAAAATAAAACTACAATAAAAATTAAAATTATGAAATTAGATTTTGATTTGTAAAAAGTAAGTAAAAATGAATTTTTAATAAAAATTATGAAATTAAAATATTTTTGGTAAAAGGTTATATAAAATATACTCTAACTTTTTATCCAAGAAGTAAAAATACAGAAATTATCACACCATTGAATTCCTCATAAAAAAAAAAGTGGGGTCACCTCTGGATGAAATTTCTGTAACTCAACTCTAAATAAGCTCAAATTAAGTTTTTAGTATTTTTTGTACAAAAGTATGAAAATCCTCAAAAATTTTAACTTAATTCACACCACATGAGGTGTTAACCATCAATTTTTGTGTTAAAATTGAGGTGTTGTGTTTAGTTTAGAAGTTATGAGGAATTGAAGTATTTTCAATTGAAATGTCAAAATGTGCGCGTGTTTTGGATAAGTGAACTTTAATTTACATATGAGGTATCAATTATTACAGATGTGTAATTAAAAACTCAATTCAATTACATATGTAAATTATAATTGTATTACATGATGAGGACTTAAAAAAAATGAATCGGAAAGATTAATCGTGGGGGGGAAAGACAATCTAGCTCTAAGGGGGAGCTAGACCCCCAAAATCCTTGCTGACTGGCATGGGATGTCAAAATACACACAGATTTTCATTACTTTTGGCCTGGAATTGAGTCACAGGGTCTGTGACTCAATTGATGATGAGGTTTTGATACCAACCATGGTAGTTTTAACTACTGCCAAGAGGGTAAAACTACTCTGAAGCTAAAACCATGTTAGTAAAAACAGAATTAACTGGTTTCTACACCTCTTAAAAACATTCTGACGTGCTTTGAAGGCTCTAGACCAGGTATTGCTATAGTAATGGCTGATTTAAGGGTCTAAAATGGCTTAAACCGGCCCTTTTTTGGTCTAAACCAGGGTTCAATGATGCCATAATTGGCTTTTCTGTTGTCAGACTTTTTTTCACGACTGGCAAGAAGAAGATTGATGGCTATAAAAGAATGTCTTCTTTGCCCCACTTTTCTCTTCATGTTAGAATCTTTTGCTTTTAAAATTAGTTTAAACACTGTTAAACCAATCAATAAAAGATTCCAACCACCCTTTTTTGAACATTTTGAGTCTTTTAACCACGTGAAAAATCACTTTGGTCATTGTTTGTAAATCATATAATAATTTTTACCCCTGAACCACCCCAAAAGTGAATTGAAGCATCTTTCATCACTGTTAACTTTGTCACTTTGTTTCCAAATTCACTCTGGTCACTTTTGGGCTTTTTTTCTCTTTAAATATCTCTTTAAAGACTTTGCTCTTTAATTAATTGCTTGGAGTTCTTTGCTCAATTGATTTTAATTGAAATTGCTGTTGAAGAAATTTCCTTTGTAGCCTTAAATATCTCTTGTAGAGTATTTTTGGATAAATCTTTATTGTTGGTAAAACAATAAATGTTTATTATATTGTTGTTTTATACTTAAAATTTCAAAACAATAAAATTGGTGTGTTTTCTCTTTGAAAATACTATTTCATACTTTTTTTAAATAATTTTACCTTATACAAATCTTGAGGACAGGAAAAGTACTTGATATTATATCAAAGTTTTATATCCACACTTTACATAATACCTCTGATCAATTCCATATGGTCATATTCTCCTTCACAACTGAAGTAAGGCCATTATTTAAGTTTTGGTACTTCTTTCAGGAGTGCTTGTCCTATTGATGGTTCCAAGTTTTGATAAATAAGTGGAAAATTCACTTTTTAACTGTGAGTTTTCAGCCTCTAATACTTGTGGATTTGGAATTCTTGTGCCCTAATTCTGATTCAAATGTGTAGCAATTCATGGTAAGGTGTGAAGTAATTGTTCAATATCATTCATTTTAGTATTGTTACACCTTTGGGAATTTCTGAATTCATGTTGTAAACTCTGTATTGAATTCATTACATTAGTTCTATTATTATCTTCTGTTTGTGTTAATTCTTGCCATAGTTCTGTTTGTCTAGTATTATAAGAAGTGATCTGATTCAACTTCATTTTCAATTTTGATATTTCCTCTTGTGAGGTGTCAAAACACTTTTTCAGGGCAATTGTATATGTCTTTAATTCTGTAAAAGATTTTTAAATATTCTCAAGAACACTTTTATTCTCCTCTTTGATAGTATTTATGGCTTGTTTTATTCTTGTTTCAATTATGGCATCAATATTGAATTTGAAATATTTGTCTGTTAATTCTTTAATAATGGCATGTTGTTCATTTAATTTATTCCCAAATGAATTGTTATTATTGGAAGCTTCAATTGCTCTTAAACCCTTTTAAAAAACATAAGTGTCTCATTCATTTGGCTTAGACTTAGGTGGTTTGTTTTAAGATTTTTACAAATGCATGAGTTTTTATCAGAAACATAAGTTTCTACGCCTTTTATAGCTTCATACAACTCTGAAATGGAATGAAAATGTCAGAAATTATTTCTGATATTTTAATCTGGCTTCCTCCTTTTTATGTATCTCCAAAATGGTTCTGGCCATATGAAATAAATTCTCCGCGGAATCCTGCTAAATGTTTGGGATTTTGTAGCCCTGGCTGTAAATGTTTGTGTCTGGTGCCTTGCTTTTTCCCTTGTTTTGATCTTGTGGTTGCCTTTTTACAAGAAAACAGTTTTGAATTGCTGTTTGGGACTTGTAACCCTTGCTCTGCTTGTGTGCTAGAATAATCTAGACTGCCCTTCCTAATATGCTAAGTTATCTTTACTGAGTTCACCAAATCAATTTTATTTTATTGATAGTGGCTTGATCAGAAAATATTGTACTCAACAATCTCTAATCAGACTTTGCTCTACTTAAAACAATGGTTAGTTAAAGCCTTAAAAAATAAATACTTTTTCAAACTTCCAGAAAATCTGGTTGGATTATACCAAAATAATTTTACAAAAGATAATAAATGAAAGAAAAAAAAGAAAGAAGAACACACTTCTTACTACTAAACAATCCAAACAGAACTCTTATATATATATTTATTTTATGTTGTTTTTTTTTTGAGTGAAATAGTACAGACAGCTACAATATGAGAGAGAAGTAAATAGCAATTGATATCACTTATAACAGTATATGATTATTAAGGGAAAGATAACTTGAAATATATTCAGGTAAAATAGGTCAAATTGACTGAATGTTGAGCTATACTTATAACCTGAAGAAAATTCAACTCCTATAGTATAATATGTGAGATGTTTTGTGAGGTTATAAAAAATAATAAATTTATAGCTTATTATTTCAATAAGCTCTTTGGTCTTATACAATGGTAAGCTGTTTGCTTTGAATATTGATTTTAGAATAGGAGTAGTATTAATTTAATGTAAAGTTATTAATTTGGTGATAACGTATTACTGAAATAAATATATTTCCAGTATAATGTGAAAATTGTTACTTATAACTTTTGAATGGATAGGTGATTAATGTGAATAGGGATGTGAAAATATTGTTTATTATGTTAAATAATTTAGTTGAGGTTGTTGATGGGTTTTATTTTAGTTGTATATGTATCTTGATGAAATTAAATTGATTTAAGGGGTTCTACTTTAGCTTAAAAGTAGTAAAATTACTTTGAAAAATTCAGGTTTTATTTTAAAACTCTCTAAAAATTACTTTTAAGGTTTAATCACTAAACTCCAGAGATGACTTACTCTTGAGCTTCAAGTGTTAAGATCCTGATTATTATGATTACTAATCTGCCTGCTAGTGAGTGATGAATTAAAATCTTTTCACACTATTGGTTCTCTTGATCTATGTCAACAACAAACCTCAATTACTAATATTAATTTATCAAACAATTTTCTGATTTAACCTCTTAGATAAGTGATTTGGAAAAATAAGTAGAAGTTACAATTTCCAGATGGGAAAAAGTTGGGAGAGGAAAAAAGTTCGACTATTTATATTCTTTAGGGGGAATAGGGTTAGGGTTTAGGGTTTTGACAAACTGTTTCATGCATATGCATATGAATACTAGATCTTCCTTCATTTCCCCTGGATTACTAAGCATTTTATAAACCCATAGCTAATTTACTACCACCAAGATAAGGTCTTAGACATTCACTCCACTCATCACTCTTGTCACCCTTTACGCTATACATCCTTAATTATATATTTTTTTTTCTAATAATAATCAGCACTACTAATCAACTCAATAATTTACACCATTAAAATTTAAAGCAATTCCCCTCCACTATCATCAGCTCAACAGAATACTTTGAATAATCCACACTACTACTATTCTATAACAAAAAAATAGAATGAAATAAAAATAAAATAAATATACCTTCACTAACTCAGAATAATAATTTTCTTTAATTCAAACAGAGCTCATCTCTATACTCTTCTTAACAAAAGCAACTAAATAAGGCTTCCACAAAATATTTTGAATTAAAACCAACCACAACTGCACAATTTCCACCAATAAGAGAAATTAATTCCCATGTAATACTACAATAACACAGCTCTCATAATTTATATCATCATTATTTTTTTGTTAAAAAATTTACACAAAATTAGAATCCAAAAATTAAATAAGGGGGTTTTTCTTTTCTTGAATTCAAATATTCATTAAATAAGTAGAATGCTGACTTGACTTGTTTTGTTTTGGGTTTTTTTATAGAATATGAGTTGTTAAGGTTACACAATCAGGTTCTTTGGATTATGATGTTTATTTCTTTTTTTATATTGGTCCATTAAGCTAAACTGGTATAGGTATACCACATTGTCAGCTATGTTTGAAGGTCAAATAGTATTATCAGCTTAAGAATGAAATAATTTATTAATTTGGAGGTCATCAACTGACCCTTGTCTTTCTGTAACTGATCGGCTTCTAACATATTCATGTCTATGACCTTTTTGGGAGCTTCTTGAGGGGTTATAGCTGGCTGTGGATCTGGTTGAAGGCATATTTTATGATTCAAAGGCTTAAAAATAGTATTTTTCCATCAAAAAACTTACTATTGGCCAAATTCTTTGCCCTCTGAAAGGTATTGCTTATTGAAGCTAATTAATTCAGAAGAGATTGGTTCAGTTTGATTATTCTGAGCTATAATGATTGTACTATTATTGTCAGAATTCACTGTACTTTCAGCAACAATGCTTGTTATGGTTGAGGCTGTTTCAATATTTTATTATCTTACCACGTTGTCAGACACTAAAACTAATGAAAAATCCAATCGATTAGGTAAAAAAAGGGTTTTTAAAGATAGAAATGAAAAAATAAAGACTCACTTATAATATGAAAAAAATTATGTTTTAAGGATTTTTATGAATTATAAGTATTTTTTATATGTTTTCAAATTTTCCAATATAAGAAAAAAGATTTAAAAAGAGTAAAAAATTATGTCACAGGTAAAATATTACGGCTGGGCCCCCAAATGTAAGGTGTGGATATGAAACGTTGATTAAAAATCAAGTACTTTTCCTGTCCTCCAAATTTGCATAAGGTAAAATATAATTAAAAAATAGTATGAAATAGTATTTGTAAGAGAAAACACACCAATTATATTGTTTTTGACTTTATAAGTATAAAACAATAATATTATAAAGATCTATTGTTTTACCAACAATAAAAATATATCCAAAAATACTTTACAAGAGATATTCAAGGCTCCAACAGAAATTTCTTCAAAAGAAATTTCAATTGGAATTAATTGAGAAAAGAAGTGCAAGCAATTAGTTGAAGAAGAAAGTCTTTAAAAAGATATTTAAAGAGAAAACACACCCAAAGGTGACTAGTGTGAATTTGGAAACAAAGTGAAAAAGTTAACAGTGATGAAAGATGCTTTAATTCACTTATGGGGTGGTTCAAGTGGTAAAAATGACTATAAGAGTTACAAAAAATGAATATAATGATTTTCTCACATGTTTAAAAGGTTTAAAATTTTATAAAATGGGTGGTTGGAATCTTTTATTGATTGGTTTAAAAGTGTTTAAACTAATTATAAAAGGGAAAGATTCTAACATGGAGAGAAAAGTGGGGCAAAGAAGAAATTCTTTTATAGCCATCAATTTTCTTACTACAAAGATAAGATTCACTCTTGCCAGGTGTAGAAAACACTCTGAGAACAGAAAAGCCAATGATGGCATCATTGAACCCTGGTTTAGACCAAAAAAGGGATGGTTTTAGGCATTTTAGACCCTTATGTCAGCCATTACTATACTAATAGCTGGTCTAGAGCCTTCAAAATATGTCAGAATGTGTGTGTGTGACTTAGAAACGAGTTAAAACGGTTTTTACCAATATCGCTTCTACTTAAGAGTAGTTTTACCCTCTTGCAAACAGCTAAAACTGCCCTGGTTGGTATAAAAGCCTCATCATCTGTGACTCAATTCCAGGCCAAAAGTGATGAACCTTTGTGTGGATTTTGACATCCCACACCTATCAGCAAGGAATTTAGGGGTCTGGCTCCCCCTTGGAGCTAGACTACCTTTCCCCCCCAGAATTAATCTTCCCAATTTATTTTTTCTTTAATTCCCCATCATGTAATACACTTGTAATTTACACATACAATTCAATTGAGTTTTACAGTACAAAACTGTAATAATTAATACCTTGTATGTAAATTACAGTTCACTTATGTAATACACACGCAAATTTTGACATTTCAAGTGAAAATACTTCAATTTCTCATCACTTCTAAACTACACACAACACCTCAATTTTAACACAAAAATTGATGGTTAACACCACATGTGGTGTGAATTAAATTAAGGTTTTGAGTATTTTCAACTTTCTTACAAAAAATACTAAAACTTAATTGAAGCTTTTTTAGAGTTGAGCTACAGAATTTTACCCAGAGGTGACCGCACCTCATTTTTTATGAGGAATCAAATTTTGAAGTAGTTTTTTCAGGTTTATTTATTGGATAAAAAGTTATAATATATTTTATGTAACTTTTTACGAAAAAATTTTAATTTCATCAATTTTATTAAATATTCACTTTTACTTAATGTTTTCATGTAAAAATGCATTTTCATAATTTTAAGATTTAATGTAATTTTCTTTTAAATCATAATTAAATTTTTATTTTTGTATATAAATTTGTATTTATATTTTAATTTTTCATTTTGATAATATAAAAAAATTTATTTCATTTATATTTATATCTTATTTTTCCATTTGTGGTCTTTTGGGTATATGAAAATACCTCTAAGGCTCACAATCAATATACAGCTTGAAGGGTATATTCCAGTCAGGAATGGGTAGTAAAGGTGCTTCTGTAAGGTATTCCCTTATATTATCATATGCTGTAATGTTTTTCTTCAGTCATCTCAAATACATTCTGTTGATCACAGATTCTATAGCTTGACTTGGCTATGATTTCAAACTCTTTCAGGTGTTTCCTGTAATAAATAGCAAATCCAAGAAAAGACATCATCTCACTATTATTATGGGTTATTGGCTTGAGAAACATTTATTCCTTTTTTGTAAAGACACAAGCTTAAACAAAAAAATATGTCTAAGTTTTTTTAGTTCTTGAAAGCCAAAATCACATTTCTTAATTTGAATATTCATATTCACTTCTGCAACTTCATCAAATAATCTTGAAATTATTTCAAGGTGCAAAGACCATGAGTCTGAACAGATGATTATATCATCCATATTAATTATCTGCCACCCTTCATAAATTTATGTGGGAAATATTGTCAGGGTGACTCTATGATATAGCTTCAAAATGATAATAGAAACTATAGCTCTGAGTGTGACACAAAAGTGAAGATGATATTAAAGTGAGAATATGAGTAAAAAGGGCTATACTAAAATGATTTAGTGATGGTGAGTGCTGCTGATAGCCCTGGGTGCAGCTTTTGTCTGTTGGTTTACAATAACAAACTCTACAATAATTAAACTTATAATTATACCTGTTAAATTCTAAGAGTACCACTTCTTTTAAGAAGCTATACCATGTAAGAATATCAAGAACAGGATGCTGGATTTGCTTCCTGGTGAGGCAAAGCCTCCTTTTATCTTGTTCTGGGGTAGTGGGTGGTGGTTTCCCTCTGCACACGACCACAGAGTGAAAGTTTTCACTACTGTGGGCTGGTTTGTGGTTCTATACACTCAATACAGGCTATTATTGGCTTGAAATGTGGTTTTAGAACCACAAGTAGTCATTTTTACCCTATGCAGGGTGAATATTTTCACCAATGGAGTTTAAAGGTGTGTTCTGGTGCTCCTGACGCGTCAGAAACTGTACAGAACCTGTATGGACCTCTGTATTTGACTTAACTATGAGGTATTGAAGTATAAATAAGCTTCTGTGTCTTTTTGACACCTCATAATCATACTTATGGGATAGTATCTCACTATAAGGCTGTATTGGCCAAACTGTGGGATTTTGACCTTAAAACAGCCATAGCTTTGTCAGTTTTTGAGATATCAACCTCAAAATTGCTTAAGTGTGTAGCCATGAATGTTTTATACACAATGGTACCTCATTTGATATGGTTATCATCAAAAATGCCAAACTTATTCCATGTACAAGTTTTTTGTACATATGTATGTTTTGGACAAAAAGCTGTATTGGGCTTGTTTGCCCCATAACTTCTGCTATAGTCGAGATATGAGGAAATAAATGACACCATCAGATAGCCCTGATTGTGCTCTTTCAAAAAAGACCTCACTTTAGTTATCTCACACTAAAACTGTAGAAGTCCTGAATTTGACCATAACCTCAGTAATACTGGTGCTAGCTCAGTCTGGCTGGTACCATTGGATAGCCCTGGCTTAGAGCTTCATTTTGCATACCCATTTGATGGGGTTAAGCCTCTTACTCTGTATTTCAGATGAGAGGTGAAAATTAAGGTTTATGCTCAGAAATAACTTTGAGCATGAATAACTTTGTTATTCTTTGTCCTATGGTGTTGGGACTTATACTTTCAGAAAGGGGTGAGTTTCCTCTTTCATTTGATACTTTTTGAGCTGATTTGGCTCGGCTCCATGTTTTGGTGGTATCTTGGCTATACCATTGATTTATTGTATATTGGCTGTCATGCTTGTGCTCTGGTTTTGAGTCACAGGCTGACATACCCTCCCTCTAAAAAAAGGCTCATCATTGATGAGACTTTCCTCTCCTCTTGGAGGTATTAGCATGGTTCATTTGAACTTGAGCCAACAATTTCTTGTGGTCATACCCTCCGTGTCTGGTGGCTTATGTTTCAAACCATCCAGGTGCTTGGTCATTGGTTTCCTCCTTCCAGAGTGGACTGAACCAATTTCCTTTCTTCTGTGGCTCTTAAATTCCACCAAATATTCCTCATGGGGGTTGGGTTCACTGTATTAATTATCTCCACAGCCATTCCCCGCACTATCAGAGTCAGATCCATGACCTTCTTGGTCTTTTCTTGTTTCTTCCTCCCTTGCAAATATCTCTTCCCTGTCTTTGAGAGAATTTTCTGCATAGTGATTGGGTAATTCACAGTTTTGAAATCCTGTTGTGATTTCAAATTCTGAATCATGAGTTTCTTTGGCTTCCAGGGTTGGATTCTCCCTGTTATCACCAGTACTATGGCTATTGTATCTACCAATAGATGTTCTAATCCTTACTTCTTGCAAAGTATTGGATATTTCATCCAAGGTGGATTCTTTGGAGAATCTGCATTTTATCGCATGTTCTAAGTCTCCTGGTAGTTTGGTCAACAGTTTGTGATTTCTCATTTCTGTTGTTATGTGAGGGTCAATGGCTATTAGCCTTTTTGACTGTCTCAGACACCAATCATATGAATCTTTGTCCACTGTGTATCTATCATTTCCAAATGAAAGGGTTTTCTGCCATATCCATGTATCATTTATGTACTTTTGGATTATTTGGCTCCTCCCCCATGGCCAGTTCGTTCCGCCATGGATTTCTTTCATTTGTGTGTACCAAATACTAGCATGTCCTTTAAAAGCTGTATTTAATATGGAAGTAATCCAGTAATCTGGTATACTTGGTACATCAGTGAAGAGTCCATCAATATAATCTATGAGTTCCATATGATTATACTCTCCAGTTCCAGAGAATTTGGGCCAGCTCGAGGCCTCAGGAAGCTGTTTCAAGGCTTCCTTTTCAGTATAAGACATACTATCTCCATCCTGGTATTTTGATGGAGACCTTGCCTTATTCACCAATAAAGAATCTGGTTTCATGTCTTCCTGGTGGTATGGGGTACTTCCAGAAACATGCCCTTGTGTTTGGGGTTTCATTTTTTGGCTGAAATTGAACAATTTGTCAATATCTTGATCCAGGTAATCCCTTTCCCTTTTGCAGTGATTTTGCTCCTCTAAGACTTGATTTAGTCTTCTTTTGGAATCTTCTGAGGCTTTATACAATACAATATAGTCCTCTTGAAGAGTATGAATAGTTTTGGTTTGTAAGGTACAAACCTATTGTAACCTTGAAATACTTTCATGGAGTCTTTCAAATTTTTTTTGAGTTTGTTCTACAAATTGGGAAAACTGTAACCATAGAGTATTACTACTTATGGTACTCTCAGGTATCACAACATTGTGTTTCATCTGAGTGGAGATATCATTCCTTATAATAGGGCTGCTAGGTGCATTAGAATTATTTACAACTGTTTGTTGTTTCTTTGTACTTCTTGCAACAGGTCCAACAGTTTCTGGATCATAGGATCTGACTCTTTCAGCCTCTCGTTGAAAGAAGTCTTGTTCTTGCCTTATGATCCTCTTCCTCTCCTGGATTCTATCTTGGATTGGAAATTATAGTGACTCTTGGTCACTGATCTGCTGGTGCCTGAGTGGTGTGAAGCCACTAGGGAGTCTGTTTGGGTTACCAGTCCTCATGAGCCTGAAAGGGTCAGAGCTGTTATCTCTTGTTCCATTTCTTGTCTATGATAAGTTCTTTGAAGAATATCTCTTTGAGGGAAATCTTCTGAATACTTTCTACAAGTTCTTTGTAGTGGGAATGTGGTTTGAATTCCCTGTGTGCCATTCCCCATTGGAGAAGTTCTTGGAAGACTTGATGCGTTAGAACAAACTGTTCTATGCAAGCCATTCCTGGAGGTTTGCTGTTGAAAGCCATCTTGGAAGGTGTAGAAAAGTTCATTTTGCCATGTATTATGACTTTGAACAACTTCAACTTCTCTCTTTTCCAGGCCTCTATTCCAACTGATGGTTTTTCTTCTTTGTAAGAAATAATCCCTTGGAAATCCAAAGTCTTTGGAATGAGGTGGTATTATTTCTGATTTGTAAAGTGAGAGTTTCATCTATTTGATTGAATTCCTTTTTTGTGAGGAATTTATAAGTCACTTTGGACACGTCATTATTTAAAATATCAATCAACTCTCCCCAATATATACTCTGTATATATTAAAAAAAGATTAATAATAAAATATGGTTTGTATTTTATTATGAATTATTATTATTGAAACTATCAATAATAATGACAATAATCAATTTTTCACGCCAATTTGGGTGAAAAATGAACTATAAGAGTCTTTCTGTAAGAAAAATTCAAACAATATATAATTTGTATATATTATGAAAAAAAGATCAATAATAAAATATGATTTGTATTTTATTATTGAGTATTATTATTGAAATTATCAATAATAATGATAATAGTCAGTTTTTCACGCCAATTTGGGTAAAAAATTAAATATCAGAGTTTTTCTGTAAGAAAAATTCAAATAATATATACTTTGTACATATTATGAAAAAAACAATAATAAAATATGGTTTTTATTTTATTATGAAGTATTATTATTGGGATTATTGATAATAATGATAATAATCAATTTTTCACGCCAATTTGGGCAAAAAAATGAATTGTCAGAGTTTTTCTTCCAGAAAAATTCAAATAATATATACTTTGTATATATTATGAAAAAAAACAATAATAAAATATGGTTTTTATTTTATTATAAAAAGAGAATATTTTATCAATATAAATTATATATTTATAACTATTCAAAAATGCAAAAATATTATTTTTCAAAAAAAGACATGTATACAGTTTTTTGTTTTTGTTTTTTTTATTATGTTTTTTATATATTTTTTTTATTTTTGAGTAAAAAAAATCAGAATAGAGAAAAAACACAAAATGATTCCCCTTCAGGGATTCTTATGGTTTAAAAAAGGTGAGAATAAGAAATAAAACCAGGATAATAGCTCTAAAAAGCATGAATATAAGCTAAAAATAGTGAAAACAAGCTAAACTTTTGTCCAAAATAGGTAGAAAACCAGGCCAGGCCCCCAAAATGTGAGGGTGACTCTATGATATAGCTTCAAAATGATAATAGAAACTATAGCTCTGAGTGTGACACGAAAGTGATGATGATATTAAAGTGAGAATATGAGTAAAAAGGGCTATACTAAAGTTTCAGTGATGGTGAGTGCTGCTGATAGCCCTGGGTGCAGCTTTTGTCTGTTGGTTTACAATAACAAACTCTACAATAATTAAACTTATAATTATACCTGTTAAATTCTAAGAGTACCACTTCTTTTAAGAAGTTATACCACGTAAGAATATCAAGAACAGGATGCTGGATTTGCTTCCTGGTGAGGCAAAGCCTCCTTTTATCTTGTTCTGGGGTAGTGGGAGGTGGTTTACCTCTGCCCACAACCACAGAGTGAAAGTTTTCACTACTGTGGGCTGTTTTGTGGTTCTATACACCAAAGACAGGCTAGTATTGGGTTGAAATGTGGTTTTAGATTCACAAGTAGTCACTTTTACCCTATACAGGGTGAAACCTTTCACCAATGGAGTTTACAGGTGTGTTCTGGTACTCCTGACGCGTCAGAAACTGTACAGAGCCTGTATGGACCTCTGTATTTGACTTAACTGTGAGGTATTGAAGTATAAATAAGCTTTTGCGTCTGTTTGACACCTCATAATCATACTTATGGGATAGTATCCCACTATAAGGCTGTATTGGGCCAAAATGTGGGATTTTGATCTTAAAATAGCCAAAACTTTGTCATTTTTTGAGATATCAACCTCAAAATTGGTTCAGTGTGTAGCCCTAAATGTTTTCTACACAATGGTTCCTCATTTGATATGGTTATCATCAAAAATGGCAAACATATTCCAAGTACAAGTCTTTTGTACATATGTATGTTTTGGACAAAAAGCTGTATTGGGCTTGTTTGCCCCATACCTTCTGCTATAGTTGAGATATGAGGAAATGAATGACACAATCAGATAACCCTGATTTTGCTCTTTCCAAAAAGACCCCACTTTACGTATATCACACTAAAACTGTAGAAGTTAGATGAGAGGTGAATGTTTTGTTCACCCTTATTTGGCCTGAATTTGACCATAACCTCAGTAATACTGGTGCTAGCTCAGTTTGGCTGGTACCATGTGATAGCCCTGGCTTAGAGCTTCATTTTGCATACCCATTTGATGGGGTTAAGCCTTTTACTCTGTATTTCAGATGAAAGGTGAAAATTAAGGTTTATGCTCAGCAATAAGTTTGAGCATGAATAACTTTGTTATTCTTTGTCCTATGGTGATGGGACTTATATTTTCAGAAAGGGGTGAGTTTTCTCTTTTGTTTGATACCTTTTGAGCTAGTTTTGCTCAGCTCCATGTTTTGGTGGTATCTTGGCTATACCATTGATTTATGGTATATTGGCTGTCATGCTTGTGCTCTGGTTTTGAGTCACAGGCTGACAAATATGGTATTGATCATTGTTTTATAATGAGATAGAGAATTGTTAATACAAAATGGCATCCTCAGATAATCATAAATACCACATTAAGTGATAATTTTAAGTAGTTTCTTAGCTTTTGTTGTCAAAAAATCCTGTTTAGAACCTTTCAATGCATACCTTGAGGTTATATACTTAGCTTTAGACAATTGAGTCAACGTTTCTTGGACTCCAGGAATTAGATCCCTATCCGTAGCTGTGCAGTTATTCAGTTCTCTGAAGTCTCCAACAATCCTTTATTTATTTTTTTGCCAAGAAATAATAACAAGGGTTTGAGCTTCAACATCTTCATTATTCTCTACTTTTTTTAGTATTACAAATTGTATTAATTCATGGATATTTTTTTCCAAAGCTTCCCTAGCTTTGTCTTTTTGGGTAAACTGGTCTTTTGAGCACTGGTGGGTATTTCTTATCAGACAAAGGTTTCTACACCTACTGTGGTATTCCATACCTTTGTACCAGTTTCAAGAAATCTTTTGAAAATTAAAAGTTTTAAAATCAAGATCACAATGACTAATTCAGGAAATCACCACTCACAGGACATGCTTGAAATCACAAAAAACCCAGGAATAATATCAAAAGTGGGGAGGAATGGAAGATTTTGGCATTCACAATTTAAATATTCAATATACTTCTATAATTAAATGAACAATAGAGGAGTCCAATCTTATGGAGTTACACAATAAAACTTACATATAAAGCTTACATGATCAACAATATGCTTAATACATACAGAAAACTCAAAATTACATGGGAAAAGTAACATTGTAACATCATATCCACTATAAATCCATCAGGAAGACTATATTACTGAGAATCCAATACATCAAAATAAAATACAGCTCATGTGACACAAGGATCGTCTGACAGTATCAAATCCAATTCAATACATGAAAATCCACTAAAAAAACTTAAAAATTACACAACAATACAGGAACCAAAATAAGACTTATGCAGTCCACATGCATAAGATCTGGACATTACACAGCGACAGGATTATTAAAATTAAACTTAATTGAAATTCAACTAGCTGCATGCAAGGAAAATACACTAAGATGTAAGTTACATAGCAATTACAGTAATCAAGAATTAAAACTCAAGAGGATATCCCCACATTACACAGCATAATCACCTGGAACTAAATAAACCTTACAAACAAATTATACATGGGCTTATTAACATGAAACCATCTTCATCCTTACTCACCAGCATTAATTCCTCAAGGCTGTGCAAGCTGACTAAAGCAGTGCAAAAGAGAAGTCACCTGATATTCTTATTGAAATCCCCACCAAGAAAAACATCTCAACCTTCATTTTGACCAGACAAATGGTGAAAAAATCTCAGTCATATGATACCATTCCCAATTTTACACACTAGCAATAATTCCTCAAGGCTGTGCCAGATTACTAATGCAGTATAACAGATCGGCCATCTGACTTTTGTTAAAAAAATCTACACCAGAAAAATTATCTCAAGGGCAAGAATAAAACTTTACATGGAGAGCCCATGGGTACTTCTCACAACATAAAAGGAGGCCTCTCTCTCTCATTTTCTCCTCTTCTCCCCATGAATGAATCCAATTAGTTATATACCAAGAAGGAGAATAACTATTCATCCCTTACTAGTAGGTTAATCTAGAAATTATTATTATTAAACTACAACTAAAGAGTGGTTTATAAATAGCTGTAGTTAAGAGTGGGTCTGCCTACATTATAAATTCATCTATTAGTGAAATACTCATATTCAAAAAAATATTTATATTATACTCTTCTCACTAGAAGAAAATCTATATCACTATTATTATTATCACACAATATATTTTACATATTATCAAAATTATTTACCAACAACTATTTGAACTATCAAACAATATTATTATATATTATCCCTATTGCTAAACCTTTCTCATATTGAGCTATTATCCATTAAAACAAAATACCTTCAACAAAGAAAACAAACTTGAAATCACCACTCAGTACTATTATACTTATTATTTGTTTTACTCAATTATTATGTTATCATCCTGAAATCAGCTACAAATTTATTTATTTAAAGTTATTAATATTTTATCATTAGTCTTATTATTGAATAGGTCTGATAGAGACTGCTGAAAAGTCTTCTCTAGTTGTAAAACCACAATCTTAAATATTGATTTGTGAGCTCTGTAGGGAGATTGCTTAGTATATTCAGAGGGGCAGCTAAAACACCATTAGCACCCTTGGTTACAGGATTATTTCAGCAATTCGAAACTGTTTGCCTGTGATTTCCCCCTCAAGGACTGCCTTATCCAATCCCACACCAAAAGGAGTTCCACACTACCTATCTAGGGCTCATAGGAGAATATATAAATCCTGTAACAGACAGGTATTATTTTTACCCCTTTCCCCAATGGAAAGGGCTTAATAAACATAATCAATGTAGAATATGTTATAAATAGGCTCAATGAGGAAATTTCCAAATCTTCATTGGCTCCTATTCTCTTCTCACTTAACACTTGTAAGCGTGCTACCCACTGATGTCATTGCCACTTAGCTTACTTATATGGTACTAAAATACGTTTAAAATAAGGTTAGCTATCATATATATTACAAAAGATTAAATTAATACATCAAATCCTATTCTCTTCTCACTTGACACCTTTATGCATGCTCCTGACTGCTGTCATTACCACTTAGCTTACCTATAAGGTCTTAACATACCTTAAAAATAAGGAGTGCTCCTAACTGCTGTTTTTGCCACATAATTGACTTATAAGGTATTAAAATACCTTACAAATCAGCTCCTTGTATAGGTTATGGGCCCAGAAGCGCTGTCTGGATCCACGTATCAGAATAATGGTGTGCCACTCCTATCTGATAACAACTTCTCAGAATGGCATGCATCCATTAGGGAATTCTTCCACTATATTCTACTTCTTAATATTCCAACAGAGATCTGAATGCTCCATCTGAAGCTATTCCCAAACTTCTTATGTAATACCAAGAACTGACCCAAAAAGCTGCTGGAGCTGTCTGTCAATCCGTAGATACAAACAACTGGGAAAAATTCCTGAATAAATATATTGAAAAGAGCTCCAAGGTCCTGTATAATTCCATCAAATCCTATTATCAATAAAACCTAAGCAAGAAACAAGAAATAGTTTTCCTAAAACAACTTTTGATAATCTGTAAAGACAAAAAATTAAAAAACTTCATCAGCAATATCAGAATCCAGCTTCTGTACATTAATCTGATTGGTATCAAAGCTGGAAAACCTCTTACTAATATAGATATTTCAAATGAAATTCTTTCTGAAGTAATAGTCATAAAACTGTCAAATTGGTATGATAATATAAAAGGGATAATATACAAACAAATACCATTGGATACTAAAACAATTGTGGAAACAATAGATCTCTAAATAAGAGACTAATATAATTCTTCATTTTTTGAAGCTAAGATTAAATTGGAGAACACCTATCAAGTCAAAAACTGCTCTCAAAATGGAGTGCACAATCCTAAGACACCACATCTGGCCAAAAATTTCAACAATTGCATCCAGAGCTGGAAAAACAGCCCAAAAACAAATAAAATAAGAAGAGAATAAATAACTAACAAAAAAACAAAGCCAATAATAATTCTCAAAAATATCCACCAATTTTTGAAGAAAATGATTCATTTAATGAGACTCAGGTTGTCAATTATTCTAAAGCTTATGAAACTAAAAGTAATCAATACTATAAATTATCCTATCTAGACACAACCTCTAAAAGCCACATGATAGGTGATTGTAATAAATTCTTATTGTACAAGAAAGAACCAGGACTGTATGAACTTCTGATTGTTCTCATAACTCATTATTGGCCCATGGACGTGTGGACTTTGAATCAAATTATTCTAAGTTTAAGCTACACTGCATTTATGTGCCTGAAATCAAAGAAACACTCTTCAGAATAGGAAAACTCTGGGACAATGGGCTCTCCATGATAAGGAGAGGCCATAATCAGTTTCATATCAAAAATAACAGAAGAGTCCTGATGAATGGAAAAGTTAAAAACAATATTTTTCAACTAAACTTAAAAATTGTTCCTCCAAAAAAATCAGAATCAGCTTCAATCACCATCTCTAGAGAAATCCAACACAACCAAGCAGCCTATCCAGGTGTTTAAACCTTAAAAACAATGTTCCCACACATTTGCAAAATAACTCTCTGTTAGGCCTGTGATATTGGTAAATTTCACCAACAACCCTACAAAGGGAAACTTCTCTAAGTGCCATACATTTGCCACACAATCCATTTAGACCTATCAGGAGAAATCTCACCATCAGGTATTGGTGGAGCTTTGTATTATTTAAAGCTTACTGATGACTACATTTGGTTTGGATCAGTGTACATCATCAAAAACAAGTCTGATATGTACGATAGAATAAAAGAATACTTAAGTGAAACTTATTGAAATTCCTTATCAATGACAATGGGGGAGTATCTTTCAAAAAAGCTAAAAGCCCTTTTCAAGGAGGAAGGAATAAAAATGGCCCTCAATTCCCCTTAATCCCTCACAGAAATATTCAGTATCTGAAAGAGGAAACTGGACCACAAGTTAAAAAGCCCAAACCTTATTTCACAAATCTAAACTCACTACCAACCTCTGTGTGGAAGAATTAACAACTAATCTATTCATCAAAAATATGACACCTTCACCCTACAACAATCACCAAGTACCTTATTCCATATGGAACAAGTCCAAATTTGATCTCAAACTACTGAGAATTTTTGAACTCTTGTGTTAATTCAATATCCCCAAAGCCCTGTGACAAGTAAGAGCTCAAATCAATCCATTAAGGGGATATTCCTGGTCCATTACCCTGATGGGAAGCATAATTTTCCAGTCTTAATAACTAATTGAAATATTGCCAAAATCCAGGATGCCATCTTTGACAAAGACATATTTCCAAAACCGTTTAATCAACAAACCATCAATGCAAGCAATATGATTGAGAAAGAAGAAGAACAGGAATTAACTGTCCATGAACCAAACAACATACCCCTTTCATCATGACAGAAGTTCTTCCTGAAAACTGTCAGGGGCTCTTCTAAATGAAGAGGGCCTGGCACTCAGTGAAAAGACTTACTTATGGAGGGCTCAGAATCAATACTCAATTTATAAGAGTAATGAGATAAGAGAAATAAATTCCTAGTCATAAAATAATAAACATTAAAGATATGAGAGAAAACAAAAGCAACAATAAAGAGCCAACCACAAATAATCCTGTACCACTGTTTCAACCTGTTCAGAAAAGAGAAAAGTATTAATAAGGGATATGGCCACCAGGACTCTACTGAACAGGTGAGGGAAGTCAAAGACTAACTTGATAGTTAATAAAATAATATTTCTTAATGATAAATAAAATAATATTAAATAATAAATCCAATACTTCAATTCACTGGGGGAAAAACCCCCAGGTGGGTGAAAGGGGCTGGTATATTCGAAAAAGTGCCAGCCTGGAGTTTGAGTGTTGAGAAACCATGATTGTATGATTGAAGAACCTGTATTTTAGATGTTAAACTGTATTGGTGGATCCAATACAGTTATTTGAATCAATACAGATGTTTTCACCTGTATTGAGGGCAGGCCTGTATTTGGTGAATCCTGTATTTGGGTTCTGCCTGTATTAAGCTGTATTGAGGTTTGAAGCTTTATTTGGTGAATCTTCCATGAAACCCCTTGCTGATTAGGTGTTGGAAGATTTTCCATTAGTAATTAATGGTAATGCCCTGTCTGTCTCCATGGCTGTGACATTATCCCCCTCTTGAAAGTGGTGAGCTCTGAGCACCATAAGAGCAAGTGAATCTTTATGAGGTCAAATGAAGCTTTCTTCCCCCCCAATTACCCAATTTTCATCCCCTCATAATTCTTCTTCCTCAATCATAATTTCAGCTCTTTCATCTTCACAACTTGTAGGTCCTTCTTCCTTGACTTGATTCTGATTCCTCCTTCCTTCCTTGAAAATTTTCTCTTCATTTCTTCTGTTCTTCTACATTTTTTTTGATCTTCTTCTTATTGCAGTGTTCTTCACCCAATTTTTCTTCAGTCCTCATGGCTCATGGTAAATGGTGATTCAGGTTTATGTCCTAAGAACTTACTGTCATGGCAGAAAACTGTCTTCATTTTGAGATTGGGCCAAATTGGCCTTTTCTTGCTCTTGAGTCCTTTCAGGATCAAGTGAAATTTTTCCCCAAATCGTTGTTTTCTGCGGTTATTTGGCTGATTTGGCCAAAATGCGCAAATTGCAAGATATTGAAGAATTTGATGATTTCTTGATTGAAACAACTGTTTTGGCAGTTTTTTCATGATTTTAAGAAGTAATAGCCAGAAATGCACAAAATGTGCAAATATGCCAATATTACTGAAATGGCATATTTTGATGAATTTTTCAATGAAATGAAGTTTTTGAAGGTTTTGGACATGAATTAGTCATAAATGTGCAAAATGTGAAAATGCACCAATTTGACTATTTTTCTTTGGGTTTTTTATGTTTTGAAGGCTTTTCACATAACTTGAAGATGATTTGATGGCTTTGCGTGCAAAATGCGCAAAATGGGCAAATGCCTTAAAATGGCAAATTTGGCCAATGAAACAGCTTTTGATGATGATTTTTTCTATTTTCTTGTGCTTCACTCTGTTATTGAAGTTCAAATTGCCATATTTGACTTGCCGACTTGGATTTTGTCCATGATTTGCTTGGTCTTAACTTTGAATCTTGACTTGAAGATGAGTTCAAAGCTGACTTCCATTTGTGACTCTGATCACTCTGATTCCCCACCTTCACTACTTTATGGTGCTGGTGTCTTTGATAACTTGAGGGAGCTTTCTGAAGAGAGTATGGCCCCTACAAAGATTGGGGACATTGATAAAACCTATAATGGTTTTAAATCGGTTAGAGTTATTGAACCACCCTGCATCAATTGTCGGAAGAAGGGGGTTCCTTGTGTTGAATCTGCTACTTCTAGGTCCACCAGGTGCCGATTCTGTAACCTTGGGAAAAGAAGTTGCTCTCAGGCCAACCATAATTTCCCAGACAATCCCAGAAGATTATGGAGCAGCATCAAGAAGGGTGGAAGATTTGGGCTGGAAGCTGCTGTTGATGAACCTCAAGCTTCTGATGCCACCTCTGGCCACTCCAAGTGTGGGTTGATTGATCAAGAAATTGCTGAGTTACTGACTTCTGTGATTTTCTTTTCTTCTGATTCAGTGACTGGATCCAGAATGAGAGACTTCCAACAATGGACTAATACCAGCAGTTCTTGGGCCAATACTGGAGGACCCATTCACCCCCAAGGCAACCCCATTGGAGTAGCCCCAGAAGTTCCTATTTTGGTCACCAAAAAGGATGGAAGACTTGGAAAATTGAAGAGAAATTTGGTGGTTCAAGATGAAAATGATGCTGATGCTGAAGGCAGTGATGAGATTGATGGAGAAGAACTTGAAATAACTACCCCCATACAGAAAACAAGAATCCAATCCATTTCACTATCCCCAGTCCAAGCCAGTGCCACCACCAATGAAGTGATCAGGCCTCCCAAAATACCTCAACCTCCAATTAGATCCCCAACCAGACCATCCACACTTGCCCCAACCTCCACCAATATTCAACCACCTGTGGCCCGCACTTCTAGAGACCCAATGTCTCCAGAACCTGAATCAATCTTTGACAACCGTCGCCGCTGGAATATCACTGGAAACTTCACTGATCAGAAGAAGGTGAATACAAAGGTCGTCACCTCCCTATTTGCGGAAGTTGATGCTTTAACTGAGGTGTTTTTTGATAAGGCTATGAAGAGTGCTATTCTAGGGGAACCCACTATTGCTTTGGTGCAGGAGGCAGTTGCTTATGAAGATGCCTTGGTTGTTAAGTTTAGAGAAGCCTTGAAGAAATTTTGATGAGGATTATCTGTAGTTGGTCTTTAACATTACCAGTTTTTTCTCTTTTCTTATTAAATAGACTGACTCCTCAAATAGGATATGGGATATGATTTATGCTTTTGAAAAAAAGAGATAAAAAATAAAATTATACAAGTAAAAAGAAAATTGAATAGAATAAAAAAGAAAGAATTGAGAGAAAAGAGAGTGAATAAAATAAAATAAAGAAGCTTCTGAGGATTAATCTTCTTGTGGTGAGCTGCTTGATTTTGGCCATAAATTTTCCTGAAGAAATAAAATTAAACATTTGATGCTCACAGAATGGCCAAGGTGTTGTTTTTACAAGAAGTAGAACCCTCAGAGATTCATACCAGGAGATGGAACTTACTTTCATAACTTCCACTCCGCACCAAGCATCATAAAAGAATACAAATTTTGCCATAAATAAATTTTGAGTTAAGGAATTGCTTGAATGATCTTGAATTGCATAATTTGGAGTAATAGAGTATGAAAGAAAGAGAAGGAATAAAAATAAAAGAGGTAATTTGGCCATATCTTGATGAAAGGTCCAAACTCAAGGGTATTGATGTTGCAAGGCCTTCTAAACCTGTCCAAAGACATTGACAAGTGCTCACAAAGTGGCCAAGGTGATACTTACAACATATTTGGGTGGAATACCCCCTTAAAGGTGTATTCCAGGAGAGGAACTTACTTTCATAAACTCCAATCCCCACCAAGCACCATAAATCAAACTCTTGAGGCATTTGGGCCAGGCTTGTCTGGATACAAGGTATGAAGATTCTTTACAAGGTCTGGGGAGTTGGTATCTGGTTCCCAAGTTGTTCTTTCTGGGTCTTCATTGAATCCTTTCCACTCCGCTAGATACCATAATGTGCCTCTCTTCAGTTTTGAGTCCTGAACCTGAGCTACTTCCCATTCTTCTTGCTCTTCCACTATTACTGGTGATGGTGGTGATTGATGTCAATTTGGGATATCTGATTGCTTCACTGGTTCTAATAAGGACACATTAAAGACAGGGTGAACTTACTTCCATTTTTGAGGCAACTTGAGGTGATATGCATGGCTGCCAATCTTCTTGAGAACTTCAAAGGGTCCCAACCAGCTTTCTGAAAGTTTCTTTGTGGGTCTTGTTGTCTTGATGTTCTTGGAAGCTAGCCATACTTTGTACCCAGGTTGGAATTCAGGTGGAATTGCTCTATTTCTAGCTGCATACTGCTTAAAACGCTTTATTGCTGACTCTAATTCTTCTTTGACAACTTGCTGTACTGATTGGAGTTTTGTTGATAGCTTTCCAGCAGGTGTATCTTGAGAAATTTGAGCTGAGTCAAAGCTGGAATTTCTTCCATAAATGGTGAAAAATGGTGACTGCTTTGTTGATGAATTTTCTGCATTATTATAGGCAAATTTAGCCAGAGGGAGCCCGGTGTGCCAGTCATCTTGATGGTAACTGAAATACATCCAAAGATACAGTTCTAGAATCTAATTTACCCTCTCTGTCTGTCCATCTGTTTCAGGGTGAAAGGAAGTTGAAGTATCTCTTGATATCTTGAGCTTCTGACACAATTGAGTCCAAAATGATGAAACAAATAATGAACCTCTATCACTAACAATACTGCTTGGAAGACCATGTTTGGAAAATACATGACTAATAAAGATTTGAGCTAAGTCCAAAGCAGTGATTGTTTAATAAGTTGGAATAAACATTTCCATCTTTGAAAATCTGTCTACAACTACTAAAATTGAATCAAAGTTGCTTTACAGAGACAATTGAGTGATAAACTCCATTGATAATGAATTCCAAGGACCAGATGGAATTTGAAGAGGCTTGAGTAATCCAAACTTCTTATGGTTAATGTTCTTGTTTTTTGAACATTGCTTACATGAGGACACATATTCCTTGATAATTTGATCCATGCCAGCCCAATAAGAATCCCTCTTGATGAGCTTGAGGGTCTTCTCCTGGCCAGGGTGGCCAGCCAACGGTAAGTCATGATGCTTTTGAAGGATATCCAATTGAAGTTCATGATTGCTTGGGATGACTACTTTATCTTTGAATAATACCAATTTGGCTTGAGGTTCAAGAGTATAATCTGAGACTGATTTACCTCTTGCTAATTGCTTGAGAATTTCCTTATAATATTTGTCTTGCCATACTTCCTTCTGAATTTGATCAACTAAGTCTGAGAAAACTCCAACCTTGATTGAGAAAAATCTTGACTCTTTAATATCATTTTGCTTGAGAACGTGATGAAGGTCTTGAGGATTCTTGCTGATGAAGTCCACCCCCCTCTCTGGGTACACATTGTCCCAATGTGACAAGGAATCTGGTAAAGTGGCCAGTCTGCCTGGGCAGTAAGTGTTAGAAAAGTGAAATTCAGAGAGAAACTCTGCCCAATGGGCTTGACGGCAAGTAAGGACTTTGGAAGACATAAAATATACAAGGGAAGAAAGGTCTGTCAAGAATTCAAAGGAATCAGAAAGAGAAAGAAGAAAAGCTCTCCAGCGCTTGAGAGCCCAAACTATGCCAAGGAGTTCCTTGTCATGAATCTCATAGTTGAGCTCAGCTGGGAGGAGCTTGCAACTATCAAATGCAATGGAATGCTTTCCTGAGTCATTCACCTGACTCAGTACAGCACCCAAGGCATAATCAGAAGCATCAGTCTCTACATTAGTTGGTAGAGAAGGATTGAAATGGGATACAATAGGAGCAGTGGTGAAAGCTTCTTTGAGTATTTGAAACTGACTAAGAGCTTCCCCATTGAAGATTAAAGGAGAATATTTCTCAAGGAGGGAAGTGAGAGCAGAGATTTTTTGTAATAATTTTTAATGAAACAACAATAGAAGTTGGCAAAGCCAAGAAAAGGTTGGAGTACTTTGATGTTCTTTGGCTGAGGCCAGTTGAGGATTTTCTGAACCTTGGAAGAATCCATCTTGAGGCCTTCACTTGAAACAAAAAAGCCCAAGTATTCCACAATGGAGGCATGGAATACACACCTTGAGGCTTTAGCAAACAAATTATTGTCCCTCAGTCTTTGGAGGACAGGGGCCACATGTTTCACATGTTCCTCCTCAGAACTAGAGAAAGCCATAATATCATCTAAATAGACTACAACAAAAATATCCAAGAAATCTGCAAAGATATCATTTACAAGATTTTGGAAAGAAGCAGGAGCATTGGTCAAGCAAAATGGCATAACCAAATCGTCATAAATACCATATTTAGTTCTAAAGGCAGTTAAGTGCTAATCCCCCTCTTTGATTCTCAAGAGATTCTAAGCACCACGCAAATCTATCTTGAGAAGATAGTAGAACCATTAAAGACAGCAAGGAGCTTATTCATTGGAGGAACAGGATACCTGTTCTTCCTAGTGACAGCATTAAGTTTGTGGCAGTCAACACACAAACAAAGGCCACTATCCTTTTTCTTAACAAAAAGGATGGGTGCTCCTGTTGAAGAGGAGCTTGGCCTGATGAAACCCTTCTCTACATTCTTTGAAATGTAGGCCCATAGTGTTTCTGACTCATTCTTTGATAAATAGTAGATAACACCAACTGGAGATAGAAGACCCTCAAGTTCAATGTGATGATCACAGGCATGGTGTGCAGGAAGTTTCTCTGCTTTCACCTTGGAGAATACATCCAAATATTGGTGATAAGCAGGAGGGACTACCTTCAGCACATTTTCAATCTCCTTTGGCTCTTCCTCCTCATCCCACTGCTCCTCCAGGGAGGCATGAAAAGATAAAGGAGGAAGGTCCATATCCCCTTGAAAGAGATGAAGTGAAGATACAGCAACATCTTCTCCAATATATTTTATCTCTTTGAATACTTCATCTCTGGATGGAAGTAATGAATGAGAGGGAATGATGGAAGGGATATGGACAGAAGGAGGAAGGGAGGGTGTCTTAAGTTCACCAACCAGAGCAACACTGTTGACAGCAGTGGAAAATTCATTACTAGTAGAAGAAGTAATACCACTAGAAGCCTTATGACCAGAATCATAGGTGATCAATCCACTTTTCCAATCAATAATGGGATTAAAATTGTAAAGAAAATAATAGCCCAATATTAGGTCTTCTCCCTTGGGTGAATCTATGATAAAGAGATCCCATTCAAAGCTTGGGAATGAAGGAAAGTCAACAACCCACTTGGTATAATGGGTGATGAACAGGGAAGTGGATTCATTAGAATCCAAAATGAAAAGAGGAATCTTTTCAGGGAGCTCTGACATGGTCAATGAGTACTTGAGAGCAAATTTCTTTGCAATAAAAGAGTTTGTAGCACCAGAATCAATGAGAATACTATAAAAAATATCAGAGAGAGAAGATAAAATAAGAAATTTTAAATATTTCTTGACACTAGTATTCAGAGTCCACAATTGTGCCCTTGAAGTAAATAAGTGAGAACCATTGAACACATCATGATCCCCACTCAGGTTTTGCTCTGCGTGCTAGGGAAGCCTTTTGATGAACCCTGCCTAATTTCAGGCCTCTTGAAGCATTTTTCAAATGGGTGCTTTCCACCACAGTAGTTTCACAAGCCTTCTTTGATCCTCCTCTCCTTTTCAGAACTAATTAATTTGTTGTCCTTAGTGAGGAGAGAAGCATGAGGCTTGTCTTTGGACACTTGAAAATTCTCCCCCTTCTTATTCTTCCTGTGATAAGGCTTCTTTGATGATGAACTTTGAGGAGGCTTGGAGGAGTTGGCTCCTCTGATTGGAGGCTACTTCTCTTGATGACTACCCTTGTCAGGCTGAGTCTATGATGAGAGTATTAAAAATTATTTACAACTCTTAACTATGACTGTGACACGGTAAATAAAGGTTTAAAAGATTTTTATAAGAGTTAAAGATGGTTCAATCTAATAATAAGAGGGCTTTACTATAAGGAATATAGTGGTGGTGAGCGCTGTTGAAAGCCCTGGGTGCAGCTTTACCTGTTGGGTTACAATAATAAAGACTACAATACTTTAAATTTAGAGTATACCTGGTTATTACCCAAGAGTAAAACTGTTTTTGACAGTTTACTACGTAGGGTATTCAAGAGCAGGATGAGGAGACAATTCTGGCTGTGAAAAAGCCTCCTTTTTATCCTGAAATGGGGTGGAAAGGGTGCTAGACCTTTCCACGTAGAGGAAGTGAAGATTTTTCACTCTCTAGGACTGGCTTGTGGTTTGCAAACATCCTGAATAGCCTGTATTGGGCCCAGATGTGGCTTTGAAACCACATCTGGGAAGTTTTCACCAATACAGGGTGAAAACTTTCATCTGGGGACCTCACAGCCTGATTCTGACGTGTATGACGCATATAATGCTGTACAGAAACTGTATGGGACCCCAGTATTGACTGACTTATGAGGTATTTAAGTACTAGCATGCTTCTTTGTCTGTTTGACACCTCATAATCAGAGTACAACTGTATCCTGTCATAATACAGCTGTATTGGTCATATTGTGGGTATATAACGTTCAAATGGCCATAACTCTGTTGGTTTTTGAGATATCATGCTCAGAGTTGGTTCATTGGATAGCCCTGTATGATCTCTACACAATGATACCCAGTTTGGTATGGTTATCATTAAATATGACAAAGTTATCCCATGTACAAGGTTTTTTGTACATAGGCGTGGTTTGGGCAAAAAGCTGTATTGGGCTTGTTTGCCTCATAGCTTCTGTTATAGTTGAGATATGAAGAAGTGGATGGCACCATCAGATAGCCCTGATTGTGCTCTTTCCAAAAAGACCCCACTTCAAGTATTCCACACTAAAACTGTAGAAGTTAGATGAGAGGTGAATGTTTTGTTCACCCCTATTTGGCCTGAAATTGACCATAACTCCAGTAATATTGGTGCTAGCTCAGTTTGGCTGGTACCATTGGATAGTATTGGCTTAGAGCTTCATTTGGAGTACCCATTTGATGGGGTTAAGCCTCTCCTTCTAGATTTTAGATGGGAGGTGAAAATTAAGGTTTATGCTCAGCAATAACTTTGAGCAGGAATGACTTTGTTATTTCTTTTCCTATGGTGATGGGACTTATATTTTCAGAAAGAGGTGACTTTCCTCTTTATTTTGATATCTTTTGAGCTGATTTGGCTCAGCTCCATGTTTTTGTGGTATCTTGGCTATACCATTTGTTTATGGTATTTTGGCTGTCATGCTTGTGCTCTGGTTTTGAGTCACAGGCTGACAACCCTCTTCCTTCTGCCTCTCATGGTACCTGGTATCTAATTACAAATTGATGTCCATGAGTTCTTGAAGGTTATCACAGTTTCCATGGTGAGAAGCCAATTGGTTCAACAATCTTGATGCCAAGCCTCTTCTATACATATGAATATGGGCCCTTTCCCCCCAGTCTCCAATTCTTGAAATTAAGCTTCTGAAATCTGCTATGTACAAGGAAACCTGACCACTTTCTTTCATCCTGAGATTGTCTAACTATTGTTCAGCATTCCTGACTTCATTGGGATCACCAAACAGATTGAATAACTGAGTTTCAAATAACTGCGAGTTATTGAGGAGATAAGAAGGGTCTTCATTGGAGATATTTGAGAGGTAAGGTTCAATCCATTTTCCAGCTCTAGCAATGAGAAAAGAAGTTGGGTACAAAACCTTCTTCCTGTCATAGAAGGGGTTTGCTGGGTCATTATGGCAAATTAATTGACAATATTGAATAAATCCTCTCAATTTATAAGCTTTAGTACCATCAAAGGAATCAGGTGCCTTCATTGATGGAGTCTTGAATGCTGGGGCTTTTGAATTGTCCCTTGGGGAAACTTCTTGAGTAAGTTGTCCCATGAATTGAGTCATCTGCTCCATCATTTTGAGAAAATTTGGTTCAGCTTGAGAAAAGAGGTTGATTAGAATGGGCTAGATTTGGAGCTTCAGAAGCCTCAGGGGCACCTGCCAAGGCAGCTGATACTTCAGTTTCTTCAGACTCCTCCCCCTGATCTATTTCTAGGCTCTTGGGAAATGCTTGGATAGCCACCCAACAAGCCAGAGAATGATCCTGATCTTCTTTACTTCACACCTCCTCTTCTGGAGGGTGCTGCTCCTTCCATTGGTGGTCCTCTGTGAAAATCTTCACTCAGTTGATGAGCTGATGGTGTGCGGTCAAGAGGAGCCCTTTCTGTAAGAGTGAGAACAGCTTGATGTCTTTGAGATCTTGTATTCTTGGCTGGAGGGCTATGCTGAACTTGCCTTATTGAAGAAAGAAATAAAATTTGATAGTACTTGAGAATGAAACAAGGCTTGACCAAATCAATTAAATGAGAATCTTGATGAACTTGAGAAATCAATCAATAGTCTTGTAGTGAATCAATATGAATAAATCTTGAATAATGAAGATGACAAAGTCCATTTCTTATGAATAATCAATTTCAATCAAGAACTCAAATCAATTCAATCAATAATCAAATTAAATGAATAAAGTCAATTCAAAATCAAATCAATTATGCCTTGAGGAATTCAATAAATATCATCAAAAAATCAATTCAATTTCTTGAGGAATAAACTTCAAATCAATCAATTAAATCAATATTGAGGATAAGTCAGCTATCTTGAGGAATCAAATCAGGTCAATCAATTAAATTAAATCAGAATCTTGAGGTATAGTCAATTTCTTGAATAATAATTCAATCAATCATTAAATCTTGAGAAATTTCAAAATTAACCAGTGATAACCCCAATTCAATGAAATTCCTGAAATTATGAATCAATTAACCCCAATTCCAATGAATTGAACCTGATAAAGAACCTGAATTCAGACAAAAAATTCAAATAAAATCTGATTATGAATTAAGAAGAGAATGAAATGGTCAGCAAAATTTAAGAAATGAGAAAGAGAGTCAATTTTCATTTGGATGAAATGAGTGAGATTGAAATTGATGAGAGAGGATGAAATCATAAAAATAATAATTAAGAATTAGAGAAATGAATAAGAATGAATGAAATAAAAGGAGCAATTATGATTTAATTAAAATAATGTCACAGGGGCTCTTCTAAATGAAGAGGGCCTGGAGCTCAGTGAACAGACTTACTTACGGAGGGCTCAGAATCAATACTCAATTTATAAGAGTAATGAGATAAGAGAAATAAGTTCCTAATCATAAAATAATAAGCATTAAAGATATGAGAGAAAACAAAAGCAACAATAAAGAGCCAACCACAAATAATCCTTTACCACTGTTTCAACCTGTTCAGAAAAGAGAAAAGGATTAATAAAGGATATGGCCACCAGGACTCTACTGAACAGGTGAGGGAAGGCAAAGACTAACTTAATAATTAATAAAATAATATTTCTTAATGAGCAATAAAATAATATTAAATAATAAATCCAATATTTTAATTAATTGAGGGAAAAACCCCCAGGTGGGTGAAAGGGGGCTAGTATATGTGAAAAAGTGCCAGCCTGGAGTTTGAGTGTTGAGAAACCATGATTGTATGATTGAAGAACCTTTATTTGAGATTTGAAACCGTATTGGTGGATCCAATACAGTTATTTGAATCAATACAGGTGTTTGCACCTGTATTGAGACTGTATTTGGTTAATCTTCCATGAAACCCCTTGCTGATTAGGTGTTGGAAGATCTTCCATTAGTAATGAATGGTAATTCCCTGTCTGTCTCCATGGCTGTGACAAAAACTACCCAAATGACCCCATTCCAATCTCAATGATGAGACCAGGCCATGATAGTGAGCTTACCTATAATGGTCTCAAAAGACTTAGACAACTCAAATATTTTCCAAAAGAAACATAGAGCAAATATGGTGAACATAAACCATGATTCTCCCAACCGTAAAAGCTGAAATGAGGCCATGAGTTCACTCAATCGGGAAGCATGGATAGCTGCATTACAAAATGAACTAGACAGCCTATACACAAGAGAAGTTTTGAAAGAAGCCAACTCACCAAAAGACAGAAAATAGGATGGTTTCTCTTTCAGGTTCAAGAGGAAATTTGATAATTGGGGAAATCTAATCAAAAATTAAGTAAGGACCTTTGAGCAAGTGTTCTCTCAAAAAGCTGTAGTGGACTATGAAGCCACTTACTAACTGAAAGAAAAATTAAGTTCCTTGATATTTCTTCTGAACATTTCAGCATTAAAAGACGTTTAAATTCACCACATGGATGTGGCAGCAGAGTTCCTAAACATCACATTAATTGTATAAATCTATATCAATATTCCACCATTAATACCAACATATCAACAAGTTAAATTTTGAAGGCTTAGAGAACCCTTATGCGCACTGAAGAAAACTTCAGGATACTGGTATCTTTACATTTTAAACTACTTCAAGTCCATAAAACTGAGCCCAAGCAAGTCAGATCCTTGCCTATTTATCTCAACAGAACCAGAGTGGGAATGCTATGTACACATCTATGTTGATTACCTGAAGACTTCCTCAAACAATGTCAAATGATTCAAAATCCTCATTGAACTACAATTTGAAATGGAGGACTTAGGTCTAGAAAACTTTATTTTGGGAATCAAAATTTGATGTAACAGATTAAATAAAATACTGACAAGGTTGAAAACAACATGTGTCAAAAATCTTCTGGACAAGTATCAAATGACAGACTTCAAACCAGTTTCAATGCCAATGATACCATAATAAAGACTGAAAGAAGTCTCAGAGGAATAAAATCATGAGTTTCAAGACCTGAATATCAACTACAAACATGAAATAGGAAAAATAAGCTACTTTAAAGTTTCCAAAAGGGTAGACATTGCATTCACTATGTCCCAGATCTCTCAGTTCCTGGAAAGCCCAAGGATCAAGAGCTTCCTGTGATAACTCAAAGGAGAAACTTTTTTGGTCCTCACATTAGGAGGTGACTCATCAAATCTTCAAACATTTAGTGACGCTGATTATGAAAACTGCAAGGACACAAGAGATCTCTAATGGGCTAAATGACAAGGATTGGCAACTCTTGTATCAACTGGAAAAGTAAAAGTTCAATATAAACATCTTCCTGTGAATATTAACACAAAGCCCAATTTGAAGGTAGCAAGAACCTTATCTGGACAGGAATACTACTCCAAGATTTGAATATTAAAATCAATTACCCTCTACAACTGAATGTTGAAAACCAGGGTGCAATTGTGGTTTCAAAGAATCCTCAGGTAAGTGAACAAAGTAAGAACTTTGACACAATATTCCATAGAATCCAAGAAATGAAATTGAAGAAAAATATTAAAATAACATATACTCCAACACAATAGATGCCAGCTGATAGACTAACCAAAGCTCTGCCACAGTCAGCACATGAGAGAGTTGTGAGAAGACTAGAGCTACTCATCTCATGATTGGGGGGTCTTACAAGAAACCTTTTTCTAAAATGACTAATCTGGCACTCATGAGAGAATAGATAAATCCTGTCACAGATAGTTATTATTATTACCCCATTACCCAATGGAAATGGATTTTTAATCATAATCATTTTAAATTAGATTATAAATAGAGTCAATGAGGAACTTACCAGATACTCATCAAATCTAATTATCTTCTCACTTAACACCTTTAGGTGTTTGCCTCACTTCTGTCATCACCACTTAGTTTACTTATAGTTTATTAAAATATCTTACAGATCAGGTGTGCTCCTCACTGTTGTTGTTTCCACTTAGTTCAACTAGAATGTATTAACATACCTCAAAAAGCAGCTCTTTTTATAGTATGGTCTAACAATATTGATAGTAATATCAACTTCATGCCTACCAATTTCTCCTGAAGGTTCATTTTCTGAAGCAAAGGCAGTTTTATATGTGGAAAACACATTAACAAGCTCTTTCTCCCTTTACAATTATAAGTCTGTATTAGTTTGTGCTTCACTAAGTTGATTTGATACACATTCTCCTTTACCCCTATCTTTACTACAAGATAATACTGATATTTGTTTGGGCATATTGGAAAAAGCAAATTTTTCCTTTTGTTTTCTCAAATCTTAAAATATCTATCTTCTATCATTATTGATGTCAACACCATAAATTTTAAGTAGTCATTTCCAAAAATGATATTTTGAGAAGTACAGTTATCCATTACTACTATCAAGGTTTTCATTCTCATAATTCCTGCTGGATGTGGAAATATTAAGTTAGTGTCTAATATACCCAAGGGGTACATATTATTACTGGAAATACTTAATTTCACACCTTCTATTTGTAATAGATGGATCTTCCATTGTGGAAATATTTTTTGAAGACATTCTTTCCCTGAATAAGTACAAACTGCTCCTTTTTCTAGATTGACTTTGGCCTCTACATCATCCATCAAAATGTATGTAATACAAGCTGCTCCAGAAGTATAGCCTTTGCCTCTAGCAGATGTGATTTTACAAATTATGGAATCCTGAATATTTATCAAGTCATAGCAGTCCTCACTATATTGTGGTAATTTAGTATGGACTTCAATACTTTAAATAGTGCTGTGATATTTTCAATATGTCAGTCATCTATTGGTGTGTCATCAGATATTGCAGAATCCTGGTCAGATTTTTTTTCTCTCAAGTACACTGAACCTCTTAAATGACTTGAACTTCATTTATTTTTGACTTCTTTGTACAGATTTTGGCTAAAATTGAGGTTCTCTTACATTTATGACACTTTAAGACAGGTCTTTCAGGTCTTCCCTCCTCTCTAGAAGTCATTGGCATACTCTGAGCTACAACACAGTTTCTAGTCCAGAATTTAACATTTCTTGTCCTGGGAATTATATCTTCAATTTAATTAATATATTCCTCTGTTTAAAAAGGGCTCTAAACATTTGCATTTTATAGCATCTTCTAGTTCACCTACACATTTTCTTAATATTTTCATATTAATCATTGAGGCTGACATATATGGGTGTAAAAGAGATATTCTGTCTTTCTGTCTGGGGAACCAAATAAGTAGTTTTTCTTTCTCTGAATTAAAAATGGAACTCTTAGAATTATTCTCACTTTCAATCTCCAGGAAATGTTGACCCACTTGGTGATTATCTCAGATCCCTATCAATGCCAATTATGTATGCCATTTTCTTGCCTCATCTTGTAATACCATTTTTTTCAGTCCTGGTAAGCAAAGAGGGTAACTTGGCTAATATTATTTCAACAGGTTGCATTTTTCACTCTTCACCATCCAGTGATAATTCTGTCATTATTTCTTAAGTCATTGACATTTGATATTAATTTCATCAATTGTTTATCAAAAGTATTAGATTTTACACCAATAATGAACTGAATATATCTCATTTCATCCATCATTTGTGTGGAAAGCTCCTGTTCATCCTCTTTTGTTTCTAATCTATCAAGGCCATAAGAGTTCTGGCCATATTGAACACACTGTCCATGGATCAAGGCTCCAAATTTGTAATCCTGTACCCCTGTGAGTAAGGTTTGTGCCAATGGGCTTCGCCTTTCACCCTTCCTTGATTGTTTTTGAGAGCTTTCTCTTTCTTCTGAGGTCCCTTGGTCTTTTCCTTGGGTATTTCTGGATCTGGTTTGGAGCTGGTTGATGCAAATGGTCCTTCTTCCAAAGCTGGGGTCATTTCCAGTTCCTTCTTTTGATCTGCATATAAAGGACGTTTGTTCTTCAACCAACTATTTATCTTTTTGACCTTTTTCTTGCAAGACAATGGGCTCCAACATTCCAGAGCTCTATTGTTGTCTCCTTACCCAGAAATCTCTTGATGTTTCAGCAGGAGTTCATAGACCCCTTCCAAAGGCTTGGGAATATTTCCATGTATTCCTCTTTGGCTTCTCTGTACCATGACCTCAACTAGGACTTAAATATTTCTATGGCTGCCACTTTCAAGTGGTTCAACCCTTAAAAAATTACCTTGAAACAGTTCATGCTTACAGTTTATGTCAAAGGTTTTTGGTACAGACCTTGGGAAATGGGGGAAACTCTGGCAACCTTTCTTTGAGGAAGGCCTGACAGGTCTAGCCCTGGTCTTACCTATTCCTTTTCCAGATTCATCTGCTTGTACTGAATATTTTCTTCTATCTCTGGTATGCACCATTTTCAGGTCAATTTAAGACAATTTAAGAATAAAGACAAAGAACACACACCTTTTTCTGGTTGTTTGGATAACTCTGCTTTGAATAAAGTGCCTGTTGTGGAAGTTTTAATTTAAATCCTCTCTTCAGATTCTGGACTGGCAATATATCTCTTACTAAGCTCATCGCCAGCTGCCATATATTTTATTAAAGACAATAGAAAAAATTCAGAAAAAAATTTATACTTTAAAATATTTTTAAGATCTTTCTATCAGGTTTATTCTTTTTGATGGTGAATAAATATTCCTTTTAAAGAAAAAAAATCAAAATTTAGCTTAGAGTCACTGAAATAAGAATCTTATGAGTTTTTGGATGCAAAAAAACCTGGTGTAAAACAATATACAATTACTCCAAATTCCTCAATGAAAAACAATTTTTGAGGAAAATTAACTTTAAAATAAAAGAGGAAATTATTAAATTAATATATCAATTCAGGGCTCAAAGCTCAAGAAACATGGCCAGGATTCCAAATGTAATATTTTTCTATCAAATTCTTGATAATATTACTATTAATCAAGAGTAACATGGCCGTTCTTATGAGATATGATATATAATATTATTATAGCCACAGCTAAATGATTTATTTATTAATTGATTCTTCACTTTTTACAAATTACTAGTGGCTATAAAAGTAGGCAGTAATTGTGTACTAGAATCAATTACAAGAAGTTTTATCAATAAAACTGCTTATTAAAAAAATACAAGATTGTTTCAATTAATAATTATATTTTAATTCTTGAAAAATCCTATGACTTTAGAGAAAAAACATGACTCATTAATGGAATACTCACTAATACACCAAAATATCTTGAAAATAATTGGCAGAGTTATTTGATGGATTATTTGTGAATTTAAAAAATCAAAATTTATTTATAACAGTAATACAGCAATAGACCAGCTAAACACTATTGGACATAGTTTATTTATTTTATTTTTTGTCTTTCTTATTGATTGGGAAAGATCCAAAATTCTTTAAAATAGATTTTAACTTATACTTACTTGTTGGTACTAATGATAAGGTAGAATAATAAAATGATTCTGGAAAAAACAGAAACAGTAGGCCTCTTTGAAGTATACAAAAGGTCAAAGGGGTGTCCCATGGGGAAACCTGAAGAACTAGTGAGTGAGTGAGCTTTTATCTTAATTTTTTACTGATCAAATCACTTCTAGTAATGTGAAATTGTAATAATGACTGAATTAAGTCAATTTACATGGGTACAAATGCATTTATGGTTGATAAATAAAAGAGAAGCAACTTTAAATCTTATTTTATTGCAGAAAAAAACATTATTTTCTCAAATTTATCAATTTTATTGGAAATTTAATCACAGGTTTTGTTTTCTGTGAATGTTTGAAGATTCTGTGTTTGATGTGAAATCATGAAAAATGGACTGTAAGTAAAACTAGTAATTTGAATCATAAAGTTATAATCATTTTTGCTATTGGTGTTAATCATACCTTTCTTCATTGGTCCCAAAGGGTGAAGAAGAATTAATCAAGAATTGTATTTTAAATCAATTTTTGAAGCTTTTCCCTCCTTTATACACAGAATAGCAAATAGTATAATAGTATTATTACAGCTAGTTTCCATGGGGTAAATTCATGGATACTAGTCCAGTAAAAGGTTTTCATTACTCTTTTGTGTATATTAATGAAAAATTATTAATAATAAGCATATCTAAACAAGTGATATCTGGTCATTACCTCATTTTCATGTCAAAATAGCAGCTTACTTTGCTATTTTCCCATGATTCAATGGGATTTTAACCTAGTAACCAGGTTCCTAGAAGGTTCTAAAGGACTCATTGAGCCATGATCAGCCAAGGATATAACCTTTAGAGATGGCCAAACCTCAGAAACCTCAGAAACTGGGTACCCTGGCTCTCTTTGATGTCTTTTGTCTCCCTTAGCAATTTTACATCAAAAATAGTAAGTCAGGTTTGAAGGCTGATATCCACTGTGGGTGTATTGGAGCTTTATGTAGGAATACAGTAATATTTAGTGCAACAAAAATTGATAAAACTACTCTGAGCTTGCATGTAAGATGGCATTTCTCATATTTGCATTATTCTGATTTGAAATTGAGAAAAAGAAAACATTCACAATTCTTTTATTTGGGATTGGATTATTTCTATTATTACTACCTCATAGAGTTAATTCGATATTATCAAACCTCCTCAGTTACCTTAGGGGAATTTTTGTTTAGAATTGATGGATTTACTTACAGTGAAAAGATTATTAATCTTTCCTAAAATAAAATATGATGAACTTTGGATATAACCATGACTTATGGGTTATGAATAGCTCAAACGTTTCTTTAATATAAATTGTGGCCTATTTGGGTATGTAAAATATACCTCAACGCTCACAGAAGTCCAATATACCACCTTAATTCTAGGATTTTTTACAGATTTCCCTATAAAGAAAGTTGTGATCTGTTTTATATAAATATATTTAGATTGGAATTCAATTGATGAAGATTTTTTCTTATAAAGTTCTGAAATATTAATCAGTAATTAAATAGATAGATTTATATATTATATTTATTGAGCTTGGCTTAATGCATGATTTTCATTAAAAAACTTCCTTCAGATCTGGTTTATTTTCTTTTTGAATTTTGGCCAGTCAAGCAATCAAGAACATCTGTAGCTTAGCCCAAATACTCTACATCATTATTAAGTAGTTAAAGAAAGAAATTTTGGGCTCAATATATAAGATTAAATATACTCAAACTTTGAACTTAAAATATTGCAAGTAGGATATGTATTATGAAATAAATTAAATACAAACTACTTTCTCTAAGTTATGGGATCTGAAATCCTGAGGACTCTGTTTTGTGATCCAAAGAATTTTAATTTAGTTTATGTCCAAATTGAATTTTAATTTTGAAAATTGTACTTCAGTGAATTTCTCAGATATCATTCTGAAAGCATAGGGGCAACACCATACTCTAAAGTTATGAATCTCCATTATGTATCTCATCTTGAATAATATATAATTCCCCTAAAAGTTTCAAATTGCATTTAAAAATAAATATTCCTGAGCTTTTTCTCTAAATTGAGGCTCCTCTGGGGCATGATACATACAAGGGACTTTACCCTTCACTGAAAAGTATGGTTAAATGTAACACCTGAAAGGAATAGCTCCATTTTCCACATATATTACATATTTTTTGATAATTTAAGGTGATCCTGCTAAATAATGTAAAGAAATTCATAAGGAGTGACTTTTAAACAATAATTACAAACTACTGATTCTTAACTTCTTTCACTATTAATGTCCCTTTTTATTATGGAGAATAAGATGAAAGATATTTAAAAAATGAAGTATATTGTAATTCTGGTTTAAAAATGATATTATCATTTATAACAAATAAATGATAAATAACACAATTATAAATGAAATATATTAGAAAATATATTAATATGAAAAAATCAATATATTTAAAATTTATCATTTTTTTTACCAAAAATAATAATTAGATAGAAATTTTCATTTTATCAATGAATAAAAATCAATAAACAAAACATTACTAAAATCAAAGCTAAAAATAATATTAATACTACTTTTATTTTAAGATGAGAATATATTATATTTAAAATAAAAAGAAATTATAATAAGGATAAAAGACTTCCTCTTAGAGCTTTCAAAAGGAATATTAAAGAAATTTAAATCCTTAAAATTAAATAACACTAGTGTTGGATTGGAGTTACAAGAATAAAAATATTAATATTACAAGTTTTACCGTTTTTATGTGGACTGGAGTTTTTTGAGATAATGTTACCAATTAATTCAAGCTAATATTATATTAACTATATATTTAATTAGATATTGCAGTGATATCTTTATTCCTAAATATAGAGCAATTTTGAATCAAATACCAAATAATTTACCTTTAGTAATGTAATATTTTGGTCATTTTGTCACATCTAAAGAAAAATGGAGGAGAAAGGAGTTCTTCCATATTGAGAATGATCCTAAAAAGCTACTAGATGGATTTCAGAAGGATTTGAGCGATTACTCCCACTTTAGAAAATCAATTTTGAAAGTTTAGAGGTGATTACATCACAGTATTGCATTATAACAACATTACTTGAGGTTATCACTATAGATTTAGGGTATTGGTAAACCCACATAACCACTTACATTTTTTTAGTATAAACATGTAAGGGGTGCCCTGGGCCCATTTTAAATTAAACAAAACAACAACAAAACATGCCAAAACCCCCTCAAAAAACCACAAAGGACCAACAACCCAAATAATCCACATTATCCACCCCAAAACATTTTTTTAAAAAACGTAATTACAAACCAAATTTCACACAGCTTTCCCCATTTTTTTTGTTTTTTTCTCAAAGACTGCATTTTCCTCAAAGCCTCTAAAATTCCCTTGTTTAACTTCCCTCTTCTTTTATGCTTAAACTTAAGCCATTTTGTTTGATTTTTCACACCTTTTATCCCCTCTTTTTCAAATTTCAAAAGGTTCTTTCCTCATTCCAAATCCCCAAAATCCCCTTTTTAAAAAGTTATACATCTTTTCACTATATAATGCTTCAAACCCCCACTGAAGGTTAATTTCAGACCCTTGAGCGTCTTTGGAAGCATGTCCATAATGTTGCCAGGTTTCTGATGTATTCTGTGTCCGCCTTAAGGTCCAATATGACCCATAACCAAATTGAAATGGGTTGTGACAGATCTGGTACCCCAAATCCCAACAAAAACAGCTCCAAAACAGTCACTTCACCAAATATTGACTTTCCATTTAGACTTTATTGCAGAAAATATGCCAATATTACCACTTGGACTCTTAAAGTAAAAAATCCTGAACACAGCCATGATGCCACTTAAAATACCATGACACCTCCTTCTTTCAGAAAATTCAATTATCAAAAAACATCTCAAATTGCTCATATGTCTGAATCACTGCTCATTTCAAGGCAAATTAAATCCCAATTATGCAGTCAGAGAGAGCGTGACATGCCCATAGTCCTTCAAGACATTTACAACCCAGTCAAAAAATCAAGAAAGACAACCTGCAAATCAGAAGGCCCATTGATACTCTTATTGACAACGTCAAAGAAGAAAACTCTTTTTGGTCCTCTGCAAAGGTTACTGAGGGACACATTACCTCCTTGGTTTTAACTAACCCCTTGCCATAAACCTCCTTCATGGCTTTTCTCATGTCATTCTTATGGATTGTACTTATAAAACCAATAAGCCAAAATGCCCCTTTTCCATATTGTTGGATTCAGCCCAACAAATGAGACCTTTTTCTGGCCTTTTTTGTTTTAAAAACCATTAAACTGAATCCTCATATACTTGTGAATTGAATCAATACATAGAAAACTTCTAAACAACACCAACATTGTTCTACCTCCAGTTATTGTTATTGACAAGTATTTGGCTTTGAAAAATTCTCTTAAGAACCTCTTCCCAGACTCAAAATCATTTTATGAATTTGGCACATCAATAAAGATGTATCTGCCCATTTCATGAAGAAATTTGGTCATGGTACTGATTTTGAAAGCTTTATGGGAATTTGGAATCTATCAATTTACTTTCATCTTTCACATTTGTTATTAGTATTCTTTTTATTAATGACTTTGGGATTCTATCCTCAGGTTATGTATTCAGCCACTGAAAAGTCTTCCAAAGGCAACTGGAAGAATAATCAAAAGAAAGTCAAAAATCCTGAAGTTTCTCATTATTTGGAAAAGTCCTGGCCTACTCTAAAGGAGTATTATATGCAATCCTGGACCAAGTACGTTTGTCACCTGGGTGTGCACTCCACCTCAACAGTTGAAGGTTCCCATGCCATGGTTAAAGTTTGGCTCCAAATGTCCACTGGTACTCTCATGGAGGTTTTGAAGGCTCTTCAAATGGCTTTCAAGAACCAATTAATTGAAATAATCAACAGAGTTTCCAAAGAAATGGTTGTCCATTTCAAGAATTTCTCTCAATGGCAGGGTATCTCATTATTCCCTTCAGATGTCCTTTGGAAATTTCAAAACCAAATTTCAGCTCAATGAGAAATGCACCAAACAATACAACAATTATCAAGGCATACCTTGAAATAACAAGACCCAACAGGCTTTTTCCAAGGGAGAAGGCTCCAGACATCAGACTTCTATCCTCAGTGGCATTTGAATTTACCTGTAAGGATTTTTTGATCTTCAATTTGTTAGCTTTTTCCATATGGACTCATTGTCTTTGTCTTATTCTTCTCAGACTTTCTATCAAGGTGATGATTGAAGTGTTGAGAAAGAAATAAAGAATGAATCTAAAAGAATATTTGAATATATTGGAAAAAACCTTCTTCAAAGACCAATGGCAGAAATCACCGCAATTCTCCAGCATTTTCAATATTTTTTGACTGGAAAAGTCCCTTTTGATCAAATTCTTGAGAGTCAAGAGGATCACAAATATTATCAAGACCCATTAATCTGAAAAAATATCCATGGAAGACTTCAAGGATCCAAAAATGAAAATAAGATAGATCCGTCGAAATTTTAAATCAATGAAGTTAAATCCAAAGTAAAAGGAACACCAGCACAACAAATTCAAGATCACATTAAATTGCATCCCCCCAAATTATGAAAGTGGAATTATCTGAAAATTATGAAGATTCTTAGGCCTCATTATCAAAATCAATCACTTCATCAGATTCACCACCTTCAGAAACTTAATTGAATGAATATGGAAGATCAGCAGTAACCATAAGAAGGTCCAGAAGATTTTCCAAGTGTAGAAGAAACTCACAAAGAAAGTTTCACAAGCCTGTAACACCTTTGAAGATATATGATGCAATTTACTTGACCTGTGAGCATTGCCAAAGAAATTATCACACAAGTGATGAATCCTCCAAGCTCTTTGTGAGTTTCTCATTAATTTTAATGTAGATTTCTTGTTTATTTTAATATTTATCAATGTTTTGGCCTATTTTTATCAGGTACCTAGCTCAGAAGACTTGCCAAAGTTTATATTGAAATACACCTTCAAGCCCATCAGCATCTAGGGTTACAGAAACTGTGGCTACAGAACAGTATCCCATTACATTTACAAGACTCAGGATCAATGGGCTGATGTCAGAGGTGACTTGGATCAATAAATGCAAAAAATCAATACCTTAATGAACTCGTGAACACTTTGGTACCCTCAGTATCTTCTTATTTGGACAGAATTGAGTGGTATGAAGATGTTGGCCAGGCTCCAAAAAGAAAGTAAATGTCCATGCCTGATATGGGGGATCCAATTGTAAATAGGTATCAAAGACCAGTTTTTTTATTCCACAGTCCAATATTTCTCTTTTGTCCCTTATTTCTGTCCTCCAAATAACAATCCACCCTCTTTCATCTTTTTTTTGATAGCTATTCTCATTTTGTTCCATCGGATATCATCACTTCTAAAGTTTACCCTGCCCCCCCCCATTACTGTGAATTGGGAATATCATTCCCAACCATAAGCCCTGGGTTGTGTAGATAAATTTAAGAAACACAGGATGTTTTTTTTCCAATCTTCCTCCCCTCCCTCAGAAAAACCCCACTATTTTGGAGGTTTATTCAGATTGATTGCTTTTTTATATACAATTCATCCCAATTATCCACCTCCTCACTCCTATTTATGGCTTTAATCCCACCTCAGTCTCTTTTTTTATCAAAAATGTGGCACTTTTGTACTGAAAAATATTCATAATCCAAAAATGAAAAAAAATGTTGGAAAAAAACACATCTTTTTTGGGCCTTCATTTGTCCCACCAAAAGAAATGCCCAAATTTACGGGCTTCTGTATTTTTATTTTCAAGATTCTTCTCTTCAATTTTTTTTTAAAAAAAAAGAGAAATTTATAAGTGGAAACATTTTTAATCAATATTTTTAAAAAATAGGTTTTTTTCAAATTGGCTGAATTGTACAAATTTGGAAAAAAAATTAAAAAAATTTGGGGATCTTCATATCTCATTTTGGAAGCATTTGGCATAAAAAAATAATAAAATACCCCAAAAAAAGCTTGGGGATTTGTTTTTGGAAAAAAAGGCCACTTATGTATTTTTACTAAAAGCTTACATGTGCTTACCAATACCCTAAATTTAATTAATTTACATAATTGGATTTGGAAATTATTCAAAGTTGTGCATTGATGTCAGGGTGAGTCTATTTATTAGTTTAAAAGACTACAAGAAATTCAATAAAAGATATAATTGAAAATGAAATAATTATTTTCTAATTATAGCGTTGAAATTTTTAATGAAAATTAAATTAGAAATTCATATAAATATAAAATTTAACAAAAAAAATGTTGAAACAGTATTTTTACTTAAAATAAAGAAGTAAAAATATTTTTTAAAGAAAAATATTGGAAAAAAAAATCATTTAAAATTGTTATAACTTTTTTTTCAATAAATAAACATATTAAAAGTATTTTGCCATTTTGTTTCTCATGGAATTTTCATATTGGGTCACCTCTGAGTGAATTTCCAGTAGCCAAACTCTAAATAAGCTTAAGTTAAGATCTTAGTATTTTCCATATGAAAAGATGAAAATATTCAATACTTGAGTTTAATTCACATCAAATGTGGATTTAAACACCAATTTTTTGTGTTCAAATGGAGGTTCTGTGTGTATTTTAGAAGCTATTTGGAGTTGAATTACTTTCAATTAAAATGTCCAAATACCCACATGTATAACATAAGGGAGATTGAACTTAAATATGAGGAATGGAAGAAAAAATAAATTCAAAATATTAAATTTTGAAAGGTAACCTTGTCTTCAAGGGTTCCAGAGTCCCCCAGATTCCTTTCTTACAGGTGTGTGATGTGAAAATTTATGCAAATGCTCATCACAAGGTAAATTACTTGATTGATGATGAGTTTTTGATACCTACTAGGGAAATTTTAAATGCTTCCAATTTGTTGAGACAAGCTTCATAATATTAGTTTTAAATTTTTTGAAAGCATCTCACAAAACTTCCGATTTATTTCTAAGAAGTGAAATTACACATTACTATAGTAATGGCCAAAGCCAGCCCTTTTTTGTTCCAAACCAAGGCACCATAATTCTAGAATTGTATTTTCTGATTTTGCTGTGTTTCTTGAAACTTATTAGAGTAAAATTTACTTTTGGAGAAATAAAATCTGTGGCTATCAAAGAATTTTTTCTTTTGCACATCTTTCTTTTTCATTTGAGAATCTTTTCTTTTGATAATAAGTTTTAAAAATTTCAAAAAAATAAATAAATTATTCCAAAGACTATTTGAAAATAATTTTAAATGCTTCATCTATGTGAAAAAATCATTATAATCATGTTTTGTGACTCTTTGTGCTGATTTCATCCTTGAACCACCCCAAAAGTAAATGAAAGCATCTTTCTATCACTATGAAATTTCTCAGTGTGTTTCTAAATTAACTCTTCTAAAATTTGATTATGTTTCCTCCTTAATATTCATCTTAAATAATATTTTATCATATCAATTTATTGCAGTTATTTGCTAAATTCATTCCAATTTAAATGTCTCTTGAATAAATTTCTTTTGTAGGCATAAATATCTCTTGTAGATTAATTTTGGATGAATTATTATTGTTGGTAAAAAACAATAAATCTTCATAATACTATTTTTTTCTACTACAGAAATTAAAAATAATACTTTTGTTGTGTTTTTTCTTGAAAAGGCTTGAAGTTATTGTTTTTACATAACTTTACCTTATCTAAATTTTGAGTACCAGAATATGAATTATTATTTTTAATCAAATATTCATATCCATACCTTGTGATTATAGATCTTTATGAAAAAATTTGAAAAATTAAAATTTGAATTATTGTTTAGATTATTCTTGATTTTTCTGAAAGTTAGGTAAAGAAGTTATCTACAGGGCTTTATAATGAACAAATTATTAATTAAATATTCTTTATTTGTGGTTTATTCAAAAATAATATCAGACTTTGTTATGTGTGAGCCTTGGGGGTATTTGTATATACCCAAAAAACCACAAATAAACAAATTATTTTATGATTATAAATAAATAAATTTCTTTGTATTATAAAAACAAAATGAAAATATGAATGGAATCAGATAATTTTATTGAAATATAAAATCAAAATTAAATTAAAATTTAAAATTGTGAAAATAGACTTTTACTTGAACAATTTGAGTAAAAATAAATTTCCAACAAAATTTTAAAGTTAAAATATTTTTGGAAAAAAGTTATAAAAAGTTTATTATAACTTTTTAGCCAATAAGCAACTTATGAAAATTATTTCACCATTGGATTCCTCATAAAAAATAAGGTGGGGTCACATCTGGGATAAAATTCTTTAACTCAACTCTAAATAAGCTTAAATTGAATTTTTAGTATTTTCTGTATGAAAATCTGAAAATCCTCAAAACCTTGGATTAATTGAGACCACATGTGGTGTTAACCATCAATGCTTTTGTCAAAAATGAGGTGTGGTGTGGAGCTTAGAAGTCATGAGGAATTGAAGTATTTTCAAGTGAAATTTCAAAATGTGTGCATGTATTACATAAGTGAACTTTGATTTACACATGGGGTATCAATTATTATAGTTGTGTACTGTAAGAAATTAATTCAATTACATATTTAAATTACAAGTATAATACATGATGAGGAATTAATGAAAAAATAAATTGGAAAGATTAATTCTGGGGGGGATGGAATTATAGCTTCAAGGGTGCCAGACTCCCCCACATTCCTTTCTGACTGGTTTTGTATTTCGAGATTCATGCAAAACTTCATCACTTTTGGCCTGCAATTGAGCCACAGGGTCTGTGACTTAATTGATGATGAGGTTTTGATACCAAACCAGGCAGTTTTGACTGTTTCCAAAAGGGTAAAACTACCCTTAAGTTGAAAGAATCTTAGTAAAAACTGTTGTAAGTAGCTTTTAAGTCTCTTATGCACATTCTAATTTGTTTTGGAGGCTTTAAACCAGGTATTACTATAGCAATGGCTGATTTAAGGGTCTAAAATGGCTAAAACTAGCCCTTTTTCATCCAAACCAGGGTTCAATGATGTCATAATTAGCTTTTCTGTTGTGAGAGCATTTCTTACAACTGATTAGAGTAAATTTTACTTTTGTAGCAATAAAATTGGTGGCTATAAAATAGTGTCTTCTTTGCCCCACTTTTCTCTTCATGTTAGAATATTTTCCTTTTATAATGAGTTTAAACACTGTTAAACCAATCAATAAAATATTCCAACCACATTTTTTAAATCATTTTAAACCTTTTTAACCACTTGAAAAAATAATTATAATCATTGTTTATAACTCTTATAATCATTTTTACCCTTGAACCTCCCCAAAAGTGAATTCAAGCATCCTTCATCACTGTTAACTTTGTCACTTTGTTTTCAAATTCACTGTGGTCACTTTTTGGTGTGTTTTCTGTTTAATATTAATTTTAAAGACTTTGTTCTTTTAATTATTTCTTGCAGTTCTTTTCTCAAGTAATTCCAATTGTAATGGCTTTTGAAGAAATTTCTTTTGTAGCCTTAAATATCTCTTGTAGAGTATTTTTGCAATAAATTTTTATTGTTAGTAAAGCAATAAATATTTATAATATTATTTTTTTATAATAATAAAAGTATAAAAAATGAATTTGGCCTGTTTTCTCTTCAAAACTTCTAAAGTTTACTATTCTTAATGAAATTTCACCTTTAAAAACTTTTGAGGTCAGGAAAAGTACTTTATTTTATTAAAGTTTCATATCCGAACCTTATCTTATGTCTTATAATTCATATTATAATCACTGGTCAATGATGTTTGTGAGAATTTCTGAAATTATTTGTCTTTCCACATAAATACAGCAGGATATAATAAATCATGGTATATGATAAATTCTTGATGATTTTACCTTTTAATTTGCCTCATTTAGGCTATTGAATATTATAAAAACTTAATTCTTACTCTGAAATCTGGGATTTTGCCTTTGGAAGCTTGAAATTATTGTCTGAATGGGGTATGAACCAGTACAAAATTTCATTTTGAATCAAAATCCAATATTAAATATAGAATAAGATCTAGGATATATTAAAATCAGAGAAAAGGATTATCTGGTGTATTGAAAAACCAAAATGAGGGATACCCTGGAGACCATTTCTTATCTTATTTTTGAATATTTATAACATAACAATTTGAAGCAAAATAGCTTTTTTGAACCACTTCTAATGAAACTCAAACATCATTCACCGTCTTCATGGCAGATTATTAACCAATTGAGGGAATAAACACAACACCTTAATTTTAGCATAATTTTTGGAAGTTAAAATACATGTGGGTTTACTCCAAGATTAAGTTAAAATTTACCATATTTCAAGGTTTCTCAATTTCTTCTTATTATTTTGAAAACTCTCACAGAATCTATTTAGGCTGAATTCAGAATTTTTGGGTGGAACCCTTTGAGTAGTTACTCTAGGTTACTCTTATTTTGAAGTTCATTTATGCCACAATATATATAGAATTGTTTATCCATGATAAATTCAAGATTAAATCTCATTAAATTTGGTTTTGAAGTTATTTAATGAGTCAATTCATTACTAAATACAATTAATATATTATCATTTATGGTCTTATGCATATATTTTAAATAGCTCAAAGTAATTCAGGTTTGATAAAGAAATTATGGATAGTTTATTTTCAATAAACTGAATTAAATTAATTAAAGATAAAATAAACTTTCCTTGTAGATCATTAAATATCTAGAATAATATGCAATCTATAAATTTGAAAAAAAATTACCTAATATAATCATAATTTTTAAATTTTCAATTGCCTTGAAAATAAGAGTAATAACCTTGAATTAAGTTAAAGAATAGGATTCTTATTTCATTTCATTAAAGAATTAGTTAGAAATATGAAGAATATAATTATGCAGAACATTTTTCAAATTATACAATTTCCTTATTGTTATTTGCAATCTTTTTATTATTATGATATCTAAAACCTATTTGAAACAACAAAAAAACTCACATAGTTACTGAAGATTAGATGTGGATGATGAGTTTTTTCATATATATAAAAAAATTAAATAGACCTCAAAAGGATTTTTTATTGATTATTGAGGTTGAAAAAAAAATCCCTTTGAAGTTGATAAAACATATTTTTAGTCATAAAAACAGACCAATAAAAAAGTATGCAGAAGTTTTGAAATGGAAGATTCTGTAATAATAAACAAAATATTGTGGCAGTAATTCCATTATTTTAAAAACTTTTTTCAGTTTATTTGAAATTTGAAAAAAAACTTTTACTAATGAGAATTGATAAAAAAAATACATGTCATTCAACAAAATCCTCCATAAATTAGCTTTTTTGCAAGAAGGCAGTTTGTAATCCTAAAGAATGAGTATCTAAGAAATTAAAAGATTATAAAGAAAGTATGCTGAAAGCATATGTGATTGTTGAGCTACTCAAAATATGTGGGAAAAAAATCTAAATTAATTTTTTTTTCAAATTGAAAATATATTCTTTTAATTGAAAAAAAATATTTTTGGTATAAATTTATAAGCATTGTGACAAAATGTTTATTTTTTCCTTATAAAAAAATTAAAAATAAAATGAAGTTTTTGGATTTTAAAAATTAATTTTTTTGGTTAGAAAGTGATTACTCTGAATTTTCTTTCGCAATTTTTGTTTTTCAATGCAACTTTTTTTTTTTGTAAAAAATAATGTAAATTTGGTATAAAATGACAAATAACTGATATAATCTACTCGAAAGCGCATGAAAGTGAGAAAAGCAGTTCCCAATGTAGCTTTCGATCCAATGCAAACAAAATTTTATCTCACTCATGTTGAAAAGGAGGGTCTTGCTCCTAACGAAGATCCTCCTCCCACACTACTAGGCGCGGAACCGGAGCTACCTTGAATACGGATTATGCATAACAACCCTAATCCTCTATCTCTCCTATCCTTACTCATCAGCGCTCCTCAACCTCTCAATGATATAAAACCTCTTCATCTCCACATCATCCCTTCTGAATAACTTTTCATCTCTGTCTTCTTTGTGAACTGCTCTTATCTCTCCTATTTTCTTTTACTTGTCCTTCATCTTGTTTCTTCCTTTCAATCTATTTCTTTTCTTACTACTTCACTTTTGTTCCGATCAGGTATTGTAAAACTTACATCTTAATACAAACCTTTCATTGCTATTACTCTGTCGCTAATCACTTTTGTTCCGATCAGTTAAATCCCGTTGTTTACTTTCTTAAAAGTACTCCTTGTTATCTCGTCAATTGTACCTTATCTTGTTATCCACCTTTAGGTATTACCTGTTTTCTTTTCCTAAAAAACATAAATCCTAGTCGTTAATACATACCTTTAGTTTTGATTTCTAACAGATTTACAGTCTCGGTCAGCTCCTCAAAAATCAACTTTTAAAATCAAAAACTGGTGGATTTCAAGAACATGATGGACCTATTGAATAACCCTAAAGAAGAGTCTGGCATTCCAGTTTTAGATGGTTCCAACTATGGCGAATGGCATCATCGTATGAGATTTCTCCTTCGATCCAAGGAGCTTCTTGAAGTTTGTGAAAAGCCTCTAAGCCCTGATGCTTCACCCTCTGCAACCAATCGCTGGAACAAGCTCAGCTTTGAAGCAATCACACTCATAACTTCTAAATTAAATCGTCGAGTTTTCCTAGCCGTCGTCAATCCTGAAACTTCGGAAAAATCGAACGCTTTATGGGCCAAAATCAATCTTGAATACGCATCAAAAAGAACCATGAATAAAGGAAGAGTCTGGCTTGATTGGCAAAAGGTACCTTACACCGGTGACTTACAAGGCTACATAGACGATACCAGAAAATTCCTCTTTGAACTTGAATCAGTCAGCGTAAAAATCCCTTCCGAAATCTTATCCTACATCATACTTGGAAAATTAGGGAATGACCCTTCTCTCACTCAAATAATCGAATTACTCACTCTAAACGACACTCTCATAGAACAACCTAGAGAAATACTCTCAAGACTGCAGGAATACACCAGACTACAGCATACCCAAACTGACGAGAACGTTACAAATGCCACAGCTCTCATCTCCACTACCGATCATCCTTATAGAATCACCTACTATTGCACCAATGGAAAACACAACATCAAATGTATCTCACACAAAAAGGAAGAATGTTTTGCTGAAAACCCTCATCTTCGACCACAAAAGAGAAACATTAAAAGAAAATTTCACAATATGAATGCCTCAGCCCATTACTCCAAAGCTCAAGCTCTCATCACGACGAAACACTCATCGCCGAATAAGACTCAAGCCGTAATTGATTGCGGGGCAACACACCACATGTTTGGTATAAAAAACCTTTTTACCTCATTCTCACCGGTCTCTCGCTTCTCCATTGCAACAGGCGATCCTTCTAGCAACTTGATCGCTGAAGGAGTTGGTAATGTAACAATTCTTAGCAATGGAAACACTTTAAATCTTTCCAACTGCCTATTCGTTCCGAAGCTCAGCTGCAATCTGATTAGTCTGCTTCAACTTTTTAACAGCAAACTCACCATCAACCGACAAGACTCTGTCTTTCAACTTGTGTCAAGTGGAACCACTTTACTACAAGGATACGTCGAGAACAACCTGATGAAAATCAATCTGGAAATTCCAAGTTCTTTTGTTACCACTTCCGTTGATGACATGTGGCACAAAAGACTTGGTCATCCTGGAAGATTACCTGTCCGCAATATGGGACTACCCTCCAATCATGCTCCTTGCATTACATGTGACCTCAACAAGGCACATTCGTTGCCTTTCAAACATCAATTTGAACCTGTAAGCTCACCACTTGACTGTGTTCACATTGATATTGTTGGCCCCATTACTCCTTCTTCCATTTCTGGCTATCGCTACTTCTTAACTATTGTTGATCAAGCAACGTCTTTCAAAATGACCTTTCTCCTAAAGAACAAGTCTGATGCCTTTAATCAGTTTGTTGTAGCAAAAAGGCGTATGGAAAATCAGCTTAACCAAACGTTGAAGAGAATAGTCTCTGATCGAGGAGGCGAATTCCTGAACTCAGAATTCAAAAAACTAGCCGACTTGCATGGACTGGTACACATATTCTCGCCCGCTTACACTCCTGAGCACAATGGTTTCGCCGAGAGGGCAAACCGAACCATCCTAGAAAAAACCAGGTGTTTACTCAACGGGTCAAATCTTCCAAATTCATACTGGGCTGAAGCATTAAGCACTGCAACTCACCTGTCAAACCTGATTCCGACTCCCTCAAGACACAATAAATCTCCGTATGCCTTGTGGACGAAAATGCATCCCCGCATCAAAAAGCTACGGGTTTTCGGCTGTCTAGCTATTTTGATCATTCCAAAAAACCTCAGGAACTGGGAGAGAGGGCATACTCTTGGGCTACGAGAATGACATGTCGGCATATCGAGTGCTTCGAATTCACGATCGAGAAGTTATCGTTTCAAGACATGTAATCTTCAATGAGTCTGTATTTCCTTCTTTACAAGGTAAACCCAAAAACTACACCCAGCTCAAGGTGCCTGGAATCCTGAGAACTCTCGACTCAGAGAATGAAACTTGCCCTTCGACGGGTGCTCAACTGGGCGAGGAACATCAAGCGATGGTAGATGAAACCCATCATTCCTCAGAAGAGCCCTCTCCATCTGAGGTGGTAGATGAAGTCCAACCTGCAGATGGAGCTGAGTCTTACCCTAACAATCATCATCGCACAATCAAAATAATAGGGCCACGACACCTGACTTTAATCACTAGCAATATTGACCCAACCAACATTCTTCCATACGCTCGGAGAATAGAAGCTCATCTCACTCTGATGAACGACACCCCTCGGACTTTCAACAGTGCCCTGAAGAGCCCTGCTAGCGACATGTGGAGGGAAGCTATCCATAAAGAGCTCCAGTCCATGGAAGAACTGAAGGTGTGGGAACCAGTTGAACTTGATCCGGCGTACAAAATAGTTGGGACGACTTGGGTATTCAAATTAAAAAAGGACAAACACAGCGGCATACTTGAGCACAAAGCTCGTTTGTGTGCTCAAGGTTTTTCTCAAACGCCTGGCGTCGATTACGACAAAACCTATGCGCCCACCGGTCGACTAAATTCCCTTAGAACTCTCATTGCTTTTGCTGCAAGCTCAGGTCTAGAATTCCATCAAGTGGACATCAGAAGTGCTTTTCTGAACGCTCCACTATCAGAAACGGTTTTTCTCTCAGTCCCTCAGGGACTGCCTTATGATCGACGGAAATATTGTCTTCGTTTAAAGAAGGCTATTTATGGCTTGAAGCAAGCTCCTTTGGCTTGGTATGAACGACTAAAGCGTTGGCTCGGGAAGATTGGCTTCAAAGCCTGCGTCATAGATCCCTGTGTCTTCTATCGACCTGCACAACCACCGACCTGGCTCTATGTGCATGTTGACGACATTGCAATCTTCAGCAAGAACGTCAGTACATTCAAGGAGGAAGTAGGGGCAGAATTCAAGATCAAAGACATTGGCCAGGCCGATCTAATGCTGGGTATAAAGATCTGTCACTCGGAGGCTAGTTTGTCGCTCGATCAACAACATTTCACCGAGTCCCTTCTACATCTCTACGGCATGGCGAACTGCAAGCCGGTACTGACCCCACTTCCTCCCAACGAGTATCTTCAGTCCCCCACTACTGAAGAAGTTGCCGAGTTTGGGTCCCTTCACGTCAACTATCGGAGTGCTATAGGCAGCATCAACTACCTCAGCACTGCAACAAGACCTGATCTAGCCTTTGCGGTAAGTTCGCTCTCTCAATTTCTGGAACGACCGGGCATAAGGCACTGGAAGGCCTTTTTGCACGTGCTTCGGTACCTCCAGGGAACTCAAGATCTGGGGCTCGTGTATCACAAAGGTGGTGGGGTTCAAATCTCTGCGTACAGTGACGCGGATTGGGGTAACTGCAAGGACACAAGGCGATCAATCTCCGGTTTCCTAGCCACCTTCAATAAGTGTCTGGTCCTGTGGAAAACTCGGAAACAGCCTTCCGTATCACTCTCTTCTGCAGAGGCTGAGTACAAATCACTCTGCGATCTAACCTCAGAATTACTGTGGCTGCGGCAATGGTGTGTCGAATGTTCAATCTCAAAAGTTGACTATGCCATCCCGATTCACGAGGACAACCAGGGCTGCATCAGCACCGCCTGCGGCAACAGCAGCATCAACAACAAGCGGATGAAGCATGTTGACATTCAGCTTCACTTTGTCAAGGAAGCCGTCAACAGTTCGAAAATTTGTCTACGCTACACTCCAACCAAACTTATGCTGGCCGACTTCCTCACCAAGTCGGTAAATGGAGCCACTCTATCGGTGGCTCTAAGGTCGCTGCGGGTCCAGCGCCTAGAAGTGAGGGGGGATGTTGAAAAGGAGGGTCTTGCTCCTAACGAAGATCCTCCTCCCACACTACTAGGCGCGGAACCGGAGCTACCTTGAATACGGATTATGCATAACAACCCTAATCCTCTATCTCTCCTATTCTTACTCATCAGCGCTCCTCAACCTCTCAATGATATAAAACCTCTTCATCTCCACATCATCCCTTCTGAATAACGTTTCATCTCTGTCTTCTTCGTGAACTGCTCTTATCTCTCCTATTTTCTTTTACTTGTCCTTCATCTTGTTTCTTCCTTTCAATCTATTTCTTTTCTTACTACTTCACTTTTGTTCCGATCAGGTATTGTAAAACTTACATCTTAATACAAACCTTTCATTGCTATTACTCTGTCGCTAATCACTTTTGTTCCGATCAGTTAAATCCCGTTGTTTACTTTCTTAAAAGTACTCCTTGTTATCTCGTCAATTGTACCTTATCTTGTTATCCACCTTTAGGTATTACCTGTTTTCTTTTCCTAAAAAACATAAATCCTAGTCGTTAATACATACCTTTAGTTTTGATTTCTAACAACTCATCTTGTGGTTTTCTAGCTGTAAAGGGCTGGCGTAGAGCAAGCGGAATGGATCCAAGCAATGCACACCTATGGAAAAAGGAGGTGGTATTAGTTGAATAGCAGAATCCCATAGGTGAGATGCTATTAAAGTCTCCTTGGGACTGAGATGACAAGAGTCTCTTGACTACTCTCAGTTCCGGAATCTGCCTCAAAAGTACTAAGTAGTAATTCATGGAGTCAGGGATGAAATGATAAGAAAACTTATAAAGGTTTGTTTTAACATAAGAAAAAAAATGAAGAACTATAGTAAGATTATAAGTACCTGAAGGTGAACAAAAAAAAATAACACACAGGTCACTAGTTGATTGAAAACCACGAAGCTAAAATAAGAAACTAACAAACTAACAAGAAATATAATACAAAAATTAATAACTATATGTTATGAGGGTGCTAGATGACAGCATACCTCTTATCTCAAGATTAATTTAGCTATGAATATAGTATGTTACAACTAACACACGGTTTACTCACTACAAAGGAAAAATATCGAAGTTAATTTTCTAATAGATACACTTGTGAAATTATTGGTGAAGTAACACACCACTGCGACCTGGCAAAATCGAAGTATAAATCAATATTTATGAGAGTGAACGACGCGCCCTCGTAGCACTCTAAGAAGTATGAAAAAGTGTGGATCCGAATAATTAGAGTGAGGACAACAAATGAGGATCGTTGTTGCTTTTCTGACAGAAAGAAGCCACTATCTTCTGTGCTTACAAACTGTTTTAACGGCTTAAGAGCACAGAATTAAGGGGCAGATAGCTGAGTTCTTTGTTGCTGATTTTCGGATTAGCTTGGGAAGATAATGTTACTTGAGGCATTAGGAGAAATGCTCAAATATTTTCGCAAAGGAAAACCCAGTGATACAACTAGATTAGCAAGGCAGGAAGCTATAGTAATTACAAGCAATGTATAGATGGAGCCCACCATAAGCGTATGAATACTTTTGGATCCATTTTATTTTTTATACATCATACTGATGGCATACTATACCTTTCGGTGTGTCTGTTAATCAGCTTCGCATTCCGTTGATGAGATTATAATCCTTGTCAGATGATGCCTCTGGTCATTTTTTATTGTCCAATCCAACCAAACATCATTGAAACCCACTATAACAATACTGGAGTTGGCCGCCAAATACTTTTCTCAACGCAGAAACACTCTCAATTTAAAAATACAGTCTGTGGCACACTTTGTTCGGGTACTGATTGTCCGCTTTTGGCACCGTATGTTAGAGTACTAACCTTTATGACTATTTTTGCGCGGCAGAAATTTTCAATCAAGTAAGGTTAGTAACTTGAGCCGACTACTTGGAAGTGCTAATCTCCAGACATTTGAATTAGGAAACAAATTCACATAATCAAGAGCCCATCCATAAAAATAATTACACTAGAAGAATTCTTACTAATTTGAGAAGATGAGCTCCCGTTGTAGTTTTTCATCGCCAAGGATTACTAAGTCGGTGTTCAGAATCAGATAGAAGCAAGGCCAGCGCAAGCCGCCCTTTCCGAAGAATTTTGAATTAAAAATTTCAAAGAAAGTACTGGGGCAACGGACCTTTCAGATCTATGAGCCAGCTTCTTGCTGTCATTACACTGTCAGCATATCCTCTGTTGGTGTAAGCCTACACGCGTCCAGCAACCAAGCAAAAATCTATAAAAACCCGCCACTTTTTGCATCTCAAGGAGCCTATTCGCCACAACCGAACCATTAGCATCTGTGTTTTCTTAAGCAAACTTCATCACACAATCACACCCTTCGAAAATGAACTTCAATCATGCGATAAACCTATTTTTTCTAGTTTTTGCTTGTCTGCAACCCTCTCCCGCTGCTGCAAGTTTTAAGTGTCCCACCACAGCCAAACCTAATGCTTTATGCGAGCTAATCGATGTTTGGAATCGATCAAATTGTGAGCAGACTGAGTTTCAAAAAGTTTTTTTGTCTAGATATATTCATCATGATTTTTTTCGCTCTGGATACTTGTTGGAACAAAGTGGAGTTTGCCATGACGGGGAACAAGGGGGAGCATGATTGCGATAATAATAGAAAGCCAAGATGTTGCAACTTCGTCCCGAAGGTGGGTTTATATCTGCTTCCTTCTCTTTAATAATATTTCTTACGGGAAACTTTCTTGAATGTTTTTCTAGATTAAACCGTCTCAACCTTTTGACAAAGCCTATGCGGACGCTAACTGCGGTCCGACGGTAGCAGCCTAGCCTTGCATATTCACTCAATCGATATGAATCTAAAAGTTTATTGTATCGTTCACAAGTTCAATATCCATAAATCATCATAAAAGCTATCCATCAAGACAAAAAAGAACATAACAGCTACATGAATGTGATGTAAATCACCACAGAGTCAATGGGGATCAAATTTTGTAAATATATCGATTGAGAAAGATGTTGTTTTCTAAAAATTCTACTAAGAAATAGGGCTGTTTAAGAAAAAATGATTTTTCGCTAGGTTTCGTTGAGACCGGGTGAGCTTCACAGCAAGGGCTGCAGCTTTGGTGCGCTTAGCTGGCTGAGTGAGCCAGTCAACAGGCTTGACGAGGGTGAAAGATCATGCGTAATGCGCATCATAAGATTCCTTGATAAAACGCCAAGACAAAATTCAGAGTTTGCTTGGCTCGCATCGCTTGTGGCGACGCCACTGACACCAGGGCAATTTTTATGTGACTAGTTAGCCAGTCATTTAATGTGTCCTTTCTGTGACTTGAAAATAGCTGTTAATGTGGAATGAATATGAGCAAGATATAATTATAAGATGACCTCTTAAAAGCTCAAATATTGCCTGCATGAACTTCAGTATCAAATTTTTCTTTCATAACTGGCGTAGCTCAACATATGATTGAAAGAACCTTTCATAATTTAACAATCATATTTTCAAAGAAAATTACATGGAGCAGAAGTGGGTTATTTCAGTATTTTGAGCACCATATTTGTCTTATCAAGCACCTATTTTTCAGCATTTCCCACCCTTGGAGATGATTGAGAGATCAATAAATATTGTATAATTTGTTTTTATAAAGTCAAAAAGAAAGAAAGTTTCAATTACCCTTTTAATGTGCATATTAATTTTAATGAGCTATTTTATTACTTAATGGTTTTCCAAATTAGGCTATCAATTACTCATTCATTCTCTAAGAATTATGTGATATGGGAAGAATATATCTCAATTAAGAAATGAAAAAAATGTGAATTTGATCAATTAAGCATTAATATCTATTGTTTAAGATCACAATTTCTTGCAGAAAAAAGGTCATCATGTCTCAATATGAGCCTTAAGCCTTGGATTGAGATCACAGAATAAAAATTGATCAATATCCAAGTATCAAAAATTATGAAATGGTTTTGGGAACTAATATCAAGAAGGCTCAGCCATAACCATATATTTTAAATTCAAACATTTTGATCATTTTAACTTGGTATACAATTCCCTCTTAAATGGAACACACCACCAACACTTTTTGAAAGAAGCTCTGTGTACAATAATTATTAGTTTTCTGAAAGATAAGCAAAGGAAATCCTTGGAGGTTTTAAAGAGGATTTGATACAATACACCTTTCACATGCAGATATCATCATAATTAAAAAAATATGCTTTAATTTTATATTTCAGGTAAAGAGAAGCTTCTTAATTGTATTGAAATTTCAAAAAATTCAAAACATATGTTTGGTAAAACCATTTTTTCTACATTAGTATTTTCAATATACAAACATTTGTGTCCCCAGTGATATTTTTGGTGGCCTTTTTTTAATAAAAGGCATTTTTTGGTTTTTGGTTGAAATTCTACATAATCTACCTCAAAATTCAATTCTTTTCAAATAATATCATAAAGGTAGTAGTAATTCAAATATTTTCAACCAAAAAATGTAAATTTAAGCTCAAACATAGGAAATTTGGGCTTTATGTTTCACTAGAAATTCATCTTCACAAGTATTTTGGGTACTGGAAGCTTTTAAGAGCATTTCATTCATCATTATAACATTATTTTCATCTTTTGTCAAATTTTATGTTATATCTGAATTATGCCACTAGAACTTAAATTTTTGCATTCTAGTTACTGGGAAAAAATGAAATCATGAGGTTTATTCCCTTCTGTAAGGTTTATATTGAACTCCACTCTTTCCAAGGGGAATATGAGAACTATGAGTTGTATTTAGGCAGGAAAAAGTGACAGGTTACTCAGATGCTATAGATTGGTTTGCACATGAATTATATTATCTTCTTTAAAGTCCATCTTTCATTGTAAATTGTGTTGCACCACTCATTACACACTACTACTAATGATAAATTTCAATCAATGAACCAATACAAGATTGGAAAATGTGAGTGTTTTAGAATAGTTAGTATTTCCAAATATATCAAATGACACTTGAGGTTCTCTATCAGTTTCTTTCTTTTCCTCTTATGATTAACCTCCCTCCAAAAATTATCAAAATGATTTCCCAATTATGTTCAAACAAATAATATCACTCAGCTTATGCCCATTGGCTTGCAGTGATGGACAATAAAAATAATATCTTCCTATTCTAAAAAGGTTTGGGGTTGGTTTATATCACCTTGTGCAGACAGCCCCCACAAGCTAGCTCTAAAATCAAGAGGTCATTAATATTTGGTAGTGTAAACAACCCCCCATAACCAGCTTCAAAGGGCTGGGGGTGGTTTGATCCCACTAGTGTGAAAGGCCTTATGACACCATCTCCAAGACTGTGGGTTTGGTAACAAAAAGGTTTTGTGAAAAACCCCCTAAAACCAAATAACAATTGGAGGGTTGCTGTTTCCAACAACACCCCAAAACCAAATTTGAAAGCCAGGGCTTCTTTGGCATTAGCTAATCCTAACAACCCCCCAAAGCCAGCTGTAAAAGGTCCTGAGATTTTTTGCATCAGATAGTGCAAACAACTTCCTGAAAACAGTGGTAAAAGGCCAGGGGTTGCTTGCATTAGCTAGTACAAACAACCCCCCAAAGCTTTCTGCAAAAGGAAAGGCATTCTTTGCAACAACTAGTGCAAACAACCCCACAAAAATGGCTGTATAACAACAGCCTCTGCAGTTTTATGATATTGCAGGCGGGCCCTGGCGGCACCAGTCAAGCAAAACACTGAGGCATAATGTGTGGTTGCTCTCTACAATAGGATAGCCAGGAGGCTTTCCCATGGGGGTTAGCAAGGAAAACCTCATTGCCTGCCACATGGGTAATTTGAACCAATTAAAAAGTGAGCAATTAGTGAAGATGCAAGGCTCATCAACTCATAGAGGAACAATTGAATTTTTCCAGTTAATCCACAAATACTGTCCTTAACAAAAAAAATCAAAAAAAATTATTTCTTTTGAGTTTTTTTCAAAAAAACTATTTTTGGACTAGTTTTTTTTCAAAAAAATACTATTTTTGTACTAGCCTTATTCAAAAAAACTATTTTTGTACTAGTTTTTTGCAAAAAATCTTTTTTTTTACTAGTTTGTTGCAAAAGAATCTTTTTTTGCTATTTTTTTTCAAAGAGCCATTTTATTATTTTCTTTTAGAAAAAGCTGCTTTTTTGACTAGTTCTTTCCAATTAACTATTTCTTTACTAGTTTTTTCAAAAAACGTTTTTTTACTAATTCCCTAAAACAACTATCTTTTACTATTCTTCCAACAGTCTTTTGAAAAACACTACTTTTAAATAGTTTTCCAAAAACAAAAATTTAACTGAGGTTTTCAAAAATGACTTTTTTTAAAGGAAAGTAGTTTTCTGGAAAAATAACAATTTTTTTCAAGGTTGCTCTTTTTTTGCTTTAAAAGATATTTGTTGTCAAGGAAACCAGCTAGATTTTCAACATAAAAACACATTTTTTCTAATTTATAGAAAAAAAAACTTGATTTTTCTAGGAAAGCTTTCCTAAGTAACTTTTTTTTTTTAAGATGCTGTGTTTTCTCAAAAATATAGATTTCTTTTTAAAGAAACATTTTTCAAAAAAACTAAGCTATCAGAAAAAAATTATTTTTCAACAAGAAAATATTTTTCTGTTCAAAGATGTTATTCCTTTTTTCATAGAACTTCAATTTTCAGAAAATATATTCTTTTGTTCAAAAAAAACTGAGACCTCTCAAAAGACTTTTTCAAGGAGTCATTTTTTTGAAAAAGACCTAGTTTCTCTCAAAACGTTGAATTTTATTTAAACTGAATCATTTGATTTAAAACTTCAACTTTGAAAGAAGAATTTTTTTAAAAAAACAACCAATGGCATTCAACTTAAAAAAACAAGATTTGTCTACTAAGTAAAGTGTTCTTTCAAAAAACTCTGAGTTTTCTAGGGAAAGAAAAAAAAACTTTTTATCAAAAATATGTTTGAACAATGATTCTCATCATTACCCAAAGTAAAAGACTTTTCTCATCCAAAAACTAACTTCACAAACCCTTATTTCAGTTCAAAAACAATATGAAAATCTAGAAGTAATCCTAGACTATCACTGAATTTATGAAATTTTAAAATTATAATGGGATATTTCAAAAAGCAAAGTTGAAGTTCTCATAGAAAAACCAACAATTAATTTCTTTCGATCACACCAAAATTCAAAAAACTATTTATCAATCTTTCATAAGTATATTAATTAACCTGTGTAAAGAAAACTATATTTTGGATCAGGAAATTCCTAATTCAGAATCTCTTTAATTTATAAAATTCACCAAAAATTGGAAGAGTATTAAATTTATAGTATCTATTGAATTATTTATTGTTTCAAAATATTTGTGAAATTCAAAATTATGTTATTCTCCTCCATTCCTTAAGGGTATCACTTAATTTACTTTCAGTGATATTGATTATTATGCTTATCTTCTATAGCTTCAATTTGGTTCTCTTAAAGAATTGGGAATTTCCTTTGTTTCAGCTTCCTGAAAAAAATCTGAATATTAAATTAAGTATATTTTCAGAAAAAAAAATGGATTAAAATTTGTTATCTAATGGATAATTTCTTCATTTATGTAAAATACTTTTGTAAATTATTCTCATTTAAAATTCCTGACCATTCTGTAAATTAAAGGAAGTGAAAGCCTAATTGTTGGAAGTCTATACCTCTAGAATGAAGGATAGTGAAATTTGGATTTTTGGTGATTTTTACTGTTGGATAATTTTATTCTTAAAATCAATTCCTTCTCTTGAGAGAAATGAAAACATCGTATTTACACCTAATGACAATAAAACAGAAATATTCAAGTGATATCATGGTAAAAAGAAATTCACATATTAGGAACAAAAAAAGTATGCCAAAGAGCTCTCCTGGTCATAATGTGTGACTGGCCAGAAAGTTACACCAAAAATGCCCTGGTGATACATTTTTTATTTTCCTTTTGATGTAATAATACCTTTTATGATATATTTTGATTAAAAAACCTTCAATAATGTATTTTTGTTTGATACACTATTGAATCTATTTGTTGATCAAAGTGGAGAACTTCTTGTGGGAAATTTTGGCTTAATTAAACAGAAATTCTCAAATGAAATTCAAATCAGAAAGACATAACAAAATTTTTTTTGTAACAAGAATAAATCTGATACATCCATTGTATCAAAAATACTTGGAAGTTCTATTCTCCATCACAAAAAAGCTATAAGGATTATTTTATATTTAAAATACATTTGATTATCAATTTTTTGTTTCAAATGAAGTCAAGAAAAATTGATAATTTATTTTCTATAGAACCTATATTTGGAATTTTATTTATAATATGAAACATACAACATGGAAAAAAAATTACAATTAAATTCTACTTCAATACCAATATAGCACATATCTTCTCATTTATGATAATTTCAAATCCCTTCTTTATTGAAAAGGATAATTTCTATGAAAAAAACCATTGTGGTAGATATTTCTGATTCTATGTCAATTGAAAGGCATATTTTTATTCAATAGCAGAAACATTCTTTTTATACAAAAATACATTATTAAAAATGTTTTCAATTTGAGATAAATAATGAAATTGCTTTCATTTTTGAGTTAACTGATATGTCATAAAGTATTCTGTTCCTCCAAAATACATTATTGAATGTGTTTTGAATTTGAAATAGGTTTTACAAAAGCTTCTTCATTTAAATCAAGATATGAATCTGATAGTGTATCACATAAAAGAGAAATTATGAAAGTTTTTCTAATCAAAATATATGATATAAAGCACTCCTTCATTAAAAGATACAATAAGTAATGCATTTTAATTTTAAAATTAAATAAAGAGTTTATTTCTTCTTAATAATAAAATAACAACTTTTTTTATTGAAAATAAGAAAAGTGATCATTTTTCATTATAAAGACAATAAAAAGTGAATTGTGTATTAGAGATACAATGATCAATGTATGTTTTATTAAAAAAACAATAAAAAATGTACTTTTATTAGCTATACATTAAGAAATGTATTTGCAATTATAAATACAAGAAGAAGTGAATTTTGTTTACAAATACGATTAGAAATGTCTTTTGAACTAAAAAATTAATAAGGAATGTACCTTTTATTTCAAATAAAGCAATAAATGTTTTTCTATCCAAAATACATTAGGAAATTTATTTTTTATTCCAAATATATTAAGAAATGTATTTTGTATTCAAAAGAAGCTAAGGAATGTATCTTTTATTCAAAAGAAGTTAAGAAATGTATTTTTTATTCGAAAGAAGTTAAGAAATGTATTTTTTTATTAAATAGAAGTTGAGAAATGTATTTTGTATTGAAAATACATTGAGAAATGTATTTTTTATTAAAAATACATTTCCCAATGTATTTGTAATACGAAATAAAGTAAGAAATGTATTTTCTATGAGCAATACGTTACGAAATGTATTTCCTATTGTAAATACATTGATAAATGTATTTTTTATTATGAATACATGAAGAAATGTATTTTTTATTATAAATACATTAAGAACTGTATTTTTTATTCAAAATATATTAAGAAATGTATTCTTTATTATGAATACATGAAGAACTGTATTTTTTATTAAAAATACATCAAGAAATTTATTTTTAATTATAAATACATTAAGAACTGTATTTTTTATTAGAAAAAATGAATTTTTTATTAAAAATACATTTTGTTAATGTATTTTTAATAAAAAATACATTCCTTAATGTATAAAAATACATTAACAAATGTGTTTTTTATTGAAAATACATCAAGAAATGTATTTTTTATTAAGAATACATCAAGAAATTTATTTTTTATTAAAAATACATCAAGAAATGTATTTTTTATTAAGAAATGTATTCTTCATTAAAAATAACTCAAGAAATTCATGTTTTCTTATTAACATGTTAAGACATGCCTTTTTTTTGTTAGAAATGCATGCAGAATCCCTTTTAATAAAAATAAATTAATAAATCTATACATTTATTGAGAATACATCAAGAAATATATTTTTTATCAACAATGTATCATATAATTGCTCAATCAATTGACTTATCAATCGATGTTTGATTAAATTTATTTAACAATTAATGTTTTAATTAATTTTTGAATTAATTGATTTATTAATTAATGTTTGAATTAATTTCTTTATCAATTAATTTTTGAATTAATTGATTTCTCAATTAATGTTTGAATGAATGAATTTATCAAGTATTCTTTGAATAATGCATTTATAAATTGACGTTTGAATAGTTTATTTATCTATTTATTATTGATTTCATTGATTCATTAGTCAATTTATGAGCTGATTGAGTTATCTAACTTATTCCTTAATTGATAAGTTTTTGATGAGGTTTTTCATTGATCAATTAATCTATGAGCTCATTAATTTCTCAATAAATTTATGATTTAATAAATCATAGATTTTTCAATTGACTTCTTCATTACTTTCTTGATTGAATAATTAATTGAGAAATTAATCAATCAAGTTATGAAATAACAATGGAAGTTTTATAGATTTGAGAATAAAAATATTTTTTTTCAAAAAAATACCTTAACTTTGAGAGAAAAAGAATTTTTCATTTTGAGTTCAAATTTTTATGCTAATCTTCATTTTTGTTTTACTTTTGATGTTAATGTTAATTACAATTAGAATTAGAATTAAAGCTATAATTTTAATGATTATTTTGTTTATAATTGTATTTTCATTTTCATTCTGTCATTTGTATATTAATTTTATTATTCATTTGAATTTTTATTTCCTTATTTTGCTCTATAACTCAATTTCTAGTTTAATTTTGTCATGATTTCTTTTATTTTCATTTTCATTCTATTACTTTTATTTTTGTTATCATTTATATCTTAATTGACCTCATAATTTTAATCTTCATTTTTAACAAAATTTTATTTTAATATAATTCTAATTTTTATGTTTACTTCAATTTTTTTATTTTGTCCTAAATTCTATTCCATTTTTAATGTAAATTCTTGTAATTTTTATTTCAATAAATTTTTGTCATAAATTCAGGTTTTTTGACTCGAACTTTTATTGTAATTTTTGTTTTAATTCAAATTTTCATCGTAATTTTCTTTTCTTTTGATTTCAATCTTTATCACAAATTCAATTTCTTTTCATTCAAATCTAAATTTAAACTTTATTATTACTGTAAAGGCAAATCATGATTGATCAGTAAGCGCTGCCAGTGAACTTAGTCTTGATACAAAAAAATAGAGTGGTACAATCATCTGAGATTTGCTGACATGTTAGTTGAAAAAGAATTGTCATCTGTTATGCCGTGCACTGCAAGAGACCGATATCACGGACGGGCAAACAGTTTCGAGCTGTAGCGATGACCCTCCTGGATCGCAGTATCATTCCATAAAATGAAAGAATTGTTAGCAAACTTTGAGGCATCCCGAGCTGGTTATACATCCATTGTTACTCCATCCAGCATGGGTTGGAATGCAAAAGCAATGTGTTCTTTCGCCATGACTGCTTGACAAGTCCCAGGTGGTACTCAGTCGGCGTATCCGAAAAGTTATAATTATTGAAGCAAACAAAGCAGCGCTGCCGAAGTTGCCACAGTTGCTGCACTGAACCTTCAATCTGAGCTGCGAACGTCAAAACTCAGTTTCATCAGCTGGACAATTGAGAATTTTGAGTGATACTGATATCGTTGCCAGAGTATACTGATCGTGCACTCACGAATATTTCATTATCGCTCAAGATTAGACAGTTTTGCTTGTGTTTGGCGTAGCAGGTTGAGGGGCTTGGAAAGTATGAATTCTTTCACCTTCAAATGTTTTTGCGAAGGGCGTCATCAACCGATAGTTCACGCAGTACTCCTTGACGTTATATCGCCACTCTGACTTGCTTGAAGAAAAACTGCCGGCAGCGCAAGTGAGCCGTAGTCAGTTAATTATATTGTGGAGGTCTTGAGGGTACTCAAAATATTCACCTGCCCTTCGTTGATACTCTTACGGCGAGCAGACAGTCCTTCTCCACAAAACTTACAGCCAAAACTCAAGCCAACGCAAGATGTGTCTCCGCCATCGCAAGGTGATGTTTCAAGGTGTACATGACTTGCTGCTAGATAGGAACTGTCCTACACTTGAGCATCAGCCAAAGCTCTCTGGCCAGCTGCTCCTCGAGGACTATTTAATAGCACCCTCCCTGCACTCCCTTCCCTTTTTTCAACTCATCCCAGCCTGCTTCCAATTCAGCTTATTATTAACCCAAGAAAAAACTTTCCTTTGAGTCCCAAGATGAAGTCCAATGTTTTCGCAAGTATTTTCCTGGTTCTATTTTATCACTCCGGCAGAGTGATCAGCGCACCCTCGCCAATGCATTGTTGCCACTCTTGCCGTACGTCTTTTTCCTAACCCAGTGAAAGCTTAAAAGTCAATTTTCGCATTGCTGATGCATTCCACATACTATAGGCTACAAGGCTACGCCTATCGCGATGGTTGCGGACATCGCCAAAGGGGCCGATGATCCTAGCAAAGAGGCGAAAACTTTGGTTGGAACGCTCAAAGTAAACGAGAATGCGAGTCCTGTGAATACCAAGCTGGCCGAACAACCCCTCGCCGATGACTCCCCTGCTAAAAAAGTCGAGGCACTCTCAATCAAGGAATCAGATTTCAAACCCACTCCCTCGAAGGCAGATCAAGCTGAATCCCTTTCAGAGAGGCACTCCGGCGAACCGGCCCCAGTTGAGGCCTCTGTTGAGAGGCTCGACGAGGCCTCCACAAAGACAGAAGACGTAGCGCTCAACTCCAATGTAGGCCATAGTTCAACTCCAGTTACTCCGTCGGGCGGAAAGGCCTCGATCGAAACCGTGCCCTTAACAAGCTCGCAAACCGACGAGAAGCAAGCAGACCATAAGCCTGTGGGTGACGCCGAAACAGACAAAAGCATCTCGAAATCTGAAACTGCGAAGGAGGCAAAGTAATTTTCTGCGTACCAACCAAGAAAGTGGTGCCTCAGATTGCCTCAAAACATTGACCCACTTATACAAGTTTCAATATTAAAGGTTCTTTGAACAACTATTTTAGTTTTTTATGTGATGTGCCAGATGAGCAAAAACATGCTGTTTAGATTTGCTTGTGAATAGATATAACTGCTTTGCTACTTTACTCTCATGTGACACGTTCATTTGGTCACTCATTCGTAAGAGCGTGACAAGTTATACAGAGTATTACATAACTTACTTGAAATATGCGTTCAATTTATCCCATTATATAATGTGAAGATAAAAAGTCTTGGAAAGGCAAGACGGTGTGTCTTAGCCAGGATAGATAGGGTGAGGAGTGAGGCAGGCACAACGAGCCTAACAAAAAGAAAAGGTAGAGCGATAAAAACACAACGATGGAGGAAACTAGTAGTTGTAGGAATTGAGGGGTTTTTATAGACAACATAATGGTCAACAGGATCAGTACTGATCGATGGTGAACTACTGTACAATAGATGAAATCATTAATGTATGCATCCATCGAGTGCTATTTCTCTGTTTTCTTTCACACCCCTTACTTGATAAGTCTTGATTACTGAAAATCATTCTTAAGTGTTCAATGCTTTTGTTGTATGGATTATTTTTAGTTAATTAGTCTGCTATCATTTTGTTGGTGTCTAAATATTGTAGTTTCAGGTTTTTATCTTCAATCAAGTTTCTTACAAAATCTCAACAAAAGTTGATGTCTCAGGTACCATGGTAGTATATGTGGTTTGAGGCTATTGATATTGCACTCTGGTTGTCCATGAATGACAGTTTCTGAACCTCATGATTTTTAGCTTCAAAAATGAGGTTTTCATCCATTCCAGGTCTTGAGCTTGTTCGAATAGGGCATTGTATTCTGCTTTGGCTGATGATAGTGCTACTACTCTCTGTTTATGACTTCTCCATCTCATAGTCCCATGGTAATATATTATCAATGCTAAAAATGATTTATATCCTTTGGCTCCGGCCCAATCACTGTCAATGAAGCCAAGGAGTTGGTCCTCTCTCTGTCAGATTAGGTTGTTTCCTAGTCGTAGGTGAGAGTGACTGGTGTTTTTAAGGTAATTAAGAACATGTTTGGCCGCTTTGTAATGTATTTCTTTCGGGGATTCTACAAATTGAGATAGGAAAGAGGTATCAAATGCAAGATCTGGTCTTGTGCATTGTACTAAATATTGAAGAAGCCCAACCACTTGGTGGTAATTGAATGATATAAATACATAAACATTACCTATGTGATATCAAGTCACACTACTTTGTTTTATTTTGAATGGACCATGTTTTACTGATTTGATGGTTTACTTAATAGGGGAGTTTGAGCTCATGCTCAATTTCTCGATTACTTAAATTTAACTCCATGAAACATGACATGAGCCACCCTTTTTGGTAGCTCATGGCATGGTTTGTGAGCTGGCTCATCAATCATTGTAGGCCATTCCCCATAAACCAGCGCACACTCCCTATGATCAATACAGCTCCTGAAATTTCCATCACAATCAAAACCATCAACTACCAGGACATAGTCACTTGCTTTTCCAAGGGAACAGTATGACATTTTATTTTGTGGCACAGCTGCATCTCAACATCATTGCAAAGGTAAGTCACAAATTTTTCCATTTACATCTCTATGCCATTCCAATTTAAGTATCTATACTCATTTGAGTCATCTTAACAAATTAAGGAGACTATGTCACACCATCCATCTTTTGTTTCACCACTTTCCAGACCTGAGTTTGGCATCTTGAATGGAAATGAGGACCAACAGTCATCTTGTTCATATATCTTGAATGGAACTGAAGATAAGCAGTCATCTTCTTCACTTGCTACTTCACAGCATCACTTGATATATGAAAATGAATGTCTTCATTGTCAACCCAATTGTAACTATAATATTGATTGCGATAGAATTAATTCTTACCAAGACCACAATTATGACACAAAATTGCATGCATCAAGTCAAAACAATTTTCACCCACAAAAAAGGCACCCCTCAAATGTCAGTGGGTTATCCATACATCTGAAAGCAGCAAATCAGCTCCATTTACCACAAAAGAAGTTAATGATTTCCCAAATAGTCAATCAAGCCCACCTTAAATGGGAGTTAAACACTCAAAGAGGATATGTTTCACAAATAAACAAATCTCAGAGGATCAGATGAATCAGTGCAAAAAACAAAAGGGACAGGAACTGTAAGGTTTGACTATGAAAAAATAAGTGAATATTACAAATATTCCTCATATTGTACTATGAATGTCCTGATGAATTAAATAAATAAGATAAATAATAATTATAATAATGTAGATTTATTATAATTATGGCGTAAAATAATTATATTATTAAATATATATAATAATATAAGTTATATTATAGAAGAATAATATAATAAAAATAAATGCATTAATATTGTAAGGTGTGGATATGAAACTTTGATTAAAAATCAAGTACTTTTCCTGTCCTCAAAATTTGTATAAGGTAAAATTCAGTTAAGAATAGTATGAAATATTATTTTTAAGAGAAAACACGCCAATTTTATTGTTTATAACTTTATTAGTATAAAACAATAATATTATAAAAATTTATTGTTTTACCAACAATAAAAATTTATCCAAAAAATACTCTACAAGAGATATTTTAAGGCTACAAAAGAAATTTCTTCAAGAGCAATTTCAATTGGAATTAATTGAGCAAAGAACTGCAAGCAATTAATTAAAGAACAAAGTCTTTAAAAAGAATATTAAAGAAAAAACACGCCCAAAAGTGACCAGAGTGAATTTGGAAACAAAGTGACAAAGTTTACAGTGATGAAAGATGCTTTAATTCACTTTTGGGGTGGTTCAGGGGTAAAAATGATTATAAGAGTTACAAACAATGATTATAATGATTTTTTCACGTGGTTAAAAGGATTAAAATGATTTAAAAATGGTGGTTGGAATCTTTGATTGATTGGTTTAACAGTGTTTAAACTAATTAATAAAAGGAAAAAGATTCTAACATGAAGAGAAAAGTGGGGCAAAGAAGACATTCTTTTATAGCCATCAATTCTCTTACTCCAAAAGTAAAATTTACTCTTGTCAGTCGTGAAAAACAGTCTGACAACAGAAAAGCCAATTATGGCATCATTGAACCCTGGTTTAGACCAAAAAGGGCTGGTTTAAGCCATTTTTAGCCATTTTAGACCCTTAAATCAGCCATTACTATAGCAATACCAGGCCTAGAGCCTTCAAAACACGTCAGAATGTGTGTCAGAGGCGTAGAAACCAGTTAAAACTGTTTTTATTATGATTGTTTTATCTTAAGGGTAGTTTTACCTTCTTGGCAACAGCTAAAACTACCCCAGTTGGTATCAAAACCTCATCATCAATTGAGTCCACAGACCCTGTAACTCAATTCCAGGCCAAAAGTGATGAACTTTTGCGTGAATTTTGACATCCCACGCCTGTCAGCAAGGATTTTGGGGGTCTAGCTCCCCCTTAGAGCTGGAGTTCCTTTTCCCCCCCAAATTTAATCTTTCCAATTTATTTTTTCCTTTAATTCCTCATCATGTATTATACTTATAATTTACACATGTAATTCAATTCAATTGTACAGTACAATACAGTAATAATTGACACCTCATATGTAAATCAAAGTTCACTTATGTAATACACGCGCACATTTTGACATTTCAATTGAATTCAATTGAAAATACTTTAATTCCTCATAACTTCTAAACTAAACACAACACCTCAATTTTAACACAAAATTTGATGGTTAACACCACATGTGGTGTGAATTAAATTAAGGTTTTGAGGATTTTCAACTTTTGTATTGAAAATACTAAAAACTTAATTTAAGCTTATTTAGAGTTGAGTTACAAAAATTTCACTCAGAGGTGACCCCACCTGATTTTTTATGAGGAATCCAATGGTGAAATAAAATTTATATGTTTATTTATTGGATAAAAAGTTATAATAAATTTTATTTAACTTTTTTCCAAATTTATTTATTTTTTCACAATTTTGTTAAAATTTCATTTTTACTTAAATTTTTCAAGTATAAATGTAATTTTATATTTACAAAATTTAAAGTAATTTTATTTTTAAATTATAATTAATTTTTTATTTTTAATATAATTTTATATTTATATTTTTTATTTTTATTTTAATAATATAAATAAATTTATTTTATTTATATTAATATGTTATTTTTTATATTTGTGGTCTTTTGGGTATATGAAATTACCTCTAAGGCTCACATTCCCTCCCCCTAAAAAAGAATATTACTTTGTAATATTGGTGTTTCTAGTGTGTCTGAATCTCCTCAGGAGTTTGGTGGCTTCTGGTATATCTTTCTCTTCTAACCATTCATCTTCACAAGTTGGGTCACTGTACCTAACAAGGTATTCCCTTACTTTCTTGGTTCTTAATTTCCTTTCTTTAAGAACTTTGGTTATTTTCTTAGTACCAGATGTCTCAATAGGAGGTATAACTTGGGGAATCTTATTCCTCAAGGGAAATTTCTCAGAATCACTAGATTTGTATGGCTTTATCAAGCTTACTGGAAATGTAGGGTGCTTATTGCTAAGTTCTTCAGATAACTCTACTTCAACAGCATTTTCTCCATGGAGGGCCTTAATCACAAAAGGTCCTGCAAAGGAGTCTTTTAACTTTTTACATCCTTTGATGTTATTGAAGTTAGTGGTGGATACAAGAACTAGGTCCCCCACTTTGAAATCTGGAGTTGCATGAGATTTATCCCATTTGTCTTTAGCATATGCAAAAGAGTCCTCCATGCATCTCACTGCATGCTTTCTAGCTTTGTATAGCATTCCTTTGAAGCTAGCAGCTGTGGGATGTATTTCAATTAAGTCTTTCCTCAAGGAATCTTGGGGTAACTTGGGGTTCCATCCTTTTTCTAGAATAGCAGGAGTCTGATTGGTACTGGAATGGATTGATGTTTTATATGCTAATTCCAGTGCTGGTAACAGAGTACACCAATCATGGGTAAATCCATCACAATCTTTGAATTCAAGGCCATATGCACAAAATCTTCTCACCATGTCCTCTAAGGTTTGGATCATTCTTTCAGCCAGACCATCAGTTTGTGGGTGGTAGGCTGTAGAGAAAGACAGTTTTGTGCCAAATAATTGGTGAAGATTTGTCCATAGAGCTGAAGTGAATTTGGGATCTCTATCACTGATGATATTTGTAAATATCCCAGTCCATGACACTACTCTATTCCATATCAGAAGAGCTGTATCCATGGCTGTATCATCTTTGTGACATGGTAAAAAGATTGGAGTTTTACTGAATCTGTCCACAATTACTAGGCAAGCATTATAGCTCCTGTCACCTCCTGGTGGTAGGCCAGTTACCCAATCCATATGGACAATTTCCCAAGGTCTGTTTGGTTCTTGGATTTTCATCATATTTCCAAGTCTTTTGCCAGTGGATTTATTTGCCTTTTGGCATCTGTCACAGGTTTTGCAATATTCTGCAACATCTTTTTGCCACATTGGCCACCATATGCAGGTCTTTACTTTCTCTCTTGTTCTGTCCTCAGAAAGATGTCCTGAAAAGGGACTATCATGGCATTCTTTCAGTACAAGATTGATTAATGACCTGTCTACAACTGTCATGACACATGTGTGCTTGGTTCTGTGGTAAATTATACCATCCAGTAGGTGAAATCTCCCTTCATTATAAGATTTTCTCCATACTTCATCCAAGGCATGTATTAGAGAGTTGTCTTTACAGTCTTTGTTAAGTAATTGGCATAAGATGCTACAATTCTTATCTTGAGTGTAACTATTTCTGACTTCTTCAAAGAAGGTGGTGTTCAAGTCTGTAACACTTATTCCTTCTATTGGAATTTGTGGTGAAGCTTCTTCTGGAACATAAGCAGGATTATCAATGTTATTTGGTAATGGCCATCTGCTTAGTCCATCTGCATTCTTATGAATATTCCCATCCTTATGAACAATAGTCATATTGCCTCTGTATTCTTGTATGGCTATTTGCCATCTGAGCATGTGTCTGTTAGGTGTTTTCATGTTCAAAAGTGATTTCACAGCTGTACAATCTGTTATTACTTCAAAAACACATCCCTCTAAGAAATAGTTCAATTTCTCTAAGGCCCAGACAAGGCATAGACATTCCATTTGACTTGCTCCATATCTGGCTTCAGTTGGTTTGATTTGCCTGGATATGAAACATATTGGTCCTTCTACAGGTTTGTCATTTATGATCTGAACTTGGTGAAGTGCAGCACCTAGTCCATCCCCTGATGCATCAATATACAGTTTGAAAGGTAATTTAAAGTCTGGCATCAGTAAGAGTGGAGCAGTGGTCAATGCTTCTCTTAGAGATTCAAAAGCTTTGACTCTGTCAACAGTCATCTCAAATACTGTGTCTTTGTCACACAACTTATAAAGTGGTCTTGCTATGGATGCAAAGTCTTTAATGTGTTGCCTGTAATATCCTGCAAAACCCAAGAATGACTGAATTTCCTTCTTATTCTGAGGCATGGGTTTTAACAATACTGCTGCAACTTTGTTTTTATCAATTCCAAGGGACAAACCAGATACAACATGTCCTAGTGCCTTAAGTTCTTTAAATCCAAAATGACATTTCTTCAAGGAGATTTTCATGTTTACTGATTGGATTTTTGTCAAAACTCTTGATAATCTGTACATGTGCTCCTCCCAAGTCTTTGAACAGATAATAATGTCATCAATGTAAATGATTAACCATCCCTCTGAGAGTTCTTCAGGGAAGATTTCATTCATCATTCTTTGGAAGTGTGAAGGTGCATTTTTGATACCAAAGGGCATCCTTAAGTATTCATACACTCCACAATGAACAATAATTCTCAAGTATTTTCTTGCTCTTGGTGTTACTACATTTTGATGGAATCCTTTAAGGGCATCCATAGTGGTTATATACACTGCTTGAGATATTTGAGTAAGGGCAATTTGGATTTTTGGTATTGGGTATCTGTCTGGAACAGTGTAAGTGTTCAGAGCTCTAAAGTCCCCAACCATTCTGGATTTTCCATTATGCCACGCCACTATGACTGGTGTAGTTATTTCTACTTCCTCATTGTGGCCTACTTTTCTTATTACACCAAGGTCTAGAAGTTCTTTGATATGAATTTCTAGAGCTTCTCTTGATTTTGGACTTGCTGGATAAGCAGGTCTTCTTAAGAGTGGTGGATAAGGTCTCTCAATGTTAAGAATGATGTCAACTTCATGACCAATAATTGCTCCCAGGGGTTCTTTGTCTGTAGCAAATGCTCCTCTGTGGTCATACAAAAGGGAAGAAAGTTCATTTTCTTGCTTATCAGTCAGATGAAGGCTTATTTCAGCCTCATTTAACTGTTCAGACTTGAATTTCTCTAACTCTAAGTTGACTGGTGATACTTTGTTTACTGTAATTTGTCTTTTAAAGGGTAAAAAGGCAAATTTCTGGCGCTTATTGTCTCCAATTGTAAAGTATCTGTCTTTGTTATTATGTAAATCTATCCCATACATGATTAAATAGTCATTTCCCAATATAAAATGGGTACTAGAGCAATTTTCCATAACAACAAATTCAACTGTGATCCTTAAATTCCCATTTATGTGTGGGAATATGACATTGGTCTCAAAGATTCCTAATGCTTTCATTGGGTTACTTGCACTGTTGAATTTTATACCATCAATTGGTAACAATTGGTCTTCAAAATTTGGTACACAAGTCTTAAGAAAAGATTTTCCAACACAAGAGCAGAAGGCTCCTGGGTCAAGCAAAAGTTTGGTGGGTTTGTTGTCAATCACCACTTCTGTTATACAGGAGTTACCAGCTGTATAACCTTTTCCTCTGTTTGGTTTTGTCTTCATAAGTTGTGCATCTTGAACTTTTGATAAATCAACTTGACCATTGCTTAATTGTGGTAAGTGGGAATAAGATTCCATGATGTCAAAAGTGGCATTGATATTTTCTATATCTTTTGAAGATTCAGAAAATATGGATGACTTATCATCTGAATTGTCTTCAATTATGTATTCTTTTTCAACATCTGGTTCCTTTTCAATGTCAATTTCATTGATTTTCCCCCTCTTTGGACATGTATTGGCTAAATGGGTGGTGCTTTGGCAAATATGGCATTTTCTGACTGTATCTGCAGATTTATATTTAATATTACTAGAATTTTCTTTGGGGTTTTTGTCCACAGAATCTTTCCAAGGTGTATTAAACCTTGTTTTAAGATTCACCCTACTAGAACCAATTTTGGTTCTGGTGGTTACTTCTTCTAGTATATTGATAATGTCCTCTGCTGAAGATTGTTCAGTAGTCCTGCTTTTGACAGCATGCTCTAAGTCACCTCCACATTGTCTCAGAATTTTTCTATGGATCATAAATTCTGACATGTCAGGATATAATGCTGTTAATCTGTCCTTTTGTTGGCAAAACCATGGTAAAGCTTTGTCTTTATCAGCATTAAATTTGGCAGATTCAAAGGCTGTTTCAACTTTAAACCTCCAAGAATCATTTGCCCATTTGTTGATGATTTGGGTTTTCCACCAAGTCCAACTCTGGTGTCCATGTGCTTGTCTTATTTTGATGTACCATCTGTGAGCTGATCTGGTAAACAAGGTGTTAAACCTGGCTGTTACCAATCTGTCTGGTAATTCAAAATCCTCTTTGATCATGTCAATACCTCTAATGAATTCCATATGGTCATACTCTCCTTCACCACTGAAGTGAGGCCATTCTTTAAGTTTTGGAACTTCTTTCAAGAGTGCTTGGCCCATTGATGGTTCCAAGTTATGAAAAGAAGTGGATAGTTCATTTTTTAATTGTGAATTATCAGGATCCAATACTTGTGGATTTGAAATTCTTGTGCCCTCATTTTGATTTAGAGGTGTAGACATTCTTGGTAAGGTGTTCAGTAATTGTTCAATGTCATTCATTTTACTGTTGCTACACCTTTGGGAATTTCTGTATTCATGTTGGAAGCTTTGTATTAAATTTATTACTTCAATTTTATACATGTCTTCTTTATGTGTAAGTTCTTGCCATAACTCTGTCTGTCTTGTATTATCAGCAGTGACTTGATTCAATTTCATTGATAATTTTGATACTTCTTCTTGTGAAGCATCAAAACACTTTTTCAAGGCAATGGTATATGTCTTTACTTCAGTAAATGAATTTGAAATGTCATCAAGGACTTTCTTGTTATCTGTCTTGATAATATTTATGGCTTGTTTAATTCTTGTTTCAATTATGTCATCAATATTGAATTTAGAATATTTATCTGTTAATTCTTTAATAATGGCAGATTGTTCATTTATTTTATTGTTAGAAGAATTATCATTATTGGAATTTTTAATTGTTCTTAAAACTTTTTCAAAACACATAAGTGTTTCATTAATTTGGCACAGACTCAGGTTGTTTGTTTTAATGTTGTTACAAATGGTGTCATTTTTATCAGAAAGATGTTTTTTCACGTCCTTTATAGCATTATACAACTCTGGGATGGAATCAAATATGTCAGAAATCATTTCTGGAACCTTAATCTGGCTTCCTCCTTCTTCTGTAATTCCATCATGGTTCTGGCCATCTGAAATACATTTTCCATGGCATCCTGCTGAATCTTTGGGATTCTGTAGCCCTGGCTGTAAGGTTTTGGGGCTGGTGCCTTCCCTTTGCCCTTGTTTGGAGGTTGTGGCTGCTTTTTCACGTTGGAAATGCTGCTGCTGGCCACTGGGGCTGTTTTTGGCACTGGTTTTGGTGGTGGAGGGTTGTTTTTCCTCCATTCCAGTGTCAAAAGCATCATGTTTTTCTTCTCCATCAATGGATGCCATCCATTGAGCAATTTGCAAGTGTTGGGATGGCCCAAGAATTTTCTTACTGTCAGGTAAGAATTCATGCAATTCTTCCACAGGTCTGCAAGGATCTGGTACTCTTTGAATTGAAGTGCATTGTTGTATGCACTGTGGCTGGCTTTGTATATGTCCACAGAGGCTTGTTGTGGCGGTGTCAGCTCTTTTTGAAGGTAAAATGGTATTATCAGCTTCAGAATGACCCATTTTAGTTGTTTGGAAGTCATCAACTGACCCTTTTCCTTCTGTACCTGGTTGGCCTCTGCCATAATCACGTCTATTACCTTTTTGGGAGCTGCTTGAGGGGTTGTAGCTGGCTCCTGACCTGGTTGAAGGCATAATTATGGTTAAAAAAGGCTTAAAATAGTATTTTTACGTCAAAAACTTACTATTGGCCAAATTCTTAGCCTTCTGAAGAGTATTACTTATGTCCAAGTTAATTAATTCAGAAGATATTGGTTCAGGCTGGTTATTTTGAGTCACAATAACAGTACTATTATGATCAGAATTAACAGTACTGGCAGGGATAATGCTGGTTACTGTTGAGGCTGTTTCAATGTTTCCTTGTCTTATCACGTTGTCAGACACTAAAATTAATGAAAAAGCCAATTAATTAAGTAAAAAAAGGTTATTTCAAAAAAGAAATAAAAATATAAGCCTCACTTATAATATGAAAAAAATTATTTTTTAAGGATTTTTTTGGATTATAAGTATTTATCACGGCTGGGCCCCCAAATGTAAGGTGTGGATATGAAACTTTGATTAAAAATCAAGTACTTTTCCTGTCCTCAAAATTTGTATAAGGTAAAATTCAGTTAAGAATAGTATGAAATATTATTTTTAAGAGAAAACACGCCAATTTTATTGTTTATAACTTTATTAGTATAAAACAATAATATTATAAAAATTTATTGTTTTACCAACAATAAAAATTTATCCAAAAAATACTCTACAAGAGATATTTTAAGGCTACAAAAGAAATTTCTTCAAGAGCAATTTCAATTGGAATTAATTGAGCAAAGAACTGCAAGCAATTAATTAAAGAACAAAGTCTTTAAAAAGAATATTAAAGAAAAAACACGCCCAAAAGTGACCAGAGTGAATTTGGAAACAAAGTGACAAAGTTTACAGTGATGAAAGATGCTTTAATTCACTTTTGGGGTGGTTCAGGGGTAAAAATGATTATAAGAGTTACAAACAATGATTATAATGATTTTTTCACGTGGTTAAAAGGATTAAAATGATTTAAAAATGGTGGTTGGAATCTTTGATTGATTGGTTTAACAGTGTTTAAACTAATTAATAAAAGGAAAAAGATTCTAACATGAAGAGAAAAGTGGGGCAAAGAAGACATTCTTTTATAGCCATCAATTCTCTTACTCCAAAAGTAAAATTTACTCTTGTCAGTCGTGAAAAACAGTCTGACAACAGAAAAGCCAATTATGGCATCATTGAACCCTGGTTTAGACCAAAAAGGGCTGGTTTAAGCCATTTTTAGCCATTTTAGACCCTTAAATCAGCCATTACTATAGCAATACCAGGCCTAGAGCCTTCAAAACACGTCAGAATGTGTGTCAGAGGCGTAGAAACCAGTTAAAACTGTTTTTATTATGATTGTTTTATCTTAAGGGTAGTTTTACCTTCTTGGCAACAGCTAAAACTACCCCAGTTGGTATCAAAACCTCATCATCAATTGAGTCCACAGACCCTGTAACTCAATTCCAGGCCAAAAGTGATGAACTTTTGCGTGAATTTTGACATCCCACGCCTGTCAGCAAGGATTTTGGGGGTCTAGCTCCCCCTTAGAGCTGGAGTTCCTTTTCCCCCCCAAATTTAATCTTTCCAATTTATTTTTTCCTTTAATTCCTCATCATGTATTATACTTATAATTTACACATGTAATTCAATTCAATTGTACAGTACAATACAGTAATAATTGACACCTCATATGTAAATCAAAGTTCACTTATGTAATACACGCGCACATTTTGACATTTCAATTGAATTCAATTGAAAATACTTTAATTCCTCATAACTTCTAAACTAAACACAACACCTCAATTTTAACACAAAATTTGATGGTTAACACCACATGTGGTGTGAATTAAATTAAGGTTTTGAGGATTTTCAACTTTTGTATTGAAAATACTAAAAACTTAATTTAAGCTTATTTAGAGTTGAGTTACAAAAATTTCACTCAGAGGTGACCCCACCTGATTTTTTATGAGGAATCCAATGGTGAAATAAAATTTATATGTTTATTTATTGGATAAAAAGTTATAATAAATTTTATTTAACTTTTTTCCAAATTTATTTATTTTTTCACAATTTTGTTAAAATTTCATTTTTACTTAAATTTTTCAAGTATAAATGTAATTTTATATTTACAAAATTTAAAGTAATTTTATTTTTAAATTATAATTAATTTTTTATTTTTAATATAATTTTATATTTATATTTTTTATTTTTATTTTAATAATATAAATAAATTTATTTTATTTATATTAATATGTTATTTTTTATATTTGTGGTCTTTTGGGTATATGAAATTACCTCTAAGGCTCACAAATATATAATAATTAATATATTTAAAGCTCTTCATTATTGTTACAAGCAAATAATAAAGGTGTAAAAGATTTTTTTTAATAACAAAAAAAAGTAATAACAATAATATTACCAATATTAAAGCTATATATTAATATAAATACTATTTATATCAATAATAGAATGATCAAGAATAATAATAGAGAGAATTATAATAAAAAGAAAAAATAACCTACTTTTAACACTTAATATAATAATTTTGAACGGTTTTACACCAAATGAAGTAAATAAAACTTATTTAAATTTTATTTACAAAATAAAAGAAAAGAAATTAAAAATATTCTTAATTTAATGTGGAAATAAGATTTTTAGAGAGATATAACAAAAACAATTAAACAATTGGTGTAATCATGTAGAGATTGATGATCATAATAAAGATTAACTTTGGTTGTTGATAATATAAACTGATTATATATAAAGAATAAATATTTTACCTTTTTGTTTTAGTGTTTTATTGTTTTTGATGTGCCTGAGGGGGAAATAGAGTAAAAAGAGCTTCATTTATAGTAAATTCCTCCCTTCTAGAGTCCAAAAGTCTGCTAGTAGACGTATAATGATGGTATCCACTGAAATTGATCAGTTTTTCAAGGTTTAGTAGTGATTGCATCATAATCAAACCATGTTATCTAATTATTACGCCATTATTTAGAGTTATCACTATAACTCTAAGTTTGATGACATCATAGGCTTTGAAGAAGACTAAAATTTGTGGATTTTATTAGTATCAATCATAATCTAATATTATCAACCAGTTCTATCACTTATATAACTGTTAAACTTGAAATAAGATTACAGTGAGTGATCATAAATGATAAATTTTACGCTTAAACTTTGATCATTAATAAATTTTAAAACATACATACTAAAGCCATTCAGAGAGTAAATTCTGATAGCTTGGCAGGTCCTTATCAAAATTTCAAGAGAATTTTATTACATAATCAAAACTCTATTTTTTATGATTTTTCTGGTAACTCATCCTTTCTGTTGAAATTTACTATTTTGAACTTCAAACCATGATTTCAGAGGGTTTTACCTTGAATATTATGATACAAAATACATCCTTCTTCACGTATGAACCATTAGAACCTGAGTATCCACTTCTTTTTCAGCTTGGACCACTTTCACAACAAAGTGGTCAACAGCTCTAGAAATCTTTGTTCAATAAATCCTTACAAGTTATAACTTTTTTGTAACATGTCAGATAAATTTCATATCTGTATTCCTAAAGTAATTAAGTGTCAACCTTATTTTTGGTTCAAATCCCTAACATAGATATCTCAGGATATATTAGCTAAAAGCCATGAATGTATGCACTGATCATGAAAATGCATATATTCAGATTAATTGCTGAAGTAACCCATTTAGAGAAACCAAAAAAAATATTTTATGTGTAGTTTTCCATGGGGAATCAAATGGTGCAATTTCTTTTACATGTTGCTTCATTGGTTTCTGAGATAAATAATAATTCATGTCTTTTTATGAAATTTTTACTTATTACTCATTAGTTGTTGACCTTACAGATATTCTATAAAAATGATATATGTGTGTTTTATCATGAGGAATCTAGTTTTGTAATTTATTTTACATGTTTATCAATAAGATTCTAAGTTAATTCAGCATTCATGCCTTTTTTATGGTATCTTTACTTCTTTTAAGATAGTTATTTAAAAGAATTATTGTCAAGTTTTTCTTTTCACCTTTTTTGGATATGTGATCATATCTCAAAGGCTCACAGGCACCACTAATAGGAATCCTTGTTTTGTTCAGTGGGACTTTGAAAACATGTGCACATATTGGAAAGACAAGGAACATTATTATGGCAAGTCATCTGTTCTTTTTCTGTGGGTTATAAACTAGTGATTGATAATTATTTCCTCCATGTGTAATTAGATCCTTTTTGGGATAGTAAAAATACAACATGGGTAAAGAAGAAACACACCAGGGAACATACCTTCAATCCTCTTGCATAATACTTAAATGATAATCATGTATTGGGCATGTTAATTTTGAATGGGCAGAATCTTCAGCAATGCTTGAGGACTTATAAACAGAAATTTGTCTATAATAGTTGGTTCTTTAACAGAGCAGGGGCTGGAAAAGCTCATGGTTCTCCTTAAACAACTCAAGGAGAATTATGAGTGCTTCCCATGTTACAAGCCAATGTTGGGGATATTTGAGGACAACCAAAATGTAGTTGGTCACAATTTATTCAAAAGTTTGACCAAAACTAATGGAGATGATGAAGATTCTTATGATAGTCACTGTGATCCTTTGGGCTTGGACTTGTCAAATGAGAGTGATTCTAAAGGTACAGGAAATGACAGTTCTTCTCATAGGCCATCAGTTGAGGATTTCAACATGAGGGTTTATGATGCCTTTCAAAATCAGATTCCAATAAGATCTTCATCAAAAAAAGATCAGGAATCAGTGTAATTTCAAGAAGATGATGCCAAAAGAGAAGATATATCAGATAGCAGTTCTACCCCAAGGTTCTGGGAGATAGATATCTAGGAATCCAGTGGTCATTCCCAAATAATAATTCTAAAAAATATGCAGGTCCACAATACAATTTACAAGAAATATTTTTTTCCAACAAGCCACAATCATTTATGTCTGTTTTGGAAGACGGGTTGAATTTTCAAGAAGTAAGAAGTTGGAACATATGAAGAGAAAAACTTTGTATCAACATGTGCAAGATGAAAAGACAGTGGAGCTAAATCTACTTGAAATTAGAGACAAAAAGGAACTGAAGATGTTGGAAATGAACTATCAACATGATATTCAAGTGGAAAACAATAAGTATAGGTATTCTCAAGAGGAACGTGCAGCTTAGTTGCATTGGGCACAATTGCAGCTTCAAAAGGAGGATTTAGAGCTGAAAAAGGATGTAGCAAGACAGAATTATAGGCAAATGGAAGAATAAGGTAAGAGATTAAAAAAGAAATTGGGCACTTTTAGTGTGCACACACAACCTTAATTTGAATTAAAAAAATAAGGAATAAGAAAAAAGTCAGCTTAAAATCAATCTTGAGCTGAAACAAACTCAACAAAAGACAAATCATGAGATTGGGGCAGCACTGCATGCTGAGCATTGGGCCAAAATCACTCAGATGCATAAAGATGGGCTGTCTCAAGAGGAAATGGAAAAAATTTAAAGATCATTTTTGATGCTTAAATTAAGCATTGGATCAATTTGGTATAATACTAAAGTTTCATCATATCAAGATTTATTTAAAAAATTATCTTTGTGTATATTAGCAAGATTTTAAAGGAGAACAATTATTATTTTGGATGAATTTCTCACCTTTAATTCAGGCTCAAATGATCATTAACTGTTATTAAGTATAGGCAAATCAGACTTAATTCCCACTCTTGGTTTCAAGTGTTTCTATGATTTCATTGGGGGTAGTGGTTGATATTATTCCTTCACCATTAAATTCTTTGTTGGATCATATTTTAAATCTTTTAGCCTGTCATGATTTCATGTTAGCTCACATCTGTCTCTCAATTCAACCTTGATGGAATATGCTTTTGATTGCCTGATGCCATAGCATATTCTCTTTGAATGTTTAATCGGCTCAGTTGGATCAGTCCTAAAAATATCAGGATAGCTGTTATACCTGATTCTATCTTGGGATTTGAATTGTAATTCTCCCTCTTTCAATAATTTTTCCCCTTACAAGACCTTTCAAGCTCATTTTCATTTTTCTTTTATTAATCATTATAAAACTATCAAGCTTTAGCAAAAGAAGATCATAAGAGCTTACTATATCACCTACTTACAACATCTTGAATTTTATCAAATAATTCTGCCTCCACTTTACGTCATCCCATCATCACTCCCCTATTTGCTATTGTAAAATTATTTGTTGGACAGATTTTGGTGGTTCCTGATGGTTACTGGGTAATTTGTGCATGTAGAGCTTTATTACCAAAAACAAGTCATAGAGGGCATTTTTTTCATGTCAAGTTCTGCATCAGGTATGTCCTTTGAATTTTCATTACATTATGCAATAATCTATATTTTGACAAATTTTTGAGTCAAAAAACCAAGTATTTCATAAAGAAGCTTAGTTAATTCATGATTATACTAATGATTATTTCCAAGTCCCATTTTAGTTAAGTGAATATTATTGCAATCGTTTTTCAGCTTCTCTGTGTGCTGTTCTTGAAGTTGATCTTTCTCTGGTCCCCTTGAATATCATGAATTCCTGTTTGATACCAACATATAATTCCTCTCAATCAATTTCCAGGATGGCTCTTCCTCATAACTCTTCATGCATCAATAGTTACAGTTGAGGGCAGAGATCCATGTATGCACCTTTTAGATCATCATAAATGGTTTAAAATTAGGACTTTAGGAATAAGTCTTTGATAAGAAGATAAGTATTTCATGAATATATTCCAGAAATTTCTCCATATAGTTAATAACAAATGTATAAAATGCATTTATTGGGATAAAATCATTGTGCACCAAGCTTCTCAACCCAAACTCCTCCTGAAAGGCAGTCAGAATTAATGTGTAAAATATCATGAATTGTACTTACTTCACCAGCATTCCTTATTAATTCCACAAATTTGAGCAGAAGCTCCCCATCTGGTTCAAACACAAGTGAATTGGCTAAGGGGAGACAATATGGCTCCATGTGTATTCTATGTGATAAGGTATCAATTATATATGTAAGATATGGATATGAAACTTTGATTAAAAATCAAGTACTTTTCCTGTCCTCAAAATTTGTATAAGGTGAAATGTAATTAAAAATAGTAAGAAATAGCCTTTTTAGGAGAAAACACGCCAATTTTATTGTTTTTAACTTTATAAGTACAAAAAAATAATATTATAAAGATTTATTATTTTACCAACAATGAAAATTTATCAAAACATACTCTACAAGAGATATTTAACACTACAAAAGAAATTTCTTCAAGAGAAATTTCAATTGGAATTAATTGAGCAAAGAACTGCAAGCAATTAATTAAAGAAAAAAGTCTTCAAAAAGATAGTTAAAGAGAAAACACAGCCAAAAGTGACCAGAGTGAATTTGGAAGCAAAGTGACAAAGTTAACAGTGATGAAAGATGCTTTAATTCACTTTTAGGGTGGTTCAAGGGGTAAAAATGATTATAAAAGTTACAAAAAATGATTATAACAATTTCTTCACGTGGTTAAAAGGTTCAAAATGATATGAAAAGGGTTGTTGGAATCTTTTATTGATTGGTTTAACAGTGTTTAAACCAATTATGAAAGGAAAAGATTCTGACATGAAGAGAAAAGTGGGGCAAAGAAGACATTCTTTTATGGCCATCAATTTTCTTACTCCAAAGGTAAAATTTACTCTTTTCAGTTGTGGAAAAAACTCTGACAACAGAAAAGCCAATTACGGCATCATTGAACCCTGGGTTAGATCAAAAAAGGACTGGTTTTAGCCATTTTAAACCCTTAAATCAGCAATTACTATAGTAATACCTGGTCTAGAGCCTTAAAAACATGTCAGAATGTGTTTAAGAGTTGTAGAAGCCAGTTAAAACCGTTTTTACTAAGATTTTTTTAGCTTAAGGGTAGTTTTACCTTCTTGGAAACAGTTAAGACTGCCCTGGTTGGTATCAAAACCTCATCATCAATTGAGTCATAGATCCTGTGACTCAATTCCAGGCCAAAAGTGATGAACCTTTTCATGGATGTTGATATCCCATGCCTTTTAGCAAGGATTTTGGGGATCTGGCTCCACCTTGGAGCTAGAGCTCCTTTCCCCCCCAGAATTAATCTTTCCAATTTATTTTTTCTTTAATTCCTCATCATGTAATACACTTGTAATTTACATATACAATTCAATTGAGTTTTTACAGTACACAACTGTAATAATTGATACCTCATATGTAAATTACAGTTCACTTATATAATACACACGCACATTTTGACATTTCAATTGGAAATTGTCACAACCACGTATTTTTGACCCTCCTCCTTGATGGCGGCGGCAATCCAACCTGGAGCCAAGTTGCGGCCAATTGGCCATGTCATATCATTTATGGCCAATTGACCCCTTTTGGGTGTTCCATGGCTCTTACGCCATAACCCATTCCATTGGCCACGTATGGCCACCATCATCTTTTATGGCCTCAGGCCCTATCCTGCGTCATTGGCCCTCTTGGCCAATTCCCATCTCACCAACCCCCAGGCCTCCATCACTGTTTTTGGGCCTGGGGGGTCCCTTTGTCTTCTAGGGGCTTCCAGGCCCCATGGCCACCTTCATTGGTTTCCTGGCCACCCCTTTCATTATGGGGGTTTTGGCCTAAATGGCCTTTTTGGGCCATTTAGGCCCCCCACGGCTTCTACGGTCCGCGGTCCGTGGTCCGTAGGCGGATTAGGCCCCTTTTGGCCTAATCCAATGAGGCCAAAAGGGGCCAAAGGGGGCAGCCACCTAGCCCCCAAGGCCAGGTGGGTCCCAAACCACAATTGGGCCCACCTGAGCCATTTTTTGGCCACCAATCCCTTGGACCCAAATTGGACCAAAAACACCTTGGATCCATTTTTGGCCATAAATCCCATAGGGCCCATTTTTGGCCCTGGACCACCATGGCCTCTGGCAACCACCAGAGGCCACCAAATCATCTCAACAAGCATTTCCCTCAACTTAAGGGAAGATTGCTTCATTCCTCCATGAACCTCGTACTCAAGGTTGCAGGAGTGGTGCATATATGGTGTTATATACCATTATGCACCATTTTTGCTCAGCAATTCAATGGTTACGTTTTCAGGACCCAAATCAACTTTCTTAACTCAAGGTACCAAGATCCAACGCCCATTCCGAAGGAGGACCTTTGGACTCATCAGTTTAGTAATCCATGGCTGCAATCAGAAGACCATTCAAGGACTCCAACCACCTGGCTCAGCAGGAGTTGGGTTGGCAATTTTCATTCAGGGTTATTCTAAGGGCAATTCTCAAAGGTATTACATCTTTTCAATCAGTTGTCAAGGTATCAAGTATTTCAATACTCCTTGGACAACCCAATTCATCCGTACAGGCCTTGTTCAATCAACCTGTATGGCCTTGGCCCAATTGGGCCATTTCTTATTCCACTGTGGGAATTCCATCACACAGTTCAAATTTCAAGATGGCCAGAACTGTATTTCCCGATTCGGACAATACAGTCATTGATCCACCTTCCAGGATCAATCTTTCAGTTTTTCACATATACCGGCCACCTTTCATCACCTGGGGACTTTTTCCCCAGTTAATTAATATACTGGATTTATTTTTATCCTTATTTTCTTTTACCTTATTAAAGTTAATACTGATAATCTTAAGTCAGTCATTAAGCACCCTTTTCTTTTATTTCCTCGCCTGTCCAGTGGATATTGGTGGTCATATCCTTATACTAATTCCATTTCCTTTTCTGGCAGGTTGAAACAGTGAATTGAGGATTCACTTGGTTGGCTTCTTGGCTTTTGGCTTCTTTATTATCTTTGGCCATTGGCTTCATCTTTTTCTTATCTCATCTTTTGGCATACTTGTTTCTCCCATATTCTTTCTTAAAGAAATTCATTCTTATTATTCTTTTATCTTTGGAGCCCTCCAAGTGAGTTCTTGATTCCTGAGTGCCAGGCCCTCTTCTTCCAAGAGCCCCTGTGACATTATATTAATTAACTCATAATTCTTCTTCATTCATTCATTCTTTTATTCTTATATTTTAAATTCATTCATTCATGTCATCAAAATTATGATTCTTTAATGTTTTATGATCTTATGATTCTTCGTCACCTCTCAATTTTCTCTCATTCATTCTTCATTCTGAAAATTGAAAGCTGACCCAGTTTCTATTTTTTGTTATCTTTTCAATCTCATTCTCAATCTTAATCAATCTATTTTTATCCATAATTCAGGCATTTTTATCTTTGGTTCTCAAGTTATTCATCAGGTTATTCAGACACGTTCTTCATATCAGGATTCACTTTGATTTATTCCTCAAGAATTTTTGATTTTTTGGAAGAATTCACTTGAAAATTGATTTGATTGACTAATTTGACATAATTGAAATTGACCTCAAGATAATTGATTGCCCTGAAGATTTTATTGATTTTGCTGATTATTCACATCAAGATTTTTGACATAAATTGATTTTGACTCAAGAATTCATTTTGATTGATTGAATTTTTCTGCAAGATTTTGTTTTGATTTGATTTTGATTGTTTGATTGATTGATTTATTGACTTCAAGATTCTCATTGATATTGATTTTTACTTCAAGACTCATTTGATTTGATTGATTGACGTATTTGAAGAATTTTGATCCATTGATTATCCGATTTCCTCAAGATTTGATTGTTGATTTCGTACTTCAAGAAAATTTTGATCTTATTTCATTTATTTTGGTTGTTTATTCCTGAAATCATGCCAGTTCAACATTCACCTCCAGCAAGACAGACCAGATCTCAGGCCAGAACTCAAGCTGTTCTGACTCCAACTCCAAGGGCTCCTCTTGACGGTACCCCAGCAGTTTCTCAACTGAGGGCCAGATTGGACAGAGGACCCATTATGGAAGGAGCAGCACCATCCAGGAAGGAAGGAAGAGGGCCAAGAAGATCAATGTCTTTATCAGGAGTGGTTGGCGGATTCCCAGGATTTTCAAGAACCAGTCCCAAGGTTCAAGGTGAAGATGGTGAAGAGGAGGAGGAGAATTCTGTGGAAGAGGAAGAGTCCAATGGCACTGAGGCTGCTCCTGCTCCTGTGGGAGCATCTGAGGGCACCAGAGGACCAACTCTAGCCCAGTCTGATCAGCCTGCCTCTCATCAGTCTGAACCGTCTTTATTGGCCATTATGCAGCAAATGACTCAGATTATGGCCAATCTTCAAGCAGCTTCTTCTTCTGAATCATCAAGACCACCAGCCTTCAAGACTCCCTCTATGAAGGCCCCAGAATGCTTTGATGGGACTCAACCCTTCAAAGTCAGAAGTTTTATTCAATCTTGTCAACTCATCTTTCATAATGATCCGGCAAACTTCTCTCAAGACAGAAAGAAGGTTCTTTATGCCACTTCATTCTTAGTTGGCAGGGCTGCAAAATGGATTGAGCCTTATCTTTCCAACCTCAATAATCAAGACTCAAATTATCTCCTCAATTCCTGGCCATTATTTGAATCCCAATTCTTCACTTTATTTGGTGACCCAAATGAAGTTAGAAAAGCAGAAGCTGAATTGGATGGCCTTAGGATGAAAGAAGGTGGGCATGTTGCTTTGTGTATTGCCGATTTCAGGAGTTTGGTTTCAAGAATTGGGGATTGGGGTGAAAGGGCTCTTATTCATCATTTCAGGAAGGGCTTGGCCTCCAGGATTCTGGATCAATTGGCCTCCCATCCTTCAAACATTGATTCTCTTCAAGACTTAATGGACGTCAGCCTGGAACTTGATACCAGGTACCATGAGAGGCAGAAGGAAAAAAATCATCATCAAGAGAAGAAGCCTGAAGCCTCAAAGTCTCACTCTTCTCATCATCAAGTTTCTTCAAGTTCAAGACCAAAGAAGAAATTTCATTCTCAAAAGCGGGACAAGCCCCATTCTTCATTGTTGAATAAGGACTTCAAGTTGAAAGGTTCTGAAAAAGAAAGAAGAATCAAGGAGGGCTTGTGTACTTATTGTGGTGGGAAGCATAGTCTTGAGTCCTGTGTCAAAAGGCCTCAAAACAAGCTTACCCAACCGTCAGGCAGTTTTCCCAGCCAGGGAAAAGCCTGAGTGAAGATCATGTTGTGTTCAATGGTCTTCACCGTTTTCCTTCCAGAGCACAATTGTGCATTCTGAATACTGGTGTCAAAAATTCTCTTAAATTTTTTGTTTTCTCTTCTCTTTCTGATGTTTTTTACAGTATTCTCATTGATTCTGGTGCTACACACTCATTTATTGCAAAGCAGTTTGTTCACAAGTACTCATTGACTACGTCAGAACTTCCAGAGAAGATTCCTCTTATCATTTTGGACTCCTCTGAGTCCCCTTCCTTATTTGTGACTCACCATACTAAATATATGGTTGAGCTCCCTTCCTTCCCAAGCTTTGAATGGGACTTTTTAGTCATTGACACTCCCAAGGGAGAAGACCTCATATTGGGCTTTGACTTTCTTAATCATTTTAATCCTTCTATTGATTGGAGGCAAGGGCTGATCACCTTTAATACTGATCAAAAGGACTATTCTGATCCTTCCAATTCCTTCCGTAATGACTCTTCTTCTGCCAAATCATGTGCAGCTCTGGTTGGTGATTCTAGAACACCATCAGTTCCATCTTCTGTCCATATTCCTTCCCTTAATTCCCATCTGTCATTACCATCATCTGGAGATGAAGTCTTCAAAGAGATTCAAGATGTTGGGGAAGATAATTCTGTATCTTCACTTCATTTCTTCTTTGGGAATATGGACCTTCCTCCTTCATCTTATCATGACTCCCTGGAGGAGTTGTGGGATGAAGAGGAAGAGCCAGAAGAAGTAGAAACCGTGATGAAGGTTGTTCCCTCTGTTTATCACCAATACTTGGATGTATTCTGCAAGGTGAAGGCAGAGAAACTTCCTCCTCACCGTGCCTGTGATCATCATATCGAACTGGAGGGGTCTCTACCTCCAGTTGGGGTGATCTACTCTTTATCCAAACAAGAGTCAGACACACTCAGGGCCTACATTTCAGAGAATGTAGAGAAAGGTTTCATCCGGCCAAGCTCCTCCTCAACAGGAGCACCTGTCCTCTTTGTTAAAAAGAAAGATGGTGGCCTCCGTTTGTGTGTTGATTACCGCAAACTCAATGCTGTCACTAGGAAGAACAAATATCCTGTTCCTCCTATGAACCAGCTTCTTAATGTCTTTAATGGTTCTTCTATCTTCTCCAAGATTGATTTGCGTGGTGCATATAACCTGCTCAGAATCAAGGAGGGTGATGAACATTTGACATGCTTCAGAACTAAATATGGCAGTTTTGAGTACTTGGTTATGCCATTTGGGCTCACCAATGCTCCTGCCTCTTTTCAGAATCTTGTCAATGATATATTCCAAGATCTTCTTGATGTCTTTGTTGTGGTTTATTTGGATGACATTATGGTCTTTTCCAAATCTGAGGAAGAACATGTCACCCATGTGTCCACTGTTCTTTCCAGACTCAGAGCCAATAACCTTTTTGCCAAGGCTTCTAAATGCCTTTTTCATGTTTCTAGTGTAGAATATCTTGGTTATGTTGTTTCTTCTGAAGGCCTCAAGATGGACCAAGCAAAAGTCCAGCAGATTCTTAATTGGCCTCCTCCAAGAAACCTCAAGGCTCTTCAATCCTTCCTTGGCTTTGCCAACTTCTACCGCCGTTTCATCAAGAATTATTCAAAGAAAATCAGTTCACTCACCAGTTTCCTCAAGAAAGATTCCTGTTTCCCCCTCAATGAGGAAGCTCTTAGCCAGTTTCATCAACTCAAAGAGGCCTTCACTACCGCTCCAATCCTTTCCCACTTCAATCCGTCTCTACCCACCATTGTAGAGACCGATGCATCCGATTATGCTTTGGGTGCTGTACTGAGTCAGGTCTCTGACTCAGGAAAACATCCCATTGCATTTGACAGCCGCAAGCTTATTCCAGCAGAACTCAACTATGAAATTCATGACAAGGAACTCCTTGGTATAGTCTGGGCTCTCAAGCGCTGGAGGGCTTTTCTTCTTTCTCTGTCCTCTCCTTTTGAAGCTCTCACCGATCACAGTTCCCTTCAATACTTCATGTCCTCAAAAGTACTCACTCGCCGTCAAGCCCGCTGGGCTGAATTCTTATCTGAATTTCATTTTTCAATCACTTACCGCCCTGGCCGCCTAGCAACCCTTCCAGATGCCTTATCACGTCGGGACGACGTCTATCCGGAGAGGGGGGAGGATTTCATCAGCAAGAATCCAATGAATCTTCAACAACTCATTAAGCAAGATGAAGTTCAACCCTCAAAGTTTTTTGCAGTCAAGGTGGATTCTTTTTCAAATTTGATTGATTCAATTCAGAAGGAAGTATGGCAAGATCCTTAGTACAGAAGTATCCTTGAAGATTTGGGTAAAGGTAAATCTGTCCAAGATTATTCTCTTGATTCCTCCTCCCAACTTCTTCTCTTCAAAGATCGGGTGGTAGTCCCAAATGACTCCACAATTCAGCTCAGCATTCTTCAAAAGCGTCAAGATTCTCCTCTAGCTGGACACCCTGGCCAAGAGAAGACTCTCAAACTTGTCAAGCGGGATTTCCACTGGTCCGGCATGACTCAATTCATCAAGGATTATGTTTCATCCTGTCAACAGTGCTCAAGAAACAAGAATATTCACCATAAGAAGTTTGGATTCCTCAAACCTCTTCCAATTCCAAATGGTCCTTGGATTTGTCTCTCGATGGATTTCATCACTCAACTGCCACTGTCCAATTCCTTTGACTCAATCCTTGTCATAGTGGACAGATTCTCAAAAATGGCGGTTTTTATTCAAACAATGTCTTCAATCACTTCACTGGATTTGGCCCATTTATTCATCAAGAATATTTTCTCAAAGCATGGCCTCCCATCAAGCATTGTCAGTGATAGAGGTTCACTCTTTGTTTCTTCCTTTTGGACCAATCTTTGTCAGCAGCTCAAGATTTCAAGAGACTTGTCAACTGCTTACCATCCAGAAACTGATGGACAGACAGAGAGGGTAAATCAGATACTAGAACAGTATCTTCGGATGTATGTCGGTTATCATCAAGATGATAGGAACACCTGGCTCCCTCTGGCTGAATTTGCTTACAATAACTCTGACCACTCTTCAACCAAGCAATCACCATTTTTCACTGTTTATGGAAGAGATCCTCAATTTGATTCAGTTCACATCACTCAAGATACTCCTGCTGGAACGTTATCAACAAAAATCCAATCAGTACAGCAAGATGTCAAGAGAGAACTTGAAGCTGCCATAAACCGGTTTAAGAGGTATGCAGATAAAAGTAGAGCAAGTCCACCTGTTTTTAATCCTGGTGACATGGTATGGCTTTCTTCCAAGAATATCAAATCAACTAGACCCACCAAGAAACTGTCTGAAAGATGGTTGGGTCCCTTTCCAATCTTGAAGAAAGTCAGTACTCATGCTTACCACCTCAAGCTTCTATCTCAATGGAAATCCATCCACCCAGTCTTCCATATCTCACTCTTGGAACCAGTCAAGACATCAAAAATCCCAAATCGGCATCAAGAGCCTCCTCCTCCAATCATTATTGAAGAAGGAGAGGAATGGGAAGTCTCTCAAGTACTGGATTCAAAGCTCAAGAGAAGAAAATTATGGTACCTGGTGGAATGGAAAGGTTTCAGTCAAGATTCAGAAAGATCCACATGGGAACCAGCTGAAAACCTCAATAATTGTCCTGAACTTGTCAAAGACTTTCATTCGTTATATCCTGACAAGCCAGGACCCAATTCTCCAATGGCTTGAATTTTTATGGTGCTTGGTGGGGAGAGGAATTACCAAAAGTAAGTCCCACTCCTGGTATGCACCTTTAGGGGTATTTTACTCTTCTTTGTTGTAAGCATCACCTTGGCCACTCTGTGAGCACTTTTCAATTTGGACACAGACTTCTTGGCCCGGCTTTCAACACCCAAATTCCAAATTTATGGCCATTTACACTTGGGCAAATGGACCATTCCTTTTTATTTCTCCTTCCCAAGACTTTATTCTTTCAACACATTCATTTATCAAGATCTTTCTTATTTATGGCACTGGCGGGAGTGGCAACTACTAAAAGTAAGTTCCTCTCCTGGTGTGCACTTCCCTGAGGGGTCTACAATCTGTCAAAACATCACCTTGGCCACTCTGTGAGCACCTGGCATCAAATTCTTTTATCCAGGTCCTTGGTCACTTTCAAAATCAATTGTCGTAATCCGTGATGAAGATTGGATTCCTCCTCAAATTTCATTTCTTTATTTTTGTGTTTCTCTCTTTACATCTGTTTTCTTTTCTCTTTTACTCTTTATATTCTTTTAAAATTTCTTTTCTCATAACTCTTTAACGCCAAAATCTTTACGTCAAATCATGTCTTCAACTTTGTCAAAGCCAAATGTCAAGAGAAGATCAAGTCAACCTCAATTCATATGCCAACAAGCTTATCAGTTCAATTCGTCTTTTCAAGATTCAATACCTCTGGAATACTTACGTCAAATCCGTCTCATTAGCCTCAACAGGCCTCTACCTTATCTTGGTGCTCAGGAGCTCACCATTCAAGGTAGGGGGGTACTGTCACAACCACGTATTTTTGACCCTCCTCCTTGATGGCGGCGGCAATCCAACCTGGAGCCAAGTTGGGGCCAATTGGCCATGTCATATCATTTATGGCCAATTGACCCCTTTTGGGTGTTCCATGGCTCTTACGCCATAACCCATTCCATTGGCCACGTATGGCCACAGGCCATATCCTGCGTCATTGGCCCTCTTGGCCAATTCCCATCTCACCAACCCCCAGGCCTCCATCACTGTTTTTGGGCCTTGGGGGTCCCTTTGTCTTCTAGGGGCTTCCAGGCCCCATGGCCACCTTCATTGGTTTCCTGGCCACCCCTTTCATTATGGGGGTTTTGGCCTAAATGGCCTTTTTGGGCCATTTAGGCCCCCCACGGCTTCTACGGTCCGCGGTCCGTAGGCGGATTAGGCCCCTTTTGGCCTAATCCAATGAGGCCAAAAGGGGCCAAAGGGGGCAGCCACCTAGCCCCCAAGGCCAGGTGGGTCCCAAACCACAATTGGGCCCACCTGAGCCATTTTTTGGCCACCAATCCCTTGGACCCAAATTGGACCAAAAACACCTTGGATCCATTTTTGGCCATAAATCCCATAGGGCCCATTTTTGGCCCTGGACCACCATGGACCAACTTCACCGCCATGGCCTCTGGCAACCACCAGAGGCCACCAAATCATCTCAACAAGCATTTCCCTCAACTTAAGGGAAGATTGCTTCATTCCTCCATGAACCTCGTACTCAAGGTTGCAGGAGTGGTGCATATATGGTGTTATATACCATTATGCACCATTTTTGCTCAGCAATTCAATGGTGACGTTTTCAGGACCCAAATCAACTTTCTTAACTCAAGGTACCAAGATCCAACGCCCATTCCGAAGGAGGACCTTTGGACTCATCAGTTTGGTAATCCATGGCGGCAATCAGAAGACCATTCAAGGACTCCAACCACCTGGCTCAGCAGGAGTTGGGTTGGCAATTTTCATTCAGGGTTATTCTAAGGGCAATTCTCAAAGGTATTACATATTTTCAATCAGTTGTCAAGGTATCAAGTATTTCAATACTCCTTGGACAACCCAATTCATCCGTACAGGCCTTGTTCAATCAACCTGTATGGCCTTGGCCCAATTGGGCCATTTCTTATTCCACTGTGGGAATTCCATCACACAGTTCAAATTTCAAGATGGCCAGAACTGTATTTCCCGATTCGGACAATACAGTCATTGATCCACCTTCCAGGATCAATCTTTCAGTTTTTCACATATACCGGCCACCTTTCATCACCTGGGGACTTTTTCCCCAGTTAATTAATATACTGGATTTATTTTTATCCTTATTTTCTTTTACCTTATTAAAGTTAATACTGATAATCTTAAGTCAGTCATTCAGCACCCTTTTCTTTTATTTCCTCGCCTGTCCAGTGGATATTGGTGGTCATATCCTTATACTAATTCCATTTCCTTTTCTGGCAGGTTGAAACAGTGAATTGAGGATTCACTTGGTTGGCTTCTTGGCTTTTGGCTTCTTTATTATCTTTGGCCATTGGCTTCATCTTTTTCTTATCTCATCTTTTGGCATACTTGTTTCTCCCATATTCTTTCTTAAAGAAATTCATTCTTATTATTCTTTTATCTTTGGAGCCCTCCAAGTGAGTTCTTGATTCCTGAGTGCCAGGCCCTCTTCTTCCAAGAGCCCCTGTGACAGAAATACTTCAATTCCTCATAACTTCCAAACTACACACAACACCTCAATTTTAACACAAAAATTGATGGTTAACACCACATGTGGTGTGAATTAAGTTAAGTTTTTGAGGATTTTCAACTTTCTTACAGAAAATTCTGAAGGCTTCATTTAAGCTTATTTAGAGTTGAGTTACAGAAATTTTACCCAGAGGTCACCCCACCTTATTTTTTATGAGGAATCCAATGGTGAAGGAATTTTCTTAAGTTTATTTATTGGATAAAAAGTCATAGTATATTTTATGTAGCTTTTTACCAAAAATATTTTAATTTTGTTGATTTTTTAAAAATTCATTTTTACTTAATTTTTTTCAAGTAAAAATGAATTTTCACAATTTCAAAATTTAATGTAATTTTTTCTTTTAAATTATAATTGAATTTTATTTTTATATATAAATTTTCATTTATATTTCAATTTTTATTTTGATAATATAAATAAATTTATTTTATCTATATTTATATCTTATTTTGTTATTTGTGATCTTTTGGGTATATGAAAATACCTCTAAGGCTCACAATATATGATATTGAGGTTAGTCAAAAAATACCAGAGATTCATAATAATAAAAGAATTGAAGGAATAAGAAATATGAATAATGAGCTTATCAAAGGAAGAGGAATAAGATAGTTTCCATGACTCTTTAAAATGATTTTGAGTAAATGATGATGTTTGATATTGCAATATATATAACTGAAGGGTTTCCAGGTCTGCAGGCAAGGCTTAAGGTTACGCAAAACCAAGAAAAATCCTTCAATTATTATTAGATTTTTAAATAGGTTGGAAAAATTAGCTTTCATTCATAATTTTCCAAAAAAATGCATACAATTTACTCACAATATTGCAAGTAACCCAACAGCATAATTATGTGCCACACATCTTTCCTTCACCAATCTTTGAAGGTTTCTTTCTGTTGGGGTTGGTGCATAATTTTGATGTATTTGCGGAAATTCCTGATCTAGTTCATTATCCAACTCCATCCAGGAGTCTTAAATGTGGGATAGCATGTTGTGTAGGATGAAAAATGCTTTTATCTACTCCATTTATGGTTGGATGTCTTCACTTCCATTCAAGTTTATGTGCATCTCTATTAGCAATTCTCAAAGGCCCTTCAGAATTCCTATTGTGTTCTCACTGCACACTTGGGACTTTTCCAAACAGTAGTTGAAATATGCATTAATACAAGCATTTGCAGCTGGTGCGTGGTATTCTGGGATCAGGTGCTCATTCGGTGGGTGTGCTGAATATTCCAAGAGATACCTCCCTGATACAAAAAGGAAATGCCACCAGAAGAATTAATTTATCTTTATGACTATGAAAGTGGAAAATTATACCTTTGTCAAAGAAATTATGTGGGTTTTTATAGACCATTGAATTGGCACTTGAACCAGGCCATCCTACCATTACAGCTATGATCCTTTCATCACCATCGCAAAGAACTTGGGCATTTATTGATTATACCTTCTTGAAATTTAAATATACTTCACCCTGCCATGCCGGGTACTGGAATAATGGGAAAGTGGTGCCATAAATGAAGCTCACACAGCCATCAAACCCTTCTTTCCGCGTTAATTGATATATTCAATGCCTCCTGCAGAAATTATGCCATTTAATATATTTTTCTTCATAGCTCGTGATTGCATTTATTACATACCTAGTGATCAAAACAACTGTACCCCAACCAATGCAAACATTTCTCAAACATTTTCCAACCAAAACAGAATTCCCATTTCAGCCCAATTTCTCTATTGTAAGGGTCAACTGATGGGAAATTGGTAATTTCTTGCAGGTACTGTGATTTTGAAAGGATGAATGATCCTTGATTTTATTGTAAATTCAAATTAAACCATCCTTCAAAGCTCTCATAGCTTTCTTGAAGTCTTCTTCTTGCATTTTCAAAAATGCATAAATATTGTATGCCTCATGTGCAATTGTTTTCTGAGTTCATGAAAAGTATTGGCTATGCATAGCGAGATGCAGTGTCAAGCTATATACTTGAGATGAATGATAGGCTTGCAATATTTTATCTGTATCCCAATTATTCTCTGCATATTTTTCTTCTTCAATGTTGATTCCATTCTCTTCAATGCATGTGATTAGGCACATAAGGCAGAGGTCCTTGATTGCTTGCTTTCTGAAGGATATTTTAGCCATTTTGATGATATATGGTGATGATTTGGTGTTTTTTGTCTTGTTTTGCAGGGCTTAGGTACAAAAATGAGGGAGGTTCAGCCAAATGTCTGAGAATTATGTGAGAAAATAATCAGGCCATGCTCAGGCATAAGACATGGGGTCCACAGGTGGGTCTGGGCACCCTTAGTTGGGCTCATGAGTAGATAACTAAACAAATTTTAACTCATAAAACTTTGTTTAAATTTGTTTAATTTAACTGGCATGAGCCAAACAATGAACAAGATCATGTGGTGGGTGCTTGGGCTTTAAAAACTATTTGTGAAACCTGGCCTTCAATCCACTAATATAACCTAGTCATGGTTTATTTAATTTGAACCAAAAGATTCTTAGTTGATATAAAATACTATCGGTTTGTTTAATATAAAACAGTAATGGTGTATTTAATATAAATTACTTTTGGCTTACTTAGTATAAACCAGTAATGATCTAATCAATAAAAGCCAATCTTGGTTTATTCAATATACACCAGTAATGGATTATTTAATATAAACCATTATTGTTTTATTTAATATAAATAATTATTAGCTTACTTACTATGAGTCATTCTTGATTTATTTGCTTTATTCAATATAGAAGCGTCATGGTTTATTTAATATAAATCATTAAGTCAATTTATCATGATGGATATTCAATTCCTAATCATGAGTAATCAATTTCTCATCATGAATAATCAATTCCTCATAATGAGTAACCTGGACTGGTTTACATTACATAAATCAATAATGGTTTATATTGATTAAACCAAGAATTCTTTATATTAATTAAGCTACAAATTCCTTATATTAAGTAAACCAATAATGGCTTATATTAAATAAGGCAAGAGTGATTTCTATTTAAAAAACCACAAATTGCTCATATCAAGTAAACCAGGATTGGTTTATATTAAGTACACCATGAGTGGTTCATATTAAATAATCCATTGCTGGTTTATATTAAGCAAACCATTACTTGTTTGTATGAAATAAGCCATTACTGGTCTTTATTAAATAAAACAAAAATATCTTATATTAAATAAACCATCACTGGTTTACATTACATAAGCTGTGCCTGGTTTACTTTACATAAACCATGACTAGTTTATATTTAATAAATCATTAAGTCAGTAAAACATGGTCAATTCAAAATAAAACAAAGTAGTGTGACTTGATATCACATAGTTCATGTTTGTGAGTTTATGCAGGCAGTATCTATTATTACAAGTAGAAATAACCATGGGATCCCCATGAAAGTTCTTCACAAATTTTCAAAAAAGGACTTTATTTCTTTGATGAAAATACATTTCATTCAATTATTTCTTGTATTAATTAGTAGTGTATGCTTTATGTCTTAGTAAAAAAGTAATAATCAGGGAAAATAAATTATCTTCTATCTTAATTGAGGTTAATCCTGAATTTCCAAAGATGTGCCTGAAACTATATGAAAACATCTCACAGGGTTAGGACCAAGGTTAAGGATCAGGTTAAATGTGGGTTGGACTTGTGTTAGACCTGCTACTACTGCCAGCAGAAATATATTTTTGTCAAGGTGTGTGTATGATAAATAATTTTTTGAGAGTAACTTATATTTCTTATAGCTTGGTTTTACTCTATATAAACCAAGAATACTTTTACCTAGGAGGAATTTTCTTACCTTTCCAAATGATGCATCAAGTTCTGTGATTGACTTTGTGTCACAACAAAGCTGATTGCCAAAAATGTATAGCCCAGTTGTTTGAAAGCACTAAAATTCTAGTTAACTTGGTTCTTAAAAGAGATTGAATTATCAGAATCAGCTATTCAAGCAATATAATTTGCTTTAAAGCACCAATGTAGCTAGCTCCTTGGCTTTTGAAAACAACTGGGTCATAATTTTTTAGCAATTGACTTGGCCATGACACAAAATAAATTGGTGGAAATCAACCAGTAATTTGCCATGGTGTCTGTTGTACTTATTATATTTCTCAGTGATTCATAATGATTGTAGAATAAGTATATTAATTTTATATATAAGCATTATTATTTTGATCATTACAGGTTTGCATAACATTTATTTTTTCATATAATGTCTCATTGATACTAATATCTATCAATATTAATTTTAATTCTACTGATAATTGTGGTTCTAATATCTAATTTTATTAGATTTTCATTTTAGAAAGCTCATAGTACTCTTCATAATACATATTATTTGAGCTTCATGAGCACATCTCAAAAAAAATTCTCAAAATTCATTTTTTTCAGGCTTGTGATTTCAAAATACCACCAAAAACCATATCAATTTAGGTTTGAAGCAAGACACATGGTCTTTGACTCAATTGATGACAAGATTTTGATATCAACCAGATCAGTTTTGACTGTTTCCAGATCTTTCAAACTACCCTTAATGTATCAAAAGCTGCAGAGAAGTATTCATAACTGGCTTATAGGGTCTCTAAACACATCCTGACATGTTTTTAATAATCAAAACCAACTACTACTATAGTACTAGCTTGTTTATAGGCCTCAAATGGTTTAGAATAGAAAGATAGCTAACAAAAGTCATCTTTTGGTCCAAAACATTGTTCAATAATGCCACAATTTTCTCTTTTGCTTTAATTATGTTTTTCACTAATGCTGAGACCAAATTTTGAGGCTGAAAAAGAATGGGATTTTTAACCCATTATTTCTTTTGATGTTGAAATATTTTTCTTTTAGAATCAGTTGAATTACAATTGAACCATCCAATAAATACTCAAACCACCACTTTGGAAAAATGTTTAAAATTTTGACCAAATTAAAAAATCATGATGAGCATTTCTTTAAGTTTTTCTGGGATTTTGACCCCTGAACCACCCCAAAAGTGAATTGGAGTATCTTTCTCACTCTATGATTTCTCATTTTGTCTCCAAATTTACTCTTTCCATGCTTGGGTGTGTTTTATCTTCAATTTTCTTCTTAGGGACTCTATTTTATTCTCATATCATATTAATTTCCTACCAATTTTTTCTCAATTAATTCCTGTTCAATCTGCTGCTATAGAAGTTGCTTTTGTAGCCTTAAATATCACTTGTAGAGTATTATTGGGATAAATTCTTATTGTTGTTAAAAGAATAAGTTTTGATATTGTTATTGCTTTATAATAGTAAAGTTCAAACCCATAACTTTGGAAGAAATTTGTTTTGAACTTATCAGAATTACTATTTTTTGGATAATTCTACCTTTCAAAAATTTTTGAGGAAAGGAAAACACTTAATTTGAAATCAAATTTTCATATCCACACCTTATAATTATGACCTCATTTTTCTTTGAAAACCTTGGAAGTATTAGTTTTTTGAAATAGCAAAGCTTCAAAATGAATGGGTTTTCGAATAAAAGATTCACAAAAAAAGTACTAGGTACTTGATACTGATTATCCAAAACCAAAATGAAGATCCATAAAAACTGTTTACTTTCAATCACCAAAAAATTACATTTTTTTCTCACAGCCCATGCATAACCTTCTCTTGAAAAGGATATATTAACTAACCTCAATTATCTTTCTCTTTCATAAGAAAAACCCTTTTTATTACTTAACAGATAGACAGATCTAGTGAAGCCCAAGAGTATGACCATTTAGAAAAATTCAAGGCATTCAAGGCACTGATTTCTCCAACTCTTAAGTTTTTCTTTTTACCAGAACTCAATGACAAGCTGCTGGTTTATGTCCAAGTTAATTGATCCGAAGGCTTTGTTATTTTCTTTTCAATTCCAATAGCATATAATCTATGAGAGACTTTAGCACCATTGAGGAATATTCACCAATTTGCAATCTAGTTAGTGAAACGTCATAGCCTATTACTCAAAAAACTATGACAAGTATTGAGGAAAATAATCAATACACACAGAGCACTTCGATTCAAGTCAGCACCACAAATAGAAAAGGTCATAATGTTGCCTTTGTGGTTTCACAAAACGCTAAGTTTTACATCGCACAAATCGTCAAGACTAATAATCGAGTAGAAATATCTCCAAGTGACACATCGCCCAAAGATGGGGCAGCTAGTCAAATAAATGCTAAAATCTTGCCATATCGTCATGAATTGTCAGGTTTAGTGCACAAGATGTCTAGCGCTTCTTGTGTGATAGGGCTCACAGTCTGCAAAAAATACCTAATCAGCAGTGCCGTCGCAGCTAAAATAATATTTTGGATCATGAAAAGAAGCAAGGAACTCACTACGGCGCTTGAGCAGCATTTATTGTCTTCCAATCTTGCATCACACCCAAAAACTTTTGCAGGATTTTCGTTGGCATCGCGAACTTATTTTGTAGGAAAATGGCGACAAAAGGAAAAAATATATTATAAATCGTGGCATTAAAGTATTCACCACCAATCTAACTAACCCATTAATCCATTCTTTTTATTCTTGTCTAAACATACGCCATAAGTTTTTGGTCTATTCTTGTTGCAGGTGAAAGCATACGCGCTTGAGGTTCCGTGCCAAAGTACAACGATTAAAAGTAGACGTAGGCGCGATACGACCGAAAGAAACATTTTTGCTAGCGCTTAAACAGTTTGAGTATGCACTTAACCAAAAAATGTGATTTCTTGCGCTGAGGAGTGCAATCGCATGGTAGATATGTCTGGCTAGTGCTTTTAACTTGAAAGCACAACTAGAGATTCGTCAAGCAAGCCCTACGATGGCACAAGACCTGTGACTTGCTCCGCTTGGCGTGCTACAAGATTTGCATTGCAGATACGTGCTCCACCAGTTCGACGCCTCAATGCAAATGGCCGGCATCGGGTTTTCTATTTGGGCTTTTTGAATGCTGAGCCAAGCAATGAGTCATCCTTTCTCCGGCAGTGGGACTGTCCTTGTCATAACAAGGATGGAATTACTGTACCCTCCGAGGTCAGGCACTCGAGGAAGCTACAAGATTCTACAAAAGCTAGTGCAAATCAGCGAATTGACTCATCAAAATGTAATTCAGAGACCAATTTGTTCTAAATTGATTTATTTCAAAGAAAAATATATCTCTTAACAGAGCAGGCGACGAGCTAGCTCTCCTGAACTATTCCTACATGCGTGAATTCCACTTCAATGTTGAAGGCTATTTGATATTGGAATTGTAAGACCATCCTTCAAACAAAAACACACTTAATAACTCAAACAAGAAAAAAAGCTTCCTGGTTCATCGATACCTTTATCCTCTTCACCAATCCAATCGTGGGTCTTTTCTACAACTACTCCTTCTTCACCATCATTACTCCGCCAAAGGGTAGTGCACCCACGCGCGTTGCCACCTGTTTTCACGTCGCAGACCACCTTGTTCATTGAAAACATGTGCAAGAAGCTTCACGGGGAGAATACAGAGGGAATTTGAGCGTCACTTTCTTTTGGTGGCTGGTAAGGGTTTTGAACGTGAGGAGTAATGATTATATCATTTTTTACTGTTAGCTTCTCTTAAGCACAGTAGTGTGACTAAGCTATCTCTAATTTTGGAAAGAATTCCGTCCGCTTTGGACATATACGTGTTTTAAATATTTTCGTAAATTAAAATAACATTTTTGGTCTTGATTAATGAATTGATTTATCAGAATAAACCTTTAAATGGACTTAAAAAGGTTAGAATAATGAAAAAAATCATTTGAATTTCATTTTTTTGGTTTCTAATTGAAAAAGGTTCAATTTCAAAGTCATGAGAAAATTTGAACAAAAAGGAACTATTGTTAATCCAAATACCGTAAAAAACTCTTTTACGAGATAGGGACGAAATGAGTGGTTGATATGCGGACTGTAATTGGAATCAAGGTATTATTTGGATCAATATCAATCACCAACCTATTTATTACTATTACTTATCCTGCATGTTTTCATTATTAATGTTAGCTGGTGCCTCTTTCGTGGCTTCCAGACTAAAATACTAGTAATTTAATAAACTAATTAAGAAGTGGAATACTATTAATTTTAATTTAATAGACGTGTCACTTGATTTAAGATTATGTACTGTTGGAATTGAGGCTTCAACAGTAGTAATAAATTGTAAAAAGTGAATTTAATCACTTTTAAAGGTGAGAGCACTAATATTTCTAAAATAAAATGTAAGTAATTTTAATTGTAAAAATATAGTTTGTAACAGCTCTGAGGATTAATTCAAAGAGAATTAGTCCTCTTTAAGTATTGTATTTACAAATTCAAAATCAAAATAATGTGAAATAATTTTGTTTGAATGGAGAAGGATTTGTTATGGTAACAGGAGCAAATCTAACAACAAAAATAATGACATAGTTGGAACATATACTATGAAACAATAAGTAATCAGTCATAGCAACTAGATTCAATTCATATAATAATAATATGAAATTAAGTATTTGAAATTGTTTACAAAATATTGAAAGAAAATGAGACAAAATTTTGAAGAAAGTGATTGGGGTCTGTATAGCAGGTACAGGTTTACAAGCTTTCAGGCTCACAATTAAGCTACTGTTTGTATTGGTTTAATACCATCAGAACAGAGTTGTGTTTCAATAAATCATAAAAGATTACTCTCTGAACTCTCTACAAGCTCATTGAAAGAAATAAGACAAAATGGATTAGATCTCTTTGAGAAGGTGATTTTCCAAAAAATTTATGGGGAACCATTTGAAGATATATTTTTATTCCCATTTTACTCCCCACATATTCCTTGATTTACTTGGAAAATTCAAGTAAAATTAAAAACTGAACAAAAATGTTAAGACTAAAAGATTTTGTGAAGAAAAGTCCATAAGTCTATTATAGCTTTTCTTAAGAAATATTGAATTATTTATTGCGATTCACCATTGAATTTGTCATCAAATTCAAGCTTGGGTCATCTCTGAGGGAAAACTTTGTAAGTCAATTCTAAATAGCCTTATATTCAGCTTAAAGTACTTTCAGTATGAAAATCTGAAAATACTCAGACTTTAATTTAATTAAAACCACATTTAGGGTTGAAAATACTTTTTCTTTTGAGGATTTGCTGTTTTGTGTATTTTTAAAGCTGTGAGCTATACAAATATCTTCAATTGAAATGTAAAAATATGCTTTTGTATTAGACAAGTAAGCTTAAATTTATGGATCAAGAATTGATAATCACAATTGTATGATTCAATATTTCAATAAATCTAAATATATGAGGATGTAAGTAAGATCAACTTGGATGAATCAAGGAAAATGACTTGGAAAGATTATACTTAAAGGAGGAAAAGGAATCCTAGCTCCAAGGATACCAGATTTCCCAAAATTCCTTTTTGTACTTTTGGTAAATGGTAAATATCTTTGATATCATTGATATACTAATAGATTTCAAAACAATAATTTAAGAATGTTTTCTCTAAAAACTCTTAGAATGACTTTTGGCAAATATTTCTGATCTTATGCACATTTTTTAGGGAAGGAAAGGTACTTGATTTTTGATCAAATTATCATATACAAAATATTATAATTGAGAATTATTTTGACTTTGAATTCTTTTAATTAAAGGACTGCTTTTTTCTGTTATCTGAGCTTCAGCGACAATGTTAAGAAAAAAATATTAAAATAAAAACAAAAGTAGCCAGCACTCTTCCTGTCATTACTGTTGATTTTGATCAAAACGTTTTAGTTATCTTAATTCCGAATTATCAACAAGATGCAATTTATTCATATTTGTTCAATTTATACACAAGTAATACACTCCAAAAGGCTAAAAATTGGGTAAATAGTATAATTTTGACAAAAATTTACTACTTTTAAGGTTCTGAGCTCTTGATCATTCCTTCAAGTACATCAGGAGCAAGATGTATCTGCTGGAGCAGCTTCCAAATAGTTTTAGGTATGATCATGGCCAAAGCCAATCAGGTAAAGAGGGGAAAATGTCAGATAATGAATCGAATACTGGGAAAGGGTTCCATTCTGAAGCTGATTGTGGGCCTGTGACTCAAAGCCAGAGCACAAGAGTGACACAAAAATACCATAAACAAATGGTAGAGCAAGATTCCAAAGAAAGTGTTTACTAAGCCAAAATAGTTCACTATAGAATCCAGAAGGAAGAGGAAGGTCAGCTCTTTTCAAATATACAACTCCCATAGCCATAGTACAAAAAAAAGCTATTTCAGCTCAAATCCAGACCTGAGCATAAAACTTGATTTTCACCTCTCATCTAGAATATAGACAGTAAGGTAGAACCTCATAAAATGGGTGTTCAAATTTAATTTCTCAATTCATGTTATCAAAAAATTCTACCCAGATTGGGGAAGCATCAAAATAACAAAGGTCAGATAGTGGTGAGTGAAATATTCACCTCACCTCTAAGCTCTACAACTGTAGCCTGGGATACCTAAAGTGGGGACTTTTTTTGAAATATCAGATAAGGAGATTTATGATGATACCCTGCATATTCCTGTATCATCTCAAGAGAACAAGCTTTCAAGGATAATAACCCAATACAAGATTCTTCAAAAATCCATATTCCAAGAGTGAAATTCAAAACCTGTATAACCTTGCCATAACTAAGGCTAGGAATATTAAATGAGCTACTTTTGAGCTCTATACCTTGAAGGCTGACAAATATAGAGCAGGTTTCAGGCTAAAATACCAATACTGTGGGATAGTCACTCATGCTACTAAAGAAGATGTGTAAGATTCCTCAAGAGTCTTTTTTACTTCAATAGCTCATAGTAATACTGATAGGTGGTCCCCAGACACATTCTGTACAGAGTTATATGCATCTTACATGTCAGAACATGCCTATGAGGGCCCCAGAAGAAATTCTTCACCCTGTATTGGGGAAAAGTGACCAGATGCCCTTCCAAAACAATATCTGAGTGAAATGCAGGTTATAAAGTGCTTTATAAAGCACAAGCTCACCCTCTGGAGTGAAAATATTTACTATTATACATTTCAGGTTGCAAATTTCTCCCCCACACCTCTTTCAGGATAAAAAGGGATCTTCCTCTGCACCAAAGAGGAATCACCATCCTGATCTTACATTTTATGTAGTCCAAATTTTTTACAAAAAATTATACTCTTGCAAAATAATCAGGTATAGATATAGTATTAATTACTTGAGATATTATTATACTTTGCAAATTTCCAATAGCTTTACCCTGGTCTTTCAACAAGATTCACCAGTAAAGCCACAAACTCCCTTTAATTACTGTGCTTAGAATTATTTCTAAGTGTCACACTCACAGTACTAGTTTTATATAGTCCTATAAAAAGTCCCCTTTACATTATGGAACATGGTAATGTTTTTGGAGCTCTTTTCGGACTTACAAGACAATCAAATGAGTAATTTTCCTAATTTTTTTGCATTAATATTTTGTAGAATTTAATAAAAATAAAAATATATTATATATTATATGTTATCATTTTATCACTGGTATATAGTCATATACCAATTTATTTAATTTTTTTCAATGTGGGATCATTAAAATTTTCAATTACCACTAATTCTAACCAGCTATACTTTGCTTTCACAAAATATCATAAATAGTATTGGTATTTCTGAGTCACAAAGATAACTTCTCTACTTCCAATAGCACCCTCATAGGCATGACTGAATAAGTTTATAGTTCTGAATTATTTATTGAAAACGCTCTTTTGAAATATTCATTTTGTTATATTTAAAATAATCTTTGCAATTTTGAGTTACAGTAACAACTCAAACATCCAATTTTTCATATGTTTGACATAATAAATTAATTAATTTAATTTTCCTTGCCAATATATGGAGCTAAAATAGCAACGTATTTCTATTAAAAGCAGGTTTTTAAATTCAGAAATCACTAAAAAGAGTTTTAAAATGAAATTAAGCCCTCATTTTATCTTTCACTGGGCCAAAATTTTATACCACTAGAAACCCATGAATAGAGGAACCCATCTGTTACACCACATTCCAAAGGGAAAGGGCAAGAGGAAAATTGAAGTCCTCATATCAACCAAGAAGTGAAGACCAAAAGACACCATTAAAAAAAGCTACCCCTTCTGGCAGGAGGAGCAGGTTCAACCCAGGTTCAACCTGCTTTCAGCTTGAGTCCCAACCTTATTTTTAACCTTGAAATATTTTTTCAGATACTTTCAGCCACAGATTTGGACATTGATAATATTACCCAATAAAAATAGAATATTATTGGGTTTCCATGAGCTTTGTTGGTCTCATCATACATACCATATTCACTATTCATTATTATAAGGGGGTCTTGAATGAAACTTCTATGAGTAATATCTGTGTAGAATATTAAAATTAATTCCATTTTTCTTTCTAATAGAAATAATCAACCGACTCCACACAGGCCGCCATTTCCAAAACATCATTATTTACATATTTTTCAATGAAAAACTTTAATTTATAAAAATAAATCTTTGAAGAAATTAAATATTACCCAACAAGCCTTTGCACCATATCATTTTTTATATCTTCTTAAAGTCTTTATGTATGTGTGAAGTGGTATAACACAAGGGTTGAATTTTTTCTTCATGAATGATTTTTTTTCTTATTACTCATTAATATCCCATATTTATTTTAAGAAATTGTTTCTGCAAGTGTTTGAGGCTTAATTTCTAGCCATTAATTTCTGGAAATCAGTAATAGTAATCCTTTTTTAGAATATTTTTACACTTGTTCTGATTATTGAAAATATTCATCCAAGTCTATTCTTAAGGCTTCATAACTCTTTTTCAAGGTATTGAGGAATCTTCATTATTAAATGTCTTTTCCAATTTAACTGTCCTAGTGTGCTTGGCTTAATCAGCTTTTAAGTAAACCACAATCAAACTTATAATATTTAACTTTATTTTTTTCCAAATTCTTACATGTTTTTTTCAATACCTTGCCATCATCGAAATTCAAACCATTTTCTAAAAAGATTTATATATTCGAGTTTGCAAAGAATGAAACTATTTAACTTTTAAAATACGTTTTTCAGTGAAACCTTTTTCATCTCTCACATTAGTTATTTATTGCCAAAAAGTGCCAATAAATATCATGAGTAAGCTTGATCAAAAGGAAAAGTAACATTTTTTCGATATTTCAATTTGGGTTATTGTTATATATTTATACTGACTTTTTTAGCACCAATTAGAAAAAACCCCATATTTTTTTTTGATTTTTTCTATCTTTTCTTACTTTTTTTGATTGTGTCAAAGAAAAATTATTTTTTATCTCATGATTTTTGTTTGAGATTTTAAGAAAAAACCCTTTTTTATTTATTTTTTTGTTTTGTTCTATCCATTCCTTTATTTCTTTGATTTTTCTTTTTTTCTGTTTTAAATTCTCCTAATGTGAATTATTTTCATTATTTTTTTTCTTTTTTCTTTTCTATGTTGTTTCAAACTTCAATTTTTTTTACTTTCAATTTATTTTTTTAGAAATTTGGGATATTATTCCTTTTTGAAGGGGTGCAGACACTCTCAATCAAAAAAATAATTATTTGAAAATGAAAATTGAAAAAAATGAACAATTCAAGAGATTCATAAAATTACAAGGTAAAAAAGAAAAGAAAAATTAAGAATTATTTTTATTAATTTTGAAATTAAAAAAAAAATCAAAGAAAAGAAGATAAAAAATGGAAAGTGTAAATTTTAAAATGAAAAAATTAAAAAAGAATTGAAATTGAAAAAAAAAATAAAAAAAAAATAGAAAAAAAAATCAACAAAATACTCAAAATGAAAAAAATTCACAATAAAATAGAATAAAAGCTATGAGAAAATGAACAAACATTAAGAATTAAAACAAGCTTTAAAATTATAAGAGAATAAGATATTCATAATTCAAAAAAATGAGGGAAAACAGTGACAAAAACCACACCCAAATTAAAAAAATCAATATGATTGCAATATTGTGATACAAAATTAAATAAAACTTCAGTAATAAATTGAAATTATAATGACATTGTAAGATGTGTGTATGAAACTTTTTTATAATATTACTATTAATCAACAGTACTATAACTGTTCTTATGGAATATAATAATTAAAATTATTATAACCACAATTAAATGATTAATTGATTAATTATTTCTTTTAATTGTTATACACTACTAGTGATTATAACAGTAAGCAGTAATTGTCTACTAGAATCAATTACAAGAATTATTTAATAATAAAACTTCTTTATTGAAAAAATAGAATTATCTTATGTAAGAATAATAATAAATATAATTCTTGAAGAAAACAATTACTAGAGAGAAACTTTGAGAATTAAGATAAATCACACACTAATATTCCAAAGAACTTATCAAAGATAAAAGTAGAGAAATTTGATTGATAATTGTGGATTTAAAGGATCAAAAATGGATATATAACATTATTACAACAATATATAGTTTATTTCTATGATTTCATGTCTTTCTGATTGATTCTTGAATAATAAGACACTTGAGAAAAGTTTTAACTAATACTTGTTGTTGGTAATAAAGGTATAATAGAATGTGATGACTTTGGGGAAAAACAGCAAGAGTAGGCCTCTTTTAGGTCTAAGACAGCTCACAAAGGCGTACCATAGAGCAAACCAAAAAATCAGTGAGTGAGAAAACAATAAACAATTTTGGATTATTGATTGCATCATCTGTTGTCACGTAAGATTATCATAATTACTTAATTGAAGCTTTTACAAGACTACCGACCCATTTATGGTTAAGAATAAAAGGAGTAACAACTGTAAATCTTCCTTTATTCCAAAATAATGATTTATTTCTCAAAGTAATCAAAGTTATTGGAAATTTCATCACAGAGTTTATTTTCTGTTACTTTTTAAAGATTCAGTATTTCACATTGAATCATCAAAAATGGAGTGTAAGTAAAACTTTGAATTTTACTTATAAAAGGATAATTATTTTTTCTTTTTATATGAAATATATAGTTATTAATTGGTCCTGAAAGTTTCAGAAAGATTAATTAAGAATTGTATTTTTAATGAATTTTTGAAGTTTTTACCTCATTTCTATGTAGAATTGCAAATAGCACTATATGGCTGGTTGCTATGGGGTAAATCAATGGATACTAGTCCAAAATTAGCTTTAATTACTCTTTTGAGTTTATCCATGGAATTTCATTAATAATTGAGATGGCTACAGCAGTCCAAGTTGCTCTTTACCTCCTTGGCAGGTCAAAATAGCAGCTTATTTGCTATTTTCTTATGATATAATGAAGTTTTGACATGGTAACCAAGTTCTCAAAACGTTTTAGTTTACTAATTGGTCCAAGATCAGCCATGTATCCAAGATTTGGAGCTTTCCACTCCTCAGAGGCCTCAGAGTTTGGGTACCCTGGCTCTCTTTGATGTCTGTTGTCCCCCTTGACTATTTTTTATGCCAAAATAGAAATTTAGGCTTAAAGTGAGATATCCACTGTGGGTGTACCAAACGTGTATGTAAGAATACCATAATATTAAGTGCTACAAACATGCATAGCACCATTCTTAGTGTATATGTAACATAGGATTTCTCACATTCCCATTATTTTGGCATGAAATTGAGAAAAACAAAAATTTTCACGGATCTTTTATGTGGTATTGAAGTATTCTCCATATTACCACCTCAAAGAGTTGATTTGAGCTTATTCACTCTATGGAGCTACCCTAGGTGAAATCTTGTGTACAATCCAAATCTGGCCTTAAATCCATGAATTTATGTACTCAATAAAAGGTTATTCAACTTTTCTGAAATCAAAAATGATGAATTTTGAATATATGCATGACTTATGGGTTATGCAGAGTTCAGAATTTATTTTTAAGATAATTGTGGCCTATCTGGGTATGTAAAATATACCTCAAGGCTCACAGAAATAAATTGCAAACTGGTTGAAAATGGTGTATAAGAATGAGGCATAATTTTTCTTTAGCAATTATTATGTATATCAAAAATGGATTTTGATTTGATAAATTACTGTGTATTGAATTATATTTAATTTCAAATTAGCTTCAAATTTCAGAGTTATAACTAATCATTTCCAAAAGACATTGAAAAAATCTCAAAGGCCAAGATTATCACTTTTTTTGGAATGATAGCCAATTTGACAGAGGATTCTTATTTGAATTATTTTCAAAAAAAGTATTTGTAAGCGACTTTAATTCATAACTTCAAACACACACTTAGTGTCTTTACAATTAAGGAATGTATAAAAATAGTGAATTGTTAAATAATCGCTTATCCACATTGACTACACCCGGCCAGTAAATGTGGGTAGGACAAAGGTTTCAAACAAACTTCAATGAAGGTTGGAGTAAGCTCCACCCAAAGCATCAAAGGAGCAGAATCTCGCCACCAAAAGGTCTTTAGGAACCAACTTCTGATATTATCACTTCTGGCGGTACTATTCTTTTCAATAAGTAACAGAAACTATGACTGCTTTCCAGTTTATTCAACAATTTCTAAGGAAATTGCATAATATAATCTTATCTGGCTTGACTCAGATAGCTGAAGGATTTATACTGTGTTTCTTTATTTATATAAAGGGTTTTATCATATTATGAACTCTTTCATAGAGACATTTTCTACAATATTAACTTCTCAAATTTTTCAGCTCTTTTAGTTAAAAGGCGCCTTTGATAAGTTTCATTTTAATCTCTGAAGCTGGATAGAAGAGTGATTATAATTTGATAGTTATTTTCACTTGGATGACAACCAAAAAAATGGGTTTGTATCATTAAAGAAAAAGAATCTATAGAATATTAATGTTAAATTATTTTGCCTTTTTGCCAATTAAGTAACCAGAGATTCAAAAAGAAAAATTTGTTTCAAGTTAAAGCTAGAATGTTTTCTGTATTAAAACACATTTTTGTATAAAGCCAGTGTAAATGATGAAAATCCAACTTTTCAGCTTCAACTCTTTCATTTTTGGAAAAATTAATAGAAATAATATTTTAATTAAGGAAGAAAATGATATGTTTTTTTGAAATGTTTAAGTCTTGCATCTATATGGGCTCAATTTATAGTTGATGATAATATTCCAAAAAAAAGCTAGTAAAAAATTATAATTAACAAATATACACAAATTTATATACATATGAAGTTTGCAAATTTTAAATAAAATTGCTAGCTTGAAGGAATAGCTCAAAATTTTCAACAGCAATATAAAATTGGAAGATTCTCTTGCATTTCCCTTTTGAGGAGATGAAGAGCTTCAGTATTATGTTTTCTAGATATCAAAAATTCTATAGAAACTTATGAATATTTGAATGGATAATCTTACATATATTCCTTAATTTTTAAATTAGAGAGAAAAATATATTTTATGCTGTCTGTATATAGCCTACACTTGAAGGGATTCAATACTTCAAAGTATCTGGGAGGTGTATACTTGGGAGAATAATATGTTAGAACTTTCAGGTTTAAGAAATAAATGTCATGTGACAGGTATTTGAAATATAGGAATTTAATGGGCCTATTGGAAGATATCAGCTGAACCACAAATCTTATTTTATTATATTGATCTGAATATAGTTGTTTCAGATTTTGGAAAATGACAATCATAACAGAAATTTCTATTAAAACCTATGAATTGGGGGGATTTCCAAAATTCATTATATTATTCTCATACCTGAGTGAGAGATCTGTCTTTGATAATTATTATTAAAGTTTTGATCTTGTGTTAAAAATATATAAAGCTCATTACATTTTCATAATGGTAAATTTATTTTATCGGGATAGGTAATTCTTATTGTTTCCAATCAGATATGAATATTCATATAAAATTAAATATATGTTTCCAAGAAATCTTTCAGCTTCATAAATTTTCATCAAATTTTGAAGATTATAAGTTAGAATCTGGAATAATCACCATGGTAATGAATCTATTATTACCACAGAAATGGAAATGTAAAATAGATTTCAAGCTCAATTGCAAGGATTATTTTGAAACAAATAGCTTATTATAAAAAATGTGTGTGTGAAGATTTAACACTGATATCCTGAGGCATAATTTTCATTTAAATAATTACTTCTCTCATTTTAGATTTAAGGATTTACAAAAAGTTGGCTATTGGCTCCTGATTTTTAAAATTTGGGAGCTTGTGACATACCTTAACTCCAATGAAAATTATTTTTAATATGCAGAATTGAAACATTTACATCTATAATGAATTTAATGAATTGATATTTTGATGGAGAGTAAGTACTTATTCAAAATGTTTCTTATTTGGAAAATGTTATTGCAGGATTTCTGACTTCTTTCTGGATAATAAGAAAATATTGAGAGCCTGAGTTATATTTAATTAATTCACAAGAGTAGTATATGAGAAATTCTTCTTTGAATCATATCCTTTGTATGAATTACATAAAATTCAATAATATGTTGCTATGAATTTTTTTGGGAATATTGGGATAGATTCAATTTTATGTAATATGGCAAGTTAATATGGCAATGGATACATGTTGAGTAATAAGAGGTCTCAGGTCCTTTCTATCATTGAAAAAAAGTGTGAGAATTATTGAATTTTAACTTCTGGGGAAATTTTCATTATATTTGGTTAAAAGTTTGAAAAAAAGGATATTTAATTTCCAGGATAATAGGGATAAAAATACTTGGTAAATGATTTTTGGGAGAAATTTCTTTTGAAGATGATATTCACAAGGAATTACCAATGCTCAAAAAAGGACATGATATACGCTGATTTGTTTTTGATTTACAGAAATAAAGATTAAATCAGCTTTTAGGAGAACATAATAATGAAACATATAAATTTTTCTGTTTTTTAAGTGAGTTAGAGAAAATGGTGATAGGCAAGTTTTTAAAGAGGTGTATTTTGATATGAAGATCCTAAACATTAGAAATATTGAGTTCTGAAAAATGAACTTCCAGTGAAAGAAAATGTATGAAAGGAAGGATATGATAGCAGATAAGGAAAGTGGGTATTTTGATTTTGAGCATTGCAAAGAAAAATTAGTGACCAATGGCTTCATATTCATTTTAAAGTTTATGAGGTTTCTATCAAAGAATTTTGTTGAGTAAAGGATTTTTTGAGTTTTCTGCAAGTTACATAATTAAATTAACATTGTGAATTATTCCTGAATATTGGAAATATTGCTTGGAAAATGACCAAATAATAATAGAATTTTAGAGCCCAGTATGAACAAAGTTGGATTCTGGGTATGAGAGAGGTTGGGCCTGCTACCCCCAATGACAGGGATAGCTTATTTTTATGGTGAGACCCTCAAAGAACCAGATAATCACAAAGTTCTGCCTCAATGCAAGGTAAACCAGCCTTTTTAACTTGTGAAGGCAAGGTAACCTTCATTAACCCTGTTGTAACTTGACAAGGGAAATTTCCCAAAAAATTAGAACAAAACCTTTTACAGAGCACTTTCAAAGCTAAGTACCCTAGAAAGACATTTTTTGAATGCTTGCCCCTACTAATATCATCTCCCCTGCATATCTCAGAGACCCTGAATTCCCAAGGAGCAGGTGATAAGACAGGCCAGGATTTTTCAAAACCAGAAGATCATGTTGAGTTGAATGACAATGAGGGAAATAATGCCCACCTTGTATTGACTTTCCAGTTCAAAAAAGAGCTCAAACCAGAGGAATGGACAGACATGGATCAACTTCTTCTCCTCCACCCACTCCTCAAAGAACAGCCCCAATGAAGAATGAAAAAGGAGAGGTTCAACCTAGCATCACACAGAGTAGAAGTTTACGCAGGTTTCCTGAATATTTGTCTCAAATATACAGCCTTCAAAGACCTCATGGAAATCACCAAAGGGTTGAATTATAAAAATAAACTCAAGACCTTGGAGGAAAGGGAAGCCAGGATGAGGGAGAATCAAGCCAATATCCAACCTATAGAAGAATAGAACCAGAAAGAGTATACTCACTTTTTCAGGATCACAAGGAGTGGTAAATCAATCTATCTCCCCAGTGGCTTCAGACCACTCAGATTCCAGCAAATCAGTTGCCAAGAGTCACCATTCTTCCCAATACTGGGTAGGTCTCATGAGAAGGAAAGGATCAAGGAGAAAGAATGAGACTTAGTACAGCCAAAGGCAGAAATAGTCAGAACCAATGATCCAGTAGATCATGTACTTGTGAAAGAATTTCTCAAGATAAAGAAATAGTTTTAAATAGTCCTGATGGAATCAAAAGTCAAGCTTATGGAAATGAAATACACCTCAGATTGAACACAATGTTTCATCCCCTGAGAGTTCCATAAGTATAAATAATTTGGGGATAAAAATGTCCCAATTTCCAGATAATACTCAAAAAGAGCTTGATAATTTTCAAGATTATATATCTAGGTTACAAGAGGTAAACACCATAAAAACCAAAACCATTCATACTCTCAAAGAGGACTATACTAAACTAAGTCAAGACTCAGAAGAGACTAACAGAAGACTAAGCCAGGTCTTAGAGAATAATTATTACTCAAAAGGGGAAATGGAATGCATTCACCAATGAGGGGAAGAAATGGACCAAGAAATGAACAAACGTTTGATTATCTGTCACAACATATTCCCACAAACACAGGATAATTTTACAGACAACATAGCTGCAAAGATTCTACAGGATTACATTGACCCAAGTGTTTAACTAGAGCAGAAGCAGGGATTGCCATCAAATAACCAATATGGCTATATATGACTTACTCAGAGAAGGGAGAATCAAAACAATCGCTAGAGGCCACAATTTGGCACCAATTCTCAGGTGTAGGAGAATATGATCATATGGATCTAATTTATTATATTGAAGTACTCTTCATTGATGTCCCAAGTATACCACACAACTGGCTCACAGCTGACCTTAATAAATACTTCAAAGCCCATGCTAGAATTTGTTACACTGAGATGAAAAAAATCCATGGCAGAATAAAGCAGATACAATGGTGGATTAAAATACTCCAGAATTACAATAATGGCACACTTATCTGAAAAAATATCATGTTATTTGAAATTCAAAAAACAGTGGAGAAATATTCATATGAGTGGTGTCTAAAACAGGGTAAAACACTTGAATCCAGTGACCCACACATAAATTCTCAGATGATGAATCATAAGCTGTTAATAAAATTTCCATGATATGTGGAACATGCAGTCAAGCACATATGAAAAAGAGACTGTACACATCATGATATTCCAACACCTTACAATATTTGAGGAAAAGGAAAAATATTGAAAAGTACTACCCTCAAAAGGGAAGTAGATTCAAACAAAAGCAGCCTCTTAGCCTTATAATAATGAAAAACCAAAATAAAGTGTTTCAGAAGAATCAAAGAAGCAGAATTCGGGTCAAAATTGTGGCACTCCAGACCATCATGCTAATAATTGCTCAAATGAAAAGAAAAAGATATACTCCCTTGAAGAAGTCCTGGGAGAAATACTTAGACAGAGGATTCTGACTCTGCTAGTATGGTACACTCCATCAGAAAAGACTATGAGGAATAAAACGAACCAATAGAGAAACATCTGGTGGATAAAAAAGAGGATTCCAGATAGAAATCCATGATATAAAGCAGGAAAAAGGTCTGCCACAAGAGAATACCAACAAAATCCTGCGCAATTACACTAAGAATTCACAGATATTCCTATTTAAACCCAAAGAGGGAATTGAATATAACCATGGCACAGATACCAAGATCAGTGTGTATGGACAGTGGAGCACACTACTCAATAGTTTCCAAGAATTACTTGGGGGATCATTTTCCCATTGGGGAAAACAAACTATTTTCAATTGAAGCAAAGAAGCATAAGAACTCATCAGGTGAGATCAACTCTATAGGGAGTATTATCAAAGAAAGAACAATAAAACAAAGAAAAATGGAATATAAGACTCAACCCAGATTTTTTAACGTGTAAAAATGCCCACCTCCAATTGTTCTTAATTGGTGAATACTACCATGTGATTTAACACATAGAAATTTATAATAGTAAAAACAGGCACACTATCATAGGTAAAAAAAGGAAAACGTATTTTCCCTTGAGATCTCCCATAAATCCAATCAGGATCCTCCAGAAGAATTACTATATGTATTCAAAGAGGGAAAATATGTCTCTAACCTTACAAGTAAACAGAAACTGAGTTTACTGAACATCCTGATGAAGAGAATACCATCCTTTTGCATAGGGGAACCACCCTTAGAAATACTCAGAGGCCATGATATAGAGACCTTATTTACCCATGCTAAGGACACCTTAATAGCAAGGTAGCCTGGAACCTGGAAAGGAAATTAGAAATATATCAATGAGCTCCTAGAAATTGATGTAATCAGGAAAATGGGACATAATGAGATTGTGGAAGTCACCACATCAGTCCTACCCCCTTGGCAATATGGGAAGTCTATATTGTGTGGAGAATTCAGAGAAATGAATAACTGCAATAAATCAAACAGATACCCCATACCCAGGATAACACATGCATTAGCTAAACTGGCAAAATCCATATATATCACCAAGATAGAATGCATGACAGGTTTCCACTAGAATGGGGTTAGGCAAACTTCCATGAAGCTACTAATATCTTTATACTGCATGAAAATATATGGGAGCACAAAGATGCCATTTGGCATTGATAATGCACCATCCTATTTCCAAATAATTATGGAAACAATACTTCAAGAATAAATATTGGGATTATGGATGGTAGTATGCATAGATGATATTAAAAAGGACTTGGAGACAAGGGAAGAACATGGACAATAAATGGACATATTCTTGAGTAAATTCACACCCTTTAACCTGAAGAGCTCACTAAACAAATGCAATTTTGGCCAATAAGAATTAATACAAACTGCACACAAATTCACAGGCCTAACCTTGGATATAAGCCAGATCAAAGTAGCAGCAGTACTTCAGAAGCCATTAACAAGGAATATCAAAGAGATAAACTTTTTCTTATAATTTGGAATATACTACAGAAATGACATAGAGACCTTTGACATATTTCTAGTAGTCTCTACAAATTATACTCAAAGGATGTAGCTTTTGAAATAACAAAGAAAGAGGAAATCCATATTTGAGGATCAAGTTTGATCTCACCAATGCACCTGTCTTATTTCTACCTGAATTTTAATTTCCATTCAATTTTTACATAGATTCAGCGTGCACTCAAGGATTAGGGGAATCCCTGCAGCAAAGACAAATTGTAGAATTTGAGAATAGAATAGTTTTCATCTTTTCTATAACTAAGCAGCTGAAAGGTCCTGATTATAGATATAGGGAAATGTAAATAAATTTCCTATGATGAGTATGGCCTTTGGAAAAACTCCATTATTACCTTGAGTTTTCAGCCTTTGAAGTCTACAAAGACTTCACAGCCCTCATGTCCCTACTCAACATGAAAACCTTAATAGGCACATTTTAAAGTGTCAAATAGGCATCCAATAATATAGATTTAATTCAAAAAGAATTCAAAAGGAAGTCAAAGTACATTCCAATTACTTTTGACTGAGTAAATGACTATTGAATAATTTCAAAATAAATCCAGCGCATGACCGAGAAGCTGCAGCCAAAATACCTATACATTCTATGGAAATAAATAGGAAAGGACCTTATTATTCTCAGAGTGGGTACCAGAGAGTGGCACTTAAGACTCTCGTAAGAATACCCAGGTAGAAAAGGAGAGACCCACACTGAGGAAAAGCTTCTCCTAGCTACATACTGAATTACTTAATATAATGCACAAGTCAAATGCCAAACATAAAAACTGTAGCTTAATAATGTCACTACTACAAACAAACATAGGATCCATAACTAGAATCCCAGCTAGAAGAAACTTGGTTAAGGTACTATAAGGATAACAAGTTTTTCCTCATTAATGATCTACTATACCAAATGGAGAAGAGCACCAGTTCCCTAATGTTTATTGACAGAAATAACAGAATGCTAGTTATTCATTTACTTCATGACTGCCCCTATATGGGACACATGACTTAATAGAGCACCAAAAATAGGATAGCAAGCACAGCTTGGTAGCCTCAATAGGAATAAGAGTTTGTTGAATACATAAACACATTTTACAGATCAAGGAGAAAAAGAGAAAATATTGCAACAAGTATGGACTACTCCAGCAAATAGAGGAGCCCAAGCATCCATAGGGAGTTTTTAACATGTACTGGGTAACAGGGCTTGTCCAGGAGTCAAAGAGAGCAAAAATGTCTGTTTGGCCATTTTAGACATATTTAGCAAATGTTAGATGACTATCATGTCACAAGGAGAATTCAGCTATGAAAACAGCCTTGTTATTTTTGAATAACATTATAGGAAACTGTGGAGTACCCAAGATAATAATCAGTGATAAATACCCCAAATTCACATCAGAATTTTGTACAAATCTCTGTGACATTATTAGGACAAAGATTGCATTCAACACAGCCTACCATAGAAATGGAAGATCTCATTAGAAGCTTCTGTTCATATTGCACATGGCTGGGGTACACTTCTACCAGCCATAAAAATGGCCTACAATACCAGCCAGAGCTGAACCACAGTGAAATAACCATCTCTAGTAGAGAAAGGATGGAACCCCTTTCTACCATTGTATCACCTGAAGAAGAATATTCTCACCTTCCTACTCACATATAAAGACTTCCAGGAGATGTGTAAAAAGGACTGTGACACATCAGACAGGTTCAAATCTGAAGCAAAAGAATAAAAAAAGCAAATAAATGAAAACATTTATAGAGAAACTTAATTTAGGGAGGGTGAACAAGTTCTGGTCTTCAATCTAACGTTCAAATACCTCAATGGCCCTAAGAAAATTTCATACCCATTTTTAGGACCCTTCACTACCATAAGATTGATAGGGGAAAATGCAGTAGAGGTCAGACTTACTAAGGAATTCTTATGGAAGCAACCATTATTCCAAGTAAGCCTAATGAAACCCTACCACCAATCTGGAGGGGACAAGTTTCTTTTCAGTGAAACAACTAAAGCTGCACAGGAAATAGTGAAATTTAAGGACTCCCCTGTTCAAGTGAAAAAGATCATTAAGTCCAGGAAGATTAGGCATAATGGCAAGTAACATAGACAGTACCTTCTAAGGTCTAACAACCAGAAAGCTGATAAGCAAGAATTGTGAGCAGAAGATTCAATAGCAGATGGGTCGCTTCACTTGAGAAGTGTATGAGCCGCTAGGAGGGCAGTAAATTCCACTCATTGATGAGCCTTTTTTAGTGGAAGGGTGGGTCAGAATGACTCAAAACCAGACTACAAGCATGATGAAAAAAAACTATACAAATGGTAGAGAAAAATGCCCAATAAAAGTGACAGGAGACAAAATTGGTCATGATGGAATTAAAGAGTAAGTGGCAAGTCACCCTTTTTAAAAAACTACCATAATATTAGGGGAAGGAATGCCAATTTCACTCTAGCTCAAAACCAGAAATGAGCATGAACCCCAATTCTGAACTCTCATTTTAAATCCAAAAAAGAGGCAAAACCACAAAGAATGGTCTTTTAAATTTAAGATCTCATATAGGGATATCCAATGGTACTACCCAAATTGGGCTAGCATCAAAATTGGAGAAGTTGGAACCAACAATAGGTCAAATAGCTGTGAGTAAAATATTCACCTCTCATCTAACTGCTACACTATTAGTGTGAGGTGCCTAAAGTGGCTCTTTGTGGAGATAGAGGAAAATGTGCTTTCTGATGATGCACTCCATAACCCTTCATCTCATATAGATCAAAAGACACTAAGGGAATCAGATCAATGCAGGATTGATACAAAATTCATATTCTTACAACAGAACGTGAAGTTGTTATACCTTTCCCATGCTTAATACTAGGATTATAAAATGAATATCCATTGTGCATATCTCATCAAGGGCTACAAAAGAATCCACTTTTTTTCTTTATTCAAAACTGACAAAGGTATGATAGTTTTAAGGGCAAAATACCACATTGTGAAAGAAGCCCAATACTGTAGAATAGTCTCCAGTACCATCAAATATGAGGTGTCAAAACCCCAACATATCTTTTTTACTTCAATTCACTTTTCATGACTAATATTGGGTTCCCTGAAATTTTCTCCAAAATTTTACCTGCATTTGAAAAGTCAGAGCACACCCGTAAGGACCTTGGGAAAATATTTCACTCATATTGAGAAAGGGTGACCACATCTGAGCTCAATACAGGTTCTGAAATGCATCAGAAACCACAATGTCACCCTTTTGAGTAAGAAAATTCATACCTTCAATGTGTCTTGGTAAAAATGCCCCTCATCACCTTTTTTGAGAGAAAATGGGCCCTTTCTAGGCACCAAAGCAAAATCCCCATTCTTCTCTTACATTCCTAAATAGTAAAGTCTTCTCCAAAAAAAATACTCTTGGAAAATAATCAGGTTTAACTATAATATGAATTTATGTAGTTGGCATTATAGCTAGTTAATTAATAATAACTAAACCCTACACCCTTGACTTTGGGAAGCATTTACCTCCATTATGCCAATATATGAAAGGCCTAAAAAATTTTCAATCACTATTTTTGAGCTTATTTCTACATTTCACACACAGTACTAGTTGCTTATAGCTTCTACATATATTAACCCTGAAATTCATGAAAAGGTTTTTTTCTTGAATAGAGCTGAAATCACTGTAGGAAGTGTCAGCCTGTGACTCAAAACCAGAGCACAAGCATGACAGCCAAATACCATAAATCAATGGTACAGCCAAGATACCACCAGAACATGGAGCTGAGCCAAATCAGCTCAAAAGGTATAAAAATAAAGAATAAACTCACCCCTTTCCAAATATACAAGTCCCCTCATCATAGGACAAAGAATAACAAAGTTATTCCTGCTGAAAGTTGTTTCTGAGCATAAACATTAATTTTCACCTCTCATCTGAAATACAGAGGAAGAGGCTTAACCCTATCAAATGAGTATTCAAAATGGAGCTCTAAGTCAGGGCTATCGAATGGTACTAGCCACACTGAGGTAGCACCATAATGACAGAAGTTCGAATGGTACTGGCCACACTGAGGTAGCACCATAATGACAGAAGTTATGACCAAAATAAGGTCAAATAAGGGTGATCAAAATATTCAACTCTCATCTAGCTTCTGAAGTTTTAGTGTGACATACCTAAAGCGGGGTCTTTTTGGGAAGAGCACAATAAGGGATATCTTATGGTGCCATCCATTTCCCCATATCTCATCTAGAACAAAATTTATGGGGCAAACAACCTCTATACAGTTTTTAAGCAAAACATATATATGTACAAAACCTCTTGTACATGGCATACTGTTTTCATACTTAATAATATCCATGTCAAATGAGGTACCATTGTTTGGAACACATGCAGGACTACAAAATGACCCAGCTTTGAGCTTGATATCTCAAAATTGACAAATTTATGGCAGCTTTAAGGTCAAAATCACACAGTTAGATGAATACAGCCTTACTGTGGGATATTCTCTCATAAGTATGATTATGAGGTGTCAAACAGAAAAATAATCCTGTTTATACTTCAATACCTCATAGTTTGGTCAATACTGGGTCCTTTAAAGGTTCTGTGAAGCATTCTACGTGTCATACATATCAGAAGAGGGCTATGTGGTCCCCAGATGAAAATTTCCACCCTGTATTGGTGAAACTGCCCAGATGTGGTTTTAAAACCACATCTGAGCCCAATAAAGGCTTTTTAAAACCACAAGCCAGTCCTTGGAAATGAAAAATCTTCACTTCCTCTATGTGGAAAGGTATAGTAGCCTTTTCCACCCAATTTCATGATAAAAAGGGACCTTTTCTCCACCAGAAAAGGTTTCCTCATCCTGCTCTTGAATTCCTATGTAGTAAAACTGTCAAAAACAGCTATACTCCTGGAAAATAATCAAGTTATACTCAAAATTTTAGTATTTTAGTTCTTATCATAGTACCCCAACTGGTAAGACTGCACCCAAGGCTTTCAACAGCACTCACCACCACTATTTTATAATACTAAAGCTGTTATTACTCCATTTTATACTTTTGTTATCTATAATCTAACAACTTTTCAATTAATTTTACAGTGTCACAGACATAGTTAAAGTTGTAAATAGCCTTATTATACCTTCATCATAGACTCAGCCTGACAGGAAGACTCATTTGAAATTGACAAAGCCAGAAATAAATCATACAATAACACACTTCAACACAAGAAGAATTAAGCTTTGGGAGCCCTTTGGAAGAATTTCACAAACTCTTGCCTGACTAAACATAAAAAAACCATCCCTATGAGAAGTGGTGGCAGAGACAACCCCACTCTAACTAAGCTTCCAGATTTCTTCATACTAGGCTTTAACTTTCTATTCTTATTTTCTTATCTTCCAAGTCATATTTGTAATATTCAAAAATAACTTTCCTAGATTTGGTTGAGCTATGTAGAATGTCTAATCCCTTAATAAAACCACATTCCCCAAGTTTAGCTTAGAGAAAACTAGAAGCTTGAAATGTAATATAGAGATCTTCATTATTAAATTCATTTCTAGTTATCACTGCCACAACAATTGTTCTTCTTACCCAATAAGCTATCATATCCTTCCTTGGAGCTATTTTTTGTTTTGTAAATTTTAAAATAAGAGTCTGATAATCTCAAACTTGAAATCCAAATATTACAATCTCTTTCTTTGAGCCATTTCTTATCATAATTTCTTCTACATCATCAAAATCACACACAATATGAATTTGAAATCCTTTTTTTAAAATCTTCCTTGACCTTTATTTTGAGGAATTTAATCCAAATTAATATATATTAACTTCTAGCTTATTCAATTAAAAATCATTTTTTAACTTCCCCAGGAATTTAAAACTAAAAAAATTATCAAAAAAGAAGAAACTTATTTGAGTCTTCTATTTATCTTCATACTTAAATTTAATTCTCTCTTTCAAATGTTAGAGACAATGAACTACCAGGACCTCTAAAATTCTCAGATTTTTCCCATGATATCCACAAGACAAGACATTCCTTTTTATCATAGAAAACCTCTGGAAATCTCATATCCCACATAAAATACCCAGCGTTTTTGCGAAAAGCTATTTCTTTATAATATTTTTCCCAGTCTGATCCTTTCTACAATCATTCTATTTTGGTGGGATTTTCGTATATTTAATTGTTAAGGAAACACTTCCAACCGTTTTTGTTGATAATTTCCATCTTCAAGAAAGAGGGGATAGGCCTTAGTAAGGTCTTACTAATGAGAAAGAGGAAAATATGACCATTCCTTTATCAAAATAAGATAATGTTAAACTAATCATACTTTATTGTATTTCATCTCCTTTAATCAAAAATAATCATATTTTTAATAAATATATCTACCAAACCTCAGCTAATATAAAAAATCCAAAGGGTATTCTCCAGCTTTCAGATGTGTTTATTTTGTAAAAAGGAAGTCATTATTTGGATAGAAGAATTGTTTAGATAGAAATATTTGTTTATCTCATGATTCATTTCTGAAAGAGGATCATCAATGTTGCTGAAGAGGTTCAAAATATGTTTGAAAGCTCAGATTATTTTCAATTTCCATTCTTCAACAAATTTCAATTAAATCAAGAATTTTATATTTCATCAAAAATGTTTATCATTGGATATTTATGAGTAATGCTTATTGGGCTCAAATCTTAATTGGCTACACAGATAAAAATACATATGAATACCAAAGAGTAACAAAGATGAGATAAAATTAAGCTTCTAAAACAATTCCACTGAAAAATTCACTGGAAGAAGTATTCTTGATATATTTGAAATATTGATCAATACCTTCATCATGTTTAAAATTCGGAATTCTATTTTATGTGTGATAAGAATTGCAAAAGTTCAAAATCTTTCCCATAATTAATATAGATTGAAGTATTTATTCATTCCTAATTACTATTTTTGAAAGATTTTATGGGCGATATTTCTAGCTATACAATATTCTCAAATTTATTGTAAAATTTTATATTTTTAAAAATGCATTTAGCTAATTAATGCCACAAATATTCAAGGTATAATCCTTTTTCTTTACATTTGCAATTTTTAAAGTACTGCTCTTCCAAACTTTTTCCTACCATATTTTCGTAAGTATGATATCATCTAACAATTGATCATAAAAACTCTCTATACAGTGTTTCTTTGACCTTTTATAATCAAGAATCCATTTATACCTAAATGCCTTCAAATATTGATAACATTTCTTTGCATTATTTTTGTGGAAGAAACTACTCAAGTCTTTACACACCTGATAGTATAATAATGAGAAGCTACTTTTACTACATGTTTTGATAAATTTGGGTTAATTATCCTTTCAATGCAGAATTATTACTATAATATACAAGCTTCCTTTTTACAGATGATTACGTATTTTGTTATGTTGAAGTTGGTTCCTAAAATGTAATTAAAGTTTTTTGATATAATATCACTATGGCCAAAATCAAGATAATACATAAATTCTCAATTCGCCATCTTTATTATATAACACACTTGAAAATATATTTAAAGAGATTTTTTGAAAAGTGTCATACATATTTCATAAAGGTTATTGCCAATCTCTATGTTTCTTCAAAAATCAATTGGATTTGAAAGAAGTAAAAGTATAATTTCATGCAGGGAAGGAAGATGTTTCTTCAGTTTTTGCTTTTGACCTATTTAAAGATCTGTGAAGAACTATTATTCAAGTAATTCTTGTTCCCTTAAAATTTTGGATTAGGTTCAAGAATGAAACTCATATTAGATTATTTCAACACACATTTTCTGTTTCTCCTTTGTCAAATATTTTGAATTTGATTATAGCTTCTAAACTTCCCATTTCAAGACCTGTGAGTGAATCATTTCCATTGAATAATCAAAATTTCTTTCTTTTTTTCAATTCAACCAAAAAATATATTCATAAATTTCTTTCATTTTTCATCTGATACAAAGAATTAATGTGTAGTTTCTTCTTAATCATGAAACTTTTATATGTCTTATTCCATGGATATTAGACTTTCCTTCCCAATTCAAGCATATTTTAAAAAGCTTCACAAGTGGGTGAAAATAATCTTCATATTTTCTTTCTTTTATTAATTCAAAGTTTTTTTCAAAGATTAACTATACAGACATTTTCTAGTTTCATGGGGTTTCTTTTTGGCTTTTCTTGAATAAAGGGCTCATTGTTTTTTCAATTATTTACAAACCTGATTCCAATCAACATGCATTGGCTAGGTCAGAGCCTGGTAAGAGTCAATTTGGAGACAAATCTGATGGCAGAAATTCATTATTAATTATTAATGTAAACAACATTTTACTGAAACTACTACTAGTATATCTGGAGCTATGACTTTACATTATTAAGAATAGAATTTTTTGTATAATATCAGATAAGAATGTTCTACGACCCCAATCATGATGGTGATGATAAATAATTATTGTCCAAGCCACCTTTATTGAATGTCTCTAAATAAGGTGAAGGAATGACTAGAAAGCTATAACTCCAATTTTCTACAAAGAATTTCTTATTGAAAAGAATCAATTAAGGTTCAAATTGTCAGCATGTGACTCAAAACCAGAGCACAAGCATGACAGCCAAATACCATCAATCAATAGTATAGGCAAGATACCACCAAAACATGGAGCTGAGCTGAATCAGCTCAAAAGGTATCAAAAGAAAGAGGAAACTAAACCCTTTCTAAATATACAAGTCCAATCATCATAGGAAAAATCATAACAAACTTATTCCTGCTCATGGCTGTTGCTGAGTATAAACCTTAATTTTCACCTATCATCTGAAATACAGAGGAAGAGGCTTAACCCCATCAAATTAGTATTCAAAATGTAGATTGAAGTCAGGGCATTCAAATGATACTAGCCAAACTGAGCTAGCACCATAATTACAGAAGTTGTGGCCAAAATAAGGTCAAATAAGGGTGATTAATATATTCACCTCTCATCTAACTTCTACAGTTTTAGTGTGAGATACCTGAGTGGAGTATTTTTGGGAAGATCACAATCAGGGCTATCTGATGGTGTCATCCATCTCCACATATCTCATCTAGAACAAAATGTATGGGGCAAACAAGCTCTATACAGTTTTTAAGCAAAACATATATATGTACAAAAGCTCTTGTACATGGCATACCTTTGTCATACTTAATGATAGCAATATCAAATGAGGTACCATTGTATAGAGCACATCTAGGGCTACACAATGAACCAACATTGAGCTTTATATCTCAAATACTGACAAATATATGGCAGTTTCAAGCTCAAAATCCCACAATTAGACCAATACAGTCTTACTGTGGGATATTCTGCCATAAGTATTATTATGAGGTGTCAAATAGACAAGGCAGCATGTTCATACTTCAATAAATCATAATCGATTCAATACTGGGGTTCCATACAGGTTCTGTAAAGCATTCTACATGTCATACACATCAGAAGAGGGCTATGTGGTCCCCAGATGAAAACGTTCACCCTGTATTGGTGAAAACTGCCCAGATGTGGTTTCAAAACAGCCTCTGGGCCCAATACAGAGCATACAGGCACTATGAGAACCAAGATCCAGTACTCTGAAGTGAAAAACTCTTCACTTCCTCTATGTGGATGGTCTAGAGGGCCATTCCACCCCATTTTAGGATAAAAGGAGGCCTTCTCTCCACCAGAAAAGGTTTTCCCATCCTTCTCTTGAATTACTACATAGTACAACTGTCAAAAACAGTTATAACCTTGGAACATAATCAGGTTATACTTTAAATTTTTAAGTATTGTAGTTCTCATTATAGTAATCCAACTGGTAAGCCTGCACCCAGGGCTTTCAATAGCGCTCACCACCACTATTTCCCAATAGTAAAGCCCTTATTATTCAATTTTAAACTTTTATTATCCATTCTAAAATTCTTTTTAAATTAATTTTACTGTGTCACAGTGATAGTTAAGGTTGTAAAAAGCCTTATTACACCTTCATCATAGACTCAGCCTGTCATTTTGGGGGCCTGGCCGTGTTTTTAAACCTTTTTGGACCTTATAAGTGAGTTTTTTCTCTTATTTTCTTCATTCTGACACTTTTTTTTTCTCTTTTTTAGGCGTAAATTTTATTAAAAAATGAATGAAATATATATCTTTTATTTATTTGTTGAGTGGTATATGCTGTATACCACTGTGTTTTATTTTATTTTTTGCCTTGTTTTGTGGTTGATTATAATTTAATAACCACAAAAACCTTATTTTTGTCATGTTTTACATATTTTAACACATTAAGCCATTAATACAGTCATTTTTTTAATTAAATAAGGGCACCTCTTACTGTAAAACCAGCAGTTGAGGCATGGTTGGGTACATTGTTAATTTCAATTACCCTCTTACATAACCACTTCTTCAGATTATACTTTCTAATTACAAGTTAATCTGTGAGATACTGAAATACAAACAGTGTGCCAGATATCTGTAAGCTGTATTTCTGACGTGGAATTGTTGATTAAATTACACTGTCATAATACAAGGGCGTAATATAGAGATATATTTCCCAGGGCCATTCTTAGATGTGCAAAAAGCATTTTAAGAGGTCTTAACTGACAATAAATCCTCTTTTTCCTGTAGGATTCAGTGGAAGAAAACTACATCCCACTAGAGACCCAGTCACAGGCCAACACACCAGTGACACCCTCAGAACCAGAGGGCAGCAAGGGCAAAGGAAAGAGGCACAGTAAAGGCCTTATAACAGCTAAAACGTGGACACCCATTGTCACTCAGAAGAATATAAAACCAAGAAACTTTGCATCAATACAAGGTAAAACAACCCTAACAACTTGTACAGGGAAGATTAAAGTCATTAACCCAGTTGTAACCTCTAAAGGTAAATTGCCAAAAGCAGCAGACAACAAATTTGTACAAGGCGCAGTCAAAGGTAAATACCCAAAGAACATAAAGTTTTTGACTGCTTGCAAACAATGATCTGTCACCTGTACACCTCAGAGACCTTGGTTTCCAAAGGCACCACCCAGAGGACAGAGAAGGCTTGTCCAGAACCAGAAGACCTGGAAGAGGACATCTTGGACACAGTGATGGATGGCAAGACATTGAGGGAAATAATAACCACTCTTCCAGTCAGATCACAGTTCAACAGAAACCTCAAATCAGAGGACTGGAAGGATATGGATCAAGTTCTTCAGCTTCACCAACTCCTCAAAGATCTTTTCCAATGGAGCATGGACAACAAGAGGTTAAACCTGGAATCCCACTGGGCAGAACTTGGAGCAAGTTTCCAGAAGATCCGTCTCAAAGAAATAGACTTCCAATAACTTATTGTAATCACCAAAGGTTGGAATTCCACCAGGCAGTTCAGACTCCTGGAGGTGAGGGAAAACAGGATAAGGGAGAATCAAGCCACTATCCAAGCTATCAAAGAACAGCTAACCCAGACAGGGCATACTCATATTCCTTTAGGCTCACAAGGAGTAGACCAAACCAGCTCTCCAGGGACTTCACACCATTCAGAAACCAACAGATCAGTGACCAAGAGTCACCATGCTTCAAAATCCCAGGACATTTCCAGGAGAAGACAAGTACACAAGGGCAAAAACAAGACTACCTTCAACCAAAGGAAGAGAGAGTTAGAACCAATGATCCAGAAGCTGTTGGATTTGGTGAAAGAAGTACACAAGAACCAGTAGTAGCTGTACATAACTCTAGAATCAGTAGTCCTATTAATAGCAATATTACCCCCACTTGCATTTAACATAGTGTTGTCAAACCTGAGAGTAACCTAAACAGTGATTCACTGTGGTTAAAAATGTCCCAATATGCTAATCAAACGCAAAAGCAGTTTGCAGATCTTGAAGCAAGCCATGAGAGGATGAAAAAATTGACAGCCTCCATGGACAAAATTGTTAAAACCCTTCAAGAAGGACCTGCTCAATTGAGCAAAGAGTCTGAAGAAACCAACAAAATCCTTAATATAGTCTTTGAAGAACAACACCACAGCAAAAGGAACAGGAATTGTCTGGATCAATACATAAAAAAACTGTTTAATGTCTACCATAACTTGAAGCCCCAACCACTGGGCCATGTCGTGGATAATTCATATCACCAAGAGGACATCAAACCAGGTTCCATGTTGGTGAATAAGACAAGATCTCCATCTCAATACCAGGATGGAGATAATATGTCTTATTCTGAGAAGGAAGCCTTAAAACAGCTCCCTCAGGCCTCAAGCTGGCCCAAATTGTCTGGTACAGGATAATATGATCATATGGGACTCATAGATTATATTGATGGACTCTTCATTGATGTACCAAGCATACCAGATTACTGGATTACTGCCAGACTTGATACAGAATTTAAAGGACGTGCTAGTATTTGGTACATAGAAATGAAAGAAATTCATGGAAGGAGAAACTGGCCATGGTGGAAGAGTCAAATCATCCAAAAGCACAGAAATTGTACTTGGATATGGCAAAAGACCAAGTCATTTGAAAATATCTGGTATTCAGTGGACAAAGATCCATATGAATGGTGTCTCAGACAGTCTAAAAGACTTAAATCCATTGATCCTCAAATGAACATTCAGATGAGAAATCACAAAATCCTGAGACAAATTCCAGGAGAACTAGACCATGCAGTAAAATGCAGATGCAACCAAAATTGCACTCTAGATGACATTGCAAATACCTTACAAGATATAAGGAAAAGAAAAAATATGGGGAAATATTCCCCATATAAAGACAGTGGCTTCAAAGAGGAACAACCTTTCAGGGTGGAGTTCACAGACGAACCCAAAGAAAGAGTGGCAGAAGTGACTCAGAAGAAAAATTCTTGTCACAATTGTGGTTCAACAGACCACTATGCAAACAACTGTCCAAAGGCAAAGAAAAACGTCTATGCCATTGAGAAAGTCCCAGAGGAGGAATCCCCCACAGAGGATTCTGAATCAGACTCTATGGGAGATGCCATCAGAGAACAATCCAATGAAGAGAAAGACCCAAGAGAGGAATTTCTAGTGGAATACCAAGAGGAAACCCCACTAGAAATCCAGGACATACAGTTTAAAGCAGGCATGCCACAAGACACTGCCAATAAAAACTTGTGCAAATATACACAAGATGCACAGACATTCCTGGTCACATCAGCCAAAGTAATGGCATACATACATGGGACAGCCAAAAAAATGACTGTTTGAATTGACAATGCTCAACACCCATTGATCATTGACAGTGGGGCATACTTCTCCATAGTGACCAGAAATTATCTGGACAACCACTTCTCAAATTGGGAAACCAACTCTTGCCAACCAAGGCAAAGAACTTCAAAAGTGCTTCAGGGAAGATGACTTCCATTGGGACAATTATCAAAGAGATAATTTTACCCCATAGGAAGGGTAATATCAGACTCAACCCAGAGTTTTTAGTGCTTGATGATTCCCACATACAAGGGTTCTTACTTGGGACAGATTACCAGAGGATGTATGGTATTGATATTTACAATAGTAAAAACAGGCACATTACCATTGGTACCAACAAGGAAAAGAAATTTTCACTTGATATATACCAAATATCTGCCCAGGATCCACTAGAAAAACTACTGAGTGAATTGGGAGAGGGCCAGTTCAGCACTACCCTCACTAGTAAACAGAATCTAAATTTTCTGAAGATGCTGAGGAAGAATAGACCAGCATTTGCCATTGGTGAAGAGCCATTAGGCCAAATTAGAGGCCATGATATAGAACTATATCTGGATGTGGAAAGACCTTATTCACCCATGCTCAAAAGACCTCCACACCCAGAAGGTCTGGAGACTAGGAAGGAAATTGAAAAACAAATCAATCAGCTCCTATACATGGATGTCATCAGAAAGATTGGACACAATGAAATAGTGGAGATCACCACTCCTTTCCTGATCACCTGGAATGATGGCAAATATAGACTGTGTGGAGATTTCAGAGCTCTGAACAACTACACAAAAGCTGACAGGTACCCTGTACCTAGGATACCTCGTGCCTTAGACAAACTGGCAAAAGCAAATTACATAACCAAAATGGATTGTATGAAAGGTTTTCCCCAGAATTGAATTAAACCAAACTCCATGAAATTACTCAGAATCATATGCCATATTGGCATATATGAGTACACCAGGATGCCATTTGGCATCAAAAATGCACCAGCCCCCTTCCAAAGGAGGATGGACACAATATTTCAAGAAGATATATTGGAAGGCTGGATGGTAGTATATATTGATGACATCATTATATACTCAGAAACATGGGAAGACCATGTTCATTACATATACAGAATTCTAAGTAAATGCACACCCATTAATCTGAAAATTTCACTTAAAAAGTGAAATTTTGGCCAACAAGAGTTACTAGCTCTAGGACATAAAGTCTCAGGTCTTAGTCTGGCCATAGACCAGAACAAAGTAGCAGCAGTACTGCTAAAACCAGTACCAAAGAACATCAAAGAGATGCAATCTTTCCTTGGGTTTGCTAGCTACTACAGAAACCACATCAGAATTTTTGCCCACATAACTAGTAGTCTGTACAAGTTATGTTCAAAAGATGTACTTTTTGAAATTACCAAGGAAAGGAGGGATGCATATGATAGGATCAAACATGAACTCACAAATGCACCTGTGCTCATCTTACCTGACTTTGAACTACCATTCAAGCTATACATAGATGCAGCATGTAGCCAAGGCTTGGGGGAAGCCCTTCACCAGAGACAAATTGTGGATGGTGAAACAAGAGAGGGAGTAATATTTTACATCTCTAGGCAACTGAAAGATTCATAATCCAAGTATGGGGAAACCCAGACTGAATGTCTATGCTTAGTCTGGGCTCTCGAGAAACTCCACTATTACTTGGAGGGTGCAGTCCTTGAGATGTACACAGACTGCACAGCCTTGAAGTCTTTACTGAACATAAAGACTACCAATAGACACATGTTGAGGTGGAAAATATCCATCCAAGAGTATAGGGGCAATATGACCATCATATAAAAAGAGGGTAAAATTCATACCAATGCAGATGGCCTCAGCAGATGACCACTGGATAATATCAAAAGCAACCCAGATTATGACCCTGAAGTATCAGCCAAGATCCCTATCCATTTCATAGAAATAGATAGGAGGAAAAACTTCAGATTTTCTGAAGAGTCACCAGAAAGTGGAACCCCAAACAGTGGAGACACTGATTCAGAAGAAACAGAAACCCCAATACTTAAAATAAGCTCCTCAGAACTGCATAATGACTCTTCAATGCAGTGATGAAGACATATGTCAAACACAAACAGTGTGGCATATTGTTGCAGCTCCTTCAACAAAAATACAGGATCCCAGAGCTGGAATCCCAGTTAGAGTAAACCTGGTTGAGGGACTATAATGATAACATGTTTTTCCTTATAGATGGCCTGCTCTACCATAGAGAAAAGCACACTAGTGCACTCACCATAGTAGACAGTGACCATATATCCTTGATCCTACAAGAATGCCATTACTGCCCCTAGATGGAACACATGAGTGAGGACAGAACCAAGGAGAGGGTAGCAAGCACAGCTTGGTGGCCCAAATGGGAACAAGAGTTGAGTGAATACATCAATACTTGTGAAATATTCCAAAAGGAAAATAGAAAACATGGGAAGACGTATGGGTCACTTCAACACATAGAAGAACCCAAGCACCCATGGGAAACCATCAACATGGACTGGGTTACAGGACTTGTACCAGGAGGCAAGGAGAAATTCAATGCTTGCTTGATAATAGTTGATAGGTTCAGAAAGAGTGTGAGGTGCCTACCATGTCAAAAAGAGGATACATTCATGGATACTGAATTGTTATTTTGGAATAACATAATATCTACCTGTGGAGTCCCTAAGATTATCATTAGTGATAGGGACCCAAAATTCACATCAGAATTTTGTACCAACCTCTATGACATTCTGGGAACTAAACTTGATTTTTCTACAGCTTATCATCCACAAACAGATGGATTAGCTGAAAGGATGATTCAAACCATGGAGGAAATCCTTAGAAGGTTCTGTGAATATGGCATGGAATAAAAGGACCAAGAAGGATACACCCATGACTGGGTTACCCTTCTAGCAGCAGTCCAACTGGCTTATAATACTAGCTATCATTCTACCACAGGGAAATCACCTTCACTGGTAAAAAAAGTGTGGAACTGCCTATTGCCTGTGGATCACTTGAAGAGGAATCTTCTAACTATTCACCCCATAGCCCAGGATTTCCATTATATGTGGAAGAAGGCTTGTGACACAGCTTCCAAATGCATAGCTGAGGCAAAGGAACATAATAAGCAAAGGTGGGACAAATCACACATAGAGCCTGACTTTAAAGAAGGGGACAAAGTGTTATTGTCTACACTGAGCTTTAATAATCTCAAAGGACCTAATAAAATGAGATACTCATTTGTAGGGCCCTTCACTATCATTAAATTGATAGGAAAAAATGAAGTGGAGGTCAAACTCACAAAAGAATTTTCTAGGAAACACCCAGTCTTTGCAGTGGGTTTGGTCACACCATACTTCCAGACAGAGGAGGATAAATTCCCCTCCAAGAATAACAACCCCACCCCACCAGAGATAGTGGGAGTAGAAGACTCCCCTGGGCCTGTGAAGAAAATCATCAAGGCCAGGAAGATTAGACTGAATGGTAAAGCTCAGAGGCAGTACTTGGTCAGATTTAAAACCCAGACAGCAGATACAGACAAATGGTTTGCTTAAGATGCCATACCAGATGGGAGCCTTCATCTAAGGAGATTCAGGGCCTTTAGGAAGACTGAACAGCCTCATCAATGATGAGCCTTTTTTTTAGAGGGAGGGTATGTCAGCCTGTGACTCAAAACCAGAGCACAAGCATGACAGCCAAATACCATAAATCAATGGTATAGCCAAGATACCACCAAAACATGGAGCTGATCCAAATCAGCTCAAAAGGTATCAAAAGAAAGAGGAAACTCGCCCCTTTCCAAATATACAAGTCTCATCATCATAGGACAAAGAATACAAGGTTATTCCTGCTCAAAGTTGTTGCTAATTGGCATAAACCTTAATTTTCACCTCCTATATGAAATAAAGAGAAAGAGGCTTAACCCCATCAGATGTGTATTAAAAATGGAGCTCCAACTCAGGGCTATCCAATGGTACTAGCCAAACTGAGCTAGCACCAGCATTATAGAATTTATGACTAAAATAAGGTCAAATAAGGGTGATTAAAATATTCACATCTAATCTAACTTCCACAGCTTTAGTGTGAGATACCTGAAGTGGGGTCTTCTTGGAAAGGGCACAATCAGGGCTATCTGATGGTGCCATCCATTTCCCCATATCTCATCTAGAGCAAAACATATGGGGAAAACAAGCTCTATACAGTTTTTAAGCAAAACATATATATGTACAAAAAATCTTGTACATGGCATACCTTTGCCATACTCAATATTAGCCATATAGAATGAGGTACCATTGTGTAGAAAACATCCAGGGCTACACAATGAACCAGTGATGAGCTTGATATCTCAAAAACCAACAAAGGTATGGCAGTTTTAAGCTTAAAATCCCACAATTAGACTAATACAGTCTTACTGTGGGATATTCTCCCATAAGTATGATTAGGAGGTGTCAAATAGACAAAAAAGCATGTTTATACTTCAATACCTCATAATTCATTCAATACTGGGGTCCCATACAAGTTCTGTACAGCATTCTATGTGTCATACACATCAGAAGAGGGCTATGTGGTCCCCAGATGAAAACTTTCACCCTGTATTGGTGAAAACTGCCGAGATGTGGTTTCAAAACCACATCTGAGCCCAGAACAGAGCATACAGGAACTATGAAAGCCACAAGCCAGTACTCTGAAGTGAAATACTCTTCACTTCCTCTATGTGGATGGTCTAGAGGGCCATTCCACCCCATTTTAGGATAAAAGGAGGCCTTTTCTCCACCAGAAAAGGTTTCCTCATCCTGCTCTTGAATTTCTACACAGTACAACTGTCAAAAAAAGTTATACTCTTGGAAAATAATCGGGTTATACTTTAAATTCTTGAGTATTGTAGTTCTTGTTATAGCAATCCAACTGGTAAGCCTGCACCCAGGGCTTTTAATGGCGCTCACCACCACTATTTTCCAATATTAAAGCCCTTATTATTCAATTTTAAACCTTTATTATCCATTATAAACTTCTTTCAAATTAATTCTACCATGTCACAGTCATAGTTAAAGTTGTAAATAGCCTTATTACACCTTCATCATAGACTCATCCTGAAAAAAATATTTTCTCTTAAATACATCCCAATTCCTAGGCCAGCATTATTTCTTTATAAATTGAACTTCTGTGAGCCTATGAGGTATATATGAAATACCCATAAGGCCACAAATAACTTCATATACCGCTGATTTAGTCTTGAACAGACTTTTCAGCTGAGATTAAAATAAGTATAACTTTTGTTTGGATAAACAAAGTTAGAATTATTATGTCATTTTTGTATTCTATACCAAAAATAACCTAGGGTAAACCCATAGAGTGTTATACCCAAAAATGCTTATTTCTTAAGTTATCAGAAGATTTGAGAATCTCACAGTAATAATGTGAATTTTTAAAAAAAATTTAAATGGTTAAATTTAAGCTTAAACAAGCTTCAATTTAAATTTGCATAAGGTTTATTCAAAATTACCAAAATTTTAGTTGAAACTGAGGTGTTTTGTATATTTACTGAATTGGATGAGTATTTGCCATACAGGATGTAAATCCTGTGTGGGCTCAATTTAAAAGTGTTTAAGGCCATAGTATGGTTTTAAATAATGAAAAGGGCAAAATCCATGCAAAAAGGTGGGAGAAAGGAGAAATACCAAACAGAGCTAGGTTACCCAGCTTTTTGGATCTGAAAGGATTCAATTGAGGTTGTCCACCTGTATTGGAGGATTTTCAACCTTATTTAAATTTTAAGATTAGACTTTGATCCAACCTTAAAGTTTAAGCTGGTTTTATCCAAATTTGGACAGGAATTTCAATCTTCCAAAGGGTAAATCCCAATATTCAAGCTTTAAATTAAAGCTTTGAGAGCTGTCAAAGCTTAATTAAGCTTAAAAATCTTAAATAAGCTTAAACCTTCAAAGTTAAAAGTATTGAAACCTTATCAAAAGTTAAGGTTCAGTGTGCATTGCCATTTTACGTGGAAAAATAGCAATAACTTCAAAAATTCATTAAAAATCCAAATCTTAATGGATTTGCTTGAAGATTTCACAAAGCTTACAATTCAATGTTATCTGTGTATACATTAAGTTGTAAGTATCTTTTATAAGCAGTTTGTATTGGTAATTAGCCTGGAAAATTACTCTTTTAATTATACTCTAAGAAAATTAAGATTTCTTTAAAAATTAATTAAAAATTGAGTTTAAGAGATTTTTAGTTGTTCATGTGATCAAATTCAATATAAATAAACTTATTTTATATTAAAGCTTAAAATAATTAACTCAAATGAGGATTCAAGTTACTTGGAGTTAAGACTAACACCAATAACTTTAAATTGGAATTAAAAATAAGTACCTTAAGTTAAGGACTTTCTTTTTAAGCATTGTTTTTCAGTTTTGACCTGAGCACTCCCTCTGTATCCATTATGAATCATGAGGAATGCTCTTCAGACATAAAAAGAGTCTATTCATCACTGTTTTTGTCCATCAATTCAATCCAATCCAATTATATTAGACATTTAAACAGGTAAAGTTTTATTATATATAGAATATTATTATTAAAGTATTTCCTAAGTATTTTATTCTTTATAAATCTTCAATTAAATAATTGAAATAATAGAAATTAGATTATTGTTGTAATCACCAATAATACATTTTATTTTATAAAATTATTGTCTTAAAATATCTTTTAAAATCTACAAACTCCTCTCAAGAACTCTTTAATCATATTTTTGATTATAAAAAGTTTTTTTATCTTTTAAAATATCGATTTTTGGCGTTTTTTTAACTTATGATAATTATTTGATATGATAACTGTTGTATTTGACTTGTTTTATTAGATTATATATTATAAGTAAGTTTTTCTCTAAGATTCTAAAATTTGTTTATCTATTATTAGCTGTTTTATATAGAATTTTTCTATAAGAATTATATCTACACAGTGTGTATTATAATTTCTTTTTATAGATAATATGAATATTATTGATAAGTGGTTAAATATTTATATTTTCCACGTGTAATCGTCTCATCAAGAGCTTTAAACTTCTTATTGTTATAACTGTCAGTGATTATAACAAGAATAGAATAATTATAATTTATTATAATTATTAATATTTTTTATTCTTATATTATATAATAATAATTAAATTTATTTATTTTAATATAATTATCTCAATAATTATATTTAATTTGTGGCTATAATATTTTGTTATATTACATTTTTCTACTGAGGACAGTCATAGTACTCTTGATATTGTTACTATTATCAAGAGTTTAATATACAAACCTTACAACTTTAATAAAATGTTTTAAACATCCTTCTCATTCATATGTGAAATGGAAGCTTACTCCCTTTTTTGATACCATGCTCATATATTGTAAGTCATACATTTGGACAAAGATGTCACTATTTAAAGAATAATAGAAATTTTGCCATTCATTGAAAGCTCATAAATGGATTATCAAATCATTATTACCCTATTCAAATAAAATTCATTTGGAAATCTCTATTGTGGATATATTCATTTGTAAGTTCATTTCTATTTTGGGAATTTTTACTTTATTTATATTTTTTATTACTTAAATATTCAATTCAACAGCTGTAATATTTTTATTTAAAAGAGTTACTTCTTAAAAGTGATTTGAAGAAGAAACTCAGAAATATTTGACCCTTATTGATATTGTTTTCCTGCGTAAACAACCTTAATCACTTACTTGACTCAATGTTTTTGGTTTTTCCTGAAGGATTTTGTTGATTTTTTTCAAGTAAAATTTAAAAAACCTCATCTCCTAGAAAAAAATTTAATTATAAGAGAATTGGGGAAAAATTGTATATTTCACTTTGATGATGATTTGGCATGGTATTTTGAGTTGGTTCCATTTTTTTCACTTTCACTGTGGAAAAAAAAGCCGCAACTTCCAGCAGGTTGGTTAGCTCAAACCCAGAGCCAACCTGGATCCATGTTTAATGAACCTGTTCTTTAACTTTAGCATGTTTTCTCATGTATTACAGTTCACAGATTTAGTAATTTATAATTTCAATCAACTAAATTGGAATCTGATGAAATTTGAAAGATCAATGAAAATTATTCTAAATTATTAATATGTAGAGCTTATTATTTATTCTTCTTTTTGAATCTCAATTTGTATTTCAATTTCTTGATTTTTTTTTATATCTGCAGTTGGGAAAAGAATTATTTCATTTCTATATTCAGTTTCTTTTGATGGATTTGAAACAAATTTACAAATATTCAAATAAAATGTGCCATCATTTTTTCCATAAAATTAAATTCAAATTTTCAAAGATAAAACAAATAGGTATTGAAGCTTTTTCAAAAAAAATTCAAGATAAATATTTCTATATCACTCTTCTTGAAAGGATATTCTTTTCTCAATTTTCTTTTCTTTTCTTTATATAAGTAATCCAAAGGTCATTACTACTTACATAGAAGATTTTAATAAGAACTTTTTTGACATTCATCCACTTAATTATATGAATTTCCAAAAGTCTTCGAAAATTCCTTGAAATCCTTTCATCATTTAAATTGTGTTTTTTTGAACATCCTCTTTTAATTAAGGTTTAAAATTAAATTTCAACTTTTCTTTGTATGCCTAGTCTGAGCTATAAGATTTCCTATGAAATCAATTTTTTGAGCAAGATGGTCATTTACTAAATAGAGTTTGGAAGATCAATTGATAAGATCAAATAGTACTATTTTTTTTTCTTGTTAGTTCTTACTGTTTATCAAAAATTAATTTGAAAGAAAAAGAACTATTGTGTTTTGAACAAATTAATTTTTTCTCAATCTTCTCTAATTCACTTCTATTTTTCTATTAGTATGGGGAATACTAATTTTTATCAAAGTTCCTAAAAATGGAAATATAATTATTGAAGAAGAATTTAGATTTTCTTAGCTCCAATTTGATAGTTTATAATGTGGTGAAAAATCTTCTGAAAGTTTTGTTCATGTAATAGCTGCAGAACTTGAAGAAAAGTTCCTAAATAAGTTATGAAATTAATGATGCCTAATGGAAATCATTTATCTTTTTATTAAAAAGAATGTTCCACATTTTCTATTCAAATTTTGAATAATTTTTCCTTTGTTGTTTTTCTGCAATGAAAACTCATTTTTCAAAATGCTTAAAAATAATTCCAAAGAACAAATCAAGAGGAGAACAACTATATCATTTAAAGCTTTGTTACTGTTTTGAAGAGCTCACATGAAGTATTTTGTGTCTTTCTAATTGTTTTAGTACTATTTTAATAATAAAAGAATATCAAAATTTCAAAATTAAATTTGGAATAAATGAATTATGCTTATTGTATTGACAAAATGAAAAAGGTTTTTATTTGCAAAGAATACAAAGATCAAAAGCTTGAAATATAGAGATCCAATTAATGTATTACTAAAATACAGATTCTTAAAAAGAAGAATTAAGATTTCATGGAGATTTTATGATTGATTGGAGATATATAACACAAAAGTACTTTTAGGACTGGAAGTATATTTTTTATGAAGAATTATTCTTATTTTACTATGAATAAAGTGGGTATATCTTGAGAATTCATCAATACTTTGTTTGAATTCATTCCTTGAAAGTATATTTTATGAAATTAAATTGATGTAGAAATTTTTCATAAGACCTTTGTTATTAGATTGACTCGGCTCAAAATTCATTTCAAAAGCCATAGACGATTGAATTAGATCAAAAAGAGTTGAAAATAAAAACTTAGCATAATTCAATTCTTTGGAAAGTAGAAAATGGAAGGATAACAATATATATATTTTATTGAATCTTTGGGTTAAATTTTCAAGAAAAGGAAACTTTAGATAAAGGTTGTACTAATTTCAGTCTGACTTGGCCTTGAACTGACCCTGGCAGAATTCTGGGTTACAGTTGAAATTGGATTTTACTTGAGTTGAATTTGTGCTATTTTATACAAAATTTTTATCAAAACATTCTTTATTAAAATATGAATTTTCGTAAGGAAGTTTTGGTCTTTTGGGAAGCTATTTTGGTACTCACTAACACCATAAATGTCTTTATTATCCAGGAAAACTCACTCCACATAAATTTGATATAGTCATAACTTTGCAAAATGACTTTTCAAGATCTCTTTTAAGATTTTCTGATTCAACTAAAAACCCTTGGAAACAAGATTCCTGATTTCAGGGACTGTTTTTATTCTTGATATAACAATCAAACAAATAAGAAATTCATTATTTGAATAGATCTCTTTGTTATTTGAGTCTTATAGAATATCATGGAAAGTTGATTCAAGTTAGTAGGCATATTTTATTTTAAATTATTCATCTATTGTGATTTATAAAAAATACAGATTCTCAATATCAGAAAATATTATTTAAACTGCAAATCATGAGGAATATTGAAGATGTATTTTCATGTAAATCTTTCTGAAATAGCTGCTTTTATCCAGCTAAAAGGTTGAATACTAAATTAATTAATATTTCTGCTGAAATAAAACAAAATATCTATAATTATTTGAAGCTATTTGGTGTCACTGGACCTTCCATCCCAAATATTATGTGTAATTATTCAAATATAAAAAAAATAATACACAAGCTGGAATGCATGTGTTTGGGTTTATCAATTTTTTTTCTTTTTTCCAAATATGCTGATAGATTTCCAGTTACTATATCTTACCTTATTTTCTTTTCTCTAGCTAAATGAATTTTTATAAATTTCAAATATAATGAAGAATCACCAATAATCTCAATTAAAAAGTCTCAGTTTTTATTGACCTTCTTTTGATTTCCTGAACTTGACCCATTTTTTCTTTATTCAAAATACCCAAATTTACATCAAGTTTTTGGACCATTATGTGATTATTTTTACCCCAATTGGGGTTGATACTAGCCAAAGAATAATCTTTTTTTTTTTTTTTTTTTGTACGGATCATCTAACAACTCCACTTACAGATCATAAGCTTGTTATATAGATAATTTTTAGGAAGTGAATTTGGTAACCAAAAATGAGGGACAGGTTTGAAACTGCCGTCTTGCGATCATCTGTTCTCACAGATCCTCACCACGCAGGATTTCACCTGGTAAACACTCAATCATAAAAATATTCTTTTTGAATACATAAGTAACCTATCAATTATGTTATAGAGAATTCAATTATTAGTAACTAATGGAAAATGTAGATAAGGAAATACATGTATTCTGTATAGGTATAAAGAAATAAAATCAACACTCTTATAATTATTTTTGTATTTGTGTTTTTTATAGCCTCTTTTAACCAAAAAGGGGGAAAAGGTGAATGAAAACCTTAAGCATTATTCTTCTTTTTATTATTCTAATAATATAATACACCAACAATAATATGATGATTATAGCAATAATCATATGATGACAAAATTAATCCTATCCCTATTATCAGTACCATGAATGTCAGCCTGTAACTCCAAACAGAGCACCATCTTGACATCCAAAATACTATAGTTAATGGTTTAGCAAGTATTGGACAAACATGGCCAATAAAGGTATAAATATAAAGGGGAAAATCCTCAAATATAAATATACCAACCTTGTTTCAGCCTGTCACTCTAAACAGAGCACTACAATTACATCCAACATACCATAAGTAATGGTATTGGGAGTGTTGTAAAAAGATAGCTAATATAGGTATGAAAAAAGGAGAGAAACTTCCCAAATATAAATATACCAATCTTGTGAGCCTTAGAGGTAATTTCATATACCCAAAAGACCACAAATACAAAATTAACATATAAATATAAATAAAAGAAATTTATTTATATTATTAAAATAAAAATCAAAATATAAATATAAAATTATATTCAAAATCAAAAATTTAATTACGGTTTAAAAATAAAATTACATTAAATTTTGAAATTATAAAATTAGATTTATACTTGAAAAAATTAAGTAAAAATGAATTTTTAACAAAATTGTAAAAAAATAAATAAATTTGGAAAAAAGTTAAATAAAAATTATTATAACTTTTTATCCAATAAATAAACATATAGAAATTATTTCACCATTGGATTCCTCATAAAAAATCAGGTGGGGTCACCTCTGAGTGAAAATTTTGTAACTCAACTCTAAATAAGCTTAAATTAAGTTTTTAGTATTTTCTGTATGAAAATTGAAAATCCTCAAAACTTTAATTTAATTCACATGACATGTAGTGTTAATCACCAAAAATTGTGTTAAAATTGAGGTATTGTGTATATTTTAGAAGTTATGAGGAATTAAAGTATTTTCAATTGAATTCAATTGAAATGTCAAAATGTGCACGTGTATTACATAAGTGAACTTTGATTTACATGTGAGGTATCAATTATTACTGTATTTAACTGTACAACTCAATTGAATTACATATGTAAATTATAAATATAATACATGAGGAAGAATTAAAGGAAAAATAAATTGGAAATATTAGATTTGGGGGGGAAAGGAACTCTAGCTCTAAGGGGGAGCCAGACCCCCAAAATCCTTACTGACAGGCGTGTGGTGTCAAAATTCACGCAAAAGTTCATCACTTTTGGCCTGGAATTGAGTTACAGGGTCTGTGGACTCAATTGATGATGAGGCTTTGATACCAACTGGGGTAGTTTTAGCTGTTGCCAAGAGGGTAAAACTACCCTTAAGATAAAACAATCATAGTAAAAACAGTTTTAACTGGTTTCTATGTCTTTTACACACATTCTGACATTTTTTGAAGGCTCTAGACCAGGTATTGCTATAGTAATGGCTGATATAAGGGTCTAAAATGGCTTAACCCAACCCTTTTTGGTCTAAACCAGGGCTCAATGATGCCATAATTGGCTTTTCTGTTGTCAGACTATTTTCACGACTGAAAAGAGTAAATTTTACTTTTGGAGTAAGAAAATTGATGGCTATAAAAGAATGTCTTCTTTGCCCCACTTTTCTCTTCATGTTGGAATCTTTTCCTTTTATAATTAGTTTAAACATTGTTAAACCAATCAATAAAAGATTCCAACCACCTTTTTTAAATCATTTTAAACTTTTTAACCACGTGAAAAAATCATTATAATCATTGTTTGTAACTTTTATAATCATTTTTACTCCTGAACCACCCCAAAAGTGAACTAAAGCATCTTTCATCACTGTAAACTTTGTCACTTTGTTTCAAAATTCACTCTGGTCACTTTTGGGTGTGTTTTCTCTTTAATATTATTTTTGAAGACTCTGTTCTTTAATTAATTTATTGCAGTTCTTTGCTAAATTAATTCCAATTGAAATTGCTCTTGAAGAAATTTCTTTTGTAGCCTTAAATATCTCTTGTAGAGTATTTTTGGATAAATTTTTATTGTTGGTAAAACAATAAATCTTTATAATATTATTTTTTTATACTAATAAAGTTATAAACAATAAATTTGGCGTGTTTTCTCTTAAAAATAATATCTCTTACTATTTTTAATTGATTTTTACCTTATACAAATTTTGATGACAGGAAAAGTACTTGATTTTTAATCCAAGTTCCATATTCACACCTTACATTTGGGGGCCCAGCCGTGATATTTTACCTGTGTAATATTTTTTTACTCTTTTTAAATCTCTTTTTTTATATTGAAAACTTTAAAAAAATATAAAAAATACTTATAATTCAAAAAATCAATAAAAAAATAATTTTTTTAATATTATAAGTGAGGCTTATATTTTAATTTCTTTTTTGAAATATCCTTTTTTTACTTAATTAATTGGTTTTTTCATTGATTTTAGTGTCTGAAAACGTGGTAAGACAAGAAAACATTGAAACAGCCTCAACAGTAACCAGCATTATTCCTGCCAGTACTGTTAATTCTGATCATAATAGTACTTTTATTGTGACTCACAATATTCAACTAGAGCCAATTTCTTCTGAATTAGTCAACTTGAAAATAAGTAATACTCTTCAGAAAGCCAAAGATTTGGCCAATAGTAAGTTTTTTTGACGTAAAATTACTATTTTAAGCCTTTTTAACCATAATTATGCCTTCAACCAGATCAGGAGCCAGCTATAACCCCTCAAGCATCTCCCAGAAAGGTAATATACGTGATTATGGCAGAGGCCAATCAGGCACAGAAGGAAAAGGGTCAGTTGATGACTTCCAAACAACTAAAATGGGTCATTCTGAAGCTGATAATACCATTTTACCTTCAAAAAGAGCTGACACTGCCACAACAAGCCTCAGTGGACATATACAAAGCCAGCCACAGTGCATACAATAATGCACTTCAGTTCAAGGAGTACCAGATCCTTTCAGACCTGTGGAAGAATTGCATGAATTCTTACCTGACTGTGAGAAAACTCCTGGGCCATCCCAATACTTGCAAATTGCTCAATGGATGGCATCCATTGATGGAGAAGAAAAACATGATGCTTTTGACACTAGAATGGAGGAAAAACAACCCTCCACCACCAAAATCAGTGCCAAAAACATCCCCAGTGGCCAGCACCAGCAATTCCAACGTGAAAAAGCAGCCACAAACTCCAAACAAGGGCAAAGGGAAGGCACCAGCCCCAAACCCTTACAGCCAGGGCTACAGAATACCAAAGATTCAACAGGATGCCATGGAAAATGTATTTCAGATGGCCAGAACCATGATGGAATTACAAAAGAAGGAGGAAGCCAGATTAAAATATCAAAAATGATTTCTGATAATTTTGATTGTATTCCAGAGTTGTATAAAGCTATTTCTGACGTAAAAAGGCATCTTTCTGATAAAAATACATCAATTTGTGACAATCTTAAAAGAAATAACTTGAGTCTGAGCCAAATAAATGATACACTTAAATGCTTTGAAAGAGTTTTAAGAACAATCAAAACTTCCAATCATGATAATTCTTTTGGCATTAAGATAAATGAACAATCTGCCATTATTAAAGAATTAACAGACAAATATTCTAACTTCATTATTGATGACATAATTGAAACAAGAATAAAACAATCCATAAGCACTATCAAAGAGGATAATAAGAAAGCTCTTGATGATATTTCAAAATCATTTGCTGAAGTAACGACAAATATAGCTTCCCTGAAAAAGCATTTTGATACCTCAAGAGAGGAAATATCAAAATTAACAACAAAGTTAAAGGAAGTTATATCTGATAATACTAAACAAACAGAATTGTGGAATGAGCTAACATATAAAGAGGAGGATCATAAAAAGAATGTCATAAACTCTATACAAAACTTGCAACATGAATTAAGAAATTCACAAAGGTGTAACAACAGTAAAATGAATGATATTGAACAACTGCTAAACACTTTACCAAGAATGTCTACACCTCTGAATCAAAATTAAGATGCAATAATTCCCAATCCACAAGTATTGGATATTGAAAATTCACAGTTAAAAAATGAATTTTCTACTTCTTTTCATAACTTGGAACCATCAATGGGCCAAGCACTCTTGAAAGAAGTTCCAAAACTCAAAGAATGGCATCACTTCAGTGGTGAAGGAGAGTATGACCATATGGAATTCATTAGAGGCATTGACATGATCAAAAAGGATTTTGAATTACCAGAAATATTGGTAACAGCAAGATTTAACACCTTGTTTACCAAATCAGCTCACAGATGGTACATCAAAACAAGACAAGCACATGGACACCAGAGTTGGACTTGGTGGAAAACCCAAATCATCAACAAATGGGCAAATGCTGCTTGGAGGTTTAAAGTTGAAACAGCCTTTGAATCTGCCAAATTTAATGCTGATAAAGACAAAGCTTTACCATGGTTTTGCCAACAAAAAGACAGATTAACAGCATTATATCCTGATATGTCATAATTTATGATCCATAGAAAAATTCTGAGACAATGTGGAGGTGACTTAGAGCATGCTATAAAAAGAAGGACTACTGAAAAATCTTTAGCAGAGGATATTATCAATATATTAGAAGAAGTAACCACCAGAACCAAGATTGGTTCTAGTAGGATCAATCTCAAAACAAGGTTTAATACACCTTGGAAAGATTCTGTGGACAAAACCCCAAAGAAAATTCTAATAATATTAAGTATAAATCTGCAGATACAGTCAGAAAGTGCCATATTTGCCAAAGCACCACCCATTTAGCTAATACATGTCCAAAGAAGGGAAAAATCAATGAAATTGATATTCAAAAGGAACCTGATGTTGAAAAAGATTACATAATTGAAGACAATTCAGATGATAAGTCATCAATATTTTATGAATCTTCAAAAGATATAGAAAATATCAATGCCACTTTTGACATCATGGAATCTTATTCCCACTTGCCACAATTGAGCAATGGTCAACTTGACTTATCAAAAGTTCAAGATGAACAACTTATGAAAACAAAACCAAACAGGGGAAAAGGTTATACAGCTGGTAACTCCTGTAGAACAGAAGTGGTGATTGACAAAAAGCCCACCAAACTTTTGCTTTACCCAGGAGCCTTCTGCTCTTGTGTTGTAAAATCTTTTCTTAAGACTTTTGTACCAAATTTTGAAGACCAATTGTTACCAATTGATGGTATAAAATTCAACAGTGCAAGTAATCCAATGAAAGCATTAGGAATTTTTGAGAACAATGTCATATTCCCACACATAAATGGGAATTTAAGAATCACAGTTGAATTTGTTGTTATGGAAAATTGCTCTAGTACCCACTTTATATTGGGAAATGACTATTTAATCATGTATGGGATAGATTTGCATAACAACAAAGACAGATACTTTACTATTGGAGACAATAAGTGCCAAAAATTTGCCTTTTTGCCATTTAAAAGACAAATTACATTAAACAAAGTATCACCAGTCAACTTAGAGTTAGAGAAACTCAAGTCTGAACAGTTAAATGAGACTGAAATAAGCCTTCATCTGACTGATACACAAGAGAATGAACTTTCTTCCCTTTTGTATGACCACAGAGGAGCATTTGCTTCAGACAAAGAACCTCTAGGAGCAATTATTGGTCATGAATTTGACATCATTCTTAACATTGAGAGACCTTATCCACCACTCTTAAGAAGACCTGCATATCCATCAAGTCCAAAATCAAGAGAAGCTCTAGAAATTCATATCAAAGAACTTCTGGACCTTGGTGTAATAAGAAAAGTAGGCCACAATTAAGAATTAGAAATAACTACACCAGTCATAGTGGCATGGCATAATGGAAAATCCAGAATGGTTGGGGACTTTAGAGCTCTGAACACTTGCACTGTTCCAGACAGATACCCAATACCAAAAATCCAAATTTCCCTTACTCAAATATCTCAAGCAGTGTATATAAGCACTATGGATTCCCTTAAAGGATTCCATAAAAACGTGGTGACACCAAGAGCAAGAAAATACTTGAGAATTATTGTTCATTGTGGAGTGTATGAATACTTGAGGATGCCCTTTGGTATCAAAAATGCACCTTCACACTTCCAAAGAATGATGAATGAAATCTTCCCTGAAGAACTCTCAGAGGGATGGTTACTCATTTACATTGATGACATTATTGTCTGTTCCAAGACTTGGGAGGAGCACATGTACAGATTGTCCAGAGTTTTGACAAAAATTCTATAAGTAAACATGAAAATCTCCTTGAAGAAATGCCATTTTGGATTTAAAGAACTTAAGGCACTAGGACATGTTGTATCTGGTTTGTCCCTTGGAATTGACAAAAACAAAGTTGCAGCAGTATTGCTAAAACCCATGCCTCAGAACAAGAAGGAAATTCAGTCATTCTTAGGTTTTGCAGGATATTACAGGCAACACATTAAAGATTTTGCATCCATAGCAAGACCACTTTATAAATTGTGTGACAAAGACACAGTATTTGAAATGACTGTTGACAGAGTCAAAGCTTTTGAGTCTCTAAGAGAAGCCTTGACCACTGCTCCACTCTTATTGATTCCAGACTCTAAATTGCCTTTCAAACTGTATATTGAAGCATCAGGGGATGGACTAGGTGCTGCACTTCACCAAGTTCAGATCATCAATGATAAACCTGTAGAAGGACCCATATGTTTCATATCTGGGCAAATAAAACCAACTGAAGCCAGATAAGGGGTAAGTCAAATGGAATGTCTAAGCCTTGTCTGGGCCTTGGAGAAATTGAACTAATTCTTAGAGGGATGTGTTTTTGAGGTGATAACAGATTGTAAAGCTGTCAAATCACTTTTAAACATGAAAACACCCAACAGGCATACGCTCAGATGGCAAATAGCCATACAAGAATACAGAGGCAATATGACTATTGTTCATAAGGATGGGAATATTCATAAGAATGCAGATGGACTAAGCATATGTCCATTACCAAATAATATTGATAATCCTGCTTATGTTCCAGAAGAAGTTTCACCACAAATCCCAATAGAAGGAATAAGTGTTACAGACTTGAACACCACCTTCTTTGAAGAAGTCAGAAGTAGTTACACTCAAGATAAGAATTGTAGCATCTTATTCCAATTACTTAACAAAGACTGTAAAGACAACTCTCTAATACATGCCTTGGATGAAATATGGAAAACATCTTATGATGAAGGAAGATTTCACCTACTGGATGGTATAATATACCACAGGACCAAGCACACATGTGTCATGACAGTTGTGGACAGGTCATTAATCAATCTTGTACTGAAAGAATGCAATGATAGCCCCTTTTCAGGACATCTGTCTGAAGACAGAACAAGAGAGAAAGTAAATACCTGCATATGGTGGCCAATGTGGCAGAAAGATGTTTCAGAGTATTTCAAAACCTGTGACAGATGCCAAAAGGCAAATAAATCCACTGGAAAGAGACGGAGAAATATGATAAAAATCCAAGAACCAAGCAGACCTTGGAAAATTGTCCATATGGATTGGGTAACTGGCCTACCACCAGGAGGTGACAGAAGTTATAATGCTTGCCTAGTAATTGTGGACAGATTCAGTAAAACTCCAATCTTTTTACCATGTCACAAGGATGATACAGCCATGGATACAGCTCTTCTGATATGGAATAGAGTAGTGTCATGGACTGGGATATTTACAAATATCATTAGTGATAGGGATCCCAAAGTCACTTCAGCACTATGGACAAATATTCACCAATTATTTGGCACTAAACTGTCTTTCTCTACAGCCTACCACCCACAAACTGATGGCCTGGCTGAAAGGATGATCCAAACCTTAGAGGACATGGTGAGAAAGGTTTGTGCATATGGCCTTGAATTCAAAGATTGTGATGGATTTACCCATGATTGGTGTACTCTGCTACCAGCACTGGAATTAGCATATAAAACATCAATCCATACCAGTACCAATCAAACTCCTGCTATTCTAGAAAAAGGATGGAACCCCAAATTACCCCAAGATTCCCTGAGGAAAGATTTAATTGAAATAAATCCCACAGCTGTCAGCTTCAAAGGAATGCTAGACAAAGCTAGAAGGCATGCAGTAAGGTGCATGGAAGACTCTTTTGTATATGCTAAAGACAAATGGGATAAATCACATGCAACTCCAGATTTCAAGGTGGGGGACCTAGTTCTTGTATCCACAACTAACTTCAATAACATCAAAGGATGTAAAAAGTTGAAAGACTCCTTTGCAGGACTTTTTGTGATTAAGGCCCTCCATGGAGAAAAAGCTGTTGAAGTAGAGTTATCTGAAGAACTTAGCAATAAGCATCCTACATTTCCAGTGAGCTTGATAAAGCCATATAAATCTAGTGATGCTGAGAAATTTCCCTTGAGGAATAAGATTCCCCAAGTTATACCTCCTATTGAGACATCTGGTACTAAGAAAATTAAGAACCAAAAAAGTAAGGGAATACCTTGTTAGGTACAGTGACCCAACTTGTGAAGATGAATGGTTAGAAGAAAAAGATATAACAGAAGCTACCAAACTCCTCAGGAGATTCAGACACACTAGAAATACCAATATTACAAAGTAATATTATTTTTTAGGGGGAGGGAATGTGAGCCTTAGAGGTAATTTCATATACCCAAAAGACCACAAATACAAAATTAACATATAAATATAAATAAAATAAATTTATTTATATTATTAAAATAAAAATATAAATATAAATATAAAATTATATTCAAAATTAAAAATTTAATTACAATTTAAAAATAAAAATACATTAAATTTTGAAATGATAAAATTACATTTATACTTGAAAAAATTAAGTAAAAATGAATTTTTAACAAAATTGTAAAAAAATAAATAAATTTGGAAAAAAGTTAAATAAAAATTATTATAACCTTTTATCCAATAAATAAATATATAAAAATTATTTCACCATTGGATTCCTCATAAAAAATCAGGTGGGGTCAGCTCTGAGTGAAAATTTTGTAACTCAACTCTAAATAAGCTTAAATTAAGTTTTTAGTATTTTCTGTATGAAAATTGAAAATACCCAAAACTTTAATTTAATTCACATCACATGTAGTATTAATCACCAAAAATTGTGTTAAAATTGAGGTGTTGTGTATATTTTAGAAGTTATGAGGAATTAAAGTATTTTCAATTGAATTCAATTGAAATGTCAAAATGTGCGCGTGTATTACATAAGTGAACTTTGATTTACATATGAGGTATCAATTATTACTGTATTTAACTGTACAACTCAATTGAATTACATATGTAAATTATAAATATAATACATGATTAAGAATTAAAGGAAAAATAAATTGGAAAGATTAAATTTGGGGGGGAAAAGGAACTCCAGCTCTAAGGGGGAGCTAGACCCCCAAAATCCTTGCTGACAGGCGTGTGGTGTCAAAATTCATGCAAAAGTTCATCACTTTTGGCCTGGAATTGAGTTACAGGGTCTGTGGACTCAATTGATGATGAGGTTTTGATACCAACTGGGGTAGTTTTAGCTGTTGCCAAGAGGGTAAAACTACCCTTAAGATAAAACAATCATAGTAAAAACAGTTTTAACTGGTTTCTACGTCTTTTACACACATTTTGAAATTTTTTGAACGCTCTAGACCAGGTATTGCTATAGTAATGGCTGATATAAGGGTCTAAAATGGCTTAAACCAGCCCTTTTTGGTCTAAACCAGGGTTCAATGATGCCATAATTGGCTTTTCTGTTGTCAGACTGTTTTTCACGACTGACAAGAGTAAATTTCACTTTTGGAGTAAGAAAATTGATGGCTATAAAAGAATGTCTTCTTTGCCCCACTTTTCTCTTCATGTTAGAATCTTTTCCTTTTATAATTAGTTTAAACATTGTTAAACCAATGAATAAAAGATTCCAACCACCTTTTTTAAATCATTTTAAACCTTTTAACCACGTGAAAAAATCATTATAATCATTGTTTGTAACTTTTATAATCATTTTTACCCCTGAACCACCCCAAAAGTGAATTAAAGCATCTTTCATCACTGTAAACTTTGTCACTTTGTTTCCAAATTCACTCTGGTCACTTTTGGGCGTGCTTTCTCTTTAATATTCTTGTTAAAGACTCTGTTCTTTAGTTAATTTCTTGCAGTTCTTTGCTCAATTAATTCCAATTGAAATTGCTCTTGAAGAAATTTCTTTTGTAGCCTTAAATATCTCTTGTAGAGTATTTTTGGATAAATTTTTATTGTTGGTAAAACAATAAATCTTCATAATATTATTGTTTTATACTAATAAAGTTATAAACAATAAATTTGGCGTGTTTTCTCTTAAAAAAAATATTTCTCACTATTTTTAATTGATTTTTACCTTATACAAATTTTGAGGACAGGAAAAGTACTTGATTTTTAATCAAAGTTTCATATCCACACCTTACAAATCTTAACCAAATAGGATAAGGAAGGATAAAAATATTTCCTGTCAAAGATAAGACTAGATAAGCAAAAACACTTATTTTCACCTCTTATATAACCTATTCATACTTAATGCAAGCCACACCAAAATAGTTATTTTCTTGAACCTCTCAAGGAGAGCTATCTAATTTTACCATTAATTCATCTGTAGCATTTCTACTTCAGATAATACCATTAGTCTGCTTTTATTCACAATTAACACCTCAAAACTCAAAGAGGGCTTGTACAAAACTTGACAAAAGTACAACCAAATTAAACTTCTGAGTGAGAGATTAGATTTGAGCTACCACTTACCCCTGTACCTTTAAGACTGGCAGAGAGCTCTTGAATCAAAGGTATAACAAACCAAATACAGGTTTTCTGAAAACAACAAGATAAAGAACCCCCTGTCTCTTTGCCCTAGGTTCATACAGCTGTACAGTGAAGTATAAAAAGCTCTAGAGCGCATCAATCCCTGAAAGTTCATATCATACAAATTCTGATATCTTCTGAAGTGACTGAGATATCTGGCTTGGAAGTTTATCAAGCCATATACCTATGTACAAAAATACATCAAAAACTAGAAACCCTTATAACTTTTGCAATTCTTGAGAAGGGTGGGCACGAATCATACCAAGTTCAAGAGCCTATCAAGCGCTTAAATCCCATTCTCTTGGACTCTGTAAATCTCAAAAATTAACTGAGATGTCTGGATTAGAGGTTTTTTGGCCAATACTGTTCTGTACTGAACCTGTACCAACCAGTACTGGCTTGATACTTAGAAAAATGGTTTCTTAAAGCTTAAGCCCGCCCAGAATGACTAACATTAGTCATCCAAACACTCTGGAAACGTCATCAAAGCTCTTTAATTGCCTATTAAGAGTTTTTCCACCCTGTATTGATCAAAAATGATCATTTGTGGTCCCAAAACCACAATTCTGACTATTATGATAATGTCAGAATTGATGGTACAGAACCAGAATCCGGCCTCCAGAGTAAAACATCTCACTATGAAGACGTGTTAAGAGCTTACCAGCCCCAAAAGAGATAAAAGTATGCCTTTTCTCACTGTAAAAGGACATCATTATCATTAATTAGTATCCTTATGTAGTAAAATGGTCTTCTACCAGTAGTTCTGTTAGGAGTATGTTGATTTAATCAGATTTATTGATTATTTTAGTGATTCTCACAGTGTATTGATAGTATTTGATTTCAACTAAGGTTCTCAGTAGACTTATCACCACTGTTATCATAAAATAGTCGAAGATCTTAATATTTTTCTGGTGTCATAGTCATAGTGCTAGCTTGTATCTACTGTTTTTGAGCTACTGAATAGACCCACCCTGACAATGATTAATATCATCATTATGATTATTATTAATTTTTCAGCAATAATGATAAAAGAGGGAAAATCTTAAAAAAGGATATAATAGATTTAACTCATATGAAAAAAACCCTTTTGTCAGCACAGAAAAAATAACAATACTCTTATGTATTTTAATTATTTTTTTAGAAACTATGATAAAGATACACCAAAAAAATCAAAAAAAATATCAGCTTAATAAATCTTAACCTTTTCATTTTTCTTTTTCATATTCCAAGCTATTTCAAGGGGTGTAAAACCCCCTAAACCCCTTGGTTCCCCCCCAAGATCTCCAATCACCCAAAAACACTTCTGGGTGATCAGAGATCCTCTAGGGGACCTCCCAGGATCTTTAGCGGGATTTACACTCTCTGTAAGATATTTTTGGTCAAGAAGACTGATTCTTTATCCTAGTTGAATTTAGAAACATAAACGTTTTATTAATTATTTATTAATGTATTATTATTTTGACATTTTTTCCAATTTTTATCATAAGCAGCTAAAAAATATTTTAAAATTTCCATATTGATATTATTATTTTCTTCCTTTTAAAAAAATATAAATTGAAAAACCATCACCTTGAAAACGTTTTTCAATGAAATCCCAGAAATACATGTAAGCTCCATTACAATCACTGCTCTTAATTATTTTGATTTTTCATGAATAATCCATAAGAATACATTATTTTAAATACCTTTACAAATTAAATATGGAGCGTTCAACTGTATTTTGCACATTATGTATGCACTATTGGGTTACAAGAAGCTTACAGAAGCATGAATAATGAAGTTTGTTTTTTTGAAATATTTTGACTTCACTTATGAAAGAGAATCACAAAGAGTCAACTTGAAAGGATTAGAATACTGAAGAATATTGAAAACCCGAGAGTTTCATTGAATGCTTCTGTATGAGATTGGTATTTAGTTTGTCTAGCTGCTTAAAGATGTGGCTTGGACTATAACCTAATCTTTTTTATTTTGGGTAAAGGTTACACTATTGTAAAAAGCAGGTTTGAAGCAGGTTTTTTCAGCCTGTGACTCAAATTCAGAGCACAAGCATGAAAGCAAGATTCCATAAGACAATGGTAGAGAGAAACTCCCACTAGAAAGCTCCCTGAGCCGAAATAACTCACAAATGAATAAAAAAGAAATATGAAAGTCACCTCTTTCTGTATATATAACTCCCATAACCATAGGAAATGGAATGACAAAGTTATTCCAGCTCAAAACAAAAACTGAGCAGAAACTTCATTTTTCACCTCTCATATTGAATTTAAACAAGCTCTCAGTCAGGGATATCAAATAGGACTATTCCAATGAAGCTAAAATCACAACTACAGAGCTTATGGCCAAATATAGGAAAAACAAGGGTGAACATAATATCCACCTTTCATCCAGCTTCTACAGATTTAGTGTGAGATACCCAAAATGGAATGTTTTTAGGAAGAGAAGATTCTGAGCTCTGTGATGTTAATCTACATATTCCTATATAACCTCTAGAAAAAGTTTCATTAAACATAATAAATTAATACAGGCTTTCTCCAGAACCCAAATTCTAATAATGAAATTTGAAACCTGAAACACTTTTCCATGATTAGTTTTTTTTTATCCCAAATTACTAAATACTGTGTAGAACTAATTAAGGGCTACAAAATGAACCATTTAAGCCCTGCATCTTTACAGCTGACAATTTTATGGCAGTTTTATGGTCAAAATCCCACAATATTGGATAAAAGACAATACTGAGGGATACTATCCAATAACTGTGAATATGAGGTGTTGAAATGACAAAAAGTCTTGTTTATACTTAAATACCTCATAGTAGGACTAATATGGGGTCCACTGATGTGTGCTTTACAGCTTTCTATGCTATTGGCCTGCCAGAACAAGCCTGTGGGGACCCTGTATTTGTGAAAAGTGACCAGATATGATTTCAAATCCACATCTGAACATAATAAACTGCCTAAAGCACTGCGTAAGCCACAAACATACCCTTGAGAGTGAAAAATCTACACTCTTTCTACAGGGTTTGGACCAGAGGTCCCTCTACCCACTTTTAAGGATAAAAAGGGACCTTTCTCTTCCCAAAAGAGGAATAACAATTCTACTGTTGCATTTGTACATAGTGAGATTTTTTACCAGAAATTATACTCTTGAAAAATAACTATATTAAACCATAGTTTTAGCTATTGTAGTCATTATTATAATAACTCAATTGATAATGATTTAACGTTGAAATTTCTTTAATGCTCATCACCACCATATTGGTATATTAAAGCCCAAAAGCACTATAGTTATTCTTTTAAAGCTTATTTCTACATCTAAAAGTCATATTTAAAGCTTGAAACTACCACTTTATTGCTTCATCATAGACTCAGCCTGACAGGTTACCTCTAGGTTTGACCAAGGTTAAGATTGATAGAAGCATATATGGTCAGGCTGAGTCTATGATAAGGTGATTATAAATGTATTTACAACTTGAAAAATTCTAAAAAATATTCCAATAATGATTTTCAGGGCTCTACCATTGAGGAATAGTAGTGGTGAGCACTGTTGAAAGCCCTGGGTGCATATTTATCAATTGTATTATTAAAATAAATACTACAATAGCTATTATTATTGTCATGCCTGATTCTTTTGAAAGAGGATAGCTCTTTGTAAACAGTTGAACTACATAGGAACTCAAGAGAAGGATGGGAATTCCTCTTTTGGGCAGAGAAAGGTCCCATTTTATCCTGAAAATGGGTGAAAAGGTCCTCTAGACGATTTCATGTAGAGAGATTGAAGATTTTTTACTTAAAAGGACTGGCTTGTGGCTTTAATAAGGCCTTTAAAGCCTTTATTGGGATAATATGTGGGTTTAAAACCACATCTGGGAAGCTTTCACTAATACAGGGTGAAAATTTTCATCTGGGGACCACACAGCCCTCTTCTGACATGTATAACATGTAGAATGCTCTACAGAACCTGTATGGGACCCCAGTATTGAAAAAACTTTGATTTGATTGAGGATAAGCAGGCTCTTTCATCCAATTGACACCTCATATTCAAAGAAATGAGGAAGTATCCCACAGCAAAGAAGTTTTGGCCCAACTGTGGGATTTTTAACCTTAAAACTGCCATAGCTTTGCCATTTTTCAAGATGGTGAGCTTAAAACTGGTTAATTTTGTAGCGCTGGATGGGGCCTACACAATGGTACCTTATTTGGTATGGGTAGCATTAAATATTGCAAATTTATTCCATGTTCCATTCCCATTATCCAAATATGGAATTTGTTTTCTCCCTAAATTTGGTTTGGGATGATTTATGGTGAGCTAGATGGCACCATTACATATTCCTTATTGTGCTCTTTCCAAAATTACCCCAATTTAGGTATCTCACACTAAAGCTGTATAAGCTAGATGGGAGGTGAATATTTCATTAATTTTGATTTGGCTTTAATTTGGCCATAACCTCTGTGGTTTTGATTCTAGCTTAGTATGGCTAGTACCATTAAATAGCCCTGACTGAGAGCTTCAATTTAAACGCCCATTTGATGTGGTTGAGCCTCTTTCTCTGGATTTTAGATTGGAGCTCAAAATTAAGTTTTAAGCTCAGCAACTTCTTTGAGAGTTAATAACTTTCTTATCCTTTATCCTATGAATATGAGACTTGTATATTTGGAAAGAGGTGAGTTTCCTCTTTGGTTTGATACCTTTTGAGATGGTTTGTCTTGGCACCATTATTTGGCATTATTTTACTCTACCATTGGTTTATGGTATTTTGTCTGTCATGATTGTGCTCTGGTTTTGAGTCACAGGCTGACATAATAATTATGCAATTAATAATTTATTAATCCAAATTATGTTATTATTCACTTTCCACTGGAATAACTCAAAGAATAAATTTCAAGTCTGTGATGACAAAAGGCCAATAGTTAGACAATAGAATTATATTCCACATCACTCAATAGTATATTTTCTCAAACATTATTTGTAACAAAAATACTTTTTTAATATTCTAGAGATTCTTTATAAGGGATAAGTCCCAAAACAGACAAAATGAAACTATTTATGGCAATATTAAATCAAAAAACAGTAAAATAAGGTCTATAATATGATTTTTATAGCAAAAATTGATGAATGTCATGCCCAGGCCCCCAAATGTAAGGTTTGGCTAGGAAACTCATGATAATATCAACAAATATCAAAATTACTATTACAATATTCAGTAGAAAACATATTATAGTTATTACAAATAATTCATTATTATTAAATAATTTAATGATAAAGAAATCTTAATAACTATAATAAATTATAATTATTGTATTATTATTATAGTCACTGACAGTTAAAATCATAAGAAATATGAAAGCTCTTGATGAGAAAATTATATGTGTAAAATAATAATATTAAACCACTTATAGATAATCTAAAAATTATTTAAAAGGAAATATCATACACACTGTGTGGAGATAAATCCTATAGAGAAAATTTATATAAAAATCCAATCCTAGATAAAAAGATATAGAAATTCAGAGAAAACCTGCTGGCAATATTTACTTGAAACAATAATTCAAACAACAGCAATGATAATATTAAATAGTTTTTCTAAGTTGAATAAATACCAAGCATAAAATTTTTAAAGGAATAAAACAACTGTTCAATGATAAAATATGATTTTAAGAGTTTTTAGAGGAAAATTGTGTATTTAAGATGTATTTTAAGATAAAAAGTTTAAATCATGAAATTTTTTTTTTGTTATTACAACAATATAATCTTAATTCTATGATTTTAATGGTTTATTTATTATTCATCAAGAGTAAAATGTCTTAAGAATTTCTTGAATAATATAAGAGCTTATACTTAATAAACTATCACCTGTGTCATATGTCTAATTGATTGAATTATTGATGATGGACAAAGACAGTGGTTTAAAGGCTCTTTCTATCACTTCAGAGAATCTCACATCATTAATTATAGATATAGAGGAAGTTCTCAGGAAAAAACTGAAAAACCATGCTTAAAAATTAAGGTTCTTAACTTTGGGTAACTTATTTTTGATTCCAATTCAAAGTTGCCAGTGTTACACTTAACTCAAAGTACCTTTAATCTTCTTTTGGGTTGATCATTTTAGGTTTAAAGATAAAATCATTTTAGTTGTATTAAACTTCATCACATGAACAACTTAAAAATGAATTTTCAAGTTGAAATCCCTTAAACTGGACTTTAAGTTAATTTTCTTTAAGAATAATAAAAAAGCTAATTTCAAGCGTAATTACCAATTGATCCTGTTTCAAAAATATACTCAAAATTTGATGTATAAAACAATGAAGTTGAATTTCAACCTTTGTGTAGTCTTCAAGAAAATCCATTAGGAATTGTATTTTGAATGAATTTTTGAGCATATTGCTATTTTTCCATGTAAAATATCAATACACATCAAACCTTGACTTTTAATCATGTTTTAGCACTTATAAATTTAATTTTTAACCTTATTTAAGCCTTTACAGATCCCAAAACCTTGATTAAAAGTCTCCATATGGGGACTTACCATTTTTCAGCTTGTAATTCCTGTCCAAATTGGTGATAAGCAGGTTCATACTTTAATAATTAATCAAAGTCTAATATTCAATCTTAAATAAGGTTGAAAATCCCCCAATACAGGTGGAAAACCTTAGTTGAGTCCTTGCAGATTCCAAAAGCTGGGTACTCTGGCTCTATTTGGCTTTTTTTCCTTTTCCCCACCTTAGTGTGCCACCTTTGCCCTTTTATTTATTTAAAGACATACAATGGCTTTAAGCCACTTTGAATTGAGCTCATGAAATATTTAAAGCCTGTATCACAAATTCTTAGCCAATTCAGTAAATACACAACACCTTAATTTTAACTAAATTCTTGTAAGTTTTCATCAACCTCATTCAATTTCAAATTTAAAGTTAATATTCAAAATTCAAAAATTTTAATAAATTTGGTAAAAATTTATATTTTTGCTGTGGGATTCTTAACCCTTTCAATGACATAAGAAATAGCCATTTTTGGTTATAACACCCTATGGGTCTACCCTACATTACTTTTGGTGTAAAATCAAAAAATGACATAATAATGCTAACTTTGTTTATCAAATATAGAGTTATACTTATTTTTGCTATTTTTGGTTTTTCACTCATTTTATAAGTCTGTTTAAAACAAAATCAACTGTATAAAAAGTTATTTTTGGACTTATGGGTATGTCATACATACCTCACAGGCTCACAATATTAGTATAACATGCTTTTAGACTCAAACCCTAGCTTGATACTAAATATGTATTACTCCCAATTTGCATTGATTCAGGTAATTACTCAACTGCAAAGACCAATGAAAAAACAAATTTTTTAACAATAATTTATTTGAAAAAATTGAGAATAGTCTATGTCTTTTTGAATATTAATGAGGACCATCATGGTTTTTGGAAGGGTCAAAGGTGGTACTAAAAAAAGTAAAAGGGGAAAAATAAATGGCCAGCTATTCACACTGAAGAAAATCCACATTACAGAATTATCTGAGTGGAATGGTGCATTCATGGTCACTGTAACATCAGCACAATACTGTGGCTGTAGTGTCAGCCCTTTGCTTAGTTTGGGATTTGGCAAGGAGGACCTCTGGATTTGAGGACTTGAATTGGAAATTTCTTGTGTTCAAGCCACATCATGGACAAATTCAAAATTTAGAGTTTTGGGAAAGTGGAATTTTGGGAAGTTTTGGGTAGTTTTAGGAACTTTCAAGAATAATATAGGTAATTCCAGGAAAAGGTGAAACCTGACCCACAAGTTAGCCTTTAAAGATTAGAGAACTATGATACAGTAAATCACCTTACTGCGGAGTAATAGATATAGATAAGGGCTCCAGGGCCCAAATTAAGGTTTGGTTGTATTTCACAGCCACAAGTCACAAGTATGGAATGTTAACAGATTCAATTAAAATTGATAGATGTCATTGTTCAGAACCATGTGATGTCAATGTATAAAGTGGATTTTAGCAGTTCAAGCTGTGATAATTCTAGACTTCTGTCATTTCATGACACATTTCCCCTGAAAATTCAAAATTAAAGTTTAAACCTCTTTGCACAGCCACCAGAGGCTGATAATTTTCAAGTACCCTGCATTTTCACTCTCATGAAGAGCCCCAATGGGTATGAATAGAGGCCCTCTATCCCACTTTTTTCTTTTTCCCAATCCATAAATTATAGCTCAAATTTACATTTTCAGATCCCTCCTCTAGGAGTGTATACTAGAAATTTTATTTTGATAAATTAAGCCCACTAACAGAGGTTTGTTTTTGACAGATGTCATCCTGTGACTCAAAACTGGAACACAAGCATGATAGCACAATACCATAGCCCAATGAAAGAGCAAAATTCCCACTAGGAAGTGACCATGGCAAAAATAGCTCACAAAGACATACAAAAAAGGAGGAAATTCACCTCTTTTTAAATATACAGCTCCCAGAACCATAGGACAAGCAATGAAAGATTTATTCCAGCTCAAAACAATTACAGATCATAAAGCTTATTTTTCACCTCTCATCTAAAATCTAGATAAAGATTCAGAACTCAATCAAAGGGGTGTTCAAATTGAAGCTCTCAGTGAGTGCTATCCAATGGTACTAGCCAAATTAATCTAGCATCAAAATACCAGAAGCTATGGCTAAATATAACCCAAATAAGGGTGAACAAAATATTCTCCTCTAATCTAACTTCTACAGTTTTAGTGCGAGATACCCAAAGGAGAGTCTTTGAGCAAATAGCATACTCTGATCCTTTCAATCCTACCCTCAATGATCCTGTACTACCTCTATAGCAAATTTTATTGAGGATAATAACTTAATACAGCTTCTATCAAAAACCCAGAATACAACAAGGGAATTTGAAACCTGTATAGAATTTCCATCCTTGATTTTGGTCATACCAAATCTGTAACCATTTTTTAGACCTCATCAATGGATAAAAAATGAACCACTTTTCAGCCTCTGCTTTCAAAGCATACATAGTTATGGAAGTTTTAAGGTCAAAATACCACAATATTGGAAAAAAACAATATTGTGAGATACTATCCCATAACTATGAATATTAGGTGTCAAATCTACATAAAATCCTTTTTATACTCCAGTACCTTGTACTATGAAAGATATGGGCTCCATTGATGCATTTTGTACATATTTCTACATGTCTGGCTGGTCAGAACCATGTATTGGGTAAAAGTGAACAGATGTGGTTCTAAAACCACATCTGAGCCCAATAAAGTGCATACAGGTATGTGTAGACCACAAGCCCACCCTTAAGAGGGAAGAATATTCATCCTCTCAATGTAGTAAGTACCAGAGGCCCCCCCCCCACTTTTCATGATAAAAAGGCACCTTCCTCTTCCCAAAAGTGGAATCCCCATCTTGCTTTTGATTTCCAATATAGTAAAATTGTTACCAAACAATTATACTCCTGCAAAAACAATCAGTTATACCTAGAAGTCTTATAGGTATTTTAGTGCTTATTATAGTTATTCAATTGATAACCACGGCACCCAGGGCTTTCAGAAATGCTCACCACCACTATAAACTCATAGCAAAGCCTCACCCCCATTATAACCAGCAATTTCTATTCCTATTATTGGTGTCAAATTCATAGTTAAATCTGTAAAATACTTTTTGATACCTTCATTGTAGAATCAGCCTAAAAACAGATAACAAGAGAATCAATATTTCAAAAATACTTTACTTCATCCATCACTATCAGGAAGACAAGAAGCTTTTTCAATTACTTATGATCTTAAATCTTGAAGCTCATGAGCGAGATGTCTTGGGAGTCGAGTGTTTAAATCTTAAGTGAAGTTTTTTGAGATGTCTAAACAAAAGCAATAACCAAAAAAGTAATATTGTTAGGCTTCAAGATAAAACCCTTTCATTTTAAATTAGGTTTGAGCTAGTATTTGTTGTAAACTTCTTCAAAGAGAGTAATTTTTCCTGTTTTGAAAAAAACTTGCCCAACTGGAGTAATTTTACTAGCTATCAAAGAAAGGTGGATGTGTATTTTTTAGCTCATACCTAATAAATCATCATCAAGGAAAAGAAAAAGAACAAAATCAAATCAAATAATGTAGTATCTAGTTTAAATTGGTATTTAATTTATATAACTTGGACAAAATCATACAATTTATCATTACAAAAGAACACCACAAACACTTAATTACATATATTATACCTTTTTATTAACAACTATTACCCTAGTAGCCTATCCACAACACCAAAAAGGGCTTTAAATATTTTTTCATCCTCTTAAGTTTGGTACTTTATCAAATCAAAGATTACTTTCAATTTATTTGTGATTTTTAATGGAAAATAATCAAGAGAAGAGGTTTTTTAGTTTTTGTATTTTGAAGAATTTTTTTGGTTATTCTTATATCAGTTTTCTATATGATTTTTGGATATTTTGGTACAATTATTTTGTGGAATCCAATCAGCCATCTTTAGGTTTTAAGAGGAATTTATGTGTGAAGGTTCTTAATTACAATTTTTTTTTAGTATAGTAAATTCAGATTGGATATTTTTTAGTGAAATACTTTCTTATCAAGCCACTATGAGTAAAGAAATAGGTTGGTTAACTCAGAAAAGATATCTAAGCATATTAGAAAGGGCCGGCTAGCTTATTCTAGCATTCAAGCAGACTAAGGGTCACAAGTCCCAAATATTAATCTAAAACTGTTTAATTTTCTTTTTTCCATTCAGGTTCTGCCTCAATTTATTCCACATGCAGAGGAGTTTTCACATCCAGTGTCCCAACAGTGGAATGTTAGATGGAAATATCCTTAGAATCTCTTCAACTTGATCTCAAAAACAATAAAGTTAAGAATATAAATACCTTTATGAAAACCAGAATTAATTAAGCAGAAATATAAAAAACAAGGATAATCAACATCATCAAAGGGATAATCTGAATCTTATCACTACTATTACTCAAGAGAAGGAGAAAAACCACCAGATCAAGAATAGAATAGGCATTATGGCAAGCTAATTGCTACCCCAAGAGCAGAAGAGAAGGGAAAGGAAAGGATTTGAAGATTTCATTTCAATTTTATAAAAAATAGAAGTTTCAAAAATAAAGTGTAAGATTTGGAGGGAGTATTTTGAAAGTATAAAGCATGGATCAGTCAAAATCAAAACTACCACCATTACCCAAATATACTGTAGAAGAATAAGATAATGAGGAAAGTGAAGAAGAGACTCAATATGAAAGCTTCCAAAACTCTTCAAGTCAATTTAAGATTCTCCTTAAAGTCTCAAAGAAGAAAAAAGGTAAAGAAGGGAATTGACATCTTACACACCAGTATCCAGTCCTAGTGAACCTACCAATCCTAGGCATATTAACCTGAATAATCTCTAATATTTCCAATACCAGGACCTAGAGTACCATATACTTCAGAAACACAGCCAATATCAAATTCTTGAAAAGGTTTTCAAGTAGCTACACAAAGAAATCCTATTCCACTACATAAAGAAATAACAAGAGAAGATAGGCCTGTGGTAAAGATAAGAGCCACATATTACAACCTAAATTGCTGTGGAAATGAAGTTGAAAATTTTATCAAAAGAGCACAATCTGAAGCAGACATTGAAGGAACCAGTGGAAAATATATCTAAAGACAAATTGTATTAATATCAGAAGCAGAAGATGTTAAAGTAAAATCGAATCAATTCAAAGATATTAAGAAAGAGACTGGATTAATCTGAAAAAAGAACTGAAAACAAAATGGCAAATAATGGGCCCTGAAAGAAGCTACAGGCCAGAAACTTTGAATAAACTTTCCACTAATATGAAAATGGAAGGAGGAATCAGTAATCTTGTGGATTAAAAGAAATTTATTGGAGAATATGAAAAATGTTAAATAAATTTGGAAATATGGATATATCAGGAGTGAAGGAGAGAATCATGAACAGTTTTATGCAAGCCTTTGTTTGGATATTTGGACTTCAGTAATCAAGGAAAGAGAAGAGAGAGGGATATGGTGAAAGCTAGAGGTGGAGGATATACTTTTCACACCATGAAAATATAAAACCAATATGTGAAGAAATTGGAAACAGTTCTCATATCCAGGAATAGGAGTTAGAGTGCCTCAAGCAAAGAAGGTATTGATCAAGCAAAATTTGATAAATTAAAAGAAAAGAAGGAAAGATTCAAATATGAGACATTATGAGTGGCATTTTTTCAGCAAAAAGATCTCAAGAAAAAGCTCAAGGAAAAGAGAAAATTCCAGAGGCTTCAAAACAATGAATAAAAAGAAGACTTATATATATCCTTAGATTATTGTGAGCCTTAGAGGTAATTTCATATACCCAAAAGACCACAAATACAAAAATAACATATTAATATAAATAAAATTTATATTATTAAAATAAAAATCAAAATATAAATATAAAATTATATTAAAAATAAAAAATTAATTACAATTTAAAAATAAAAATACATTAAATTTTGTAAGTATAAAATTACATTTATACTTGAAAAAATTAAATAAAAATGAAATTTTAAGAAAATTGTGAAAAAATAAATAAAATTGGAAAAAAGTTAAATAAAAATTATTATAACTTTTTATCCAATAAATAAACATATAAAAATTATTTCACCATTGGATTCCTCATAAAAAATCAGGTGGGGTCACCTCTGAGTGAAATTCTTGTAACTCAACTCTAAATAAGCTTAAATTAAGTTTTTAGTATTTTCAATACAAAAGTTGAGAATCCTCAAAACCTTATGTTAATTCACACCACATGTGGTGTTAACCATCAATTTTTGTGTTAAAATTGAGGTGTTGTGCTTAGTTTAGAAGTTATGAGCAATTGAAATATTTTCAATTGAATTCAATTGAAATGTCAAAATGTGTGCATGTATTACATAAGTGAACTTTGATTTACATATGAGGTGTCAATTATTACTGTATTGTACTGTACAATTGAATTGAATTACATATGTAAATTATAAGTATAATACATGATGAGGAATTAAAGGAAAAATAAATTGGAAAGATTAAATTTGGGGGGGGAAAGGAACTCCAGCTCTAAGGGGGAGCTAGACCCCCAAAATCCTTGCTGATAGGCGTGGTATGTCAAAATTCACGCAAAAGTTCATCACTTTTGGCCTGGAATTGAGTTACAGGGTCTGTGGCCTCAATTGATGATGAGGTTTTGATACCAACTGGGGTAGTTTTAGCTGTTGCCAAGAGGGTAAAACTACCCTTAAGATAAAACAATCATAGTAAAAACAGTTTTAACTGGTTTCTACGCTTCTGACACACATTCTGACGTGTTTTGAAGGCTCTAGGCCTGGTATTGCTATAGTAATGGCTGATTTAAGGGTCTAAAATGGCTAAAAATGGCTTAAACCAGCCCTTTTTGGTCTAAACCAGGGTTCAATGATGCCATAATTGGCTTTTCTGTTGTCAGACTGTTTTTCACGACTGACAAGAGTAAATTTTACTTTTGGAGTAAGAGAATTGATGGCTATAAAAGAATGTCTTCTTTGCCCCACTTTTCTCTTCATGTTAGAATCTTTTCCTTTTATAATTAGTTTAAACATTGTTAAACCAATCAATAAGAGATTCCAACCACCTTTCTTAAATCATTTTAAACCTTTTAACCACGTGAAAAAATCATTATAATCATTTTTTGTAACTCTTATAATCCTTTTTACCCCTGAACCACCCCAAAAGTGAATTAAAGCATCTTTCATCACTGTAAACTTTGTCACTTTGTTTCAAAATTCACTCTGGTCACTTTTGGGTGTGTTTTCTATTTAATATTCTTTTTAAAGACTCTTTTCTTTAATTAATTGCTTGCAGTTCTTTGCTCAATTAATTCCAATTGAAATTGCTCTTGAAGAAATTTCTTTTGTAGCCTTAAAATATCTCTTGTAGAGTATTTTTTGGATAAATATTTATTGTTGGTAAAACAATAAATTTTTATAATATTATTGTTTTATACTAATAAAGCTATAAACAATAGAATAGGCGTGTTTTCTCTTAAAAATAATATTCTTTACTATTTTTAATTGATTTTTACCTTATACAAATTTTGAGGACAGGAAAAGTACTTGATTTTTAGTCAAAGTTTCATATCCACACCTTACAATTATACTGTAGAAATTTCAGATTCAGTTGCACCCCAAAATAAGATCTTCAATAATCCACAGGAATTCAATCAAGAAACACCCCCCAAGCCAAATTGACTACCTATATCATCAAGATATGTGGCCTATTTACATGCACAACAGGGACCTAGATTCATCTTTAGTTGCATTTATTGCTTTAAAGAAGGGCATCTTTTGGTCAGGTGTAAATATCTAGCAGAAGATCTTGAGGTTATAATTGTAAATAAAGCAGAAAATTTGTACTACTTTCCAAATTTTCAAAGAGTACCCACATAAGGAACAAAAATGCCTAAGTACTTAGTAAGGTAGTTTTCAGAAGAGCAAGAAATACTTGCCAAGAACATCTTAAACCAAAGACATAAGCTTCGCCCAAATCCTGAAAAACCCAAGAATGGGGGAAAGACGGAAGAGAAGAAAGATTAGATGAAAGAATAAATTTTAGCAGCTGTTGCATCAATGGATTATTGGGGTTATTGGCCAAAACCAAACAGTCAAACAGGATTAGAGCCATTAGGATATAATTATGGCTTAAGGAATAAAAATAAAATAATTTATAATGAAGAAAAGAGAAAGAATTAAGAGATAATTTACCATTAAAGAAAATTTCCAGTCCAATGGAGTCTTCTGGAGAGATAAAATCTTTGTAGATACAAAAAATTATTCCTGAGTAATTCATAAAAAATGAAGTAGATGAAGAAAGTTTTATAATAGCTACAAACTATATGTCCATGAATCCCCTTGAGGCTGATAATCATCAAGATCCGATGTTATCAAAAGACAAGAAATATTCAAGGGATAAACCAGAGGAAGTTCAATCTATTTTCAAGCAACATAAAATCTGAAAAGCCAGTAAAGAGGTCCCAAAGGCAATACCAAGGTGATTCAATTATTGAGAATGTCATGAAAAAAGTATTTTATTATGAGATTAATCTCACCCTGGAAGAGATTTTGACTATATCACCCAAGTTGATGCAAGAATTGAAGTTTTTTTCTGAAAAGGAAAAAAATCCTTAATTTCTCCCAAGTTACTTAATCTTCAAGACAAATACCCATTTAGGAATCAATTATTGACAAGAAAATGCATTATACATGCCCCCTTTGGATGATGCAAGTCACTTTGAGAAAAATATCATAAATTAAATTATCTGGTAGATACTAGAGCGGAATGAAGTATTATACCAGATACACCGTCAATGGGATCGTTTAATATGAGGCTTAAAGTGATTTGAGGACATAGCAGAGCCACTCTTGAATTATCTGAAAATAACTTACTTTTTACCATCTGGTGATGAAAGAATGATTAACTTCTTTATTTCTATAGCGGGTATTCACACAGATATTGAAAGACCTTCCCTGATGATGGTTTCAGGCTTGGACCTTAACAAAATCAAGGCCAAATTTTAATCAATAAAGAACCATATGGAAGATGATTTTTTATTTAAATATGTTCACCTGAGAAAATGGATTGAACACAGCACCTCTTGAAGGTATGAAGTTGATTAATATGCTCAAGATCATAGAAATAAAAAAATCATTAGCCTATGATTCTGAAATGGAAATTAAAAAAATCATCAATAAGCTGGATATCTGTGAAAAGGTTAAATTTGAACCAGTCATTTCACCGAAGAAAGAAGGAAAATAATAAAGCAGTCTTAAGAGGCTACTTTCTAGATTTTTTCAAGGGAAGAGGAGCAAAAAAGATCAAGATTAATTTATTGAAGAAACTTCTACCAACGAAGAGAGCTCTAAGCATTTAGTAATAATTAGTAAAGATCTCATCAAATTCGTCAAAAAGGTTAAATCACATAAAGCCCCTAGTGTTACATGGTATTTGCAATATCAAGGAGGACCACAAGAAGCTAAATATATTATTGGTAAATTTTTTAATCCAAAAAATTGCAAACCCGTCTTATTCCACTATGAATTATTCCATGAAGAGCAAATGCAGATTCTGCCTTCAGATGAGCTAATTAAGGAAGAAAATTTTCTTTTCAAAGGAGGAAATGGAAACACAAATTAGTGTCATTAGGATATCAGAAGAACAAAACTGGAGAAAAGGGAAGAATCTGATCATGAAAAAACTGTTATCCAGGAAAGAAACCAAACATCTCAATAGATGCACCAGTATATTTCAGAATTGAATGGATAGAATAAACTATAATAGCATTAATGAATCCTGAATCAGATGTTAATATTATACCTCAGAAAATCGCTCTTCATTTAGGAATTCAATTAAACTGGAAGAAAAATGAAGAGCTCGCCAAAAGCATCTCTAAGTCATATATTTAATAGAGTTCAAGCTTTTCTATCAGCAGATAATACCATTTATCTGAGGTTTTTTGTGGAGGGAAAAAATAACTTGGGATATTAGGAAGGGAGCTCTATATTATTCTAGCACAAAAGTACAGAAAGGTTTACAAGTGCCAAACACAAATTCAAGACTTTTTACTTAGAACTCCCCTTCCAGGTACTTCCTCATCTTATACAACATTCAGAGGAGTTTCAACTGTGACAGACACAAAACCACAAAGCCAGGGATACAGAATCCAAAATATTCAATAGGACTCATAGAAATTTGTGTTTCAGATTTCCAGAACCATGATGCAGAACAGCTAATATTTCTGCCAAAAATCTGAAAATTTTTCATAGCAATAATCCCAATATTTTTAATATTTATTCAAATTAATTTTTACTCTTCTTTGAATGAGGTTAAGCTTTGGAAAATTAACATGCATATATCTTAACAAATTTTTGATTATTTTTTACCCTGAATATTTAATACAAGATTTTAGTTTGACAGCCTTTTTAATTACATTAAAATTCAAGGAAACTGTGAATAAAGATCAACATAGCCTGTTTACTCATTATACAACTGTGTCATTCAATTGAAACGACTTTTAATAGATAGGCATAAAGTAAATTCATAAACTCTTGAAATTTGACTTTGAATTTTCAACACATATGTATTTCTTCTACTTTTTTAATGAATTCTAAATCGATTAATATTTATTTTATTTCATTATCTTTTAGCTTTTTTGAGTAATTTCCAAATCTCCAAATTTTTTGAAGTAAATATTAGTAAAACAATTCCAGTTGATCTTTCTGCAATGACAAAAACTAGGACCATAAATGAGTACATATCACCTTTTCTTCCTGAATTCTGAGTTGCAAACTCATATTTTTTATTCCATTTTATGAGAATGAGCTTAAATATGAGCCTCTTCAATGGAATCAAGCCACTGTTTCCCACACAATGAATTGATTCATTAACTTTCCCACCTTTAAATAAGTTTAATCAAATAAAACTCTTTGAAAACGTTCAAATCAATTATCAATCTCTTTATGGTTGAAAGAAATGCATTTTAAGAAAGTGCAAAGCTGGATGTCCTGCTGAACTTTCGTCATATGGAATCACAGTGCCAACATTTTATGGGAATGGTCATTCAATCACTATGTGGGTTAAAGCTATCATCTCAATAACTAACAAACACTGGAGCTCTTAATTCAAGAAAATCTCATTGCAAGAATATGCGTTGGATCTAACTTCAAGTCAAAATATAGTTTTAATTGAACCTCTTATTGACAGCTGGTTAAGATTTCAAAAAAGATCGATTTATAACTCCTAGAAGAAGAAATCCCACTTACAAGAAAGGATTGAAGATTATTTCTGTTCGTCTCCTTCAAATAATGTCTAATAATGTCATAAGGTTGCTTATCAATGTTAAAATTTTTATCTTTTCAAAAATCATCAGAAAATTTCCGCCCCTCCTTTTGAAAGCAAAGCTGCAAAACTACTAGTTACATAAGAGTACTGTTGCTCTGAAACTGAAGAGGATGAAAATGGAAACTATAATTAATTTTTTTCAAAATGGAGGAGCATTAAATATACACAGCTTTTTCAAAATTTTGATTAACAAATCATAAGCTTTAAAGCTCAAATGAAGGGAAGTAACAAAACCACCAAAGGCGTTTAAGCACAGATAACCTATAATGAAAAGTATCTACCGGATCATATCATGAAATTCCGAAAGCCAACATTGAATTTTGATTATTGAACTTTAACATATGAAAGAATTTTAATAAGCATCAAGGATCCTTTCCAATATTTTGAGCAAATAGCCAATTCTATTTAATTGGAAACTGCTCTATTATCAAACTAGATCTTTCATAGATAAGTATTCCTCTGTGTTATCTATTATTATAGAGATAAATGAAGTCTTATTGTTATTTCATTCTTTGAATAATACTGAGTTTTATGAAAAAATAAAGAGTTAGTTTGCATTTTTATATCAGTATACTCTTCAATATTCTCCAGTCTCTGTCAATATAGTGTGCCCAGATTTTGGGTTTTATTCAACCTAGTATCTCTTTTTTAATTTTGTGAAAAAAAACTCATATATTAAGAATAATGTATTATATTGGGGTTCATTATTGGAAGAACTTCTTTTGAGCTGAATATCAAAATCAGAAATTTAATCACAAAGCTGTTTGTATAGAATTTAATATTTAATTGTATAACATTGACAAAAAAAAATTTCTTGATAAAATTCTTTGCAGATATTCTAAATAACTTTCTTAATCATTGAAAGTTTTCTTGATAAGGATTATATTTTTCAATTATTTTATTTTTAGCCCTTGTAAAAGAGTTTATGAATGCGATCCCTTTTCTTCATGGAACAACTTGTGTATTTATAATACCCTTATTAAATGTCTTCTATTAATTTTTAATTTGGAAATTCCATTTTTGAGGGAGAGTTAGAAATTAGATATTTAATTTATGCACACTGTACTAATAAAGCTATATTTTCAAAGCTGAATTGCTAGAATCAAAATCCACCCATTCCAATAATTTGTTTTTTAGAGTAATAGCAATTGGATTGTGAAAGAGAATATAAAACAAATTGAAATAATTTGTGAATTGACAATCTTTTGCTGTAGAGTATCACAGCTTTATATATAAAAAAAATTCCTTGATGAATAGAGGTAATGACACAAACTTTTGGCTTAAAATTTATGGAAGAAATCAAAGGAAGAATAATTCAGATCTTCATATTAAAATACATGTATCTTATTTGTTATTTAAATGTGTTATTTTAGTAATAAACTGAGTAAAAATAAATCAAAATACCATGGCAAATTGAAGTTACCAATAGTGGAGTTTGGGAGTTTTTCTTGAGAGGATCCACTTCCAAAAATATAAAATACTTCAGCTGAATTTTACATAAGTAGAGTGATATAATCACACATGAATCTCAATTCTATGAGCTACAACATATCTGAAACAAATATTTTGCAAAAATTCGATTTTCGCCAAATTAGCTTTAAGAATTATATTAAATCAAACAAAAAAATATCTCTTGATTCTCTAAATTCACAACATGACATTTACCAATGTTTACAAATAATTCAAATCCATATATTTCTAACCATTTTTTTACTTACCAAATTATGTGATAATCAAATAATTCACAATCAATGAGTTCATCACTGCAGTAGTTTAGTAAGGAACTCTTAATATTATGTCATTAATATATTTTTATCTGTGAATTTAAATTAAAAATACTCCCAGGATTAAGTAAAAATAATTTTTTGTAAAGAGAAAAAAATTCAAATTATTTCTATTTTCTATAATTTCCCACAAAATTGAAAATTTGGAAATTCAATAATTTCCAATGAAGTTTGTCTTATTAATTTGACCGCTCCTTTATAGTAAGTTCAATCTTTCATAATTTAATCCTCTTGTTAATTTTATAATTGATAAAATGGAATGAATTATTTTCAATATGAAGAAAATCTCTCCATGTTAGTTTAGGTATTGAAGTACATTAGTAGCCATTGCAAAAAACAATCAAAAAACTTCCATATGAAAATACAGCCTCATTACCCCAAGAAGGTTCTAAAATGAGATCAATTTGGAAATCCAGTGAGGAAACTGGCCAATTAGCAGTGCAGCTTCAGTCACATAAAACTCATAAATGAATTTCAATTCATTATAGCTCATAATTATTCAATTTAAGACTTTGCAAATATAATACCATTTAGCTTCAGGAACCGTGTGCTTGATAATTTAAAACGGGAAAAAAGTGTTTAGAGGTTTCTCTTTTTCTTTTTTTAATCAATAATATGAAAGGAAAAGCATATCTAAAGCCACAGTCTTGTTTTTTAGGCTAATTATTATTGACATGCTTATATTTTATGACTCTTACTTAAACTAAAGAATTAGATCATTTCTAGTCAAAAGAACTGAATAAATGCTTGGGTTCAGAAATTTATATTCTTTACATAAACAATGTGAAGTAACTATTCATACATTGTTCTCAAAATCAAAAAATAATTAATCTTATTCCTGAGCTCAGGTTGCCAGGAAGAACATAAAATTTAGATAAATAACCGGAAACCCTCATACCAAATTTTCTCAGCATTATAAGTCAAATTCATTATCATTTTGAAACTCATCAAGGAATGGTATTTATTAAAGAGTAGTTTTGAGTTCCTTGGGATTGATTTCTCAAAGATCATCTTCATACTCTTTTGATCTTTACATGAAGCTGGTGGAAATAAGTAAAAATAATACATATTTGAACAGCAGATCTTATCATAGAAAGGGTAAATTTGATAACAGACCAGTTTTTAATTTCTTCTTTCCTCATGGTAATTATGACTTTTTATAATGAAAATACTGCAAAAAATTTAAACCAAGTCATGTATAAAGAAAATTTCAAAAGATAAAATTAACTTTCTGAATTTCAACAAATCAGGTGAGAAATAAAGATGAAAGGCTGAAATAGAATTTTCAATTTGATACATACTCCATTCTAGTAAATATTTTTTTAAAACTTAATTATAAATTTCTCAGTTTTTTAACTTCATTAATGAAATTTACAAAAAAAATATGATTTATTATTATTCAGGTACATAAGTCTCTGTAGAAAATCATTTAAAATAGAGTGAAATCTATTCCCAAAATCAGCTATTACATAAGCTTATAAGGCTGCATATACAATATTCAGGGGTGATTTTATGAGACTAAAAGAAAATACCCATCCAAAAATCTACAGAAGGTGTTTTATATAATTTCTGAAAATGATCAAAATCTGATATTATGAAATTGAAAAAAATTCATAATGAAAAAAAGATTATTTCCCTTTAAATCTACAAGACAAAATATTATTCAAATATTTTTCATGAGAATTCTAAAATGATTCATTTAATTATTTCAAGTGTGAGATTTATGGAATTAAAGCTTAACGTTACAATATAAATTTATTCAGTTTTTTGCACATATAATGTAACATTAACATTCTTCTTCACTAATATTTTGGAATGTTACACATTTTTAAAAACAGCCCAAATTGCTTCATTCATTTCTATTTTTAAAGAATAAGATTCTATTAATATATACTCGTAAAACTTTATTGAAAGCTCAATAATAGAAATAAAAAATTGAAAAAATATCAGGATCAAATAATTTAAGTTGATGATTTCTCAATCCAAACCAGGCTAACTAACTGTATGTAGGTATTTATATCTGAAGCCAGACATGCTATCACAAGATATACAGTTCCCTGTTTTAATAAATATCTGAATTTAACTCACGGTGGTAAGGAATAAACTTTATTAACTAGAAATTATTGGCTCAGTGATATATTGAATTCAAAATTGTGACTATTCCCTCCTATTAGTCTCAATAGAGCTAAAATTATTACCTTGATGATTATTAAATGGATGAAAAAATTAAGGTGTAAGGATATTTATGAAATATATGAGCTGTGAAAATAATAAATGAACAGGAAAGGTCTAAAATCCTGAATTACCTCTCTAATAATTTCATTAAAGTAAAAATTTTAGTTGAGTAATAAAATCAAAAAAATAGGCTCTAATGGATAACTGAATTTTTTTATAAATATACATGGAGATTACTTTTAAATTGAGAATTTATGCTTTATTTTTCTTAAAGCTAAATATGGGATATATTATCAAAATCTAATTAAATTATTTTTTGTGGGGTAAAATGTATCATACCTTCTGAAGATATGTGCTAGAAGTAACATTGATACTTTTTAATATGAGAAAGCAAAGAGGTTTCATGAAATAAATTTTACAATGTTTGTTTAGGACTTTATATGAGGTAATAGATATAGGTCTTTTGTAAAGAATTTAATCCAAAAAAATTGGGTCAATTATTCAAATAATTAATGAATGATTGTAATTTTTTCAAATTGATTTATAGTATTGAAGAAAAGATTCTTTTACCCTTTTTTGTGACTTTTGTTTTCAAAGGTACTTAGTTAAGAGAGAATCTATGAGAGATCTACAAGGAGACAAACAAGAATCATTGATATTTGAACATCTTCCATTTCAATTGAGTAAAGTTATGAATTTCCAAGTGTGTGCCTGAAAGTATCTGCAAAATTATTTTCAGGCTAGAACCAAGTTTAAGACCTAGGCTGAAAGCAGATTAGAGCTGGGTTAGATCTTCTACCCCCACCAGCGGGGATAGTTTTTCTTTCATGGTGAGTTCCAGATATAAAACAAATCCTCACTCAGTTTTCAAGATTCATATATCCAAAGATATTCTTATAATACAATTCTTACATTAATTGATAAATGCAGCCAATTTCCAATCTCCTTATAGCTCTAATTGTCATATAGGCTATGAAGTTTGAAACACATCTTACATCTTATCAAGGTATACATACTTCAACACAGGAAATAAACATTAAATTAAATATTCATCAGATCCAAATGTGTAATAATCTTCATTTGGAGTATTAGGCCTTACTTTCAGGGCTTTCTTTCCAATATAATTGATTACTTTGAGGTATCTTCAGTTTGATAATATTCAGAAATATTTCAGAAATATCATAGGGCTTTTTTGGATGAAAATGTATTCTAATCTATGTAATTTCTAGTAAAAAACTACTCACTAATTCCTTTTTCTTTCCTGTGGCTGAGAAACTTGTGGAATAGATCCAATTAACAAAATGCCAAATTTTGATCAGCATTTTCTGGTACTTTGTTGAGAGCTTGAGCAAGTGATGCTTTGCTTAACTTCTTACATGTTTGTTTGATCATATGGCACTCAGATTTTTTGCCTTGTTTAACTGTAACTTGTGAATTAAAGTTTCAATTTAGTTTTGAGTTATTTTTAAAATTGTTTTTGCTAACCTTAATTGAAAGTTTTCCTTTGATCAAGTCACCCTCCGCGTGAAACTTGAAAAACCTAGTGATATCTTGTTGACCGTGTCGAATGATCTTCATTAACTCATCCATCAACCCATCCATCAAATATCCATCAACCCATCAGTCATGAGTACAATCAAAAGAATTCCAAAATCATCAAACCAAAATCAAGTCTATCAAGCTAACCAATCATGCTCATCAAGTTCTATGTCAAGCATTGCACCTCCTACTTCCTTGCCTGATTATGTCAGTCATTTAATTTTAACTTCTACCTTTCCATTATCTTCATTTTCACTCCAGCTCTTCTGACTGATTTTTTTTGATTCTTTCTCATTCTAGCAACTTGGTGAAGTTTTAGGCAGAGGGGCGTTTGGTTGTGTATTTCGCGCTTTGAATTGGTTTACTGGTGAAACAGTTGCCGTGAAACAAGTTAAGGGGATTTTTTTGACCTATAGATTTTTAGACAAGACTCAATTAGATTAGATTAACTTACATTCATCATCTTTATTTAGGTTGGACTTAGTAACATCCCTCGGTCCGAATTACCTGAAATTATGGTTTGCCATTATCTTGAGAAAATTATCATTCGATTGTTTTCAATTCACTTCAAAAGATCATTTCATGCCTCCCTATTGATTTTAACTTTTTGAATACTAACCCGTAAAATTCTTGTTTTTGGTAAATTAGTCTGAAATTGATCTATTAAAGAATTTAGATCGTAAGTTTGTTTTTTTCATACACCAATCTACCTTTTTCTTTTTATTTTTATTTTCAATTAACTAGCTTGTTATTTTTTATCTTCTTAATTTTCGCTTTATCATTTTTCCCTTGGCTGATCTTCCAGATCTTCACCTTTTTTAGACCCAAACATTGTTCAGTACCGCGGATTTGTCAAAACTTCTGATTATCTTTATATTATTTTAGAATATTGTGAAAATGGTTCGCTGCACACGATTTGCAAGAAGTTTGGAAAGTTTCCTGAATCGCTTGTTGCTGTTTACATATGTCAAGTTTTGGAAGGTTTATTTTATTTACACGAACAAGGTGTCATTCATAGAGACATCAAAGGTTCAAATATTTTGGCTACAAAAGAGGGTGGTGTCAAATTGGCTGACTTTGGTGTAGCTACTCGTACCGGTGCATTGTCCGATAATACTGTTGTTGGTTCACCGTATTGGATGGCGCCCGAAGTCGTAGATCAATCTGGCGCTACAACTGCTTCTGATATATGGTCGGTTGGCTGTGTTGTTATCGAATTGTTGGAGGGTAAACCACCTTACTACTTTTTGGACCCTATGCCAGCCCTCTTCAGGATTGTCAATGATGACTGTCCTCCTTTACCAGAGTCTGCCTCACCAATCGCAAGAGATTTTTTACTTCAATGTTTTCAAAAAGATCAAAATTTGCGAATTAGTGCTAAGAAGCTGTTAAAACATCCCTGGATGCTTTCCGCCAAAAAACGTTTGGAACAAAAAGAGCGCGAGCAAGCCCTTGCCCAGGGTCGTCGTACTCCCGCTGGCAGCCATCATTCTAGCGATCAGGACAGCCGTGGGGCTAAATCTCTTGACAGTCAATCCAAAGTTAATCCCTCCAGGTCAGGCTATGATGAAACTGTTCAACGTGTTCAAGACTGGAACAAAGCGTTGGAGAATCCAACCGCTATCCATTCAAGAACTTCTAATGATCCTCCGATCACTCCTCTTCAAGCAGTTTACCCTCATGCCTCTCTTTCCCCAACTTATGGCCATTCTCTTGCCCATCGTCCACATGAAGATTCTCAATCCTTCAAACCTAGGACAACAAGTCGAGGGTTTCTCAACAATGGCGGTACTATTGGCCCGCCTAAAATGGGTCCTATTCCTCTTCTTCATCATGATGAGGCAGCCACGTTAATGAAAAATTCAACAATTAGAGGACATGGCGGTCGCCCTTCTGCTGGTTCTGCCTTGCCACTGTCTTCAAGCGCTCTTCCGGTCGCTGTGATCGATACAACACCTCCAGCCCACAAATTGGCCGAAGTAGGTGTCGAAAGTCCTCAAGGAGATAATTGGGATGACGACTTTGAAGGAGGAATCTCGACCTCGAAAATTGCTGCTCTAGACGAATCTCACATAAATAATACATCATCCGGGAGTGAGGAAGATGATGATACGGACGAATCGATGCGAACTCGTAAAATAGTCGCTAATAGAGATGACAATACTGCTACAATCAGGCCAGCTGATACAGCTTTCAAATCCCCCCATCTCCCTGATTCAACAAACTCCAACCAAGGTGTGATACCTGTGGTAGAGGACTATTCAGATCTTGTTGGAGATGATCAGAGAGATCCTTTTGAAGGCAAGGTAGCCAATCTAAAAGTCAGTTTTTTCGCACAAATGCATTCAGTCTATCGCTCTTTTATCATTCTTAACCAATTACCGTAGCTGAGTTTTGTGTTTAGGTTTTGAATCAGCATCAAAAAATTCTTCATCCCAAAGATATCAGCTTGCCTGGCTCAAGCATTGCCGATTTTAATCCAAATATTCCCACCCGGTTTCCATCCTCAACTCCTTTGGATTCCCTTGTTGGATTCAACGGGGAACGATCGAGCTCACCTGCACCATCTTTAAACAAATCTCATGGGCCAAGTAACACTTCACCTCATCTTAATTCAGGTTACACACCTTCTTATTCGCTGTTTGCCCATGAACATTTAAATCGGTTTTCTGAACAAGGCGGAGAGGACTATTCTGATCTTTTTGGAAAAGCTTACCCCTCCAATGATGGTCTAGAAGCTACTTCGGGAGAAACATTAAAATTACAGACAAGGCTTTCAAATTTATCGAGCAAATCATGGGTGAGCACATTTTCCTGCTGTAATGAAAGTATCAATTGAATTCCCTTGAAGATGTAATGAGTTGAGGCTTTTTGTCTTGCAACATGGTACATTAGCTCGGTGATGAGGATAGTGATGAAATAGACCCATTCGCCGAAGTAGATGATGAGGATATGACAGAAGAAGCTACTTTGGAGGCCAATATTGCGAGAGATCGATTAGCTAGGTTGTCGACGCTGGTCACAGAAATTGTGGATCAAATGACACCGGATATTGATGAATTGTCATTAAAAGATGGATGCATGCAATTGGTAAGAAGTCATTTTTATCGGCGTTGTTGTCTATGAGTTGATCAAAATGGGTTTAGATTGGTTTGTTTGAGGATACACCCGAAATCCGAACACATTTTGTTCGGTCACATGGTTTGCTTGCCGTGATAGAACTTTTACAACAGTTTCAAAGGTCAAGAGATCTAGTCAGTTTGTTATTACGCACGATCAATTTGGTAAGCGTAATACCTTTTCTCTTATTTCATGGTGACTTTAGTAGTCTAAAATCTTGAATTTTCATTTAAGATTATCAATGATGATCCCGAATCTCTTGAAAAAATTTGTGTGAGTATTTTTGCTCCTGATCTGGTGCTTGCCCTGCACACAGGTTTTTCTCTGACGTTTTTGTTCAAACTAGTACAATGGAGGTTGTCCTGTAGTTATGGGTTTTGCATCAAACAAATATGCACGGGAGATTAGGCTCGAGGCTGCTCTTTTTATAGGCTCCATGTGTCAGACATCACTACTCACTGTTTGCCTTACTGCCATTTTCAATTTTTCTCTGTAACAATTTGATGCATGCTTATTGATTAGAATTATGACTTGGATATGACTGAATAGTTGCAAATGTTCATTAGCTGTCGTGGGCTCAAAGTGCTCGTGGAGATGATGGATGAAAATTATGACGAACAAAAAGACTTGGTATGGATGGCAGTTGATGGTATTTGCCGAGTGTTTGAGTTACAGGTTTGTACTTTTACTCAAAGATAAACGTTGAGTTGTTTCAGATACTTAATCTCAATTTTTCAATAAGGGCCCCACACCCCGTAATGATTTTTGTCGGATGTTTGCACATGAGGGTTTATTAGAACCCCTTTCAGAGGCATTGCTTCATGTCTCCCGTGATGATGATGACTTGGCTGAAAATGCCAAGGGACGCATCGTCCATATCTTTTTGTTATTTTCACAAGCTGACATGAGAGTGAAGGCAATCATGCTTACCCGTGGGATTATATTACGTGAGTCATAGGACCTTTGGGCACATCATCCAAGTGTCAATGTGTTGAAATGGCGTCAAAAAATATTCATCTAATTGTTATCTTGCTTCTTTGTTACTTAGGTCTAATAAGGTCTTTGTCGATTTTGGAAACCGAATTGCTTGCCACTATGTTAAAAACCCTTAAAAATCTGACTATGCTACCCTCAGGGCTGCAAGTATTACAAAATGCTAATGCCATTGAAACACTCACGAAAGTTTTGAAAGCGCAAATTGAACGCGACCCGGACACCCCATTAACAACTGTAAGCGGCACTGCTGATTTTTTAAAAAATCAGATTAAAGGATTAATTTCAATCGAAATTTACAGGAAATCGCCAATCATGTTGTTAATGCTCTTTATAATCTTTGTCGATTGAGTAAACCCCGACAAGAAGAAGCTGCACTGGCAGGAGCCATTCCGATTTTACAGCGAGTGGTCAAGAGCAGTTCACCGTTGAAGCAATTTGCTTTGCCTATCTTGTGTGATTTTGCTCATACGAGCAAAACTTGTCGAAAATTATTATGGCAGAAGGACGGCTTTGCATTCTATCTTGGATTATTACGTGATCCATTTTGGGGAATTACTGCCTTGGAGTCAATTTTAGCTTGGTAAGTGTATTTTTTGCCTAGATGTTGTTTGCGTTTCATTCAAATCAACTGATTTCAATTGCTTATGGCTCGCTTACAGGCTTTCGGATGAAACAGCTCGGGTGGAAGATGCTTTGACAGAGCCATCTTCAATTGAAGCTCTCCTTCGCATGTTTACCAAAGCTAAAGCCACTACATTTGAGAATTTATTGGACCCACTTTTAAAGGTGAGTGGAGCTTTGAATGCTATCCGAGATTCGAGAGATTTTCATAGTTGAGGTGAATCTGGCTTTTCTATCAACAGCTGTTTCGTATGTCGCCATCCGTAGGAGCATCGCTGATTGCACAGCCCACATTTTCTCGAAGACTGGTAGATCGATTACTTTGCCATAGCAAGGCGGTCGTTCGATTGAATTTATTGAGGTTGACTAAAGCTGTGTTTGAAACAGCAAATGACAAGTCAAGTGTATTAAAGACACCAGGGATTACGTCAACTATCAATAAAATGGCCGATTCAGATCCGGCCATTCTAGTCCGTGAACTGGCCAAAGAACTAAATCGAGAGTTTATGTCGATTAGCTCACAAAATTCAAATAAACCAAAAAAAGTACGCCCGAGTCACATGCAATCTGCATTATCGAGAAGTCTTACTTCGCAGTCAATAAATGAAGCTATCACGTTTAATCAGAAAAAAGGCGTTCCTATCAGTGAACCACCGGTCGGCAATAGTTTAGAAAACCGATTATCAAATGAAATGAAAGCTCATTTTAGAGATTTTAATAAAACTCAACTGAGTAGATCATCTTCATCGAAGTTTAATTGAAGGAGCAGCAAAAGTAATAAAATATTAAAGGTTTACAAGAAAAACAGAATTTTGTTTTATCACGAATTACTTTTTTTTTTACAAAAAGTACAGCAAAGAGACTTATGAGCTGAAAAATGTATATTGTGTATTTTTCTTTTAATTTTTTTTTACTTATTTACATTATAATTATCTATCACATTTTTTGCATATTCATTATTTGTTAATAAATAAGGCAGGCTATCTAGGTCTTTCTTATAATATCGGCTTTTTTAAAATACAATAAAATGGAGGAATTCGAATTGAAAAAAGTTAAAGCCAAAAACAATTCTTATGTATTTTTTGTTTATCTATTCTTCTAGTCATCCGAAATATCGCTTTTAATATATGTATAACTTTTCTCCCTTAAACATTGAATTGTTAATTATGCACACAGTGGGTTTTTGAACAAGTGTATTATTTTTTTATCTTTAATGTTAGCAAGTTTTTTTGTACATGCTGTCATTTTTAATTAATTTTTTTAAACAGGTGAGTTGACATTGTGAGGTATAATTTCACAAATACCTTTAATCAAAGACTACTCAACATGTTTGTCAATGATCAGGAATACATTGAAAGGTAGAGAGAACCACAAGGAAAAAAGTAGCCACCAAAACTATTATTGCTGCACAGCTTTTCGGGTATAATTTTTGGAAGGAGCATAAAAGCGTGAAACTTGTCTTCCATTTTCAAAATTGATGCAAAGAGTTTTGCTACCAAGTATCACCATAAGAAAGACCAAAGCACCTGCTAGCAGGTGCTCCATTAATACTGCTAGTTTAGACTAACATTGAATTCAGGTTGGAACCTAGGTTGTAAGCCAGGTTGGTCAGCTTGGACATGAGCTGGAGTTGGAAATTTTCCATTTGACTCAAGTCCAAAATATTCTCAGCCACATGAATGCGAAAGAATCAACAAAGAAGAGGAGTTTATTTGCATAGATTTTATTCCAGCTCATTCCTTATGTAATCATTCTTAAAGTGAAATAAAATTTGATTTGGTTTTTTCCCTCACATGAGAGAGTTCAGAAAATAATTCAAATTGGTTTCCACTCCAATTTTTATCAGAAACAATTAAGTCCAATTGAAATAATTTATTGTCAACATTGGGTTTTCAATATTACAATTTCAGCAAGAAAAGTAAATTTTTAATCAAATTCTATATCAAAAAATTGAAAACCAAATGGTATTTTGATTTATCAAAAAATAACTTTTTTCAGCTGCACTCAATAAGAAAGCAGATGTTTTGAAAAGATATTTAATTAGAAATAAAATGAAGGTTCATATTATGGACCTATTAATTCTAGAATTTATCCAGAAAAAGCAAAAAAGTGTTTTAGATAGTTTTACCTACTTGAAATTTTTCAAGAATAATTTTGCTTTCAGAAAAATTCTTTATTATTTATAGCTCCTTGTGATCAAAATATTCATACCATAGGATTCTCAAGTATAATTACATATCAGGATAAAAGGTATATTTTTCTTAAAGCTCAGGAAATAAATTTTTTGGTTTAAATAAGACAAAGTAATGTCATAATTTCTTTTCAAATGATATAGAACTGTTTAAGCTCATGTTATAATTTAAATATTTGGTTATTTGATATCTCAACATTATTTTAAAAGAATCATTGGGGTCTGTTTTAACAGCTGAAAGATAGAGATTTTGAATTCTCAAATAATGGAAAAAACATTCTGAAAAGGTGAAAGGTGTGGATATGAAACTTTGATTAAAAATCAAGTACTTTTCCTATCCTCAAAAATTGTATAAGGTGAAATTTAATTGAGAATAGTAAATTTTAGGGGTTTTTAAGAGATAACATGCCAAATTTATTGTTTATAACTTGATTAGTATAAAAAACTAATATTATAAAGATTTATTGTTTTACCAACAATAAAAATTTATCCAAAAATATGCTACAAGAGATATTTAAGGCTACAAAAGAAATTTCTTCAAGAGAAATTTTAATTGGAATTAATTGAGAAAAGACATACAGGAAATCAATATAATAACAAAGTCTTTAAAATAATTATTAAAGAGAAAACATGCCAAAAAGTGACCAGAGTGAATTTGGAAACAAAGTGACAAAGTTTATACTGATGAAAGATGCTGTAATTCACTTTTGGGGTGGTTCAAGGTTTAAAATAATTATAAGAGTTGGAAAGAATGATTATAATGATTTTATTGTGGTTAAAAGGTTTAAAATGATATAAAAATGTTGGTTGGAATATATTATTGATTGCTTTAATAATGTTTAAACTAATTATAAAAGGAAAAGATTCTAACATGAAGAGAAAAGTGGGGAAAAGAAAACATTCTTTCATAACCACCAATTTTCTTACTCCAAAAGTGAAATTTCCTCTTTTCAGTAGTGAGAAACACTCTGAAAACAGAAAATACAATTATAGCATCATTGAACCCTGGTTTGGACCAAAAAAGGGCTGGTTTTGGCCATTTTAGACCCTTAATTCAGCCATTGCTATAGTAATACCTGGTTTCAAGCCGTCAAAACACATCAGAATGTGTGTAAAAGATGTAAAAACCAGTTATAACTGTTTTCACAAAGATTGTTTAAACTTAAGGGTAGTTTTACCCTCTTTGCAACAGTTGAAACTGCCCTGGTAGGTATCAAAACCTCATCATCAATTGAGTCACAAACCCTGTGACTCAATTTCAGGCCAAAAGTGATGAACTTTTGCATGAATTTTGACATCCCACACCTGTCATAAAGGAATTTGGGGGAGTCTGCCACCCTTGGAGCCAAGATTCCTTTCCCCCCAGAATTATTCTGTCCAATTTATTTTTTCTTTAATTCCTCATCATGTATTATACTTGTAATTTACATATGTAATTAAATTGAGTTTTTACAGTAAATAACTTTAATAATTGATACCTCATATTTAAATCTAAGTTCACTTATGTAATATGCATGCACATTTTGACATTTCAATTGAAAATACTTCAATTCCTCATAAATTCTAAACTACACACCACACCTCAATTTTAACACAAAAATTGATGGTTAACACCACATGTGGTGCAAATTAATTTAAGGTTTTGAGGATTTTCAATTTTCATACAGAACACTAAAGACTTAATTTAAGCTTAGTTAGAGTTGAATTACAGAAATTTCACCCAGAGGTGACCCCACATTATTTTTTATGAGGAATTCAACAATAAAATAATTTTCAAAACTTTATTCATTGAATAAATATTTAAATTTTTTTCAAAAATATTTTATTTTTAATATTTTTGTTGAAAATTTATTTTTATTTAATTTTTTTCAAGTAAAAATGTGTTTTCACAATTTTAATTTTAATTTTAAATTATAATTAAAAGTTTAATTTTGTATATAAATTTCATATTTATATTTTAACTTTTTGTTTTTATAATATAAATAAATTTGTGCTCTTTTGGGTATATAAAAATACCTCTAAGGCTCACAAAAGGCATCAATGATTTTCTCTAAATAAGAAGTAAATCTCAAGAGTTTTTTAAAAGGCTTGTTTGGAAGTAGTATTTCTCCATAAGAGAAGAAATAGAAAAATCACTAATAGATTAATATTAATGTTCTTTTTGAATTATTGAAACCATTTCTTCAATTTCGAATCCAGAAAAAAAATTATAAATTAAATACTAGTATCCTTTTCATTTCAAAAAATATTAACAGATTATTTCTATATCTGCATATGATTTGACCAATCAAAAATACAGGATTGGAATTTTTATTTCTAAATAAGATCTTTTATAATATTATTTATTCAACACTTAAATTTGAAAAAGTGAGAGTTGGGATCCCTATGTTTTTTTGTCTCTTTTATCTTAGGTCTATTCATCAAATTTAATTTTGAAATTGATCATATGGTTTTCTCCCTAATTTCAAATTAAATAATAGGGGTTTTCAAACCTGTGAAATCCAACTTTGAAAATACTTATTTTTTTCCTGAAATGAAACATTTAATTCCTGGGATTTCTCAAATACCACACCCCCTGAACTGTGGTATTTTGAACATGTAAAAACCTATATTTTTGGCTGGATATCCCAGAGTCTCATGGCCAAATCTTTAAAAATGGTACACCAAACTTCACTAAGAGAATGTAGCTTCGCATAATAATTTGGTAAATGCAGAAATTTCTTTAGACCTTATCCTTGTGATAGTATTCAAATATAATATTTCATATCAAATATATAAAAATCTAAAAATGCCAAAAACATCAGCAAGAGTCCCATTAATTCATAAACTAAATACCATGAAGACTATCCTTGTCATGGAATATGATATTGATTCTGACCTGGAAGAATATATATCACTATTACACCATCTCAATACACAAAGGCTTCTTAGACCCCACAAAGCCAATCTTTATGAATATATATATAACTCCAGCAATTTAGTCCACTTATCAAGTCATAAACTCAAATGAATCTGCCATAATACTAATAGATCTTCCCAACAGTTAGCTGCCTGTATTCAAGATGATGAAATTTTTCAGAATTAATCAAGATTTAAACAGAGAGATCCAGCCATAAAACTGGCTGTAGCATTATCATGATTAGGATCCAATGAGGAAACTGGGAATGCTATTTGCAGTGAGTTGTAGGGCCATTGAATTATATACACAGTGTATAATCAAAGTGTTAATAAAGTATGAAAAGGAATATATTACATGACCCAATTCACGAAAGTGATTTGAGACTTCTGAAGTAACACAAGCCCATGGGTTTCCTGGATGTGTGGGATTTATGGATGGCAGTCTTACACCTTTCTCTCAAAGGCCACCCAGAGATGGTAAGGCATACTTTGATTTAAAGAAGAGGTATATATGCTATTAATATTATATTAAAGCCTTTTTAAACTGATAACAGAGCTATTGATAGATTTTATTTAGGTATTCAATGTAAATTAAATTAGTTTGTGATCTCAAAAGATTGTTTATTGCACTGCATTTAGGCTGTTCAGAGTCTCTTCATGATTCAAATGTGTACCAAGATATGCCAATATCCAAAGATCCAAATGAATATTATGGAAAAGATCAATATCTGTTTGCAGATTCAGATTATGCAAGCTCACATTGGATGGTGACAGCATACAAAAATTCAACATTCCACTAAGAAGTTAATCAAAAATTTGATGTATTTGTGGAAAGATAAAAGTACAGCTTAAAAATTCTATTTATGTTTTGAAAGGGAGCTGGTCACATAGAATCCAGAGAAAGAGGCTCAACCAAATCAAATGGGTGTTTAAATTGAATCTTGCAATGGGGGCTATTGAATGGTACTAGCCAAGATGAGCTAGCATCAAAACTACTGAAGTTGTGGCCAAAAATAAGCCAAATAAGGGTGAACAAAAAATTCACTTCTAATCTAACTTCTACTGTTTTAGTGTGAGATACCTAAAATGGGGTCTTTTTAGAAAAAACACAATCAGGGAAAGCAATGGTGACATAAAATTACCCATAACCCATCTAGAACAAAAGTTATGGAGCAAACAAGTTCCATAAAGGATTTTAGAAAAATCCATATCTGAATAATGGAAATCAAGAATGGTAAAACCTTTCCATATTTAATGTTAGCCATACCAAATGAGGTAATTTTTTGTAGGCCTCAGACAGGGCTACACAATGAACCAATGTTGAGCTCAATATCTTGAAAACTGACACAGCTATAGCAGTCTTAAGATTAAAATAACACAGCTGGGCCAATACACCTTTACCATGGGATACCCTCCCATATTCTTGAATATAATGTGTAAACTATACAAAGGATCTAGTTTATCCTTCTAGTACTCATAGCTTGGCCAATATGGAATTTGAATATGCATTGAAGAGTCAAGCCCTATGCTTCGGATTAGTTCAATGATAAATGAAAGGAAGATTTAAGAGCACTGATGAGTCATGAGATCCATAAAGCTTTTGAATTTGAAAAGAAAACTGACTTAAGACTAATATGTGTAATACAGTTTGAATCTATGTGTATGGAATGGTAAACTTTAAGACTTGAAATTAGGTCAGGAATAACAAAATTGGAAACATATATAATACAGCATATGTACAAATTTTAATTTTTATGTAATATTTTGTAATCCTGATCAATTTGCATGATTTGACCATTTACTTTTTATTGAATTTCTTCAGTGGCTAGTTGTTCAAATATTTTTCATTTATAAAATGATTTCTTGTTTATTCAGAAAGAATAACCAAAGTGTGTGATGGATTGGTGGGAAATCAATTCTTCTGATGTCTTAGTTTTTTGATAAAGAATTTCTGATGTTTTCAAGAGTATTTCAACAATTTCTTCTTTTTTTGAAAAATCAAATATGAATTTAAAGGTAGTAAATGATAATCCATGTCCAGAGGGTGTGAAAATTTTTATAATGGGAATGAAATTGTTTTTATTGATGAGAGATAATATACCATAAGTCCATTAATTGATGTCCTTATTATTAGTATGTGGTTTATTGTGGAAGCCATTGAAAGTAATTATAATGTTGGAATAGGTTTTGAAATTTTGTGATGTATTGGAGTGCTATTCAAGTTTACTGAAGTTTGGAAAATTTCCTGCATTCATAACTTCTTGATTGTCTTTAACTGACTTATTTGAAAATATTTGGATTGGGAGTGAATTAATTCATCAAATTCTTAAATTTTGGACCATTCCTTATTATCTCAATCAATGTTTTTGTTTGGTTAAGCCAGCCTTCCCTCTACAAAAGCCAGCAAACTGACCAGAACAAGAACCCTGACAAAATTATCCTCCTTTCATTATTCCATCAAGCATATCAGGGTTTGTGGTGATATTTTGATGGTTGGAGGAAAGTCTATTTAATGTGATGATCTATTTTTGAAGTTGATAGAAGACTGTAGTCAGAGTGCTGAATGGATGACTTTTATACATGAGAACTGGTAAATAGGGCTTGTTATGTTTATTAAGGAGTACATAAGGTCTTGGTAGGAGTTTTTGTCAAGGAAGTTTCAACCAGGAAGAACTATCATTGTTCTTCTTGTCTAGTGTGAGTATGGAGAAGTTGAGATTTTAAATGCTGAGTTGGCCTGCAGTTTGGTTCATATAACTAAGAATTCTTCTTTGTTGTCCGGACTTTTGTTTATTATTATTTGGTCCAATATTGTCTGTTAAATAATTATGATTGAAAGGTTGAGTCCCAACAGTCATCAAATCATGAGGGATTACAGAGAGATTGGGCACATTCAAATCATTAGCAATCATCTGGTGATTTGGTTTAGTCCCAACAGTCAAATGATCAGATGATTCATGAGGAATGGCAAGGGAGGAGGGAGGGTTTTTTGAAAATTGTAGGTCATGATTGGAAAGTCATTAATAAATCCCCAAAATAAATTATTCCGCCACTAAATTCAAACAAAAGCAAAAAATATACATAAAAAATTATAATTTATCAGTATTTGAAAAAAATGAAGAGAAGAAAAGTGAATAAGGTAAAAAAAGGTGTTTCAGGAACCAATTTTTATTTAGAGGAGGGTATGGTTGGTTATGAAACCATTGTGGAGTAGGAAGAGGAGTGGATGGTTGTGGTGGGTTGGTGGATGAGTGATGGGTGGAAGGAGTAGTGGATCATGGATGGAAGTAGCACAGAATAGGTTATGGTTGTGGTGGTGGTTATTAATGGGTGGAAGATTTGGTGTGATGGAGGTGGTGGAGGCCTTAGAAGTAATGGATTAATGGTGCAGGAGGTAGGCAGTGATCAGTGTCAGTGGTCAGAAGGTGATGGAGGTGGAGTTGTGGATTGGTGATGGTGGAGGTAGTGGAGGTTGTAAAAAATGGGTGGGAGTGGGGGAGTTTTTCAACAATAAGTGGTAGTGTTGCAACAATTGCAGTTAGAATCTAAATTTTACATTACATAAGAAAAATAAATAATAAAAAAGACACAGGCTGGACATACCCTTGGTTATCCAAGGGTTACAATTACTTTTTCCAAAAATTAGCCACCAGAGAACAAAAAAGTAAGTTTTTCAATAGAAAAACTATTTATAATGACAGAAGATTAGTTCAAGGCAATCATGATAAGTGGAAGTAGATGGACTTACAAGTTATGTGCCTATGAAAAAAGCAGACATTTTAAATTGTATTTTGAAGAGTTCTCTTAGCTTCACTCGAATTTATCAATTGGAGCTGGGGGAATTTTAATTATATACAATTGATAAAAGAAGATTACTCAAATGAATATTTCATTAATAGTCTTCTTGAAGAAGTGAGTGGTTAATTCTCAAAGGGGGGATATGCTTAGGGGATGGTATATTATCACTGAGAAAATTGAAAGGAAAATTTTTCTTTTACTCAAAAGTAAGTTTTCTGCCTTTGAAAATGTGATTCATGATTATGAATAGGCCAATTGACCTTAGCCTCCATTTACTTACTTGGAATTTCAAATTCCTTTCATTGCAATGAAGTCAATCTTAAAAACCAACCAAGCACAAAACAAAAAACAAAAATTCCTTTTAAATTGAAGATTTGCATTTATTAGCTTACATTCTCATATCATGTGAGAATCCACCTCAAGTGTCAAATTACACCCCCAAAAATTGTAATATATATTGGTCATTTACCTTTAAAATGACAAATGAATTTGTATGGGGGACCCAATTCTGCCATCAAATTTCAATGCTCATATTGCAGACACATAATCTAATATAAAAAACTTAAATAAATTCATTTGGTTAATAAAATTTAGAATCCACTCTAAATCTTAAATTGGATTAGACAAATTGAATTCCACTATAGTTAAGTACATTTTCTGTTGTTTTTCATTAATCTAAATCTCTTTGTGCCATTTTCTTTCTTGAAATCATGTTTTTTGGCCTCTTTGGCCACATCAAAATTGAGTTGTGATGGTATTTTTGACTGTTCAAATTTTCTGAATTCAAGATTTTTCCCATTCAAATGAAATTTTCATTTACTTCAATAATCTCTGCTGTTTAGTTTGCATAATATGAGCACACCTTTCTTCATTCCACTTTGGTTTATCCCACTCTAACTGGGCCTCATGATGAGCGTCTTGCCCTACAAAAAGATTTATTTGTCTGCATGAAGTTTATAATGAATAAATCAACTACCCATATTTTTTCCAATAAATAATGATTTGTGAGTAAAGTGGAGACAACACATAATACAACTTCTTAAATGAGCCACTAGTGTTATTAAGATTGAAGCTGAAACTATTTTTTCTATTTTGGGACTAAGCATAAATTGTATCCTGTATCTGCAGACAAAATATTTCAGATTTCATTAAAATATATTGGATTGTTGAAATAAATGTTACTTCTGGCTCTTCCAAATCTTCATTCAAGTTATCTTCAGAAATATCCAAATTTTGTTGAATAGTGATTGTTCCCTCCTGTGATATTGTAGAATCTTGAAATGAAACAAAACATCAGAATTTTGCACAAATCATCAAATACTTTATCATATCTTACTTTATGTTATATTGGTTCTTCCTCTTTCTAATTTGAAATAAATCCAACCCCTCAAGAATCATAAGTTGCTAGTGGAGTGAAATTTGGCTTATGGCCAAAGAGTGCATGCATTTCTGCAAAACATAGACACATACATTTGAGTTTATCAGCCATAGTATCAAGCCCTTTTTTCTCATCCTCTTCTGCTATACCTGTCCCAGTTAAATTCTCAAACTTTTTTGCTGTTGTGTATTTTTCTTATATGTAGGCCATTGGTCACAAATGCTGGTTGCACTAAGATTCAAATATTTGTTGTGAGGTTTTATTGAACTCAATGGGAATGAGATGAAATACATTATTTTCACTTGAGGGTGGCCTTCCCACCAATGTGGAGCCACTGGTTCTAAAACATGCATCAAAGTTTGATTTATTGGTCAACCAATTGATAATACATAAATAATTGGGCTGATTTAAGTAACCTGAAAGATGGGTCAGGCCAGATGAAATATTGGGAATTTTTCTATCTGGCTTTGTTGGGTTACATGGAATTTCAAGAATGGTGATAGTGGGTGATAAATAAGTAATTAACTAATTTAAGAAATGTGGGGATTGAATGGAATGGTAATTGATTTGTGGCACCAGGTGGTGGGTGATAGCTTTATTTTGGATAAGGACAGTGGTTAGGTTTAAATTAAACATTTCAATATTAAATAATTGAGGTTAGGTTTAAATCAGTATAGAAAAAAAATGATGTATGTTGTGAAATTCCTGGGGGAATGAGTTGAAAAGCTGTTTTTGTAAAAAAAATCACTTATTTTTGAATGTGGGATTTGGGTATCGAATCCCACATCTTTTTAATGTGGGACTTTTTAGGTTTGACACCTCCTAATGTTAAAACATTAAACAAGAAACTTTGAAGGTCCAAGGATAAGAAGCTATTAATTTAACCCTAGATGTGAAAACTAACTTGAGATTATCATAATTACTTGTGACAAAATTAATTCTGATATTATTTTTGAGGGCTAAAACATAATATATTATTCTTATAAAAAAGATATATTATTCCAAGAAAATACAGACAATAATATCTTTTAATCAACCCCTAAAAAAAGTGAGCCTCTTGTAATTAATATCTGGAAATTTATAGCCTTTAATTGTGAATTGGACAGAATTCAAAAGAAAAGCATCTTTTAAGTCTTTAAATATTCATAATCAATACAAACATTTGAAATAAAAAATTGAATTTCTTTGTAAGTTAAACTTTTTGTGACAAATTATTCTTTTGTAAATCCTTGAGCTTTGTTCTCTCAACAAAATACTTTTTAACAAAAAGTATATGCTGTTGTAAATACTTATCTTTTGAGATTGCATTCTTTTCCATATGCAGTTATAAATTTAGGGTATTGGAAAAGCCCACATGAGCAATTTGGTAAAAACATGTAAGCACTTATGTGTTTTTGCCATAAATTGGTAAGAACGAGTAAGGGGTGCCCTGGGCCCATTTGAAATTGAAATGAAACAAAAAACATGTATTGGTACAAACCCTGCCCAAAACCCCCCAAAAAACCCCCTTAACCCAATTGTTTCACTTTTTTTTCACATCCCCCAAAACAAAAACAAAAGAGACCAAAAAAACAAATAATCCACATTATCCCCCCAAAAAAACAATTTATTTTTGAAAAACAGCATTACAAACAAAAAATTTTCAAAGCTTTCCACACTTATTTTTATTCTTTTCCCAAAGACTGCATTTTACTCCAAACAAACCTTCCTCCAAGCCTCTAAAATTACCTTTTTTTTACCTTCCCTCTTCTATTAATCTTGAATTCAAACCTCTTCATTTCACCTTTCCAGCTTTGTTTGACTTTTCAAACCTTTTATCACTTCTTTTTCACATTTCAAAAGGTTTTTTCCTCATTCCAAACCCCCAAAATCCTCCTTTTTTAGGCTTATACATCTCTTTTACCATATAATGCTTCAACCCCCAATGAAGATGAATTTCAGACCCTTGAGGCTCTTTGGCAGCATGTACATAATGCTTCCAGGAAACAGAGGTATTCTCTGTCAACCTTGAGGTCCAATATGACCCACAACCAAATAAAAATAGGTTTTGACAGGTCTGGTACCCTAAATACCCACAAAAACACCTCCAAAGAATTAACTTCCAGAAAGCTTGACTGTCCATTCAGACTTGATTCCAGAAAATATGCCAACAGTACCACTTGGACTCTTAAGGTCAAAAATCCTGAAACCAGCCATGATGCCACATCCTACCTTCAGGAAATTCAATGAGCAAGAAACATCCCAAATAGCTCAAATGTCTAAATCACTTCTTGTGTCAAGGAAAAATAAGTCCAAATTATTTAATTAAAGGAAGTCTGAACATCCTGTAATCCTTAAAGAAATTTACAACTAAGTCAAGAAAATAAAGAAACACAAACTGAAAGGAAGAAGGATAATTGATGCTTTTATTGACACCCTCAAAGAAGAAAGTTTTGTGTGGTCCTCTGCAAGGGATTCTGAGGGACACATTATCTCTTTGTTTTTCACTTACCCCCTTTCCATAAAGCTCTTTCATGGATTTCCTCATATGATTGCTATGGATTGTACTGATAAAATAAATAAGTACAAAATTCCCCTTTTTCATATTTCTGTATTCAGCTCAAGAAATAAGACCTTTTCTGAGGCTTCTTGTTTGATGAAGAATGAAGCTGAAACCTCATATACTTGGGAATTGAATCAATACATAGAAAACGTTCTCAACAACACAAATATTGTTTGCCCTCCAGTCATTGTTATTAAAAGGGATTTGGCCTTGAAAAATTCTCTTAAGAAGCTCTTCCCAGACTCAAAAGTCATGTTATGCATTTGACACATAAATAAAGATGTATCTGCCCATTGCATGAAGAAAATTGGTCATGGCCCTGATTTTGAAAGCTTTATGGGCCTTTGGAATAAAGTAATTGAGTTTTATATTTCACTTTTATTCTTATTATTGTTTTTGTTAATGAATCTGGGATTCATTTCTCAGGTTATTTGTTTATCCACTGAAAAGTATTTCAAAGATAACTGGAAAGCATTGCAAAAGAAAGTCAAAAATCCTTAAGTCTTGCAATATTTGGCAAAAAACTGGCTTCCTATAAAGTAGTATTATGTGCCAGCCTGGACCAACTACCATTGCCACCTGGGTATGGGCAACACCTCAAGAGTTGAAGGTGCCCATGCCATGGTTAAAATTTGCCTACAAAGGTCCACTTGTTCTCTCCTGGAGGTAGTGAGGGCTCTTCACATGGCTCTGAGGAAAAAATTTGTTGAAATGATAAACAGAATCTCCAAAGAAATGATTGTCCATGTCAATAATTTTCCTCCAAAAATCTGTTCTCTCAATGGAACAGTGTCTCATTATGCCCTTCAGAGGGCCTTTCAAATTCAAAAACCAAATTTCCCCTCAATGAAAAATGCACCAATAAATACAACAATTATCAAGCCATTCCTTGCAAGAACCAGAACCAAAAGGAATTTACCAAGTGTCAAACGCTTCAGATATCAGAATTCCATCCTCAGTGAAATTTGAATTTACCTGTGATAATTCTTTGATCTTCAAATTCTTGGTTTTTTGTCTTAATAACTTATTTTCTTTGTCATATTATTCTCAGACTGGCTGTCAAGGTTATGATAAAAGCTTTAAGAAAGAAAGAATGAATGAATGAAGCTAAAAGAATATTTGAAGATATTGGAAAGAACTTTTCCAAATAATAGTATCCCATTACATTTAAAAGACTCAAGATCAACAGGCCAATGTCAGAGGTGACTTGGCTTAAGAAATTCAAAAAAATCAAGACCTTCATGAAGCCATGAACACTTTGATTCCATCATTATCCTGTTATTTGAACAGAATTGAGTGGTATGAAGATGTTGGACAGGCTCCAAAGAGCAAGTTGATGTCCATGGCTGATAGGGGGGATCCAATTCAAAATAAGTATCAAAGACCAATTTTCTTTTATTTAAAAGTCCAATATTTCTCTTTCCCCTTATTTCTGTACTCGAAATGATAATAAAACTATTTTAATCTGTTTTTTTCAATAGCTGTCCTCATTTTGTTCCATTGGATATCATCATTTCTAAATTTTATCCAGTCCCCCCAATTACTGTGAATTGGGAATTTCATTCCCAACCAGAAGCCCTGGGGTGGGTAGATAAATTTAAGAAAAACAGGATGTTATATTTGTCCAATCTTCCTCCCCCCTCAGAACAAACCAACCATTTTGGATGTTGAATCAGATTGATTGATTTCTGTTTATACAGTTTATGCCAATTATCCCCCTCCTCAGTCCTATTTATTGCTTAAATCCTACCTCAGTCTCATTTTTTATCGAACATGTGGCACTTTTGTACTTGAAAATTCCCAGAATTATGAGCTTCTAGTTTTTGATTTTCAATATTGAATCCTTCATTTTCAAAAAAATGGAGGCAATTTATAAGTGGGAAAAGTTTAAATGAATTATTTAAGAAATATGCCATTTTACCAAATTTGCCAAATTGCAGAAATTTAGCAAAAAAAAGATTAGAAACCTTTGGGGATATTGACATCCCATGTTGGAAAGATCATGGCAAAAAAAAAATAAAAAAATCCTCAAAACTGAGCCTGAGAATTTTTTTTAAAAAAGGTCACTTATGTGTTTTTACTAAAAGCTTACATGGGTTTACCAACACCCTAAAATTATTTAAATCAGAATGCATTGATGTCAGCCTGTGACTCAAAACCAGAGCACAAGCATGACAGCCAAAAATACCATAAACCAATGGTATAGCCAAAATACCACCAAAACATGGAGCTGAGCCAAATTAGCTCAAAAGGTATCAGAAGAAAGAGGAAACTCACCTCTTTCTGAAAATATAAGTCCCATCACCATAGGACAAGAAATAACAAAGTTATTCCTGCTCAAAGTTATTGCTGAGCATAAACCTTAATTTTCACCTCTCATCTAAAATCTAGAAGGAGAGGCTTAACCCCATCAAATGGGTATTCAAAATGAAGCTCTAAGCCAGGGCTATCTAATGGTGCTAGCCAAACTGAGCTAGCACCAGTATTACTTGAGTTATGGTCAAATTCAGACCAAATAAGGGTGAACAAAACATTCACCTCTCATCTAACTTTTACAGTTTTAGTGTGAGATACCTAAAGTGGGGTCTTTTTGGAAAGAGCACAATCAGGGCTATCTTATGGTGCCATCCATTTCCTCATAGCTCAACTACAACAGAAGTTATTGGCTAAACAAGCTCAATACAGCTTTTTGCCCAGACCACGCCAATGTACAAAAATACTTGTACATGGGATAACTTTGTCATATTTAATGATAACCATGTCAAGTTGGGTACCATTGTGTAGAGCTCATACAGAGCTATTCAATGAACCAACTTTGAGCTTGATATCTCAAAAAACTGACAGAGTTATGACCATTTTAAGGTCAAAATCCCACCTGCTGTCAGATACAGCCTTACCATGGGATAATATCCCATAACCATGAATATGAGGTGTCAAATAGACGAAGAAGCATGTTTTTACTTCAATACCTCATATGTCAGTCAATACTGGGGTCCCATATAGTTTCTGTACAGCGTTCTACGCGTCATACACGTCAGAATCAGGATGTGAGGTCCCCAGATGAAAATTTTCACCCTGTATTGGTGAAAACTGCCCAGATGTGGTTTCAAAACCACATCTGAGCCCAATACAGGGTATACAGGTTGTTTGCAAACCACAAGCCTGTCATAGAGAGTGAAAAATCTTCACTTCCTCTACATGGAAAGGTCTAGCAGCCTTTCCACCTCAATTTCAGGATAAAAGGAGGGCTTTTCACAGCCAAAAGCCTTTCCTCATCCTGCTCTTGAATACCCTACATACTAAACTGTCAAAAACAGTTTTACTCTTGGGTAATAAACAGGTATAATTATATATTTAATTATTGTAACTCTTATTATAGTAACTCAACTGGTAAAATTGCACCCTGGGTTCTCAATAGCGCTCACCACCACTATTTTCCAATAGTAGAACCCTTTCAATATATTATAAATCATCTTTAAAATCAAAAACTCTTATTTTTAATCAATTTTCTATGTGTCACAGTCATAATTCTAGTTGTAAATACTCTTATTACCACTTCAATATAGACTCAGCCTGACAATTGATGAGCCAAAATTTCCTAGATAGAATATCAATGGGTACTATATCTTTCAGCCTTAGAGGAATTTCATGCACCCAAAAGACCACAAAAAGAACAAGATAAGTTTTAATTAAAAATGATACATTTGTTTTAAATATAAAAAAAACAAGAATCAATTCTAAACCTAAAGCTTAAATTTAAAAACAAATTTTGAACCTGAATTTTAATAATGAGTTTATATTAAATTTTAATCTTAACAAACACATAAAAACATATTTTTGCTTGAAATAATGAAGTAAAGATGAACTTTCAAAAAAAATTTCAAAATAGAGATAATTCTTTGGGAAAAATTTGATAAAACTTATTACAGATTTGTTTACAATAAATAGACATATAAAAATTATTTCACCATTATATTCCTCATAAAATATCAGGTGGGGTAATCTCTAAGTCAAATTTCTTTAGCCCAACTCTAAGTAAGCTTAGATTAATTTCTCAGTATTTTCTGTATGAAAGTCTGAAAAAAACTCAAAACTTTAACTTAATTAGAACCACATGTGGAGTTAACCATCAATTTTTGTTTTAAAATGAGGTGGGGTGTGTAGCTTAGAAGCAATGACAAATTGAAGTATTTTCAACTGAAATGTCAAAATGTGTGCATGTATTACATAAAGGAGCTTAAATTAACATATGTGGAATCAAGAATTAAAATGGAAATTTTTCAATTAAATTACATAAGTAAAGCTTTAATTATAATACATGATGAGTCATAAAAGAGAAATAAATTGGAAAGATTAATGTTTTTGCGATAAAAGAAATCTTGGCTTCAAGGCTTCTAGACTCCTCCAAATTCCTTGCTGGAAGAAGTGAGATGTAAAAATTCATGAAATAGTTCATTAATTTTGGCCTGGAATTGAATCACAGGGTCTATTACTCAATTGATGATGAGGTTTTGATATCAACCAGAGCAGGTTCAACTGTTTCCAAAAGGGTAAAACTACCCTTAAGATAAAACAAAATTAATAGAGCCAGTTTTAACTTCTTTTAAAGTCTTTTAAACACATTCTGACATGTTTCAGAGGCTTACAAGCAATTATTACTATAGAAATGGCTAGTTTACATTACTAAAAATGGCTAAAGCCAGCCTTTTTTGGTCCAAACTAGGGTTTAATTATTCCATTTTTAAATTTCTTGTTTTCAGTGTATTTCTCAGGACTTAGCAGAGAAAAATTGTTTTTTGGTGCAAAATAATTGTTTCATATAGAAGAATGTCTTCCTTTCCCTTCTTTTTGCTTCATGTTAGAATCTTTTCCTTTTATAATTAGTTTGAATTTTGTTAAAAAGATAAACAAAAGATTCCAACCAACACTTTCAATTCATATAAGACCTTCTAACTGTATGAAAAAATCATGATAATAATTGCCTGTAACTTTTTATAATCCTTTTTACCCTTTAACCACCCCCAAATTGAATTAAATCATCTCTAATCACTGTTAAATTGTCACTTTGTTTCCATATCTACCCTGGTCACTTCTGGGTGTGTCTTCCCTTCTATATTCATTTTAGAGACCCAGTTTTTATGTTAACTACCAGTGGTTCTTTTCTCAATTAAGTCAAATTGAAATTTCTCTTGAAGGAATATATCTTGAAGAGTATTTTTGGATTAATCTTGATTTTTGGTAAAACAATAAATCTTTATACTGATACTACTTTATACTAAAAAAGTTAAAAGCAATAAATTTGATTTTTTTTCCTTTAAAAATATTAAAACTACTATTTTTACATAATTTTACCTTACACAAATTTTGAGGATAGGAAAAGTACTTGATTTTTGATGAAAGGTCTATATCCAACCTCACAAAATTTCAAGCAAAGAAGGGCCCAAGAGAAAATAATAATTTCTATTGAATTAATGAATTTTTTAGAAATTTTGATTAGCTGTGCAACAGGAAGGACTAAGGCTATGCTACAGTTCATGTCCAAAAAGCCAGGGATTATTGAGTTCATCAATATATATCATAGCCATATGAATGGCCAACTCTTCAATTATTGGGAGGAATTCATTTTTCTTCTTCCTTGAAGGCCACCTTTTGAAGAAAAGATTTTTGTTTGAATAATGATTTTTTGAATAAATATTGAGGCACTGGACCTGTTTCAGTAACACAAAGCTCATAATTAGAATTACAGGGCTCTCACTGATTCTATTAATGAGGTATTTTTCCATCTTTAGTGGGAGATAAAAGGGAAAAACAAGGGACTGCAATTATGAGAATTTCCTTCATCCAATTGGGAATGTATCTACAAAAAACTTTAATGGCTTATGGATTTCCAGAGCTAACATTGTGCATTGAAAGAATAGCTTTTCCTATCTCCCTTTTTAGCTTTTATGTTAAATAATGATATCTTGAGTGAAGTAATAGTGCGCAGGGAATCTATCTTTAGTGGGACCTTGCCAAAAAATGGGAAAAGCCATAATGGATATGAATAATAGAATAAATAATTCATCTTGAATTTGAACTCATTATTAGTAGGAATATTTTATTTTTCAAATTGCAATTAAACATGCTCTGTGGGGCTACATAGTATCAGGATCATTATTTCTTGGTATTTTTAAATGGCTTAGAGACCTATTTTAAATAGGCTGAATTTTTCAATTGTTTTGGGTAAATGTGTTTGGAAATAAAACTTGATTTATAACAGAAAAAGAACCAGTGAAATAAACAAACTCTTTATACCTTAATTATGAATGGAAACTTGAGCTTTTGATTAATAATATAGGAACTCAAAAGAGTTAAAGATGTAGGAATTCCTTTTATTATTTAATTTCCAAAAATTTCTCAGGATAATTCTCTAGATACAAGAGATATTTATTAAAATTCAGAATTTCTGTTTTGGGAAGAAAAAGGAAGGGAAGGTTATTCTAATGTTTAAATACTTATGCCATGTGGAAACATAGTAAACCCAAACCATTGAAGATTGAATGAAAAAATAAATAAATGAGATCTAAATTGTATTTGAAAAGCTCTTTAACTAACAATTTTTGAATTGATTCAGAAATTGTTCCACTGCTAAGAATTAGTTACTGGTCATTAAGAGAAATTTTTATATAATATACAAATAATGCTGGAAAAAGATTTATATTCAACTTGAGTTGAAATGGGCATCTCATTTCATATAATTAATCAAACAGGCTGTATAAACATATTCAGTTTGTGTAATTTGGATTATTACCAGAAATTATGTAGTTTTGAAACATTAATTTTGTGTAGTATACTGTAATGGCAAAGCCAAATTCATTTTCTAAAGATTGAGCATCAATACCTTAGGTGGATATTAAGTGGAATTAATACTTCAAGTTAGCTATATAAGGCACCAAAGGACTCCCATAGACCTTCAAAAAATCTTCTTCCATAATCTTTGAGTATTTGATATATCCCCTTTTAGTTATTCATTTATTTTAAGCCAAAAATTGGTTTTTCTCATTTGAAATATTAAAAAGCTTTCTATATTTTAAAAGAATATCTTTATAATTCACAATATGAACATATATTGTGAGATTTTATTACAAACCTCATGATGATATTACTATGAAAAATGCATGAAATGATTTTCTTATGAAATTAAAATTGAGTTAATTGATATAAGCCAAAGCAAATAATGACTTTATTGATAACTTCTTTTACGTGCCATATACTAATAGTAATATTCCAGTAGGAAGATGTTCTCTTTTTCAATAATCTAGAAGAAGTATTAATAGAAAATATTTGTATAGAAATACCACAAAGTTATTTTAATTAATGATCTCTTCACAAGGGTAATTATATTTAGTTCTGGAAGTGTATTATAGAATTTGGAGAAAGAATTTAAGAATGCAACAGAACAATCACTTATAATCTCAAAATTACCCTGAAAAAATTTTAAAGAGTGATTTGACAGATTATTTGTGAATTTAAATAACCAAGGGTTTATACAAGACCAATAAAACAGACACAGTAATGACAACACTAGTAGAAATAGTAATATTTTTTTGAGGATTCTATATATTATTAAAATATTCAAAACACCAAAGAATAATTTCATAAGAAATATAGAAGATTATATTGATTCTATATTGATTTTACCGAATGATAATTATTAATATTTGGAAAAAAAGCAATGGTAGGCTTCTTTTAAACCTGTAAAAACTCAAGGAAGTGTGAAAAGGTATTTAATAGAAAAGTATGTGAGAAATTAACTAACTTTTTTTCATTTCTTATTGAATAACTTATTGTGAAGTAAAGATATCTTAATTACATTATTATGTGATTTCAAACAGATTCAAACCCATGCATGGTCAAGCAATAATGAGGTGAAAGATTTAAGTCTTCTGTTTGTTCAAATTGAGGTTTCTTTGTCAAATTTATTAATTTTATTGGAATATCTATATGGGTTTTTACTTTCAATGAACTTTAAAAGATTCAATACTGAGCTCACTCATAAAAAATGAAATCCTTGGCTTGACAAAGAGGGAAGCATAATTCAGAAGGATCTTATCAGACCTGATCAAATATCACACTAAATAATTAGTTTTTTTTAAATCCAATTTTGTTTAATTTATAAAAAATGATGTTAGCTAAGTTATTATTTGGTTATCAAGCTAAAGGAAATAGTGGGTATTGACTAGGATAGAGGATAATGCCATTTTAATAAAATATGTTTGGTAACTAATAATAGTATGAGCTAATAATAATGGTAAGGATAATGGTAGATAATTATAGATTTTCTTTTCCTTCTTACTAGCTATTGAGATTTTCTGGTAAGATTATAGCTTTTTAAATTTGACTAGACTACCTGCTAATCTTCAGAAATAATAGAATGATTAATAGATTACCTGCTAGGTTCAGAGATGGCTATATCTGATACATTCATCTTAAAGTAAGTATATAGTACTATAAAAAAGAATGAGGAAGGAGAAAAGGAATTGGGTTGGAGAGGTGATCTGTTTATTTCATTTTGGGTACCCCTTCTCCCCGGGGATCTTCTTTTTCCACTTTGTCAGCTTTAACTTTTCCCCTTCAGGAATTCCAGAATGTCTTATTTTCAAAATAGGTCATGTGATCAAAATGCTAAATTAAGATAGTAATATCTAAAAGAATTGAGTGACTATTTCTAGTGAGAGATTTATTGGATGATTATAGGTGAATTTGTTTTCCTAGTGGATTTCAAGCATGCAATTATTCAGTGGTCTGAATTGCATTGCATATAGCTTTTGATTGTGTTTTTTTGGCTCCTGTGTTGACTATTTGCTTTAGTGAAAGAAGATTTATGTCTAAAAGGGGTATAACTTAATAATTCAGTTTTCTGTACAGCTTATTCAAGGTTTTTGAGGGAGTATACGCACCATAATTCAGGTGATTATGCAGGTGTATGAGCAATAATTTACTCCTATGATGTGATTCAGAATTGGTTTTTCAGTTCATGCTGGCCTTTCCGAGGTTATTTGATTCTTAAGCTGACTTTCAAACTACTTGAAGGGGGTTGAGTAATGTTCAATTTGGCTTTTATAAGAGTGATTTAGTAATTAATTTATGAGATTGAGATTACCTATTGACTGATAAGCTCATGAAAGGGTTTTCACATTGCATTAGGAGCTTTGGAAGTCGAGTTTTCTTTACAAAACAGTTTGTGTTTATGCAAGGGAAACTTACTGTGTATCAGAGAAAGAATGATTATAGTTTTAATATCTAACTGGTTGGGATCTTTTAAGTTCAAGGCCCCTTCCCTTTTGAGTAATCGTTTTGTATTGTATATTGTATTGGGGGTTGGAGGGATTTTAAGGGAGCTAAGATCTAAATAATATCTATTTTGATTGTCTCGGTTGTTCTCTTCTTTTATATTAACTGACGCATTGGGTCATGATGAGCCCTGAATTCAATATCTGGAGATGGAAATACTTCAGAGGACTTAGAAATGGGGGTAGCATCGGCCTCCTCACTGTTTCTTTCAACCTTGGATATCCTGTTACTGAAAACCAGAGAAAAAAAATGACACCCATGTGTACCATAAACATGGTACCCAAGCAAAGAGTGAAATACACATATATAGCCTTCCTTCAACCAAATAAAGGTACAATAAGGCCACAAAAACAAAGAACATGACCTAAAAGGGATACCCAGTACATGTGACTATCTGAAAGAGGAAACCTTCCTCTTCATTAAGTCTTTAAGCTCTGGCTGAGATTTATTTCGAATATTAACTCTCATCTAGAATATTGGCTTTGAATCACAGCCCCATATATTGAGATTCCCTACTAAGGCTCTTCTGTAAGCTAGGGTCTCTTCTGTGACCCCCAGCTTATATAAAAGGAATTAATAGATTCATTATGAGTGGAATACTATTGAAATGAGTTAATAGAGACGTCAATGTAGTTAATTTATAGTATCATCGGTGAAATGGGCTTCACTAATGATATTGAGGATAACGTTAAATTTAAGTGATAGAAATACTTCAGTAGAGTTTGAGAGATATTATGTTTCTTAAATCAATAAATTCTTTGATTTTAACTGTCAAAAATATATATAAAATTAATCTCTAAAGAATTATTTAAAGTTAAGAATGATCCTCTTGAATATTGTAAGTAAAAAAAGCTTCAATGAATTCATATAAATATCTTATGACAGCATCAAAAGAAAATAATAATTACTATATGCACAAAATGAAATGATTTCATATAATAATTTTATGAAATAATGAAGACTTGAATGATAGCAAATTGAATTTTGCTTTAGATTTTGCACCTAATATCAAGATAAAAATAGGAAATAAGAATTGAATATTGTGTAGCAGGTAATCCATTGGATGATTTCAGGCTCACACCTTCCTTAGGCCTATTAAATGATACCAGCTTCAATACTGCAGCACCACTGGATCAAAAGATACATTATAGTTTATATTTGAATAATCAGAGAATATTATGCTATAAATCACCTCTCACCCAGATTTAAAGGTTTTGATAAGAGAGATGCAAATGATTATATTTTCTGGAAGGGATACACGAAAACAGAACACTTATCCCTCCATTGTACAAAGATCAAAGTTTATTACCACTTTACTCCTAAAGCAAGAAAAGTACTATTTTGCAGGAGGTAGAAAGTACTTTGAGCCTATATAAGCTGGGAATAAGTATATCAAAGGAAGTAAGAAGCTCAAAAATCTTGTATAGAGCACTTGTGGGTACAATTTGAGCTTTGTTCTGATTCCTATATCCAAAAAAAACAAAGGTATCAACGGCTTAAGGCTATAATTAAACATTTATTGGTATTTTGGGATACTTTCCCAGAGAATTGAATCATGAGGTGTAAAAGTGGTCAAAAGGCTTTTTATGCATTTATTCATTATAAATTATATAATGAAATCCCATACATGCTGATAAATGGTTGCACTGTGGGATACTCTCTCATATAATGAAATGATGAGGTCTCAAAACCATTAAAATGGTTTTTATACTTTAATTACTAATAAATTGACCAATCAGAGTCCTCAAGGCATGTTCTTAAATCATTAAAAAAATACTGGCTTTTTGAAATTTACTGAACCTTCAATTGGTGTTAAATTTTACCTACAATCAGAATCAACCATTGGGATTTTGTTTCAAAACCACATGTGAGTACCAATACAGGTGTTTTTGGTTGTTTCAAGCCAGAACTAACTAATTGAGTCAAAGGTTGAAGTTTCTAAAGGCAGAAAGAGCTTATTTGACTCTTTCAACCCTGATTTTATATAAAAGGAGGCTTTCCAGCTAAAAGACCCCCCTATCATTTTATAAGCTGTTCTACATGGTCATAATGTCTTACACAGAATTAACCCTTGGAATAATAGAGATAAAGCTATGGTCTTATTTATGGTAGTGCTTATTATACTGAGAAAATGGATAATTATTGCGACCAGGGATTTATTAAGCCTAGTGAGAAACATTTTAATATATTAGATCACCTTTATTTAGCTATTATACTATTTTTCTGGGTTTCAGTCATTGTTGAAGCTTTTATTTACATTATTATAGATTCCACATGGAATAATCCTGAGAAATTTAGTTATTTTTCATTTGGAAAGATAAATTTAGGCCTAGGGAATGAAATTCACAATTGGGGAAGAAAGACTTTCATTGTGGTGTATATGTAACATGGGGTTGTTCAGAATTTCATTACTTCTGGGTGAAAATTCAAAAAATAAAAATTAACCATTTATTTTATGTGGTATTGATGATGAGGCGTCCATTTTAACACCTAATTGAGTTAATTTTAAATTATTAGGCTTATTGAGTTATCACAGGTTAACTGTTTTTAGAATGAAAGTTCTGTCTTAATTCCATGAATTTAAATACCCAAAAGAAGGTACCCATTTTTTCTTGGTTAAAAATGGTGAATTATGTATCTTCACATGAAATTTGGGCTTTGAATATTCAAAAGGTCATCTTGAAGTATTTGTTCCCTATTTAGCTATGTAAAATATACCTCAAGCATCACAAGTATGATTAGAGTTCTACAAAAAATTACATAATCATGGCTTAAAAAAACTCAATTTATAAGTATCACACTCAAAAAAGACATTTGACAACTAAATTCTCAGCTTTAAATAATGAGAAAAGGATTTTAATTCCTTGAAAAGGAAAATTTAACCTCCTCCAAGACATTTATTCATAAAAAATTTGTATAAGAATTTCTAACAGCACATGTCAACTCATTAATCACTTACCATATCATTTTTTTCATTGTGACTTGGAATGAGTCCTAAATAAGTTTGATTACTGATTATCAGATTTAGAGTCTTTAAGTAATAATTCTACAATTAAAGAATAAATTCTGAACCATTATTCCAAAAGCTCCATGAAGAAGGTTTCTTATTAAATTACAAACCGAAAAAAATTGGAAATCCACAATGATATTTTTCCATTTTAGTTTTTGAAAAATTCTCATATTTTCCTGAGCATTTCAATTTTAATAATTAATATCCATCATAATATTTTAAGCCCACACCATTTCTATTTTGGAAACCTTCCAGTTTCTATTTTAAAAGAATATACCATTTATCACCAATAATTATTTTTATTAAAAGTGAAAAAAAAATTGCATAATGAAATAATTTTTATTTTATCACCATCTTCTTCGTCTCTCACACTTAAAAATCCCATAGTTGAAAATATTGGCCTCAATTAATTTCCTCCATGAGCTAATTTGTGTGCTCAATCAGTATTGATGATATCAGCCTTTTTATTTAATTCCAGATGAATTTAGATAGGGAAAGAAGCTTCCACATATTTTCAAGAATTTTTTCTAAATGAATTCCTCATATTAGTATCAATATTATTTTATCAATTTTTAATTTCATATATAAGTTGTTTTTGGTGGCTATGTGTGGTCAAATTTTATAGCATTTTTTGTTCGGTCACCAAATTATGTGAAAAAAATATGAAGCATAACTTAAAGATGAATTAGGAATCCTTTCAGGGGGGCTAATTTTATAATCCTAGACCATTCTCTCAAATAATAAGATATTAATCATATGGCTTTAAATAAAAAGATTGGAAAATACATGCAAAAGGGGGGGAAGGGGAAAATGTCATATGTTTTCAGGGTATAAAAATTATGGGATATGCAAGAGAAAAATACAGGTTTCTCTCCTGTATGAAAGTGATTACAATATTATTCAAACTTCAAGAGGAAAATTTGATTAAATATAAAAGCTTGTTCTTGTTTATCCTCCATTTGGACAGTAATTCAAAGTTCCCAAAAGGTAAATCCAAGTGGAAAGGCTTGTAATGAAGGTTTCAGGAACTTCCAAAGATTAATAAATATTAAATAAGCTTAAAAAAATCTCAACTTCACAAAATCCTCATCTAAATCTGAGGTCTAGTTTATATTTCTTTTTCTACATGTAGAAAAGTAACAACCTTCAACATATAGGGAAAATCCATTTATTTACGGATTTAATTAAAATTTTCACACGTTTTAATTTTAAAGTGAATTAAAGATCCGAAATAAAAGATTTTGGCATTGAAATATATTTTTCGGATATTGATAAAATGATATTGCAAATAAATATATAATTATTAAAATAAAACTTCAAAATAATACACAAAAAGAAGGTCAAATTTCCTTGGATTCAAGAACAACACTTGCAACTTGAATTTTAATAAAAATTCAAGAGTTTATGCGTTGAAACTCAATTTCTTTCAATGATAATTTGGAGTTTTGATGAGTAAACTACATCTGAGAGAATCTGTGACTACAGAGGGGGTGTTCCAAGGCTTAAACAGAGACACTTAATCGCTATTTTCTGCCCGTAAGCCATTATAGTCAATCTTCTAAAGCATATAAATTTTATTAAATAAAAGTTTATATTATTATATAAAATTCTTCAGGGCTTTATTCTTCATAGTTGCTTTAATATAATATTTGAAATATAAACTCCTTATTATATGCCAATAATCCTAAAAAGGGTTATATTTGGAAGAATATTGCTTAAAGTTATTTTTTAAAATCCAGAAATCCTATACATTTCCTTGATTCTTAATCTTAGTTTTTTTGGCTTATTTTTATCATTAATCAATTGTTTCTAACTGATTTTGGTATTTCTTGATTAAATGATTTGAAATCATTATTATTTTAGAGAAAGATTGGTATATTCATGATTATACAGTTGTGTATAATAAATTTATTTAGAAAAAAGATTTATATAATTTAGAAATGGATTTTTTCATTAATCTAAAATAAACATAACTTTCGCTGCGAGAGTCTTCAGATTATTATTTTTTCAGAAAATTATAATAATATTATAATAATCATTTAGAAATTATAGATAATAGTTACAATTTATATTGGTAAAAGCGTTAATTACAGTGATTTTCTTATATAATCAATATACTAACATCAAATTATTATATTGATTAGTCACTATATTAATGCTTATGGTAATGATGTTCACTTTTTTGTATTTTAATTTGAGAAAAGCTATAGTACTCTCATTATAAGTACAATGTCCAAGATTTAAATAGAAAAATATCACACTCATCTTGTTATGAATATTTATCAATTTTTTTCTGTGACTCAAGCTCTTGACACCATGATTCCCCCATAAGATCATAATATCAACCAGCATTTTTTTCTCTGCTGAGTCCTTTTGCCACATTAAATCCTCCTCAATCCCCAATTATGGAATACCCCCTGACTCAGGATTGAATTATTATTGGACACCCAACTAAAGGGAAAAATATAATTCATCAACAGTTTTTCACATCAAGAGAAGTGTTTCACTAAATTAGCACTATTCCTTTAGACAATTATTATTTGTCAAAGAGGATAATGTGCAAGTCTCCTCAAGGCCTTGTGACAAGGACTTCTAAGACCAGTTTCCCTGGTGTCAAAGCTGAATACATCAAGAAAGCCCCAGCTTAGCTAATAAAGCTTGAATTAACACTGTGCACCTGTGAATCAAGACAAGAGAGAAGGAATCAATCCCAGAAATACCATAAAAGTGGTACACAATGTTAACCTTCATTAATCCAAATAAAATTACAAGGAGTACCCAAAAACAAAAAGGAAGACTCAACAAAGTTAGATCGTAGATTGGATCATCTGAAAAGGAAACCTTCCCCTTTCAGAAAATTTCATTTTTATTATGAACCAATAAGAATTTACCATATTATTAAGGATGTAAACTCTTTCTGAGAATAAAACTTAATATTTACCTGTCATCTGAAATATTGATTTTGGATCACAGAACCACCAAGTGGAGAATTTCATTGAAGCTGTCAAAACCCGCAATACAATGGTCAAATATTAAAGAGTTTAGAGCTATGAGATCACAATTCTAAATAAAACTACTACTTGAACAAACTGTCACAGAAATGGATGATAATCCCTTGGACCATTCTATGGCATATCAATGCCTTATCTATTTTATGGCAATTTGGCCATATCCATCAATGTTGGTCAAATTGGCGACTTTAAATTTTATGGCCCTTTAGGGCCAGCCTGGCCCCTTCACCATCCTAATTCCATTTATGGCTATCCTCTGCCTTTGGTCACTTTTTGGTAATTTCCCAGTCAACAGGGGAAATACATCCCAAAAAGCCTGTATTATGCATTTTAAGATTAAAATACATTTTTGCACAATTTGTGCATTTAGCCAATATATTACATATTTCCTTTTAATATTTGAAATATGCCCAAATGACCATATGAGGCCATTTGAGGCTTAAATGAAAGATTTGAGCATTTTGCGCACTTTTGTACACTTTGCGCAAATACAGTTTTAAAGCCTTTTAGGCTTGTTTTGGCCAAACTCCAAAAATGGCCAAAGCACCAAAACTGTCCATAAGAAACCTCTGAAAAATTTGAAGCCACCAAAGCTCCATTTTCTGTGTTTATTCTCCTGGAATTCATTCAGAGGACCTCGAGAAACCTTTCCCCTTCAATAACCAAAAGTGCCATAAAGGTGTCATACACCATTATGCACCTTTTTCCAATAGAAATGCAATGGTTCCAATATCAGAAGTTTATTACAACATCCCATCACATCATCCAGAGAAATCATCAAGGCTCAAGTGAAAGTGTTATTCTTAAATACCAATCATGCCATCAAGCAGTCATTGGATATTTTCAATTATGAAGTATTACTCCAAGGGAATACTGGCATTTCATCCTCAAGGGATGTTCAAGAAGTAATTCAAAACAAATTGTCAAGTGTCAATACTCCATCAATTAACCTTGGAAACCACATTCATTGCAATACAGTCTTGTTTCATAAAGACCTGTATTTCAACCATACACCCTGGGAAGATAATTCAACTTGGCTCAATACCCAATTCTGAAAGGTATACACTTCATCAAGAAATTAATAAAGCTTGAAGAATTTAATACATACAAGCTGTCAGCCTGAAGGATTCAAGCTCTCAACTGATCAGATATACCAGCCTCTCTTTCAACCCCAGGGGGGTTCTTCCTTGAGTTAATTAATATACTAGGATTTATTTCTATCTTTATTTTATTTCATCTTGATGGTGAATAATGATATTCTCAAGTCACTCATTTTCACCTTTCTTTCCTTTAATGTCAGTGGATATTTTGTTGTAATATAATTACCAATTCCATTGTTATTTCTGGAAGGTTGAAACAGTGATTAAGGACTTACTTATTTGGTCTTTTGGCTATTGAGTTCCTTTTCTCCTATTGCATCTCATATTGTACTTTCATATCTTCTTAGAGGAATTTATTTCTTTTATTTCTTTTCTTTAATATTTTGGAGTATTCCAAGTGAGTTCCCTGATTGCTGAGTGCCAGGCCACTCTTGCTATTCCCAATAGACCCTGTGACAGAAACAAAGAGATTATAGTACTTTCTTATCACTCATTTAAATTCAACTTTTTTGATGAGACACCCATAAGGTATCAGTTTTTTGGAAGGACTTCAGAAGGAATAAATAAGAATATAAGATTATAGATCTATCTTTGACAGATCAAACATCATAGCATTTTTCTCCTAAAACATACAAAATGCTCTCCACAAGCTAAGAGATAATTCAAGCTTGTATAGCTTTGGAATTATCAAGGAAAAGGTGGGTCAGAAGTTTTAATTCTTTAGCCCTCACTCTTGTCGAACATTCGATCCAATTTTGACTCCTTTATACTGAGAAATGACAAAGGTATGAGGGATTTAAGGCTATAATCCCACACCAACTGCTGTTGAAGAATACTATTCCATATAATTGAAGAATAAGGTTTAAAAGGAATAGAAGTACTTTTCATCAATTGATTACTCATAAATAATACAATAAATTCCCACACCTGCCTGTACAGCGTGGTGCTGTGGTATATTCTCTCATATGATTGAATGATGAGGTTTCAAACCCATGCATATGGTTTATAAACTTTGATCAACTATAAATCGACCAATCAGAGTCCCCAGTGTTTTTTAAATTATTTGAGGTCAAATTTCTTTTAAAACATTCCTAAGCATTCCATTTGTAGAAAGGTTTACCTCATGTGGGTAGAAAATACTGAGATGTGGTTTTGAAACCACAGCTGAGAACCAGTACAAGTTTTTTTTTGATTATTTTAAACCACAATAAAGCCACATTAGTAAAGAATTTTACCATATAAAATTGCAAAGAGAGTTATCCACCTCTTTCCATCTTGATTTGAGGTAAAAGGAGGATTTACCCTTAGGAAAACACCCCATCATATTATAAGCTTGCTTTTATGTGGTTATACTCTCTTAGAAAAAAGTAACCCTTATAATATTCAAGAAGAAATTATAAAATTAACCATTGAAGTGCGTGTTATCACAACCCAATTGATAATAGTTGAGATAAAGGCTTTAAACCAGCTCATCACCACTGGTCTTAAATAGTAGACACCTTTAATCTGATTATTATACTATTTGTACATGTAAAACCCATATCTGAAACTTTCATTTAATGCCTTATACATTTTATTTTGGGTTAAATTAATGCAGCTTTAAGGATATTCTTTCTAAAATAAGGAATTTTTTTTGGAGCTTTCTGAATGTGGTAAAGCATAAGAGTGAGTTTATTTCATATTTTTTGTGACATATTTTATCATCTGTAGTTTTATATAGAAAATATGTATTTTATAAATATAATATGATATTATTTTAGGTAATAAAAAATCATTTATTACTGTTTTATATCTATTTATTTTTGACATGAAAATTGATAAATTACACTTTTTACTCAAGTTTTATATTCAAAACTAATTCTAAAGTACTCTTTATTTTAAAGTATAAATAATAACTAATACTACTTTTATTTAATTCTTTAATGTGAGTATAGATAATATAAATCCATTCCAGTCATATTTAAATTGAAAATTTTATTTTTGCTATGAACTTCATTTTAAGCTATAAGTGCTAATTTGAGATACTTTTTATCCATCTTTTATGTAAAACTTCACAATTTAAAGCTTAAAAAGTCATTTCTTATAATTGAATTTTAATTTCGAATATAAGTCTGTCTTTAAAATATAGATGATAACTTGAAATATTTTTGATGCATCTACTTTGAGCTATAAATATTGGCTCAAAATACCTTTATTTTATTTCTTTGATGTGAAATTTGATAATATCAAATTTTTTCAGTCATATTTATGTTTAAAGTTCGAGTTTAAATATAAAAATCAATTTCAAGCTATAAGTAATAATTTAAGATATTTATTTATTCATTTTCGACCTAAAATTTGACAATCTAATTTTTCAAAAGTCCTTTATTACATTCAGGGATCAATTTTAAATAAAAATTTTCTTTTTATACCATAAATGATAACTTGAAATATTCTTGATGCATTTATGGGTGTGAACATCTGATAAATTTGATTTTTGAAGTTACTTTAACATTTAAAATATACTTTTTGGGATATAAATGATAACTTAAGACATTGTTATTCATCCTTTTTCATAAAATTTGATAACCTAAAGCTTCCAGGTCCTTCTAAATAAAGAAATTGAATTTAAAATATGAGATTTTTGTGAACATTTCAAATAATGAATTGAAAGAAAAAAATATTTATCCAATTTTACATAAAATTTGATAATTATAAACTTCCAAGTCAGTTTTATATTCAAAAATTACTTTCAAATATCAAACCTCATTTCAAGTCATAAATTAAGTATTAAAAGAGAAATTCTATCAAATACAGAAGAACTTAGAAATACTGATTGTCACTGTGCTCATTTGAGGTTATTACAGAAAAAATATCTTTAATTGGAAGTTATTTTTTATGAGGAATATCTAACAATATCTTTCTTCTATTTTTGCTTCGGCGTAACACAAAAATTAGTGAACTGAATATCAATCAATATTCAATTTCCATATAATGAAAGGAAATTTCATCCCATTAGAAACACAGGCACAGAGGAAACCCTCTCTGACCCCCCAAGACAAAAAATGACCATTTGAACAAGAATGGTGAAGTCCTGATCAAAAATGAGAAGTGGACACCCATAGCCACTCAAGGGGAAAAAAGACCCCCAAACACAAATTTTCATTAAAATAAATCTGGCTGTCTGTGAAGAAAAGATAATTCTCATTGATCCTGGAGTATCTTCAAAAAGAATATTAACAAGAGAAGTAGAACATGAGCTTTTTCAAGGCACAGTAAAAGGTGACAAAACATGAATCTTTTGACTTCCTACCCAAACTGCTCAAGATTTCCTTCACGCCTCATAGAAATTGAAATAAAAATGCACAATACAAAAACAATTACAGGGGATGGAAGAGGAAGAATATATAGAAATGGATAAAGTGATCAGGTATTGAAGGAAATTGAGAGAAATCCACTCAACCATTCTATTCAGCCTCACCTTAAACAGTGGTCTTTGACCAGAATATCGGACATACCTGGACCTAGTTGTTCAGATACATAAACTCCTAAAGAGAGTGTTTCAATGAAAAATGGCAAGGAAAGTCTTAAGCTTGGAAACCCAATTTTCAGAATTTGGCCCCACCACCCAGAGAATATACCTTAGAGAAATGACATGAGTGAAATTAATGCAAAGAATGGATGGTTCAAATTCCAACAGACAAAGGTTCCAGATGAGAGGGAAGCCAGAATGAAAGAGAATCAGGAAACCATGAGATACATAGAAGAAAAGTGGTGAGAGCCAAATCTGACTCAGGTGGGTAATCTTGTGGCAAAAGAACGCCAAAAAGTACCAGTAACACACAAATCAGGAGGCCACAAACCAGTGGCAGGTTCTTCCAGAAACTCCCAATTATTCCCTAACCAGGTGGCTCCAAAAAGAGACAAGGGGCAAAGGGGAAGAGATACACACCCTTTAACCAAACTAAGAAGCAGAAAAATCAACTGATGCAGAATCTTATTGAATAAGTCAAAGAAGTATCCAAGAAAAATATGTTATTGTACCTTCAAATTTTGCAAATAGTAAAGATACTATCAGACCTTTATTACTTGAGAGAAATATAAAAATATTCACTTAGAATAAGCGGAATCCAGAGCCAGCTAGAGGTGATTCAAGTGGTAACACGTTATTCCTTAATATGGCCAAATTTATTTAATATAAATATATCAATATTGACATTATTCACAAGTATGTGAAATAAATTGAAGCGGAAGATTCTCCCAGAGCTAAATAAACTAAAAGGCTAGAAATTAACTCAGAAAGACTATGTACAGAGCTTGAAGTTACCAAAGGCAAACCTAACCAGAGCAGGGAGGAACAACACTAATACAAGAGGGATATAATAAATGTCCAGTTACAGCTGGATTACATTGATAGAAATCCAAAACAGCTTTTTGAATAAATTTAACTCAATTAAACACTACTATTGAGTAAATCTGTGAGGATAACACCCTTTCTGAACCTAACCAAAAGGATGTACTGCATGGAATATACGAATCTAATGATATTCCATACCATATGTACCAAAAAAGAGAAGGTATGAGCTATCCTCACAGTTAAGCCCTGAGAAAAGTCCCAGAGATTTCCAAATTTCCCCAAATTCTCAGGTCCAAGGGAATATTACCACATGCTTTTGATTCAATATATTGATAGTCTTCCCCTTTTTTATCTAGTATTTCTGATTTTTGGATAAGTTCAATGTAGAAAATAGCCTATAGACCTCATCCCACTATATGATCCAATGGAAAACCCTGAGCTTGGTGAAATAACAAAATTATCAAGAGGTACAGAAATAGAACCTGGGTATGAAAAAAAGACAGTTTCTTTTGACAATAAAAAATAAAAAATGTAGAAAGATAAATATGAGTGGGGACTTTAAAAATACAACATACTTTAGGGCATTGATGCTCAAATATTTACTGCGATGAGGAACAGCAAAGAGCTATAAAAGTTTCCAGGAGACTTGGAACATGGGTTGAAATATAGGTGAAACAAAGGGTAAATCCTGGATTCTATTTCAAATATCTCAGAAGAGGTAGTAAAAAGATATTTCTCAAGAAGATATGAATTCACAAGATGGATACAATCAGAGAAAAATCTAAGTTTGAACCAGAGTCACAGGGAAAATGCAGAGAAAAGGTGACACAAGAATAAAAGAAGAGGAATGTGTGTCGAAATTCTTTGATACCCAGGGAACTATGAAAAGAACTTCCTTGAATGCAAGAAAAAGTGATATGCTATAAATAAAGAGGGTTCAGAGGAATAAGAAAAAAATTGACTCTGACAGAATGAGTAGTGGCCTAAGAGGAGAATAACATAATGAAGATGAAAATCTGGAAGAATACACAATGAAATATGAAGAAAAAATCTATTTGTAAATACAAGAAAGACATCTTTAATCTTTTATCATCCATCAAACTATTGATGAAGAACTGCGTAGAAAAACTAATCATGGTCAAATATTCTTAATCAGACCTATTGAAAGGGTGGGGTATATAAATGGAACTCCAAGATATTTGACAGCATTTGTGAGCCTGTAAGGTATTTATGACATACCCATAAGACCACAAATAACTTTTTATACATTTGATTGGGTCACAAACTGAATTTTCAAATGAATTGAAAACAGAAATTAACAAAAAAACAATATAACCTTATGTTTGATAAACAAAGTTATAAAAATGATGTCATTTTTGGATTTTCCACCAAAAAATGAACTAGGGTAGACACATAGGGTATCATACAGAAAATGGGTATTTCTAGTGTTATTGGAGATTCAAGAATCTCACAATACAATTTCACAATTCAACAATTTTTACTAAAATTCTTAAATTTTTGAATTTAAGCTTAATTTTAACATTTCATAAGGCTTATGCAAACTTACAAGAATTTAATTGAATTTGTGGTGTTGTCCAAACTTACTGAATTGGCTAATGATTTTTAATACAGGCTATTAGTCCTTCATAGGCTTGATTTGAATTGTTTTAAACCCATTGTATGGCTGTAAATCAATAAAAGAGCAAAATCTGCAAAAAAGGTGGGGAAAAGGGAAATAAGAAAAAAGATGCAAGAATACCCAGCTTTTGGAATCTTCAAGAGACCAAATAAAGTTTACCTCTTTTATTGAAGGATTTTCAACCTTATTCAAACTTTAATATTAGAATTAAATTAAAAATCAAAGTTTATGTGGTTTATCCCCCTTTTGGATAGGAAAGACAAGCTTCCAAAGAGTAAGTCCCAATATAACAGCTTGTAACCAAGGTTTTCAGCACTGCTAAGGCTTATTAAAGTATAAATAACCTTAAATAAGCTTAAAATTCAATATTCAAGCATTCAAGCTTTATCAAAAATTTAGTTTTAGTGTGTATTGCTATCTCTGTGTGGAGAATTACCAGAAAAAACTTCAAAAATTCATAGAAAATAAAATTCTAAATGGACTTACTTGAACGTTTCACAAACCTTACAAGTTAATGTTTTCTGTGGATAAATAAGATATCAAGTATATGTTATAAGTGAGATTTGTGGGTATTTAGACTTGGAAATAACTCTTCTAATTATTCTCAAGGAAAATAAAGATTACTTTATAAAATATCTCAAAATCTTATTAGAAAGATATTTTCTGGAAAATTGATATAAAATGATCAGTTTTATATCAAATCTTGAGAGTAATAAGTTTAATTTAGGATTAAATCTACTTTAAGTTAAGAATATCACTGGTAACCTTTAATTGAAATGACATATAAGTTAGCTTACATTAAGAACCTTATTTTAAGTATGGTTTTCCATCTTAGTCTGAGAGCATCCTCTATATCTATTATTGATAATGAGAGGTGCTCTGAAGGCATGAAAGAAGCTTTTTTATCACTGTTTTTGTCAATAATCCTCAATCAATCAATCATAAATTTCAAAACATGTCATATTTTACTATATATAAGATGTTAAATTATTGAAGTAATTATGAGTTTTTTATTCTCTATAATATTTAAATGAGGAACTTAAATTATAGAGCTTATGTTATATTATTATAATCACCAATAGTTGATTTTATCATATAGAGTGGTTTTCTTGAAATTGCTTTTACATCCACAAATTTCCTCTAAAAACTCCTTATTAATATTTCATAATATGAAATTGTTTCATTTCTCTAAAAAATTGATTACTGAATGAGGCTTACCTTAGAAGAGTTAATTAATACTATACCTCATTTTGTTTGACTTATTGTATCACATAAATACTGTAGGTAAGGCTTTCTCTGAATTTCTATATCTTTTTTATCTAGTAATAGTGTAGCGTTGTCTATGAAACTCTTGATAATAGTGAAAAATATCAAGGGTAGTATGACTGTCCTCAGTAAAAAAATATGATATAATTAAATATTAAAACCACAAATTAAGACAATTTTTAGAAATAATTATATAGAAAAAGGGAATAAATAATCATTAAAAATTAAATATAGAAAAGCTATTAATAATTTTAATAAATTTTAATCATTTTATTATTCATATAGTCACTGAAAATTATAATAATAAGAAATATATAGGCTCATAATGAGACAATTATCTGTGTAAAATAATAATATTGATCAACCATTAAGTAATATAAGTATTATTTATATAGGAAATATCACACAAACTGTGAAGAGACAAATATTATAGAGAAATTCTATATAAAACAACTAATAATAGATAAAAAAGATATGGAAATTCAGAGAAAACTTACTTTTGATATTTATCTAATACAATATGTAAAACAGAAAATTCTATAGTATTAAAAGATTTCTAGAAGTTAAAAAAACACCAAAAAGTCAATATTAAAAGGAAATGAAATATTATTTAAAAAATTCCAGATGAAATTTGTGGATTTGAAAGATACTTGCAGATAACAATTTTATATAATGAAATTCATTATTGTGTATTACAACAATAGAATCTAAATTCTATTATTGAAATCCTTGATTTGAAATTTGAAAAGAGTAAGTTAGCTCACAAATTACTTTAATGATATCAGATTCTATATTGGATAAAATATTACCTGTTTAAAATGTCTAATTTATTGGAATGGACACAAACAGTGATGTAAAGGCTATTTTTGTGCCTCCAGAGAAGCTCTCATGGCTCATAATGGACTTAAAGGGAATGCTCAGATCAAAAATGAAAAACAATACCTCAAAATAAGGTTATTAACTTAAGGTAACGTTTTTTCATTTCAATTTGAAGTTACCAGTGTTATTCTTAACTCCAAGTAGGATTAATCCTTATTTGGACTAATTATTTTAAATTTAAATATGAAATAAGTTTATTTATATTAAATTCAATGACATAAAAAAATCAAAAATAAAGTTTCAAGTGAAAATATCTTCAAATGGATTTTTAATTATTTTGTAAAGAAATATTGATTTTCTGTAAGAATAATTGAAAAAGCTCATATAAAGGCTAATTGCAAATGAATCCTGCTTAAAAAGGATACTTAAAATTTGATTTATACACCAATTACATTGAATCTTAAGCTATGTGAAATCTTCAAACAAACTCATTAAAAATTGGATTTTGGATGAATTTTTGCAGTTAATACCATTTTTACACATAACATAGCAATACACACCAAACCTTAACTTTTGATAAGGTCTTAACAGTCATAGCTTTAAAATTTGAGCTTTTTCAAAGCTTAATTAATTGTAAAAGCCTTGATTACAAGTCCTCATTTGGGGATTTACCCTTTGGAAGCTTTTAATTCCTGTCCAAATTGGGGATAAACCAGTTTCAACTTTTATATTAAATGATAGTATAATCTTAAAGCTTAATTAAGGTTGAAAATACTCCAATACAGGTGGAAAAACGTAATTGAGTCCTTGCAGATCTTGAAAATCGGGTACTCTGGCTGAATTTGGCTTGTTTCTTTGTCCCAACTTCTTTCAGGACTTTTTCCCTTTTATTTATTTAAAGCCATACAATGGCTTTAAACCAATTTAAACTGAGCTCACACAGGAATTAGAACTTGTATGGAAAATACTTAGTCAATGCCAGGAAATATACACCACACATTGATTTTAACTGAATTTTTGCAAGTTTGCATAAACCTTATGCAAAATTAAATGTAAGGTTACAGGCTCACATTACCTACCAGAAAAAAGAATTGTATTTGAATTTTTTTTTTTTTGGAGAGTATAACCCCAATTAAACTGGGAAGGTTTAATCTACCATCCAACCTCTCTACTTACACTTTCCAAGTATTTGAAGCACACAATTCAGACTTTTCATTGGGGAACTGGTCTTCTCTCATTTTTGAATCTTCTGCAAAACTCTTGGGTATCAGTTATTTTACTTTCTGAAAAACACTAATCTGCATATTGATGGTTCCTATATCTTCTTAAGTATTCTCTTTCATTTTTCCCCTAAGCCTTCCTTCTTTCAAGAATTTTAGTACCTTCTTTTCCCCATTCTGATCAAGTGGTGATATTTCTAAGGATGTTTCATTTCTTGGAGGAAATAATTTCTTATCACTTAAAGTATAATGCTTTACTAGACCAACAGGTAAGGTTTGATGTTTTTTCCAGTTATACTGTAAGCTCTATTTGAACTGAATTTTTCTCATGAAGGGCTTTAATAAAAATGGTCCTGAAAAGGAATCTTTCAATTGATTTGGGCTTTTAATATCATTAAAGCTAAACATTTAAGCTAATGTTAAGCTTCCTACTTCAAATTTGGTGGTCTTATGAGTTTCGTCCCATATCTGTTTATAATATTCAAAAGCATCAGTAATGCTTGGATTTTCATGTTGTCTTACTTTTTCAAGAAATGATTCAAAGCTTGACGCAGCTGAATTAATATCAACTGAGTCTAACTTCCAAGTTTTAACTGGAGTTTTGGTATTCCATCCTTTTTCTAACATTACAGGAGTTTTTCCTGTTGAAGCTTGAATGTAAGTTTTGTAGGCTAATTCCAATACTGGTATGGGTGTACACAAATAATGGGTAAAGCCATCAGAATACTTGATCTCCAGGCCATAAGCAAAAAATATTGAAATCATGTCCTCAAGGGTCTGAATCATTATTTCTGCCAATTCATAAGTTTGTGGATGGCAAGCTGTTGATAATGATAGTTTTGTAGCCAAAGGATTATGTAAGTTTGTCCATAAGGCTTATGTAAATTTTGGCTCTCTATCAGTAATAATAATTTCAAAGAGATCAGTATGAGATATAAGTCTATGCCAAATAAAAATAGCTGTATCCACAGCTGTTTCATCTTTGCGAAATGGTAAAAATATTGGAGTTTTGATATATATGTCCACAATAACAAGACATAAATTGTAATTGTTCTCACCACCAGGTGGTAAGGCTGTCACCCAATCCATATGAGCCACTTCCCATGTGGAACTTGGCTCTTGCATATTAATATTTAGACCAAATCTTTTACCATTAGCTTTATTGAGGTTTTGAAGCCTGTAAAACCTATGAAACCACTCAATGAAATATTTTGTCCAAGCTGGCCCCCAAGAACATGTCTTAATTTTTTCCATTTTTCTATCTTCAGACAGATGTCCAGAATAAATGTTGTGATGGAACTCTAGTAATAATGTGTTAATCAAATTTCTACTACATGAGACAATTACACATGCATTTTTAGACCTATGCTACAAGATAAAATCAAATAAGGGGAATCTTCCATTGTCATATGATGTTTTCCATGCATCATGCAAAAAATTAGCCAAAGATGGATATTTGAAATGTTTTTCAGTTTGAGAAGTAAGAATAGGACAATTACTATCTTCCTTGTAGCTTTCTATATCTTACTTAAAGATTTCTGTTCCTAAATTTGTAATGTTCACTCCTTCAATTGGAATTTGAGGTTCTGCATTTTCAGGAACATTAGCAGGATTTTAAGGTGTATTAGGAAATGCCCATATACTCAATCCATAAGAATTCTCATTAATATACCGCCTTGATGTACTATGGTCATATTTCCTCTATAATCCTGTATATAAATCTTCCATATTAACATGTGTATATTTGGACTTTTGATGTTAAGAAGTTATTTCATTCCATTAAAATCTTTAATTACCTTAGATACACTACCATCAAGATAGTAATGAAGGTTTTCTAGAGATCATACAAGGAAAGGCACTCCATTTGGCTTGTTATATATCTAGCATCAGTTTGCGTTATTGGTCTCTAGATAGAACAAACTGGTCCTTCATAAGGATTTCCACTGTCAATTTGCACTTGATGAAGAGCTGCTCCTAAACCATCATAATATGCATCAATATATAAATTGTAAGGAATTTTCAATTAAGGAATTAATAATAATGATGCATTGGTGAATGTATTCTTGATCTTTTCATACACATGAATTCTTTCTTGTGTCATTGAAAAGACAGTTTGTAGGTCACAAATACTGTAATATTATCTGAAATTTATTTCAAAGTCTTGAAGTGTTTGCCTTTGATAGCTAGCAAATCCTAAGAATGACATAATTTCTTTCTTTTTTAGGGGAATTTTGTTCAGTAAGACTGCAGCCACTCTGTTTCTATCAACACCAAGGTTTAGTCCTGAAACAAAATGTCCCAGAGCTATTAGATAATGAAACCCAAAATTATATTTCCTAAGAGATATTTTCATGTTCAATTGAATAAACCTTATAAGTACTAATTAAAGTTAATGTAACTTCAATTTCAAGGTTTATGAAAAAATGATTAATAATCCCTCTGCCAATTCATTTGGAAAAATGGTATTCATCATTTTTTGATAATGAGAGGGTGAATTTATAATTCCAAAAGGCATACTCAAATATTCATGAATTACACAATGAGAAATTATCTGCAATAATTTCATAGCATAAGGTGTCGAAATATTCTTATGAAAGCCTTTAAGGGCATCCATGGAAGTGATGAATTTTGCTTTGGATAGTTTAGTCAAAGTCTCATGGATTCTAGGAATCGGATACGTCTCTGGAATAGTATAGGTATTCAATCCTCTAAAATAACCAACAATCCATTATTTATCTTCATTCCAAGTAAAGAGTACAGGGGTTGGAAGTTCTACTTCCACATTTTGTCCAAATTTCTCAGAAATCCCAGCTTCATCAGCTCATTAATATTATTTTCTAATGCTTCTCTAGCTCTAGGGCTATCTGGGTAAGATGGCATTCTTAATAGCTGAGGATAGGGTCTTTCCACTTTAAGAATAATGTCCACTTAATGGAATTCAATAGCCCCTAGTGGATCATTATCATAAGCAACGGCCTTCCTACATTGGAATATAATTTCAATAAAGTATTCCCTCATTTCTGGTGAAGATTCAGGACCAATGTGTGCTTGAATTAATTTATCAGTCACAAACTTCTCCTTTTTGACATTTTTTACTTGTATAATGATGGTTATTTATTTCTTTTGTAAGGGAAAACAAAATTTTTGTCTCTTATTTCCCCTCTTGTAAAAGATCTTTCTTTCTGATTATTAATATAAATAACAGAAATAGAAAGATAAACATTACAAATTATAAAATATTGTGAAGTGCAGTTATTCTCAACAAATTCAACTTTAAGTCTAATACTTCCTTCAAGGAAAGGGAATATCATTTCTTTGTCAAGAATTCCCAAAGAATGCATATCCTGGGTAGCACTGCTGAATTTTATACCTTAAATTGGCATCAATTTCCCTTTTCAATTGGTATGAATGTTTTCAACATGACCTTTACCAACACAAGTGGAGAAAGCACCTGATTTAAGAGGTGTCTTGGACTCTCTGTTGCTTATCACAATATTAGTGATACAAGATGATTGAGCTGTATAACCTTTCACTCTAGAAGCTTTTGGTTTCTGTATTCTAGAATCTTGCACATGTATGAGATCCATAAATCCATCACTAAATTGTGGAGAGTAAGTATGCACTTCTATGAGTTCAAACAACATATTGATTGTTCAATTATGAGTTTATCTGGTAATTATTATTCTTCAGAACAATAAGAATCACTTTCATGTAAAGTTAAATCATTTTTTCTTTGGTGTATTCATTCTTTTCAATCTATGTCTGATCAATTCTTGTTTTCTTTGGACAAGTAGAATTCCAACAAGATTTACTTCCATATTTAGGAAATTTCAAGGGATGTCTGTCTTGTGGTTTGTTTGGTCTTGAAATTGGTTTCCAACTAGTTGTATTGTCTATTGGGGGTTTAGACCAGTTTCTACAAATTTCTGGTCTGGAAGTGATGTCTTCCATGGCATTGATATCATCTTATTTAGAGAAAGGCTCAATAAATATGGGTCTTTTAGAATTCTAAAGGGAATCCCCACATCTTATTAATATCCTTTTATTTACCATTGTTTCACACATATCAGGATGAAGGAATTTTACTCTGTCCTTCTACTTAAGTAACAGGACATGGGCCTATCCCTCTCAATATTGATCATTTCTTATTTGAAGAAATTTTGAATTATAAATCTCCAGAAGTGAATAGACCATTAGGATATGAGCTGTTCTTTCCACCAAGACAAAGGGGGTTCACCATGGTCTTGTCTCATTTTATAATACCATTTATTTGCTGATTTGGTAAATTAGGAGTATAATCTGGAGCTTATGTATCCATATGGTATGTCAAAGCCTTCTTTAATCATATCAGTTGTTTTCATAAATTCCACATTATTATATTCTCCTTCATTATTGAAGGTAGGAAATTCTTTCGATCTGGGACTGTCTTTTAAGTTAAAGGCAGTTTCTAATTCTGAATTATTACATGAAATTGTATGTTGATGTAAGTGATTATTATTAAAGCTCAACAAACTTCTGTCTAGAATTGATGTAGAATCTCTTGGAAAATTATTTTTCAATGAAATATTATTGATACTTGATTGAATATATTTTTTCAATGAAAGTCTTTACTTATCACTTTTTTCCACTTGTTCCCGGAAAAGAACTGCATTATGACCAGTTGAATTTTCCAAGCTTTGAACTTGTAATATTAATTGTTTAATAATAAAAGAAATAGAGTTATCATCCATCTGATTAAGAAATGCAACTTCTGACTCAATTATTTCACAAATATGCATCAAAGACAAAATATTGTCTTTATTCAAATTTTATAGCCCCATAATGGTCTTTTATGAATATTTTACTTTCAAAATTTCTCAACCCAACTTCTGTTGGATATATTAAAAATTGTTAGCCATTATTGAAATTTCTTTATTAAAGGTTTCAAAGCTAGATACAAGCTTAACAAACTCTATTTATTTTGAAAGTATTGGTTCGTTCTTTCTTCCTCCTTGGTTTTGAGCTCCATCAAAGTTGTTTCCATATTGAACACATAGTCCATGGCTGTCTTTTCCTTCTTAGAAATCCTGTAGTTCTGGGGATAGGGGTTGTTCCATTTGGGCTTGCCCTTTCCCTCCAGGTGGTTATTTGGGGCTTGCTTTCCTGTTCTTGGTGCTTGTTTTAGGCTTGAGGATCTCCCAAAGGGCTGTTCTCCTTCTGTTGGGCCAGCTATTTCTTCTTATCCTCTGACAAAATTCTTTGGTTTTTTGACCAAGAGTTTTCTTTTAGACTGGCCCTTGCAAGAAATGTGTGTCAAGCCCTTCAGAAGCTCTTGTGTCTTTTCTGGGCCCAAGAACATCTTCACTTGAACATAGGAGCTCATTTGACCGGTCCAGAAGCTGGGGTTAAGGGCTCACTCCTGCTGCCTTGCTGCCATAAACCAGTTCTTGTACCAAGACTGGTATCTTTCTACTTCTGCTTTGTGGAAGTCATTCAGATCTGAAACAGGAATAGCAGTTATGTAAGCTTCAGGACTCTCAAGAAGAGTATGGAAGGTACTGTCTAACATTTGGGAACTGTAGGAAGTTCTGGAATCCTTCATTTGTGCCTGTCCACTGGGATGAAAGTCTTATGTTCTGGATTTATTACTTGAATCTCCAGGTACATATCCATTTGATTGGATGGAGTAGTTTCTTCTACTTTTCACAGGAGTAAATTAATGTTGATTCAAAGGAAAGTTGACTGAGAAATTAGTTGAATTCATGTGCTAAACCTTAAAATTAATTAAAATTAATTAAAATTAATTAAAATTAATTAAAATTAATTAAAATTAATTAAAATTAATTAAAATTAATTAAAATTAATTAAAATTAATTAAAATTAATTAAAATTAATTAAAATTAATTAAAATTAATTAAAATTAATTAAAATTAATTAAAATTAATTAAAATTAATTAAAATTAATTAAAATTAATTGAAATTAATTAAAATTAATTAAAATTAATTAAAATTAATTAAAATTAATTAAAATTAATTAAAATTAATTAAAATTAATTAAAATTAATTAAAATTAATTAAAATTAATTAAAATTAATTAAAATTAATTAAAATTAATTAAATTAATTAAAATTAATTAAAATTAATTAAAATTAATTAAAATTAATTAAAATTAATTAAAATTAATTAAAATTAATTAAAATTAATTAAAATTAATTAAAATTAATTAAAATTAATTAAAATTAATTAAAATTAATTAAAATTAATTAAAAATTAATTAAAATTAATTAAAATTAATTAAAATTAATTAAAATTAATTAAAATTAATTAAAATTAATTAAAATTAATTAAAATTAATTAAAATTAATTAAAATTAATTAAAATTAATTAAAATTAATTAAAATTAATTAAATTAATTAAAATATTAAAATTAATTAAAATTAATTAAAATTAATTAAAATTAATTAAAATTAATTAAAATTAATTAAAATTAATTAAAATTAATTAAAATTAATTAAAATTAATTAAAATTAATTAAAATTAATTAAAATTAATTAAAATTAATTAAAATTAATTAAAATTAATTAAAATTAATTAAAATTAATTAAAATTAATTAAAATTAATTAAAATTAATTAAAATTAATTAAAATTAATTAAAATTAATTAAAATTAATTAAAATTAATTAAAATTAATTAAAATTAATTAAAATTAATTAAAATTAATTAAAATTAATTAAAATTAATTAAAATTAATTAAAATTAATTAAAATAATTAAAATTAATTAAAATTAATTAAAAATAATTAAAATTAATTAAAATTAATTAAAATTAATTAAAATTAATTAAAATTAATTAAAATTAATTAAATATTAATTAATAAATTAATTAAAAATAATTAAAATTAATTAAAATTAATTAAAATTAATTAAAATTAATTAAAATTAATTAAAATTAATTAAAATTAATTAAAATTAATTAAAATTAATTAAATTAATTAAAATTAATTAAAATTAATTAAAATTAATTAAAATTAATTAAAATTAATTAAAATTAATTAAAATTAATTAAAATTAATTAAAATTAATTAAAATTAATTAAAATTAATTAAAATTAATTAAAATTAATTAAAATTAATTAAAATTAATTAAAATTAATTAAAATTAATTAAAATTAATTAAAATTAATTAAAATTAATTAAAATTAATTAAATTAATTAAAATTAATTAAAATTAATTAAAATTAATTAAAATTAATTAAAATTAATTAAAATTAATTAAAATTAATTAAAATTAATTAAAATTAATTAAAATTAATTAAAATTAATTAAAATTAATTAAAATTAATTAAAATTAATTAAAATTAATTAAAATTAATTAAAATTAATTAAAATTAATTAAAATTAATTAAAATTAATTAAAATTAATTAAAATTAATTAAAATTAATTAAATAATTAATTAAAATTAATTAAAATTAATTAAAATTAATTAAAATTAATTAAAATTAATTAAAATTAATTAAAATTAATTAAAATTAATTAAAATTAATTAAAATTAATTAAAATTAATTAAAATTAATTAAAATTAATTAAAATTAATTAAAATTAATTAAAATTAATTAAAATTAATTAAAATTAATTAAAATTAATTAAAATTAATTAAAATTAATTAAAATTAATTAAAATTAATTAAAATTAATTAAAATTAATTAAAATTAATTAAAATTAATTAAAATTAATTAAAATTAATTAAAATTAATTAAAATTAATTAAAATTAATTAAAATTAATTAAAATTAATTAAAATTAATTAAAATTAATTAAAATTAATTAAAATTAATTAAAATTAATTAAAAATTAATTAAAATTAATTAAAATTAATTAAAATTAATTAAAATTAATTAAAATTAATTAAAATTAATTAAAAATTAATTAAAATTAATTAAAATTAATTAAAATTAATTAAAATTAATTAAAATTAATTAAAATTAATTAAAATTAATTAAAATTAATTAAAATTAATTAAAATTAATTAAAATTAATTAAAATTAATTAAAATTAATTAAAATTAATTAAAATTAATTAAAATTAATTAAAATTAATTAAAATTAATTAAAAATTAATTAAAATTAATTAAAATTAATTAAAATTAATTAAAATTAATTAAAATTAATTAAAATTAATTAAAATTAATTAAAATTAATTAAAATTAATTAAAATTAATTAAAATTAATTAAAATTAATTAAAATTAATTAAAATTAATTAAAATAATTAAAATTAATTAAAATTAATTAAAATTAATTAAAATTAATTAAAATTAATTAAAATTAATTAAAATTAATTAAAATTAATTAAAATTAATTAAAATTAATTAAAATTAATTAAAATTAATTAAAATTAATTAAAAATTAATTAAAATCAATTAAAATTAATTAAAATTAATTAAAATTAATTAAAATTAATTAAAATTAATTAAAATTAATTAAAATTAATTAAAATTAATTAAAATTAATTAAAATTAATTAAAATTAATTAAAATTAATTAAAATTAATTAAAATTAATTAAAATTAATTAAAATTAATTAAAATTAATTAAAATTAATTAAAATTAATTAAAATTAATTAAAATTAATTAAAATTAATTAAAATTAATTAAAATTAATTAAAATTAATTAAAATTAATTAAAATTAATTAAAATTAATTAAAATTAATTAAAATTAATTAAAATTAATTAAAATTAATTAAAATTAATTAAAATTAATTAAAATTAATTAAAATTAATTAAAATTAATTAAAATTAATTAAAATTAATTAAAATTAATTAAATTAATTAAAATTAATTAAAATAATTAAAATTAATAAAATTAATTAAAATGAATTAAAATTAATTAAAATTAATTAAAATTAATTAAAATTAATTAAAATTAATTAAAATGAATTAAAATGAATTAAAATGAATTAAAATTAATTAAAATTAATTAAAATTAATTAAAATTAATTAAATTAATTAAAATTAATTAAAATTAATTAAAATTAATTAAAATTAATTAAAATTAATTAAAATTAATTAAAATTCATTAAAATTAATTAAAATTCATTAAAATTCATTAAAATTAATTAAAATTAATTAAAATTAATTAAAATTAATTAAAATTCATTAAAATTAATTAAAATTAATTAAAATTAATTAAAATTAATTAAAATTAATTAAAATTAATTAAAATTAATTAAAATTAATTAAAATTAATTAAAATTAATTAAAATTAATTAAAATTAATTAAAATTAATTAAAATTAATTAAAATTAATTAAAATTAATTAAAATTAATTAAAATTAATTAAAATTAATTAAAATAATTAAAATTAATTAAAATTAATTAAAATTAATTAAAATTAATTAAAATTAATTAAAATTAATTAAAATTAATTAAAATTAATTAAAATTAATTAAAATTAATTAAAATTAATTAAAATTAATTAAAATTAATTAAAATTAATTAAAATTAATTAAAATTAATTAAAATTAATTAAAATTAATTAAAATTAATTAAAATTAATTAAAATTAATTAAAATTAATTAAAATTAATTAAAATTAATTAAAATTAATTAAAATTAATTAAAATTAATTAAAATTAATTAAAATTAATTAAAATTAATTAAAATCAATTAAAATTAATTAAAATTAATTAAATCTTGATTTATTTTATTTTATTTTATTGAACTGTATGCATTTTTATTAATTATAATATTAATTAAGATTGATGGATTTTCTAAAATGATCAATGAATATCAATTTTTAATTAAGTTTAACCAATTTTGATTATATAATTTCAACAGATATTAGTAAATTTCATTTAATTTCCATTAATTTCAGTGATTTTCGAATTTTGTTTTGTAATTTAAATTATTTTGAATGAATTATAATAATAAATACATAAATAATACCTAAATAAATAAAATTGGTTATATTCCAATTCATGTTTTACTTAAAATTCTCAGCTTCAATAAATAATTAATTATAAAAATACAAATCGATAATCAAATGGAATGAAAAACATTTAATCCAAAAAGAATATATAACAAATCCAAATAAAAAACACATAATTGATAAAGTAATAAATCACAAAGCATTATTATAAAATGAAAAATAACCAATACAAATATAAATAAATAATAAAATGAGATGAAAAATTAACCCATAAATAACACAAAATAAAGAAATAAAAAATATAAACCCCCCAAAAAAGGAAGGTGCTAATAAATAAATGAATAAATAGTAATTAAACACTAAATAAATGAAATATAAATAATAAAAAGTCAATGAAAAAATATTCAATGATTCAATTATAATAGTGATTCATCAATAAGCTATATTCAAATTCATCAATCATTTGTAATTGATAAGTGCAGTGAATAAGTTATCATAGAAATAGAAATGAACTATCTACCCTCCAATGATAATAAATAAAGAAATAAAAATCAAAAAATAAAAAACCCATACTAAGTATAATAGAAATAATACAAATGAATCATTATTGTATTATGAAAATATATCTTCTTATAACTGAGTATTTATTGGATGTATGTTGTTTTAATCATCAGTTGTTTTGAGTATAAGTTGAATTAATTGTTTTAGTACTTAATATTTGAGTCATTTTTTTGGTTTTATAATTTTTAATTGAATTTGAATTTTATATTACTTTGGCTATTTATGATATATCTATCTCATCTTCTCTTAATTTTCTTTTTCTTTTGCTTATATCTTTGTTGTAAATTCATTTAATTATATTTTATTAATATTTTTTAATTTATTTCATTTTCATTATATTTTCTATTTTATTTCTATTTAGGATTTTATTATGTATTCCATTTGAATTTGAATTTAATTTTCTTGTAAAGTTATTATATTGGTATTTGATTCTTAATTAATTTTATTCATTTATTCTTGCTTTTATTTTTATTATATAATACTTTTTTAATTTGGATATTTACCTGTATATATGTCAAAATTACCTGATAAAATTAATTGTTATTGTAAGGGAAATTACATAATCAAATCAATTATTATTATAATTTATATTTTAGCCTTAAACTTATTATTCTTGTAAATTCATGTTCTTTTATTTTATTTTTGTTCTTTCTTTTTTGTATTTTTGTTTTATCTATATAAATAAATAAGTAAATATTAAGTAATCAAGCAATAAAGAATAAAAAATCCATGAATTATTATTAAATTATTCAATTGTAATAGTAATTCATACCTCAGTTATATTGAATTTCATGCAAATTGGTGCATCATTTATGAAAGCTCAGATTAAATACATTCTAACTGGATTGGCCATAATCAATCTGTTTTTCTATCCACTATCTTCAAATTAATACTAATTGCAACTAAACAATCTTTATCAAATTTTTAATATGAGTCAAATAAGCTCCCTAATTAATCCCAATGAGTTTGCCTGTTAAATTTCACACTTTTTTCCAAAAAATCACTCTTCAAACTCCAAAGTAAACCAAAGTCAAATTTCACAATGTTATTTTTCCCAAGAGAAGAATGGATACCAGTTATGCTTAGCTGATGGATACTCAAAGAAAATCTAGAGTCATGAAGGAAACAAGAAAAACCTGGTCTCTCATCTGAAAGAATTTCATAAGGAAATATGGGCTCAATAAATTTCAGAAAAGAACACTGATGTACAAAGTAATTTATCAAACAACCATGGAAGCAAAATAAAAAGTATGAATTTTCAGTTGCAGAATCATTTCACTGATGATCTAGTCAGCTTCATAATTCAATATTAACAATCATATGCTTTAGTTAGATCCAAGTCATTTCAAAAGCTTATTGATACCCTCAACAAGGACATTAACTTAATTTCTGAAAAAACCATTTCCAAACGAATCAAGAAAATGTTTTTGAATTAAAAAGAACATATACTTACCTTTATTAATTCACAAGCACCACGGATCTCATTTTCTACTGACATTTGGTCTGGTCCAGGTAGAATGTCGGATATTACTCTAACTGCTTATTACATATTGACTGATTGGAAAACATTCACTGAAACCATTAGATTTTCCAAGCTCACTGAAACTCATACTGAGAAAACATATACATGAAGATTGTGGATATTATCAATGAATTCTTTATTGAACACTCTCAAAATCCAAGGGGATCAAAAAGTGATGCAATGCAAATAGATACCTCCAGTGATTCATCCTCAGACACTGAAAGTGATTTATCCAATTTTTCAAATTATTTGTACAGTTTGGATATCTCATCAATTTTCCATGAAATAATCGCCATGAACTTTGATAATGCTTCATCAAATACAAAATTTATGGATCTTGTTGCTAAAAATAATTTGCTGAAAGATTTTGACTCACACATTCAATGTTTTGCACATATTCTATATTTAGCTGCAAAGGATTCTTTAAAGGAGCTTGATGGATCAATTGATAAGCTTAAGAAGGTGGTTCATTTAATACATCAATGAAAAACCTCATGGGAACACTTAAAATGAATTTGTGAAAGAAATAAACAGCCACCAAGATGGCCAATGGCTGACAATGCCACTAGTTGGAACTCAACATATTCAAAGCTTTGCTCAGCATTGAAACAGAAAAGCTCATTGGATGACTTCATTTATGAGTAAAATAAGTCTCAAACCTCAAAGAAAAAGAAAAATCACTTTAAAAGCTCAATCCAAAACAATCTTAGTAGTAAAAAAACAGAAAACCATTTCCCATGCAATCTAAAAAGCTGACCTTCATCATGATATACAGCTTGTACATCTCCCTACTTGATTATCTTTCTGCATTATAAATCTCACTTCATTCCTTTATAAAATTTCAGGATGTAATTTTGGAAGATGAATGTAATCTTTTTTAACAAATATCTGAATTCCTAAAGTTATTTGCCACTGAAACCAATGAAGGTCAAGTTAATTCTTATCCTTCACTTGGGTTAGTAATTCCTTGGTTCCAACTCCTCCTTGAAACATGCCAAAATACCAAAAACAAACTCTCAAGAGAATCCTGACTATTTGATGCAGCTGATCAAGCATATTCAAAGCTTGAAAGTGATTACAACATTAGATCAAATTCCTGTGCTATGTGCTTTATTCTTGACCCACAGCTCAAGCTTACATGTTTTAGTCAGCATGGGTTGTTGCAAGAAGGTGAGAGAAACAGTCATACCAATCCAATCAAATATAAGGATGAAGAACTCAAACATCTCAGAGAACTATATGCTGAATACACTTTTGAATATTAAATAAAATTTTCACAAGATCCTCAAGTTTCTGAAACAGCTTCAACAAATTCAAAGCAATTGCATCCTTTTGAAGAAAGAATGTCCAAATGAAAAAAGAAAACTAATGAAATTCTTGAATATTTTTAAACTGATTCACCACATTATCCAATATCCATTCCTGAATGGTGGAAGAGCCACAAAGATAGCTTTCCAATATTATCCACAATTGCAGGAGATTACCTTTGAATAACTTAAGCCTCAGAACCGAGCGAACTTGTATTTTATGAATCTGGGAACTTGATTACTAAAAAACGCACACCACTTTCATGTGATTCTGTAGAGGCAAATATGTGTTTATTATCTTGGTTAAATAAGGGGATTTCTTAAAGTATGCATTCTTGGTATGATAATCTTTAATAAGTCCATTTTTTATTTTTACTAGTGAAACTGTTTTCTCTTTAAATCATATCACAAAACATTCAATCAATCCAAAAATAATGAGAAGTAAAATACTTTTTCTTATTATATTAGTCATTTTATATTGATTCTATCAATCAGAGCTTTATTATTTTGCAAATGGTCTTATTACAGCTTAAGTAATATAATCATTTGCTGTCAACAACTCACAAATTTATTTTTGAAATGAATAATCCTTTCTGTTCAAATTCCATTTTTGAAATGAATACTTAACACATATATTTTTGCTTAATTTCCTCTTGTTGCAAGATTATGATGATGAGAAATATTTCTTTTTATGAAATTTGGTTTGCACAGTAGCAAACTGAATTTTTGTTAGGTGTATTTCTTTGCAATGTTGTATGGCGAACGTTTTTGTTTTCAATTTTTCATGACAATGACCATACCCTACTCTAGTCTAGTTTGATATCACTGAATGATAATATTAAACATCTGCTATTATATGAACTACATACAACATTATTATCTAAATATTCACATAAAATATTTATTCTTGTAAATGAGAATATAAGAAAATACATCATTTTTGGGTAAAAACATGTAAGTGATATCTTTTTTCAAATAACAGATTCCTCAGGAAATGAAATATTTTGAGGAATTTGTCAATGTTTTAGCCATATTTATTCCATTATGTTTTTTAATAATAATTTTTTGGCAAATTTCTCTGACAATTTCTTTAAAAAAACAGCCCACTTATGATTTTCCTCATTATTTTTAAAAAATGAAGGATTCAATCTTGAGAATCAAAAACAAGAAGCCCATATTTTTAGGAAAATTCTTGGGTTTAATGATTGTAACAATGCCATAAGTCACATGAATTGCATGAAAAATGCCATAAATGGAATCAACAATTACATAAGTAACATGAATGGCATCAAAAATTCCATAAGGAACATTAATGGAATCAACAATAACATAAATGACATTAATGGAATAAAAAAGAATAGATAATATTAATGGAATTAGAAATCTAATTTATGGCATGAAGGGAATTAACAATACCATAAATTGCATTCACAGTGGCATTTATGGAATACCAATTCCATTTATTTAATCAAAATGGGGCCCATACCATTTCTTATGTGTATCTAATAATTTATGGCAAAAATACTTAAGGGCTGATGTTTTTTTTACCAAAGGTCCAAAATTATTTAAAATCAATGTATGAGAACAAATATACTTGAATTATATATAAATGAAAGTGTTCATGTAATTATTTCTTCCATGATTTCCAAAAACTGACTTCAACACCTGGTTTGGAATATTTGATTTCAAATTTTCAAAGGTAGCTCAAATTCAATTCTGAATATTTGGTCAGGCTGAAAATTATATATTGAATATTCAATGACCCTTAAAATTTGACAAATTTTTGAAAAGCTTTTAATTTTTTCTTCCATTTTTGATCATGTGACCAGTCCACCAACCCTTTCCAAAAGAAGGGTTCCAAGGACTCAAGCTTCAGACTAATGGGAGGACATTCAAAAAACCATTCAAGGACACAAATCACCTGGCCCTTCTGGTATTTGTCAATTCCCACCCAACAGTATTCCTCCAGCGAGATACTTGCCAAGGATTCTTCAAAGGTATTTTCAAGAGGTTGTTATTCCAAAATCAGTTTTCATGGCATCAAGAGCACCCACACTCCTTGCAAAAAAACCATCCATAAAGGCTGTATTCAAGAAATCTGTATGGAACTGACCCTTTTGGGTCAATTCATTTATAAACTGTGGCAATTCAGGAACACAGTCTAATTTCTCAATATGGCAAAGCTGTATTCTCCCAAAAACAGTCAATTTAGCTGTATACCAATCATAAATCTGGGTTTCCAACCCTCCAGGATCAGTCTATCAGCTTTTCACATATACTGGCCCCTCTTTCAACCCCTGGGTACTTTTCCCCAGTTAATTAATCGACCAGATTTATTATTATTATTATCTTCATTTAGAAATTAAAATACTGATATTCTTAAGCCGGTCATTTTGCACCTTCTTCTTTTCCTGTCAGTGGATATTGTTGGTCATATCTCTTACTAATTCCATTGTTCTGTCCGGAAGGTTGAATCAGTGAATAAAGTATTTATTTGGTTGGCTCCCCTTCTTATCTTCTGCATATTTTGTGATTTCTCTTATCCTTTCTTGAAGAAATATATTATTAATTTATTTCTTTAATATTTTGGATCCCTCCAAGTAAGTACTTGAATCCTGAGTTCCAGGAAACTCTTGTTATCGCCAATATCCCCTGTGAGATATTTTTATTTTTTTACTAATATAGACAAGATGGATAAATGAACTTTTCAGCCATTTTCTTATTTTTGAGCTTACCCACATTCCAACTTCTTTATGGTGAGTGGATACACTCACTGAGAAAATTAGAATTTAATTAACAAGGGGTTTCCTTGAGCTCAAACTATGTCAGACTGTGACTCAAAACCAGAGCACAATCATGACAGCCAAAATACCATAAAACTAATGAGAGAGCAAAATACCACAGAAAATGGAGCTGAGCCCAAATAGCTCGTATGTGGTATTAAAATAATGAGTAAGCCTAACTCTTTTTACAAATATATAACTCGCATAACCATAAGACAAAGAATAACAAAGTCATTCCTTCTCAAAGAAAAGACTGAGAATAAACCTTAAATTTCACCACTCATCTGAAATACAGAGAAAGAGGTTGAACCCCATAAAATGGGTGTTCAAATTGAAACTCTCAATTGGGGCTATCCAATGGTGCTAGCCAAATCAAGCTAGCACCAAAAATACAGAGTTTATGGAAAAAATAAAGCCAAATAAGGGTGAATAAAATATTCACCTCTCTTTTACCTTCTACAGTTTTAGTGTGAGATAACTAAAGTGGGGTCATTTTTGGAAAGAAAACAATCAGGGCTATCTGATTGTGCCATCCATTTCCTCATAACCCATCTAGAAAAAAATTAATGTAGGATGAAAACTCCATAAAATATTTAAGAGAAATCCATATCTGAATAATGGAAACTAAAAGTGGCATACATTTTCCATACTTAATGTTACCCATACCAAATGAGGTAACATTGTGTAGACCTCATCTAGGGCTACACAATGAACCAAAATTCACCATGAGGAAATTTTCCACACCTAACAGCAGGTTTTGCATTTGGAAATTAGCTCAGAACCATACTAGAAGGAGGTAGCACCCTTCCTATGAACTAAGTTGAACCCAGGATGTTAATGTTTTTTAGGATTTTAATTTCTTCCAAGCCACTGTAATATTGCAGAATTTTAAATATTTTATTCTTTTTTTCAACTTGATGAAGTATATAATATGGTATATCAAAGCTGTTTCCATTTATTTTTTCATCTTCAAAAGAATATTCTTAAAGATAAGAATTTGGATCTAAAACTTTATCTTCAATCTCAACAGTTCTAGTTTTCTTGAAAGCCAAAGAAATTTCATACCAGTTTTATGAATGAATTAAAAAAAGTCCCTGTGTTGATTTGAAAAGTATTACTACAAAGTAGTAATATTATCTCTTATTCCTGCTTCAAATACTGGCTCAAAAATCTTAAAATAAGCTGTTTTTGACTGAATCATCTTTCAAAGAATCTTGATTGACAAAAGATGTTGTTTCTCATATTTTTAAATCTCTACAACCTCATAAGGACCAGGTAAAAAGGCTTTGAATTGTTTTTTGGATTAAGCTCTTTTCCCCAAAGATACGAAAAAACCTATATATTTTTTTATATATTGATTATAGATCCTAGATCTTGAGTGTTATTCTTATTTTTTTGATTCTCTCATTCCTTTTCTATTATTAAGAAGATTTGTCAATATTTATTACTAACACAAAAACTATACTTTCTAAAATATGAAATATCCTATTCTGTCTTTTTTGAAGGTTTTATTTCTCAAATGAAAAGAGAAGTGGTGGGCTCTATGAAATACAGCCCCTTCTACTGGAATTGATATAAAAATTACAACAAATATTTTAGTTCAGGGCCTGTAATAGCAGGTACTGGAAATATTGTTTATGATTGTTTACAGTATTACATAAGAAGCCATTACAGGTACTATACTGGAATAAACTTGACACATGTAAATAATTTCACATTAGCAAGGCTTGTAAATGCCTTCTCCTTTAATTTGAATTGAAAAACATAACATAAAAGTAAATCAAAATCAGTTTAAAAATACAAAAAGAAACTCAGTAAGATTTCTAGAAAATCAAAATCAAAAAGTAATAAAACATTAGATTTCACCATAAAACATGGATAATAAAACTCAAAGAAGTGAAATAAAAGCGATAAAAAAGATTTTTGGGTGGTATAGAGGAAGTTCTTGCCACTTCTTTTCTCAAAAAGATATAAAAGAATCTTTATTTGAATAATGAGAGAAAACTCAGATCACCTCTCACAAGTTTTTTTATCCTTCACTTTTTTGAGGGAGCTCTGTGAGTTTTCCTGAATTATTTGTTGAACAAAAGCTCTTTATATTTTTTTGGTTTTTGTGTGTCTGTTTTCTCTTTCAACAATATTATTCATGAATACTTATGTTTCAACAAACTTTAGTAAAGACCAATAGGAATATATGGACTCACTGTAACTCCAATAATAATAATAACCATGAATTGATATATTCTTGTTTATTTAGATAATTCAGTATGATCTTACTGAATCTTTGAATTCTATCTGCCTATAAGTAATAGTGTCATGTCAATCAAATCTCAAAAACCTTGATTTCCGTGGAATCTTGTTCAAATATTTTTAAGATTAATATTAGCTATATTGTTTCAATTTTGAAAGTTTTAAAATAATTTTATTCCATTTTCAAATGGATATATTTTCAAATATTTATCACAGTCTCATAAATCAAATAATATAGTTAATGGTCCATTTTCATAAGTACTCCAATGTTTATAAATAACATTAATTCATGCATTTGAAAATTTCTGAACAGACACTCTTCACAGATTCCCACAAAAAATACTTAAAGTTTCAAATCCTTCAAAACTTGTCAATAATGAAAATTGCATCATTAAAACATGTTTTAGACCATGTTTTGATTCTGAGTGGAAATGGATATGAACTTATATTTGTCCCACTTTAAGCTTAATTACCAAAAGGTTCCAGCTTATTTGAATGTCCTCCCTTTAATTAATGGTACTTCAATCAATGCTCTTACCGTTACATCAAGCACAAATACAAAATAAAAACAACAATTATTCTCATATTAACCTGTAAAATTATTTGGAAAAGATGATTATATAATCCCTTGAGCTAAGCTTAATAAACAGATTATTATTCTCAATTTATCAAGGTAACACCAAATCTACAAAACTCCAAGAAGCTTTATAGATATGCTTTGAGAAATAAATATTTACAAAGAGCCAATTTTTACCAGCTATTTTGCCTTAATATGTCAAAATAACTAATTGAATTGATTCATCTTTTCAGAAATATGAAGTTTTTAACTATTTTTAATGTCTTGTGAAATTTTATATTAGCTTAAATCAAATTATCAATAGAAGTATATGAAGGTGTGACCCAAACATTTGACAAAATCTGATTGTAGAGAAAAGGGAAATTATTTTCTGAATTTGTTTTGATGATCGTAGGTTTCTAATTTTTTGGTATTTATAGAGCCAAAAATCCAATTTACAATACTTCAAGTTATTAACCCACCAAGTGCAGATACGAATTCAAGCTTTTAGTGCATAGAGAGCTCTCAATATATCCCAGAAATTTCAAAATGGGTTTAATATTAAGCAAATTCAAGTTCATATGTAGAGAACCTATATAATACAGAAAAAAATAAACAAAAAATATATTAAATAAGGATTTATATTTATAAAGTGTTTTGAAATGATCATATAATTTATCAAATTAATTTTAAGCCCTATTGATACGTTAGGATTGCATTTACTAAAATTTCACCCCAAAGGTTTCATTATTTCAGCTTTATTTCATATCTTGATACAGCCCCTCCCCTAATTTTCTTCAAATAACAACCCAAATTATCTTGATTTCTCACATATTTAATAAATTCATCAGATAAAGATGGTTAAATCAGACTTGATTATTTCCCCACAAGAATATAAAAAGTGAATCCAAGTTGGTATCAATAAAGAAAAAAATTAAGTGCTCAAAAAAATGGAACAAATGCATGTTTTTAACTGCTATGAATCTTTGAAGTTCATTCATGAACAATGTATTTATTATGAATTTTGGAATAATTTTTAGTTTACACCATGAAATGGTATGATAAAAAATTTATCAGTTTCAAAACTCAAATTCAATATTTCACTTTGAATATTCATATTATCGAGCTATAAGCTCAAAAGCCTTCTCTCAATAATGTTATGGGCTGAGACAGGGTCTATTATCTTTCAATATCTCCTACGTTTTTGGAGCCTTCCCCCAAAAGAAAAAATGTCCCATAAAGCTTGACAGCTTGTTGCAAGCTCAATAAAATTCCACTTTGAAGAGAGAGCCAAGATAAGGAGCATAATTTCTCAAAAAATAAATTTTTTAATGAGAGAAAACAATTAGATTATCGGTTATATTTTTTAAATATGTAAATTTGAATAAAGTCCTAAAATCCCCAAGATATTTTGGCATTAATGAGAAGCTTCTTTGAAGCTTGGAGGATTCTGATTTCAATATTATTCAACCTATGAGTTCCCATAGGTGAACTTGAAAAATAATTCATATTGAATCTGAAATATATATGTAGAAATCGATAAAACTCTGGAGGTAGAATCTTTTGTAAATTATATTATAACAGCTAATGAGCAATATTCACACAAAGGGGATATTGAAATAAGGATTTTTGCCATGTATTGTTCAGCTATGAAGCTTCAACAGGCCTTAAAAAGAACTTATATTGAATCAACTGAACTTATAATTTGTGGCTTTCATATGTGGCTGGAATGGCTTGCAAAACTTCTATTTCTAAATTTAATTTCTTTTTTATCTCTAACCTTAATCCAGTCCATCTTCAAGGTCAAATTTCAAATGCAAAACCTTCTGTCAGGTCTAGCCACTTTGATCACAGTGATTGAGCTCATTATCTTAAAAACTCAAAATGCTATGGCAGCTTCAGGTGTAAAATCCCACAGTGTGGCCAATACACCTTGACTGTGGGATACTTTCCCATATCCTATAATATGAGGTGTCAATTATACAAGGGAGTATGTTTATCCTTCAATACCCCATAGTTTGGAAATCATGGTGTACCCATACAGGTTCTATACATCATTCTATGTGTCATACACGTCAGAAGAAGGCTATGTGGTCCCCAAACAAAAGGTTTGACCCTTCATTAGTGAAAAATTGCAGGTTGTGGTTTTGAAACCAAATCTAAGCCCAAAAAGGGTCTATAGGGTGTGTAACAGCCACAAGCCTGTCCTTGGAACTGAAAATATTAACTTTCTCTAATTGGAAAGGATTAATGGTCCTTCCACCCAGCTTCAGCATAAAAAAGGACCTTTTTCCGCCCAAAATAGAAATACCCATCTTGATCTTGATATACCATGTAGTACAACTCTTTACCAAAAGTTTCTCTCTTGGAAAATAAACAGGTATGATTCTAATTTTAATTATTGTAGTCTTTGTTATAATAACCCAATCGGTAAAGCTGCATCCAGGGATCTGAATAGTTCTCCCAGCCACTCTTTCTTCATAGGAAAGCCTTATAGCTTAAATTGAAAAATATTTTATACTTATTATCCATTCCAAATTTATTATTAAGCTTATATATACTATTATTATCAGCTTATCATAGACTCTGCCTGATAAAGTATTAGTTATTTGAATCCCCCATTATGTCAGGTCATCATCTTTCAGAATGATTATGGATTTATATTACAATCTTTGATAGAAATATTGGACTCATTTTTCTGAATAGATTAAGAGCTAATTGAATCCTTTAATTTGTATTTTAATTATTAATCTATAAGAATTAAAATAACTAATTTTCAAACTATTATTTTCTTACTTGAATTTAAGACTTAACTTCTTCTAAAAATATGCAATCTTGGAATCAGAGGGAACCAAAGACTTATTTCCCCTTTTTTTGATGGCTTGGCTTGAAAGAAATTATTTTTTTGGCTTTAATTATTCTTTCATAATAAGAGAGTCGTGATTCATAAAGTAATCAAACAATCATTTTGGAATCGAAATGGGTATCTGATTTCACACCTTCAGGAAAATAGAAAAGCTTGCGAAAGGCCTAGGAGCTATATTTCTTTAACTCAAGCTTTATTGCTCAATGAAACTTAAATCTTTCTTATAAAAACTCTTCAAGAGGAATTTCCTCATTCAGTTTGGAATATTAATTCCATGAGAAAGAGGTTTAATTTGGAAATTTATTTATATTGAATTTTAACAAAGGAAAATACAATTATTTTATATGATTGGAAAAAGAAATATTGGTGTGGGAAGATCACAAAGGTTTCCAAAAACCACATCAAAGATCTTGAGAAAACTATAAAATATGTTCAGTAAAGAAATTATTCTTCAAATTTCTTCCTTTTTAAAATGTTTGAAACATTCCAATTCCTAATAACTCGTCAATAAAGAGTTTTAAATCCGACCAGAAATAATGCACATAAAGAAGAAAAAACAACCCAAATGTCATTCCCGAACTACAAAAATATAATTCTCTGTGGTGAGTACTTTAATATGGCAAATCCAACTAGCTCTCTTGAGCTATAAATGTTCATAATTAAGCTTAGATCAAAGTTCCAGCTCCCAAACCACAAGATTTGAAAAAATGAAACAGGTGTCAATTTGCAAAATTTTGCTTTTACTTAGAATATAGGGTCATGGAAATCCGCTCTCAGTTTTACTTACAAAGAACTCGTTTCCAGATTAATCCTTCTTCTTCTTTTGTAGCATAATCCAGGTGGCACATGAAGGAACTAAAAAAGTAATAAAAAGTTCCAACAGAATCTTAAACTAGAGCATGAACAGATACATGTCGTATGAACTCCAGAAATTACAATTGATGTTTTTCATCAAATCGCCAAATCAATACCAAGCTTCAAAAAATATGTTATATAAAGGCCAAAATTGGAGAAAAAATCTGTAATTAAAATTTACTCAAGCTAGTTTATTGGGAGAACAAAATGAATACAGAAGTGAAAAATGACCTTTGAACTTCAAATTTGAATATTTATAAACTTCAAGACTTAATTTAAGAGGGCTTATAACGAGTTAGAAGCTATGAATCCTTCTCCTATCATAAGGAAAAGAAGAATAATTCTACCATCCAAACATAACTCTAATGTCTAAATGTTGAAAAATTGGATTTCATTTGAGTTTCTTTTGTTGCACCCTCTGGATCAATTTGAAAAAAAGTTGAATCAAAAATTAAAATACTCATCAATATTACAGAATTGTTCTTCTAGATTAACAAAAAATTGTGAAAACTCACTAGGCAAAACATTCATTTCAGGTATTGGAATCATTTGGTTGGAAATTAATTGAGAGTGGATGAATGCTTTGGCCTCCAACTTTGCGCAAAAATCCATTTATTATGTTTAAACTTCCCAATTTTCTATAGACCATCTCAAATACATGCTAAAAGCTACAAAATATATTTTCATATGACTTGACTCAAAGTCCTAAATATTGAACATGCCTGTCACTGAATAAATATATTAAAGCCCCAGCCTATGAGCTCAACAGGGTATTTCATGGGGTACACAAACTCTCTGAACATAGAAAGATTAAAACGGCCCTTCTTTGCTAATCGGTGACTTAAAGTCATACAAAAACACTGAATAATGTTCTTCCTATTCAGAAGTTGTCTTTTATTTCTACTTGAAATATCCATCAAGGAGATATAGAAAGTGTCCAGAATGATAGATGTCTTGAATTCTGTCAGGCTGAGTCTATGTTGAAGGTGTATAATAGTATTTACAACCTTAACTTTGACTGCTACACGGTGAATATAGTTTTAAAAAGAGTTTGATTTTTAGTAATAAATGGTTAAATTAAAATATTAAGGGCTTTACTATAATAATATGGTGGTGGTGAGCGCTGCTGAAAGCCCTGGGTGCAGTCTTACCAGTTGGATTACTATAATAAGAACTACAATACTTAAATTTAAAGTATGACCTGGTTATTTTCCAATAGGATAGCTGTTTTTGACAGTTGTACCATTTAGAAATTTAAGAGAAGGATGGGGATTCCTTTTCTGGCAGTGAAAAGGTCTCCTTTTATCCTGAAATGGGGTGAGAAAGCTGCTAGACCTTTTCACATAGAGGAAGTGAAGATCTTTCACTCTCAAGGACAGGCTGGTGGTTTGAAAAGGGCCTGTATAGCCTTTATTGGGCTCAGATGTGGTTTTGAAACCACATCTGGGCAGTTTTCACCAATACAACGTGAAAAGTTTCATCTGGGGACCACACAGCCTGATTCTGATGTGTATGATGCATAGAATGCTGTACAGAACCTGTATGGGACCCAATATTGAATGAAATATGAGGTATTGAAAGAAAAACAAGCTTCTTTGTCTGTTTGACACCTCATTATCATGGTTATGGGATAATATCCCAGGGTAAGGCTGTATTGGGAAAACTGTGGGATTTTGACCTTAAAACAGCCATAATGTTGTCAGTTTTTGAAATATCAACCTCAAAATTGGTTCCATGTGTAGCCCTGTATGTTTTCTACACAATGGTACCTCATATGATATGGCTATTGTTAAAAATCGCAAAGGTATGCCACGTACAAGATTTTTATACATATGCATGTTTTAGGCAAAAAGCTGTATTGGGCTTGTTTGCCTTATAGCTTTTTTTCTAGATGAGATATGGGGAAATGAATGGAACCATCAGATATCCCTGATTGTTCTCCTTCCAAAAAGACCCCACTTTAGATATCTCACACTAAAACTGTAGAAGTTAGATGGGAGGTGAATGTTTTATTCACCCTTATTTGGCCTTAATTTGACCATAACTTCTATAATACTCGTGCTAGCTCAGTTTGGACAGTACCATTTAATAGCCCTGTTTTAGAGCTTCATTTTGAATACTTATTTGATGGGGTTAAGCCTCTTAATCTGTAATATATATGAGAGGTGGAAATTAAGATTTATGCTTCTCTTACCATTAAGTCTGATCTTCCTGGCCTTGATAATTTTCTTCACAGGTCCAGGGGAGTCCGCCACTTCCACTATTTTGGGTGGGGTGGGGTTTTTCTTCCTGGAGGGGAATTTATCCTCCTCTGTCTGGAAGTATGGCTTGACTAAACTCACTGGAAAGACTGGATTTTTCCTGGAAAGTTCCTCTGTGAGTCTGACTTCCACTGCATTTTTCCCTATCAATTGAATTATGGTGAAGGGCCCTAAAAATGGGCCTCTCATTTTCTTGGGACCTTTGAGATTATTAAAGTCCAGTGTAGATACTAACACTTGGTCCCCTTCTTTAAAGTCAGGTTCCATGTGTGATTTGTCCCACCTCTTCTTATTATATTATTTTGCCTCAGCTATGAATTTGGAAGCTGTGTCACAAGCTCTCTTCCACATTTCATGGAAATCCTTGGCTGTGGGGTGGCTGTTCAAAAGATTTTTCTTCAAGTGATCCAAAGGCAATAGGGGATTCCACCCTTTCTCTACCAGTGCAGGTGTTTTTCCTGTGGTAGAGTGCTTACTTGGGTTATACGCCAGTTGGACTGCTGGTAGAAGGGTATCCCAGTCATGGGTGTAACCTTCATGGTCCTTATATTCCATGCCATAGGCACAGCCTCTTCTAAGGATGTCCTCCATTGTATGGATCATCCTTTCAGCTAATCCATCTGTTTGTGGAGGGTAAGCTGTAGAAAAAGCAGGTTTAGTACCCAGCATGTCATAGAGGTTGGTGCAAAATTCAGATGTGAACTTTGGGTCCCTATCACTGATGATGATCTTAGGGACTCCACAGGTAGATATGATGTTGTTCCAGAATAACAGAGCAGTATCCATGGCTGTGTCCTCTTTGTGACATGGTAGGCACCTCATACTCTTGCTGAACCTATCAACTATGAGTAAGCAGGAATTGAAGTTTTCTTTTCCTCCTGGGACAAGTCCTGTAACCCAGTCCATGTTGATGGCTCCCCATGGGCGTTTGGGTTCTTCTATGTGCTGAAGTAACCCATACTTCTTCCCATGTTTTCTATTTGCCTTTTGGAATATTTCACAAGTTTTGATGTATTCACTCAACTCTTGTTCCCATTTAGGCCACCAAGCAGTGCTTGCTACCCTTTCTTTGGTCCTGTCTTCACTCATGTGTCCCATATAGGGGCAATCATGGCATTCCTGCAGGATCAAAGATATATTTTCTCTGTCTATTATTAAGAGTGCACTAGTGTGCTTCTCTCTATGGTAGAGCAGGCCATCTATAAGGAAAAATTTATTGTCCTTATAGTCCCTCAACCAGGGTTCCTCCAAATGGGATTCCAGTTCTGGGCTCCTGTATTTTTGTTGAAGGAGTTGTAACAATATGCCACACTGTTTGTGTTTGGAATATTTCTTCATCACTGCATTGAAGAATTCAGTGTGCAGTTCTGAGGAAGTTATTCCAAATATGGGAGTTACTGTTCCTTCTGAGCTAGTATTTCCACTGTCTGGGGTACCACTTTCTGGTTCCCACTCAGAAAATCTGAAGTTTTTCTTCCTGTCTATTTCCATGAAATGGATAGGAACTTTAGCTGCTACTTCAGGGTCATGAGCTGGGTTGCTTTTGACATTATCCAGTGGTCATCTGCATTGGCATGACTTTTACCCTCTTTGTATATGATAGTCATATTCCCTCTATACTCCTGGATGGCTATTTGCCACCTCAGCATGTGTCTATTGGTAGTCTTTATGTTCAGTAAAGACTTCAAGGCTGTGCAGTCTGTGTAGACTTCTGGGTCAGGAGGTCTCCCGAGCATGGGTGAATAAGGTCTTTCCACATTGAGATATAGCTCTATATCATGGCCTATAATCTTGCCTAATGGTTCTTCACGAATGGCAAATGCTGGTCTATTCTTTCTCAGCATTTTCAGTAAACTTAGTTTCTGCTTACTGGTGAGGGTAGTGCTAAACTGTCCCTCTCTGAATTCATTCAGTAGTTCTTCAAGAGGATCTTGGGCAGACATTCGGTATATATCAAGTGAAAATTTCTTTTCCTTGTTGGTGCCAATGGTAACGTTCCTGTTCTTACTATTTTAAATATCTATGCCATACATCCTCTGATAATCTGTTCCCAGCAAAAATCCTTGGATGTGGACATCATCAAGCACAACAAACTCTGGGTTGAGTCTGATGTTACCTTTTCTATGGGGTATAATTATCTCTTTGATAATTTTCTCAATGAAAGTCATCTTCCCTGATTCACTCTTGAAGTTTTTTGCCTTGGTGGGAAAGAGCTGGCTTTCCCAGTTTGGGAAGTGGCTGTCCAGATAATTTCTGGCCACTATGGAGCAGTGTGCTCCACTGTCAATGATCAATGGATGTTGAGCATTGTCAATAAAAACAGTCATTTTTGTGGCTGTTCCATGTATGTATGTCATTCCTTTGGTTGGTGTAACCAGGAATGTTTGTGCATCTTGTGTGTGTTTTCACAAGTCTTTCTTGGAAGTGTCTTGTGGCATGCCTGCTTCTAACTATATGTCCTGGATCTTGAGTGGGGTTTCCTCTTGGTATTCAACTAGAAATTCTTCTCTTGGGTCTTTCTCTTCATCAGATTGTTATCTGATGGCATCACCCATAGAGTCTGAGTCAGAATCCTCTGTTGGGGATTATTCCTCTTCGACTTTCTCAATGGCATAGACTTTTTTCTTTGCCTTTGGACAGTTGTTGGCATAGTGGTCTGTTGAACCACAGTTGTGACAAGGATTTTTCTTCTTTGCCACTTCTGCCACCCTTTCTCTGGGTTTGCTTTTAAACCCCACCCTGAAAGGTTGTTTCTCTTTGAAACCACTGCTTTTATATGGGGTGTATTTCCCTATATTAGCTCTTTTCCTTACATCTTGTAAGCTATTTGCAATGTCATCTAGAGTACAATTGTGGTTGCATCTGCATCTCACTGCATTCTCTAGTTCTCTTGGAATCTGTGTCAGGAGTTTGTGATTGCTCATCTGAATATTCATTTGAGGATCAATGGCTTTAAGTCTTTTAGACTGTCTGAGACACCACTTATATGGAGCTCCGTCCACAGAGTATTTGTCATTTTCAAATGACATGTTCTTTTGCCATATCCAAGTACCATTGCTTTACTTTTGGAAGATTTGACTCTTCCACCATGGACTTACTTCATTTCTGTGTACCATATACTAGCATGTCCATTAAATGCTGTATTAAGTCTAGCAGTAATCCAGTAGTCCGGTATGCTTGGTACATCAATGAAGAGTCCATAAATATAATCTATGAGTTTCATATGATCATATTCTCCAGTTCCAGAGAATTTGGGCCAGCTTGAGGCCTCAGGAAACTGTTTGAAGGCTTCCTTCCCTGAATAAGACATATAATCTCCATCCTGGTATTGTGATGGCCATCTTGCCTTATTCATCAACATGGCATCTGGTTTGATTTAATCTTGGTGATATGGATTATCCATAACATGGCCTTGTGGTTGGGGCTTCATGCTATGGTAGACATTAAAAAGCTTGTTTATGTCTTGATCAAGACAATCCCTGTCCCTTTTGCTGTGGTGTTGTTCTTCAAATACTATATTCAGTCTTTTGTTGGTTTCTTCAGAGGCTTCACTCAATTGAGCATGTCCTTCTTGAAGGTTTTTAACAATTTTGTCCATGGAGGCTGTCAATATTTTCATCCTCTCATGGCTTGATTCAAGTTCTGCAAACTTCTTTTGAGTTTTCTCAGAATATTGGGACATTGTAGCCACCATGCATCACTGTTTAGGTTATTCTCAGGTGTGACAACATTGTGTTCAATCTGAGTGGGGATAATATTTCTATTAAGGGTACTACTGATTCTTGTGTTATTTACAACTACTTCTGGTTCTTGTGCACTTTCTTTACCAAATCCAATGGCTTCTGGATCATTGGGTCTGACTCTCTCTTCCTCTGGCTCAAAGTGGTCTTGTTTTTGCCCTTGTATCCTTGTCTTCTCCTGGAACCTTCCTGGGATTGTGAAGAATGGTGACGCTTGGCCACTTATCTGTTGGTTTCTGAATGGTTTGAAGCCATTAGAGAGCTGATTTGGCCTGCTCCTTTTGAGCCTGAAGGAATCTGAGTATTCCCTGTCTGGGTCAGCTGTTTTTCTATAGCTTGGATAGTGGCTTCATTCTCCCTTATCCTGTTTGCCCTCACCTCCAGGAGTTTGAACTGCCTGGTAGGATTCCAACCTTTGGTGATTACCATAAGGTCTCTGAGTTCTATCTCTTTGAGACAAATCTTCTGGCAACTTGCTCCAAAGTCTTCCCAGTGGGATGCCAGGTTGAACCTCTTGTTGGCCATGCTCCATTGAGACAAATCTTTGAGGAGTTGGTGGAGCTGAAGAACTTTATCCATATACTTCCAGTCCTCTAGTTTGAGGTTCCTGTTGAATTGGAAAGTAAATGGCAGAGTGGGTATGATTTCCCTCAGTGTGAGCCTTAGAGGTATTTTTATATACCCAAAAGACCACAAATGATAAACTAAAATACAAATATAAATAAAATAAATTGATTTATATTATAAAAATAAAAATACAAATTTATATTTAAAAATCAAAATTTAATTATAATTCAAAAATAAAATTACAATAAAATCTAAAATTATGAAATTAAAATATTTTTGGTAGAAATTTATATAAAATATATTATAACTTTTTATCCAATAAATAAACATATAGAATTTATTTAACCATTTGATTCCTTATAAAAAATTAGGTGGGGTCACCTCTGAGTGAAATATTTGTAACTCAACTCTAAATAAGCTTAAATTAAGTTTTCAGTATTTTCAAAAGAAAAATGAAAATCCTCAAAACTTTATACTAACTCACACCACATGTGGTGTTAATCATCAATTTTTGTGTTAGAATTGAGGTGTTGTGTTTAGTATAGAAGCTATGAGGAATTGAAGTATTTTAAATTGAATTCAATTGAAATCTGAAAATGTGCCCGTGTATTACATAAGTGAACTTTGATTTACATATAAGGTATCCATTATTACTGTATTTTACTGTACAATTCAATTGAATTACATATGTAAACTACAAGCATAATACATGATGAGGAATTAAAGGAAAAAATAAATTGGAAAGATTAAAATTGGGGGGGGGGGGGGGGGAAAGGCACTCTAGCTCTAAGGGGGAGCCAGACCCCCAAAATCCTTGCTGAAAGGCGTGAGATGTCAAAATTCACACAAAATTTCATCACTTTTGGCCTGGAATTGAGTCACAGGGTCTGTGACACAATTGATGATGAGGTTTTCATACCAACCAGGGCAGTTTTAACTGTTGCCAAGAGGGTAAAACTACCCTTAAGTTAAAACAATGTTAGTAAAAACAGTTTTAACTGAGTTCTACACCTCTTATACACATTCTGACGTGTTTTGAAGGCTCTGAACCAGGTATTGCTATAGTAATGGCTGATTTAAGGGTCTAAAATGGCTAAAATGGCAAAAAATGGCTTAAAACAGCCCTTTTTTTGTCTAAACCAGGGTTCAATGATGCCATAATTGGCTTTTCTGTTGTCAGACTGTTTTTAACGACTGACAAGAGTCAATTTTACTTTTGGAGTAAGAAAATTGATGGCTATAAAAGAATGTCTTCTTTGCCCCACTTTTCTCTTCATGTTAGAATCTTTTCCTTTTATAATTAGTTTGAAAACTGTTAAACCAATCAATAAAAGATTCCAACCACATCTTTCAAATAATTTTAAACGTTTTAACCACATGAAAAATAATTATAATCATTGTTTGTAACTCTTATAATCATTTATACCCCTGAACCACCCCAAAAGTGAATTAAAGCATCTTTCATCACTGTTAACTTTGTCACTTTGTTTCCAAATTCACTCTGGTCACTTTTGGGCATGTTTTCTCTTTAATATTATTTTCAAATACTTTTTTCTTCAATTAATTGATTGCAGTCCTTTGCTCAATTCATTCCAATTGAAATTGCCCTTGAAGAAATTTCTTTTGTAGCCTTAAATATCTCTTGCAGAGTATTTTTGGATAAATTTTTATTGTTGGTAAGACAATAAATCTTTATAATATTATTATTTCATACTAATGAAGTCATAAACAATGAAATTGGCGTGTTTTCTCTTAAAAATAATATTTCTTACTATTCTTAATTGATTCTTACCTTATACAAATTTTGAGGACAGGAAAAGTACTTGATTTTTAATCAAAGTTTCATATCCACACCTTACATTTGGGGGCCCAGCTGTGATATTTTACCTGTGACATATTTTTTACTCTTTTTTAAACCTTTTTTCTTATATTGAAAAATTTAAAAAACATATAAAAAATACTTATAATCCAAAAAATCCATAAAAAATATTTTCTTTTCATATTATAAGTGAGGCTTATATTTTTATTTCTCTTTTTGAAATAACCTGTTCTCTAATTAATTAATAGGCTTTTTCATTAATTTTAGTGTCTGAAAATGTGGTAAGACAAGAAAACATTGGAACAGCCTCAACAGTCACCAGAATTATTCCTGCCAGTACTGTTAATTCAGACCATAATAGTACTGTTATTGTGACTCAAAATAACCAACCTGAACCAATATCTTCTGAATTGATTAACTTGGATATAAGTAATACCCTTCAGAAAGGTAAAAATTTGGCCAATAGTAAGTTTTTGACGTAAAAATACTATTTTGAGCCTTTTTAACCATAAAATATGCCTTCAACTAGATCAGGAGCCAGCTTTAACCCCTCAAGAAGCTCCCAGAAAGGTAATAGACGTGATTATGGCAGAAGCCAACCAGGTACAGAAAGAAAAGGGTCAGTTTATGACTTCCAAATAACTAAAATAGGTCATTCCGATGCTGATAATACCATTTTACCTTAAAAAAGAGCTGACACCACCACAAGAAGCCTCAGTGGACATATACAAAGCCAGCCCAAAAGCTTAAAACAATGCCCTGCAGTACAAAGAGTACCAGATCCTTGCAGATCTGTGGAAAAACTGCATGAATTCTTACCTGACTGTGAGAAAATTCCTGGGCCATCACCATACTTGCAAATCGCTCAATGGATGGCATCCATTGATGGAGAAGAAAAACATGATGCTATTGACACTAGAATGGAGGAAAAACAACCCTCCACCACCCAAGCAAGTGCCAAAAACAGCACCAGTGGATAGCAGCAGAAATTCCAACGTGACAAACCAGCCACAAGCTCCAAACAAGGCCAAAGGAAAGGCACCAGCCACCAAACCTTACAGTCAGGGCTACAGGATTTCAAAAATTCAACAGGAGGCCATGGAAAATGTGTTTCAGATGGCCAGAAAAATGATGGAATTACAACAGAAAGAGAAGGCCAGATTGACATATCAGAAATGATTTCTGATATTTTTGATTCTATTCCAGAGTTGTATGAAGCTATAACTGATGTAAAAAGTCATCTTTCTGATAAAAATACATCAGTTTGTGACAATCTTAAAACACATAACTTGAGTCTGAGCCAAATCAATGAAACACTTAAATGTTTTGAAAACGTTTTAAGAACAATAAAAACTTCCAATAATGATAATTCTTTTGGCAATAAGATAAATGAACAATCTGCCATTATTAAAGAATTGACAGACAAATATTCTAAACTCAATATTGATGACATGATTGAAACAAGAATAAAACAAACCATAAATACTATCAAATGGCATAATAAGAAAGCTCTTGATGATATTTCAAAATCATTTACTGAAGTAAAAGCACATATAATTGCCTTGAAAAAGTGTTTTGATACCTCAAAAGAGGAAATATCAAAATTAACAATAAAGTTAAATGAGGTTATATCTGATAATACTAAACAAACAGAATTATGGAATGAGCTGAAATATAAAGAGGATGATCATAAAAAGAATTTAATAACCGCTATAACAAGCTTACAATATGAATTAAAAAATTCACAAAGGTGTAACAACAGTAAAATGAATGATATTGAACAACTACCAAACACCTTACCAAGAATGTCTACACCTCTGAATCAAAATAAGGGTACAAGGATTCCCAATCCACAAGTATTGGATATTGAAAATTCTCAATTAAAAAATAAATTTTCTACTTCTTTTCATAACTTGGAACCATCAATGGTCCAAGCACTCTTGAAAGAAGTTCCAAAACTTAAGGAATGGCCTCACTTCAGTGGTGAAGGAGAATATTACCATATGGAATTCATCAGAGGTATTGACATGATCAAAGAGGACTTTTAATTACCAGACAGATTGGTAATAGCCAGTTTTAACACCTTATTTACCAAATCACCTCACATATGGTATATCAAATTGAGACAAGCACATGGACACCAAAGTTGGACTTGGTGGAAAACCCAAATTATCAACAAATGGGCCAATGATGCTTGGAGGTTTAGAGTGGAAACAGCCTTTGAATCTTCCAAAGTTAATGCTGATAAAGACAAAGCTTTACCATGGTTTTGCCAACAAAAAGACAGATTAACATCATTATATCCTGACATGTCAGAATTTATGATCAATAGAAACATTCTGAGACAATGTGGAGGTGACTTAAAGCATGCTGTCAAAAGCAGGACTACTGAACAATCTTCAGCAGAGGATATTATCAATATATTAGAAGAAGTAAGAACCAGAACCAAAATTGGTTCTAGCAGGGTGAATCTCACAACAAGGTTTAATACACCTTGGAAAGATTCTGTGCACAAAAACCCCAAAGAAAATTCTAATAAAGTCAAGTATAAATCTGCAGATACAGTCAGAGAGTGCCATCTTTGCCAAAGCACCACCCATTTAGCCAATAAATGTCCAAAAAGGGGGGAAATCAATGAAATTGATATTGAAAAAGATGACATAATTGAAGACAATTCAGATGATAAGTCATCCATATTTTCTGAATCTTCAAAGGATATAGAAAATATCAATGCCACTTTTGACATCATGGAATCTTATTCCCACTTGCCACAATTGAGTAATGGTCAACTTGATTTATCAATATTTCAAGATGCACAACTTATGAAAACCAAACCAAACAGAGGGAAAGGTTATACAGCTGGTAACTCCTGTATAACAGAAGTGGTGATTGACAACAAGCCCACTAAGCGTTTTCTTGACCCAGGAGACTTCTGCTCTTGTGTTGGTAAATCCTTTCTTAAACCTTGTGTACCAAACTTTGAAGATCAGTGGTTTCCAATTGATGGCATTAAATTCAATAGTGCAAGTAACCTAATGAAAGAATTGGGAATATTTGAGACTAGTGTCATATTTCCACATATAAATGGAAATTTAAGAATCACTGTTGAATTTGTTGTTATGGAAAATTGCTCTAGTACCCATTTTATATTGGGAAATGACTATTTAATCATGTATGGAATCGATTTACATAACAACAAAGACAGATACTTTACTATTGGAGACAACAAGTGTCAGAAATTTGCCTTTTTACCATTTAAAAGACAAATTACAGTAAATAAAGTATCACCAGTCAACTTACAATTGGAAAAATTCAAATTTGAACAGTTGAAGGAGGCTGAAATAAGCCTTCATCTGACTGATAAACAAGAAAATGAACTTTCTTACCTTTTGTATGACCACAAAGGAGCATTTTCTTCAGACAAAGAACCTCTAGGAGCAATTATTGGTCATGAAGTTGATATCATTCTCAATATTGAAAGACCTTATCCACCACTTGTCAACCTGTGACTCAAAACCAGAGCACAAGCATGACAGCCAAAATACCATAAACCAATGGTATAGCCAAGATACCACCAAAACATGGAACTGAGCCAAATCAGCTCAAAAGGTATCAAAAGAAAGAGGAAACTCACCTCTTTCTGAAAATATAAGTCCCATCACCATAGGACAAGAAATAACAAAGTTATTCCTGCTCAAAGTTATTGCTGAGCATAAACCTTAATTTTCACCTCTCATCTAAAATCTAGAAGGAGAGCCTTAACCCCATCAAATGGGTATTCAAAATGAAGCTCTAAGCCAGGGCTATCCAATGGTGCCAGCCAAACTGAGCTAGCACCAGCATTACTTGAGTTATGGTCAAATTCAGACCAAATAAGGGTGAACAAAACATTCACCTCTCATCTAACTTTTACAGTTTTAGTGTGAGATACTTAAAGTGGGGTCTTTTTGGAAAGAGCACAATCAGGGCTATCTGATGGTGCCATCCACTTCCTCATAACTCAACTACAACAGAAGTTATTGGCCAAACAAGCTTAATACAGCTTCTGACCAGACCATGCCAATGTACAAAAATACTTGTACATGGGATAACTTTGTCATATTTAATGATAACCATGTCAAGTTGGGTACCATTGTGTAGAGCTCATACAGGGCTATTCAATGAACCAACTCTGAGCTTGATATCTCAAAAACTGACAGAGTTATGACCATTTTAAGGTCAAAATCCCACCTGCTGTCAGATACAGCCTTACCATGGGATAATATCCCATAACCATGAATATGAGGTGTCAAATAGACGAAGAAGCATGTTTTTACTTCAATACCTCATATGTCAGTCAATACTGGGGTCCCATACAGCTTCTGTACAGCATTCTACGCGTCATACACGTCAGAATCAGGCTGTGAGGTCCCCAGATGAAAATTTTCACCCTGTATTGGTGAAAACTGCCCAGATGTGGTTTCAAAACCACATCTGAGCCCAATACAGGGTATACAGGCTGTTTGCAAACCACAAGCCTGTCCTAGAGAGTGAAAAATCTTCACTTCCTCTACGTGGAAAGGTCTAGCAGCCTTTCCACCTCAATTTCAGGATAAAAGGAGGGCTTTTCACAGCCAAAACCCTTTCCTCATCCTGCTCTTGAATACCCTACGTAGTAAACTGTCAAAAACAGTTTTACTCTTGGGTAATAAACAGGTATAATTATATATTTAATTATTGTAACTCTTATTATAGTAACCCAACTGGTAAGATTGCACCCTGGGTTCTCAATAGCGCTCACCACCACTATTCTTCAATAGTAGAACCCCTTAAATATCTTATAAATCATCCTTTAAATCAAAAACTCTTATTTTAAATCAATTTTCTACGTGTCACAGTCATAATTCTAGTTGTAAATACTCTTATTACCACTTCAATATAGACTCAGCCTGACATTTTGGGGGCCTGGCCGTGTTTTTTGACCTTTTTGGACCTTAAAAGTAAGTCTTTTTTCTTTTTTATGACTTATTAACACATTGTTTTTATCTTTTTTAGGCGTAATTTCTTTATTTAAATATATATATTATATATATTTATTCTTTTTTATATATACTCATATTTTAAAGAGTATTATTCACGTGGCTAATACCCACTGAATTTAATTATTTTTGGCGTGTTTTGTATATAAAAACACATAAGCCATCAATAAAGTCCTGTATTCTTGACTGAATAAGGACACCTCTGACTGAAAAACCATCAGTTGAGGTGTGGAATAAGTGTATTGTTAACTCAATAACACTTATACAAAACCACTTATACAGAATACACTTGAAAACCACAAGTGTATCTGTGGGATACTGGCACACAAACAGTGTGACAGGGTACCAAAAGCTGTATTTTTGACGTGAAATTGTTAATTCAATTACACTGTCATTATACAAGGGCATATTGTAATAATATACAAGCCCAGAGGCCATTCTTAGACGTGCAAAACCATCCTTTTAAGAAGTCTTAACTGACATAAGCCCTCTTTTTCCTGTCTTGATTCAGTGGAAGAAAACTACATCCCACTTGAAACCCAGTCACAGGCCAACACACCAGTGACACCCTCAGAACCAGAGGGAAGCAAGGGCAAAGGAAAAAGGCTTAGTGAAGGCCTCATTACAGCCAAGAAGTGGACACCAATAGCCACTCAGAGGAGTAGAAAACCACGAAACTCTGCTTCAATACAAGGTAAACCAACCTTAACCACTTGTACAGGGAAGATTACAATTATTAACCCAGTTGTAACCTCCAAAGGCAAACTGCCCAAATCAGCAGATAACAAATTTGTACAAGGCACAGTCAAAGGTAAATACCCTAAGAACATAAAGTTTTTGACTGCTTGCAAACACTGATATGTCCCCTGCATACCTCAGAGACCTTGGCTTCCAAAGGAACCAGCCAGAGGATAGAGCAGGAATGTCTAGAACCAGAAGACCTGAAAGAAGACACATTGGACACAGTGGTGGATGGCAAAACAATGAGGGAGATAATATCAACCTTGCCATTCACACTCCAATTCAACAGAAACCTCAAACCAGAGGACTGGAAGGATATGGATCAAGTTCTTCAAATCCACCAACTCCTCAAAGATTTGTTTCAATGGAGCATGGACAACAAAAGGTTCAACCTAGCAACTCACTGGGCAGAACTGGGATCAAGTTGCCAGAAGATCTGTCTCAAAGAGATAGACTTCAAAGACCTTATGGTAATCACCAAGGGTTGGAATCCTACCAGGCAGCACAGACTCCTGGAGGCAAGGGCACAGAGGATAAGGGAGAATCAAGCCACTATCCAAGCTATAGAAGAACAGTTAACCCAGACAGGGCCTACTCAGATTCCTTCAGGTTCACAAGGAGCATGCCAAATCAGCTCTCCAGTGGCTTCACACCATTCAGAAACCAGCAGATCAGTGGCCAAGAGTCACCATTCTTCACAATTCCAGGTAGTTTCCAGGAGAAGACAAGGCAACAAGGGCAAGAACAAAGCCTCCTTCAACCAGAGGAGGAAAGAGTCAGACCCCATGATCCAGAAGCTGTTAGATTTGGTAAAAGAAGTACACAAGAACCAGAAGTAGTTGTAAACCACTCTAGAATCAGTAGTCCTAGTAATAGAAACATTACCCCCACTCAGACTGAAAATAACATTATCACATCTGAGAGTAACATCAACAGTGACACACTGTGGTTACAAATGTCCCAATATGCTGAGAAATCTGCAAAGCAGGCTACAGAATTTGCAGCTGCCCAAGAGAGGATGAGAAAAACTCAAGCCTCATTGGAGCAGATAGTTAAAAACCTTCAGGAAGGATACACTCAACTGAGCAAAGCCTCTGAAGAAACCAACAAGAGACTAAATCAAGTCTCTGAAGAACAACACTATAGTAGCAGGGACAGGGAGTGTCTGAACCAAGACATCAACAAATTGTTTGATGCCTACCATAGCTTAAAGCCCCAACCACAAGGCCAAGCTATGGAGAACCCATATCAACCAGATGACATCAAACCAGATGCCATGTTGTTGAATAAGGCAAGATCTCCATCACAATACCAGGATGGAGATGGCATGTCTTATTCAGAGAAGGAAGCCTTGAAACAGCTTCCTGAGGCCTCAAACTGGCCCAAATTCTCTGGATCAGGAGAATATGATCATATGGAACTCATAGATTATATTGATGGACTCTTCATTGATGTACCAAGCATACCAGATTACTGGATTACTGCTAGACTGAATACTGCATTTAAAGGTCATGCAAGTATATGGTACACTGAAATGAAAGAAATCCATGGCAGAAGAAATTGGCCATGGTGGAAGAGTCAAATAATCCAAAAGTACAGTAATGGAACTTGGATATGGCAAAAGACCATGTCATTTGAAAATGACAAATACTCTGTGGACAAAGATCCATATGAGTGGTGTCTGAGACAGTCTAAAAACCTTAAAGCCATTGATCCTCAAATGAATATACAAATGAGGAATCATAAACTTCTGACACAACTGCCAGGAGAACTAGAGCATGCAGTAAAGTGCAGATGCAACCAAAATTGCATTCTAGATGATATAGCCAATACCTTACAAGACATAAGGAAAAGGACTAATATAGGGAAATTCACCCCATATAGAAGCAGTAGTTTCAAAGAGAAACAACCTTTCAGAGTGGAGTTTAAAGACAAACCCAGAGAAAGAGTGGCAGAAGTGGCAAAAAAGAAGAATTCTTGTCACAATTGTGGTTCAACAGACCACTATGCCAACAACTGTCCAAAAGCAAAGAAGAAAGTCTATGCTATAGAAAAAGTCCCTGAAGAAGAACCTCCAACAGAGGATTCTGAATCAGACTCTATGGGAGATGCCATCAGAGAACTATCTGATGATGATCAAGACCCAAGAGAGGAACTTCTAGTGGAATACCAAGAGGAAACCCCATTGGAAATCCAGGATATACAGTTGGAAGCAGGCATGCCACAAGACACTGCCAAAAAGAACTTGTGTAAACATACACAGGATGCACAAACATTCCTGGTTACACCAACCAAAGGAATGGCATATATACATGGAACAGCCACAAAAATGACTGTATGTATTGACAATGCTCAGCACCCACTGATCATTGACAGTGGAGCACACTGCTCCATAGTGGCCAGAAATTACCTGGATAACCACTTCCCAAACTGGGAAAAAGAACTCTTGCCCACCAGGGCAAAGAACTTTAAGAGTGCATCTGGAAAGATGACCTCTATTGGGACAATTATCAAAGAGATAATTATACCCCACAGAAAAGGTAATATCAGACTCAACCCAGAGTTTGTAGTGCTTGAAGATGCCCACATCCAAGGGTTTTTACTGGGAACAGATTACCAGAGGATGTATGGCATAGATATTTACAATAGTAAAAATAGGCATATTACCATTGGTACTAACAAAGAAAAGAAATTTTCTCTTGATATATACCAGATATCTTCTCAGGACCCACTGGAAGAACTTCTGAAAGAATTCAGAGAGGGACAGTTTAGCACTACCCTCACCAGTAAACAAAAGTTAAGTTTACTGAAGATGCTGAGGAAGAATAGACCAGCATTTGCCATTGGTGAAGAACCATTAGGCAAGATCAAAGGCCATGATATAGAACTATATCTGGATGTGGAAAGGCCTTATCCACCCATGTTAAGGAGACCTCCTTACCCAGCAAGTCTGGAGACCAGGAAAGAGATTGAGAAACATATCAATGAACTCCTGGACATGGATGTCATTAGGAAGATTGGACATAATGAAATAGTGGAAATCACCACTCCTGTCCTAATCACCTGGCATGATGGCAAGTCTAGATTGTGTGGAGACTTCAGAGCCCTGAACAACTACACAAAAGCAGACAGGTATCCTATACCAAGGATACCTCATGCCTTGGATAAATTGGCCAAAGCCAAATACATAACCAAGATGGATTGTATGAAGGGCTTCCACCAAAATGGAGTTAAACCAAACTCCATGAAATTACTCAGAATTATATGCCATATGGGCATATATGAGTACACCAGGATGCCATTTGGCATCAAGAATGCACCAGCCCACTTCCAAAGGATGATGGACACCATATTTCAAGAAGAAATAATGGAAGGCTGGATGGTAGTATATATTGATGATATCATTATATACTCAGAGACATGGGAAGACCATGTACAATACATAGACAGAGTGCTAAGTAAATGTACACCCATCAATCTGAAAATTTCACTCAAAAAGTGTAATTTTGGCCAACAAGAGCTACTAGCTCTAGGACACAAAGTCTCAGGCCTTAGTCTGGCAATTGACCAGAACAAAGTAGCAGCAGTACTGCAAAAGCCAGTACCAAAGAACATCAAAGAGATGCAATCTTTCCTTGGATTTGCTAGCTACTATAGAAACCACATCAAAAACTTTGCACACATAACTAGTAGTTTATACAAGTTATGCTCAAAGGATGTAGTCTTTGAAATTACCAAGGAAAGAAGGGATGCATATGAGAGGATCAAATATGAACTCAATAATGCACCTGTGCTCATCTTACCTGACTTTGAACTACCATTCAAGTTATATATAGATGCAGCATGCAGTCAAGGCCTAGGAGCATCCCTTCACCAAAGACAAATTGTGGATGGTGAACCAAGAGAAGGTGTAATATGTTACATCTCCAGGCAGCTGAAAGATTCAGAAGCCAGGTATGGGGCCACCCAGACAGAATGTCTATGTCTAGTCTGGGCTCTAGAAAAACTCCATTATTACTTGGAGGGTGCAGTCTTTGAAGTCTACACAGACTGCACAGCCTTGAAGTCTTTACTAAACATGAAGACTACTAATAGACACATGCTGAGATGGCAAATAGCTATCCAGGAGTATAGAGGGAACATGACCATCATATACAAGGAAGGTAAAAGCCATACCAATGCAGATGGCCTTAGCAGATGGCCACTGGACAATGTCAAAAGCAATCCAGCTTATGACCCTGAAGTTGCTGCAAAAATTCCTATCCATTTTATGGAAATAGATAGGAAGAAGAACTTCAGATTCTCTGAATGGGCACCAGGGAATGGTACCCTTGACAGTGGAAACACTGATTCAGAAGGGACAGAGACCCCCATAATGGGAATAAGTTCCTCAGAACTGCACAATGAATTTTTCAATGCAGTACTGAAATCTTATGCTAAACACAAACAGTGTAGCATACTACTCCAACTCCTTAAACAAAAATACAGGAGCCCAGAACTGGAAACCCAGCTGGAGGAACCCTGGTTGAGGGCCTATAAGGACAATAAATTTTTCCTTATAGATGGCCTGATTTATCACAGAGAGAAGCACACCAGTGCACTCACAGTGATAGACAGAGACCACATCTCTTTAATCCTGCAGGAATGCCATGACTGCCCCTACATGGGACACATGAGTGAGGACAGGACTAAAGAGAGGGTGGCAAGCACAGCTTGGTGGCCCAAGTGGGAACAAGAGTTGAGTGAATACATCAACACTTGTGAAAGATGCCAGAAGGCAAATAGAAAACATGGGAAGAAATATGGGTTACTTCAACACATAGAAGAACCCAAACACCCATGGGAAACCATCAACATGGACTGGGTCACAGGACTTGTCCCAGGAGGCAAAGAAAACTACAATGCCTGCCTAATCATAGTTGATAGGTTCAGCAAGAGCATGAGATGTCTACCATGCCATAAAGAGGACACAGCCATGGACACTGATCTGTTATTTTGGAATAACATCATATCCACCTGTGGAGTCCCTAAGATCATAATTAGTGACAGGGACCCAAAATTCACATCTGAATTTTGGACCAATTTATATGACATGCTAGGCACCAAGCTTGCTTTTTCCACAGCTTACCATCCACAAACAGATGGCCTAGCTGAGAGGATGATCCAAACAATGGAGGACATCCTCAGGAGGTTCTGTGCCTATGGCATGGAATACAAGGACCATGAGGGATATACCCATGATTGGGTCACCCTCTTACCAGCAGTCCAACTGGCTTATAACACAAGCCAGCACTCTACCACAGGAAAAACACCTGCACTGGTAGAGAAAGGGTGGAATCCCCTTTTACCTGTGGATCACTTGAAGAAAAATCTTCTGACCATCCACCCCACAGCCAAGGACTTCCATGATATGTGGAAGAAAGCCTGTGATACTGCTGCCAAATGCATAGCTGAGGCCAAAGAGTATAATAAGCAGAGGTGGGACAAATCACATATGGAACCTGACTTCAAGGAAGGGGACCAGGTGTTAGTGTCTTCACTGAGCTTTAACAATCTCAAAGGACCCAAGAAAATGAGAGACTCATTTGTAGGGCCCTTCACTATCATCAAGTTGATAGGGAAGAATGCAATAGAAGTCAAGCTCACTGAGGAGTTTTCTAGGAAACACCCAGTCTTTCCAGTGAGCCTGGTCAAGCCATACTTCCAAACAGAGGAGGATAAATTCCCCTCCAGGAAGAAAAACATCACTCCACCAGAAATAGTGGAAGTAGAGGACTCTCCTGGACCTGTGAGTAAAATCATCAGGGCCAGAAAAATCAGACTTAATGGGAAAGATCAGAGACAATATCTAGTCAGATTCAAGAACCAGACAGCTGACAAAGACAAATGGTTGGCAGAGGATGCCATACCAGATGGGAACCTTCATTTAAGGAGATTCAGAGCCTCTAGGAGGACTGAACAGTCTCATCAATGATGAGCCTTTTTTAGAGGGAGGGTATGTCAACCTGTGACTCAAAACCAGAGCACAAGCATGACAGCCAAAATACCATAAACCAATGGTATAGCCAAGATACCACCAAAACATGGAACTGAGCCAAATCAGCTCAAAAGGTATCAAAAGAAAGAGGAAACTCACCTCTTTCTGAAAATATAAGTCCCATCACCATAGGACAAGAAATAACAAAGTTATTCCTGCTCAAAGTTATTGCTGAGCATAAACCTTAATTTTCACCTCTCATCTAAAATCTAGAAGGAGAGCCTTAACCCCATCAAATGGGTATTCAAAATGAAGCTCTAAGCCAGGGCTATCCAATGGTGCCAGCCAAACTGAGCTAGCACCAGTATTACTTGAGTTATGGTCAAATTCAGACCAAATAAGGGTGAACAAAACATTCACCTCTCATCTAACTTTTACAGTTTTAGTGTGAGATACTTAAAGTGGGGTCTTTTTGGAAAGAGCACAATCAGGGCTATCTGATGGTGCCATCCACTTCCTCATAACTCAACTACAACAGAAGTTATTGGCCAAACAAGCTTAATACAGCTTCTGACCAGACCATGCCAATGTACAAAAATACTTGTACATGGGATAACTTTGTCATATTTAATGATAACCATGTCAAGTTGGGTACCATTGTGTAGAGCTCATACAGGGCTATTCAATGAACCAACTCTGAGCTTGATATCTCAAAAACTGACAGAGTTATGACCATTTTAAGGTCAAAATCCCACCTGCTGTCAGATACAGCCTTACCATGGGATAATATCCCATAACCATGAATATGAGGTGTCAAATAGATGAAGAAGCATGTTTTTACTTCAATACCTCATATGTCAGTCAATCCTGGGGTCCCATACAGCTTCTGTACAGCATTCTACGCGTCATACACGTCAGAATCAGGCTGTGAGGTCCCCAGATGAAAATTTTCACCCTGTATTGGTGAAAACTGCCCAGATGTGGTTTCAAAACCACATCTGAGCCCAATACAGGGTATACAGGCTGTTTGCAAACCACAAGCCTGTCCTAGAGAGTGAAAAATCTTCACTTCCTCTACATGGAAAGGTCTAGCAGCCTTTCCACCTCAATTTCAGGATAAAAGGAGGGCTTTTCACAGCCAAAACCCTTTCCTCATCCTGCTCTTGAATACCCTACGTAGTAAACTGTCAAAAACAGTTTTACTCTTGGGTAATAAACAGGTATAATTATATATTTAATTATTGTAACTCTTATTATAGTAACCCAACTGGTAAGATTGCACCCTGGGTTCTCAATAGCGCTCACCACCACTATTCTTCAATAGTAGAACCCCTTAAATATCTTATAAATCATCCTTTAAATCAAAAACTCTTATTTTAAATCAATTTTCTACGTGTCACAGTCATAATTCTAGTTGTAAATACTCTTATTACCACTTCAATATAGACTCAGCCTGACACCACTCTTGATAAGACCTGCATACCCAGCAAGTCCCAAGTCAAGAGAAGCTCTCGAAACTCATATACAAGAACTTCTAGAACTTGGTGTAATAAGAAAAGCTGTCCATAATGAAGAAGTAGAAATAACTACACCAGTCATAGTGGCATGGCATAATTGAAAATACAGAATGGTTGGAGACTTCAGAGCTCTGAACACTTACACTGTTCCAGATAGATACCCAATACCAAAAATCCAAATTGCCCTTACTCAGATATCTCAAGCAGTGTATATAATCACTGTGGATGCCCTTAAAGGATTCCATCAAAATGTGGTGACACCAAGAGCAAGAAAATATTTGAGAATTATTGTTCATTGTGGAGTGTATGAATACTTAAGAATGCCCTTTGGTATCAAAAATGCACCTTCACATTTCCAAAGAATGATGAATGAAATCTTCCCTGAAGAACTTTCAGAGGGATGGTTAATCATTTACATTGATGACATTAATGTCTGTTCCAAGACTTGGGAAGAGCACATATACAGATTTTCCAGAGTTTTGACAAGAATTCAATCAGTAAACATGAAAATCTCCTTGAAGAAATTACATTTTGGATTTAAAGAACTTAAAGCACTAGGACATGTTGTATCTGGTTTGTCCCTTGGAATTGACAAAAACAAAGTTTAAGCAGTATTGCTAAAACCCGTGCCTCAGAACAAAAAGGAAATTCAGTCATTTTTAGGCTTTGCAAGATATTACAGGCAACAAATTAAATATTTTGCATCCATAGCAAGACCACTTTATAAACTGTGTGACAAAGAAACAGTATTTGAAATGACTGTTGACAGAGTCAAAGCTTTTGAGTCTCTAAGAAAAGACTTGACCACTGCTCCACTCTTACTGATGCCAGACTTTAAATTGCCTTCTAAATTGTATATTGATGCATCAGGGGATGGACTGGGTGCTGCACTTCACCAAGTTCATATCATAAATGATAAACCTGTAGAAGGACCCATATATTTCATATCCAGGCAAATCAAACCAACTGAAGTCAGATATGGAGCAAGTCAAATGGAATGTCTATGCCTTGTCTGGGCCTTGGAAAAATTAAACTACTTCTTAGAGTGATGTGTCTTTGAGATGATAACAGATTGTACAGCTGTCAAATCACTTTTGAACATGAAAAAACCCAACAGACATATGATCACATGGCAAATAGCCATACAAGAATACAGAGGGAATATGACTATTGCTCATAAGGATGGGAATATTCATAAGAATGCAGATGGACTAAGCAGATGTCCATTACCAAATAATATTGATAAGCCTGCTTATGTTCCAGAAGAAGCTTTAACACAGATCCCAATAGAAGGAATAAGTGTTACAGACTTGAACACCACCTTCTTTGAAGAAGTAAGACACAGTTACACTCAAGATAAGAATTGTAACATCTTATGCCAATTACTTAACAAAGACTATAAAGACAACTCTCTAATACATGCCTTGGATGAAGTATGGAAAAACGCTTATGATGAAGGAAGATTTCTCCTACTGGATGGTATAATTTATCACAGGACCAAGCACACATGTGTCATGACAGTTGTGGACAGGTCACTAATCAATCTTGTACTGAAAGAATGCCATGACAGCCCCTTCTCAGGACATCTGTCTGAAGACGGAAAAAGAGAAAAGGTAAAAACCTGTATGTGGTGGCCAATGTGGCAGAAAGATGTTGCAGAGTATTGAAAAACCTGTGACAGATATCAAAAGGAAAATAAATCCACTGGCAAGAGACTTGGAAATATGATAAAAATCCAAGAACCAAGCAGACCTTGGGAAATTGTCCATATGGATTGGGTAACTGGCCTACCACCAGGAGGTGACAGAAGCTATAATGCTTGCCTAGTAATTGTGGACAGATTCAGTAAAACTCCAATCTTTTTACCATGTAACAAGGATGATACAGCCATGGATACAGCTCTTCTGATATGGAATAGAGTAGTGTCATGGACTGGAATATTTACAAATATCATTAGTGATAAGGATCCCAAATTCACTTCAGCACTATGGACAAATGTTCACCAATTAGTTGGCACTAAGCTGTCTTTCTTTACAGCCTACCACCCACAAACTGATGGTCTGGCTGAAAGGATGATCCAAGCCTTAGGGGACCTGGTAAGAAGATTTTGTGCATATGGCCTTGAATTCAAAGATTGTGATAGATTTCCCCATTAGTGGTGTACTCTGTTGCCAGAACTGGAATTAGCATATAAAACATCAATCCATGCCAGTACCAATCAAACTCCTGCTATCCTAGAAAAAGGATGGAACCCCAAATTAACCCAAGATTCCTTGAGGAATGATTTGATTGAAATACATCCCAAAGCTGCTAGCTTCAAGGGGATGCTAGAAAAAGCTAGAAAGCATGCAGTAAGGTGCATGGAGGAATCTTTTGCATATTCTAAGGACAAATGGGATAAATCACATGCAACTCCATATTTCAAAGTAGGGTACTTAGTTCTTGTATCCACCACTAACTTAAATAACATCAAAGGATGTAAAAAGCTGAAAGACTCATTTGCATGACCTTTTGTTATTAAGGCCCTCCATGGAGAAAATGCTGTTGAAGGAGAGTTATCTGAAGAACTTAGAAATAAGCATCCTACATTTCCAGTGAGCTTGATAAAGGCATACAAATCTAGTGATGCTGAAAGATTTCCCGTGAGGAATAAAATTCCCCAAGCTATACCTCCTGTTGAACCATCTGGTAGTAAGAAAATTACCAAAGTTCTCAAGGAAAGAAAGTTGAGAACCAAAAAAGTAAGGGAATACCTTGTTAGGTACAGTCACCCAGCTTGTGAAGATAAATGGTTGCCAGAAAAGGACATACCTGAAGCTACTAAAGTTCTCAGAAGGTTCAGACATAATAGAAATAACAATATTACAAAGTAATATTCTTTTTTAGGGGGAGGGAATGTGAGCCTTAGAGGTATTTTTATATACCCAAAAGACCACAAATGATAAATTAAAATAAAAATATAAATAAAATAAATTTATTTATATTATAAAAATAAAAAGACAAATTTATATTTAAAAATCAAAATTTAATTATAACTTAAAAATAAAATTACAATAAAATCTAAAATTATGAAAATTCCTTTTTACTTGTAAAAATCAAGTAAAAATGAATTTTTAATAAAAATTATGAAATTAAAATATTTTTGGTAAAGATTTATATAGAATATATTATAACTTTTTATCCAATAAATAAACATATAAAATTTATTTCACCATTTGATTCCTTATAAAAAATTAGGTGGGGTCACCTCTGAGTGAAATATTTGTAACTCAACTCTAAATACGCTTAAATTAAGTTTTCAGTATTTTCAATACAAAAATTGAAAATCCTCAAAACTTTATGTTAATTCACACCACATGCGGTTTTAACCATCAATTTTTGTGTTAAAATTGAGGTTTTGTGTTTAGTTTAGAAGTTATGAGGAATTGAAGTATTTTCAATTGAATTCAATTGAAATCTCAAAATGTGCACGTGTATTACATAAGTGAACTTTGCTTTACATATGAGGTATCAATTATTACTGTATTTTACTGTACAATTCAATTGAATTACATATGTAAATTACAAGTATAATACATGATGAGGAATTAAAGGAAAAAATAAATTGGAAAGATTAAAATTGGGGGGGGGGAAGGAACTCTAGCTCTAAGGGGGAGCCAGACACCCAAAATCCTTGCTGACAGGCGTGAGATGTCAAAATTCACACAAATGTTTGTCACTTTTGGCCTGGAATTGAGTCACAGGGTCTGTGACTCAATCAATGATGAGGTTTTGATACCAACCACAGCAGTTTTAGCTGTTGCCAAGAGGGCAAAACTACCCTTAAGTTAAAGAAATGTTGGTAAAAACAGTTTTAACTGAGTTATAATCCTCTTATACACATTCCGACGTGTTTTGAAGGCTCTAGACCAGGTATTTCTATAGTAATGGCTGATTTAAGGGTGTAAAATGGCTAAATGGCAAAAAATGGCTCAAACCAGCCCTCTTTTGTCTAAACCAGGTTTCAATGGTGCCATAATTGGATTTTCTGTTGTCAGACTGTTTTTCACGACTGAAAAGAGTCGATTTTACTTTTGGAGTAAGAAAATTGATGGCTATAAAAGAATGTCTTCTTTGCCCCACTTTTCTCTTCATGTTAGAATCTTTTCCTTTTATAATTAGTTTAAACACTGTTAAACCAATCAATAAGAGATTACAACCACCTTTTTTAAATCATTTTAAACCCTTTAACCACATGAAAAAATCATTATAATCATTGTTTGTAACTTTTATAATCATTTTACCCCTGAACCACCCCAAAAGTGAGTTAAAGCATCTTTCATCACTGTTAACTTTGTCACTTTGTTTCCAAATTCACTCTGGTCACTTTTGGGTTTGTTTTCTCTTTAATACCATTTTTAAATAATTTTTTCTTTAATTAATTTCTTGTAGTTCTTTGCTCAAATAATTCCGATTGAAATTGCTCTTGAAGGGAAAAGGAACTCTAGCTCCAAGGGGGAGCCAGACACCCAAAATCCTTGCTGACAGGCGTGAGATGTCAAAATTCACACAAACGTTTATCACTTTTGGCCTGGAATTGAGTCACAGGGTCTGTGACTCAATCAATGATGAGGTTTTGATACCAACCACGGCAGTTTTAGCTGTTGCCAAGAGGGCAAAACTACCCTTAAGTTAAAGAAATGTTGGTAAAAACAGTTTTAACTGAGTTATAAGCCTCTTATACACATTCCGACGTGTTTTGAAGGCTCTAGACCAGGTATTGCTATAGTAATGGCTGATTTAAGGGTCTAAAATGGCTAAAATGGCTTAAAACAGCCCTTTTTTGTTCTAAACCAGGGTTCAATGATGTCATAATTGGCTTTTCTGTTGTTAGACTGTTTTTAACGACTGACAAGAGTCAATTTTACTTTTAGAGTAAGAAAATTGATGGCTATAAAAGAATGTCTTCTTTGCCCCACTTTTCTCCTCATGTTAGAATCTTTTCCTTTTATAATTAGTTTAAACACTGTTAAACCAATCAATAAGAGATTACAACCACCTTTTTTGAATCATTTTAAACCTTTTAACCACATGAAAAAATCACTATAATCATTGTTTGTAACTTTTATAATCATTTTACCCCTGAACCACCCCAAAAGTGAGTTAAAGCATCTTTCATCACTGTTAACTTTGTCACTTTGTTTCCAAATTCACTCTGGTCACTTTTGGGTTTGTTTTCTCTTTAATACCATTTTTAAATAATTTGTTCTTTAATTAATTTCTTGTAGTTCTTTGCTCAAATAATTCCAATTGAAATTGCTCTTGAAGAAATTTCTTTTGTAACCTTAAATATCTCTTGTAGAGTATTTTGGGGATAACTTTTTATTGTTGGTAAAACAATAAATCTTTATAATTTTTTTTTTATACTAATAAAGCTATAAACAATAAAATTGGCGTGTTTTCTCTTAAGAATAATATCTCTTACTATTTTTAATTGATTTTTACCTTATACAAATTTTGAGAACAGGAAAAGTACTTTATTTTTAATCAAAGTTCCATATCCACACCTTACACTCAGTGTCTTGCCATCCACTACTGTGTCTAAGGTTTCCTCTTCCAGGTCTTCTGGTTCTGGACAAGCCTTCTCTGTCCTCTGGCTGGTTCCTTTGGAAGCCAAGGTTTGTGAGGTGTACAGGTGACTTATAAGTGTTTGCAAGAAGTCAAAAACTTTATGTTCTTAGGGTATTTAATTTTGACTGGGCCTTGTATAAATTTGTTGTCTTCTGATTTTGTCAATTTACCTTTAGAGGTTACAACTGGGTTAATTATGGTAATCTTCCCTGTACAAGTGGTTAAGGTGGGTTTACCCTGTATTGAACAAGAGTTTTGTGGCTTTCTATTCCTCTGGGTGGCAATGAGTTTCCACTTATTTGCTGTAATCAGGCCTTCACTGTGCCTGTTTCCTTTTCCCCTGCTGCCCTCTGATCCTGAGTGTGTCACTTGTGTGTTGGCCTGTGACTGGGTATCAAGTGGTATGTAGCTTTCTTCCACTGAATCAAACAGGAAAAGAGGGCTTAATTTCAGTTAAGACTTCTTAAAATTCTGTTTGCATGTATAAAAATGGCCTCTGGGCTTGTATGTTACTACAATATGCCCTTGTATAATGACAGTGTAATTGAATTAACAATTTCATGTCAGAAATACAGCTTACAGATGTCTGATACACTGCTTGTATGCCAGTAGCTCACAGAATAACTTGTAATTAGCAAGTATTATCTGATAAAAGTGGTATGTAAGAGTGTAATTGAATTAACAATACAACCAACCATTCCTCAACTGTTGGTTTCACAGTGAGAGGTGTCCTTATTCAATTGAAAAAAAGGGCTTTATTAATGGCTTAAAGTGTTTTTGTATGTAAAACACACCAAAAATAAGGGTATTGTGGTGATTAAATTATAATCAACCACACAACAATATGATTAAAAAAGATAAATAGTGGTGGTATATGTCATATACCACTATGAGATATATATAAGATATATATTATGTATCTTTTTAAAAAAAGGAATTACGCCTCAAAAAGATAAAGCAAGTTTTCAGAATAAAGAAAATAAGAGAAAAAACTCACTTATAAGGTCCAAAAGTTTAAAAAACATGGCCAGGCCCCCAAAATGTCAGGCTGAGTCTATGATGAAGGTGTATAATAGTATTTACAGCTTTAACTATGACTGTGACACGGTGAAAATACTTGTAAAAGAGTCTTATTTATAGTAATAAATGGTTAAATTAAAATATTAAGGGCTTTAATATAATAATATAGTGGTGGTGAGCACTGCTGAAAGCCCTGGGTGCAGACTTACCAGTTGGATTACTATAATAAGAACTATAATACTTAAGCTAAAAGTATAACCTGGTTATTTTCCAATAGTATAACTGTTTTTGACAGTTTTACTATGTAGGAATTTAAGAGTAGGATGGGTATTCCTTTTCTGGAAGTGAAAAGGTCTCCTTTTATCCTGAAATGGGGTGAAAAGGCTGCTAGACCTTTTCACGTAGAGGAAGTGAAGATTTTTCACTCTCAAGGACAGGCTTGTGGTTTAAAAAAGGCCTGTATAGCCTTTATTGGGCTCATATGTGGTTTTGAAACCACATCTGGGCAGCTTTCACTAATACAGGGTGAAACATTTCATCTGTGGACCACACAGCCTGATTCTGACGTGTATGACACATAGAATGCTGTACAGAACCTGTATGGGACCCCATTATGGAATGAACTATGAGGTATTGAAGTAAAAAAAAGTTTCTTTGTCTGTTTGACACCTCATAATTATGGTTATGGGATATTATCCCATGGTAAGGCTGTATTGACCAAACTGTGCAATTTTGGCCTTAAAACAGCCATAACATTGTCAGTTTTTGAGATATCAACCTCAACATTGGTTCAGTGTGTAGCCCTGTATGTGTTCTACACAATGGTACCTCATTTGAAATGGTTATTATGAAATATGGCAAAGTTATTCCATGTACAAGATTTTTATACATATGTGTGTTTCAGGCAAAAAGCTGTATTGGGCTTGTTTGCCTTATAGCCTTTGTTCTAGATGAGATATGGGGAAATTAATGGACCATCAACTAGCCCTGATTGTACTCTTTCCAAAAAGACCCTACTTTAGGTATCTCACACTAAAACTGTAGAAGTTAGATGGGAGGTGAATGTTTTATTAACCCTTATTTGGCCTGAATTTGGCCATAACTTCTGTGATACTGGTGCTAGCTCAGTTTGGCTGGTACAATTTGATGGCCCTGACTTAGAGATTCATTCTGAAAGCCCATTTGATGGGGTTAAGCCTCTTACTCTATAATTTAGATGAGAGGTTAAAATTAAAGTTTATGCTCAGCAACAACTTTGAGCAGGAATAACTTTGTTATTCTTTGTCCTATGATGATGGGACTTGTATATTTGGAAAGGGGTGAGTTTCCTCTTCCTTTGATAAATTTTGAGCTGATTTGGCTCAGCTCCATGTTTTGGTGGTACTTTGGGTATACCATTGATTTATGGTATTTGGCTGTCCTGCTGGTGCTCTGGTTTTGAGTCACGGGCTGACACATTCACTCATATTAAGAATTTAAAGACATGGTTTTATCAAATGAATCAATATTCGCTTATCAGGGAAGGAACTGGAGAAAAATATATTCTTTCTTAAAGTTATTTCAAGTCGCAAAAAGGATTTCAACAAAGTGAGTAGAATATATTAAAAAAAATGGAGAATAAAAAAGGTCCTGGAAGCTCCTATTTTGACCCCTAAATTCACACAATCTTTAAACATGAAAAATCAACAAATTTCAATAAGCCTATATCCAGCATCTCCTCCAGAAAAAGTTCCTCAATGTCAGTGTGAAAAATCAAGAGGCCTTGAAAATCAAACCATAGAGATATGTCAAATACCTCTGATTGAATTGGCCCCCCATTCTTACACTGAACTCAGTGGTTTCACAAAGAGTGTGACTCCCAGTTCAAAAATTACAGTCAAATATATTACAGCAAGAATAATTAAAACCCATTCATAGGAAATCCCTTTACCCAAAGGGCTTTAGGTAAAACAAAGATTCTTGATAATTTTTTCAATAGTGAATTATGAGCTCATCAGGCTCCCAAGAAGGTTTCAGGGCTATTTTACTAAGCCTCAAGGAGGTCTTAAATGAGAATTGAACTTCCATAAGAAAACAATCTAAATCAAATTTAACTCACATATCTACTTTTTAATTACCCACCATATTACTCATTAATACTTCCAATAAATCTCAAAATAATTCATCTTTCATGAGAGAAATCATTTGAAATTCATCCCCTAAGCCATGGTATGTGACAGGGGTTCAGAGGAATAATTTTCTTAATTTTGATCAATTATTTATGTCAAGTTAAACTAGAACTGGTGGCACATAAGCTTCAAGGGAGAAAAAATGAAAGAAGCATGCAAGAACAAAAGTTTTATACCTATGAGCTTAAAATTCTCCATTTTGAGTCTATGTAGAAGCTATCAGACAGTAATTATAAGCTTTAACTATGACTGTAAAGCATAAGAAAATCGTAATAATGAAATTAAAAGGCTCAGATATTAAGAAGTACTGGTTATCAGTCTGTTTAAAGCCCTTGTTGTAACAATTATCAATTTTTTTACTTTAATAAGCACTACAATAATCAATATTATATTTATATCTTCAACAATGTAAGGGTTACTTCTGTTTGATTTAATTTAACAATGTAAGAATAACCTGATAAGATTATGGGAGGTTTTTCTTGGGGGAGAAAGTGCCCTTTTATCTAAAACAAGGGTGGAAAGAAGTTGATAATGTCAGCCTGTGACTCCAAACAGAGCATCAACATGGCCTCCAACATACAATGAATAATTGTATGAAGAGTATTTGAAAAATATGGCCAATAAAGGTAAAATATAAAGAGGAAACCTCCTCAGATATAAATATATCAACCTTACCCAAATAGTATAAGAAAAGACAAACATAAGACCAAATAAGCAAAAATCCTTATTTTCACCTCTCATCTAGCTTATGCATATCTCATGAAAACCCCAAAATATAGGTATTGTGATTATAGGTCTAAGGGAGATCTATAAAATGGTATAATTCACTTCTCTGTAGCACTCCTACATCAGAAGATGAAATTATACCATCTTTTTTCACCAACAACGCTGAGAACATTTAAGAGGGCTTGTAAAAAACTGTACAAAGGATCAACAGAATTAACAATATTAGTTAGAGATTTAATTTGAGATACCTTAGACCCCTTAAACTCCAAATTTTGCAGATGTATCTTGGTTCAAAGGTTTACTTCTCAAAATACAAAATTCCTGAAAATAGCAATATAGAGAAACCCCTGTATCTTGGCCATATATGCATACAGCTGTGCAGTGTTGTATACCAAGCTTTAGAGCTCATCAATCCCTAAAACTATTTATCATTTTAATACAGATATATTCTAAATCGGAGAAGATATCTGGCTTCAAAGCTTCTGAAGCCACATAATGATGTACAAAATACATCAAAAAGTGTGAAAGCCTCATATCTTTTGCTATTTTTGAGAAGGGTAAACACAAATAATATCAAATTGTAAAGCTCATCGAGCCCTCAAGTTCTGTGCTTTTGTATTCTATATATCTCAAGAGCTGAATGAGGCATTTGGTTTGGAAGATTTTTGGTGAATCCTGGTCTGTACCAAACCTGTACCAACCAGTATTGTCTTAATACTTAAAATAATCATTGTTAAAAGATTAACCCTTTCGTAATGACTAATATTAGTCATTAAAACACCACGGATACTTCATACTAGTGCTGACATGGCCTGTGAAAAAGCTTTCACCCCATATTGATCCAGAATGATCATTTATGGTCTCAAAACCACAATTCTGACTGTACTGAAGTCAGAATTGATGGTATAGAACCACAATTCAGCCTCCAGAGTAAACCTTTTCACTCTTAAAATGCATGAAGAGCTTACCAGCCCTCCGCAGTCCCCAAAAGTTATAAAAGGGAGACTTTTATCACTGAAAAACCTTGTCATTATCTTATTATTACTATTCTTACATGACAATAATATTATCACCCAGTAGTTTCCTTAGAATATCAGATCTAATTAAAAGATTAACTATTGTAATACTTCTTCATGGCAAAAAGATATCAGAGTGTTGAAACCAATGTTCTCAATAGACTCATCACCACTCACCATGAAAAAAAGGATATCCCCGCTAGCAGGGGTAGCAGGTCCAACCCAGGTCCAACCTGGCTTTGAGTTTGATTCATACTGGGCTCTCACTTGCTATTATTATTTGGTAATCTTCTAAGCCATATTTTCAAGGTTTAGTTATACTTCAAATAGCTCAATTGAATTATTTAGCCTCTGTTAATCTTGAGTACTGATTGATTCCACAAACTTCTTCTATTTCCAAAACAACATCTTCAGAATCAAGATAAGTCAAATAATGTTGAAATATGTAGCTTTATATTTTTCAGAATCAAACTATTCTATTTTCCTATTTCCTATAACATCTTCCCCAGGATGGCCTCTTTTCATAAATTTATCTTCCCGCATTTCAAGATTTCCGACTTCAAAAGTAATTAAGTGAAGATATTTTTCTCAAAATAATTACCCATCATTAGTCTGTCTCACTCATACAAATCAAACAAATGGGTATTTTATATTCTCACTCTTTCCTGAACTTCACTTGATTCTTATTCGAAGAAATTGAACATGAGGTGCAATATATCACTTCCTTCATTACCCACTGGAATACTGCCTTTCAAATTACTTGTGAGTATCCAACTTATAATAATTTTCCCCTAAACAGACATTAACTAGTTACAATTTTCTATTTCCCTATTCCCAAATTTTCATTTTGTCTTTGCAGCCTAAGATGAAATCCTTTTTTAGACAAATCAATATTTACTCATTGTTACTCCTTTCTACAATAATGAAAATTACCTGAGATCTCTTCTTCTTTGAAAAAATCTGTTATGATATTATCAAAAATATAATATACCCAGCAGTCTCAAAATAACCTAATTGATTGGATTATATTATGAAGTAATATTTCCTTCATCATAAGAGTAACATTAAAAATATACCCATTACATACTACTGTTGTGAAGTGAAAAAATCAACCCATGCTTTTAAATTTCTTTTCTTTTGCAGAGGGTAATGAGAAATAATTTAATGATCTTCCCAATCAAAGAAGTAAAATACATGACCATACCATCATTAAAAGTAGAAAATTGAAATTAATTTTATCTTCAAATATTTCACTTTCTCATATGAATGAAAAATAGTATTTTGAATGAAAGGCTGTACAAAGCTTTGAATAATATTCAAAATAAGGAATTAATTCCCGAGGCTCTTAATAGGCTTAGATATCAATTCAGAGAGGTAATTAATTTTTGTTTTATAGATATTCAATTATATCATGATGATATTTCCCAAGAGAAAAATTAACTCTAGAAGAAAAATTTAATTTATTTAATACCTTGCTTATTTATTCCTACTTCTTTACCAATTAAAGATTGATTATTACTATAGTATTTTTGGGATTAATAATTATCATTTTGAATGAATGAGGAATATTCAATTTGGGGAAATATGTCATGGCCTCAAATTTATGTAAATGTATAAAAATATTGTTTTCTCATCTAAGATGAAAAATGGTCGCATTAAGAAGATTTATTTCTTCAAGATATCAATGTAATATATTTGAGAAATTCTTAGCACCTGATCAAAATATTGATGATGATATCTAAATACAAATATCTCATTTTGTTATACAAATAATATACCCAATATGAAGCCTCCCCCTCAAATCATAAGATCATTACTTTAAACATCACACATTATTCTCAATCTAAGAGACCTCCTTCAATGGTATTAAGACCTATTTAGTAGTCTAAAACTAATAGTAGAGCTTATTTATGTCAAAATTCCATTTCATTTCAAAGTTCTGGATATTTCTGGTATAATATGTACTCCTCCAAACTTTAATTTTTAAATTTCTATTACTTGAAATATTTATCTCCCAAATCCTTTCCAGGAATGATAGAATTCCATTGTGGTGCCTCAGTGGAAAATTCTGACTACCTTTTCCTGCTGGCCTGTGGAAAATAAGAGTTCATATAAAGGAGCTTTGTTAAGGATCAAAATAGTCAAATTGAAGGAATGAGATTCAGAGAGGATAATATTCAGAATTTTGACCCTCTGATAATTGAGTTGGAAGACAGTATAGGATTTGGTCATTCTCATATTTTTTGAATAATTCCCTTTATAGCTTTATTCAAAATTTGTAAACTATATTTAAATACACATTTTCACACTATGTTTGGACTGTAAAAGCTTTTACTAACCTTTGATTAAATTTATTTTGATGAACCATGCATTCAGCCCCTATTAATAGAATACATAAGCATTTCAAACTGGGATAGTATCTCATTCCTTCCTCCAAAGCCCATGCTATCATTGTTTCCAAAGATGGAAAAGGTCTAGCCAAAAATATATTTTTTAACTCTTTAAAATTCTCTTGCACTCAGCTATTTGTCCCTAAAGTCAAACTTCTTAGTTTATTTTTGAATTAACTCTGTATCTTGCAAATTTTTTGTCTCAAGAGCCAAGAAAATAAAAAATATATCATTGTAATCACTTATTGCGATTGTTTATGGTTTTTGATAGAGAGAAAGAATAACAAATTTCATCTCTATAAATCTTTTACCTCAAATCTTTTTCATAAATATATAAATCATTATCATGAAATTATCCTCCTCATTCTCTGTAATTTCAATTTTTTACAAAATTTGTGGAAACCACGTTTACAATGTCTTATTAGTCAAATTTAAAAGAAGTCATATATCCAATTATTCCTCTTTGTAAAAAATCCTAATTTGGTGCAAATTTCTTTACAATAAGAAAAAATTTATTTTGAACTACCAAGCTGTCTAATCCATTGGTAAGCAGATTTTCGTTTGGGATTCAATCATAAAGTGTTATACACCAGACTAATTGGTCTCAAATTCTCTTAATTGACATGAATATTGATATATTCAGAAGGAAGGACTCTATATACAACTTTCATGCACCCTGCTTGAGGGGTTAAGTGTTTATTTGGAATATTTGATGAATCTTAGGTTCAATTTCTTTTAAATTATTCTCAAACCTTTTTCCAACCCACATACACTGACTAGGTTGAATCCTTGTTAGAGTCAAATGAGAAAAAAAGTGTATTTGCAAAGCTCTTGTAGTTAATTATGATAATGAAATCTTCATAATCAAATAGCACAGATTATCTTTAAGTAAATTAACTCAAATAACATCCACATGACATTTATAGCATGATGTTACAGAAATATCCTTACAAAGCTTATCAATCAATGTGAAAAGAATGCCATATTTGTGAATCTCATTTTTAAGGCGCTTGAATCAGCTTATGGAATAGCCATTAAAGTTTCAATCAATTCGCACTTAAGAATATTGGGATCCACGGGGAAATGTTATATTTAATGGTAAAGCTTCTTATGTACAGAACAATTCTTAAACCAGCATTCTTGTGTATTATACCAGAGTATTTTTTGCGCAATTCTATCTTTAGATCATAAAAATAATAGCTTTTTCATCCCTTTACATTGATTCAATTCTTTTAAATCTAGTTGTTGTGTTTTATAAACATGTTTTCCAATCATCTTGGTTTTTTATGATTTCTTAATTTTGAAAGTTATATAATTTTTTGTATTTATTTTTTTATTTTAATTGATTGTTTTTCGTAATTATTTCTTTTTATTTAAATTTCTGTATTATATCTTTCATAAATTTCTAATTTTACTTTATTTCATTTCAGGTTTTTTCTTAATTTTTACCCATTTTTTGTCAAATTCTTAGTCACCTTTTTTTCCATTTTCGGTCAATTTTTAATCATTTTTTTTGTTTATTTGGAATGAACGGTTATTTTCCCCCTTTATTTCAATTTCCCACCAATTGAATATTTCTTTTATGAAATTTCATTATATACTCTTTTTCATTTCATTTTCATTTGTGTTTGAATTTAAAACCATTTATTTTTTTAATTTGTTTTTTGGATTTTTTTAAATTCATGGAGTTTTGTTATTAATTGTTTTGCTGTTTTTTCATTTGTTTTGACTTATTTTGACTTCTTTTATTTATTAATGTTTTCTTTCAATTTTTTTAATTTTTTTTTGAAGTTTTAGAAGTAGAGATGCACTGGATTCAGTGTGTTACACTGATTCCAGTGTGCTAGTAATTAGTTGTTTGCGATAAGCTTAGCGCGAACAAATAATTACTAGTGCACTGCAATCAGTGTAACACACTGATTCCAGTGTGTATCCACCCCAGCAACTTAAAAAAATAATAAAAAAATAGAAATAAAAATCAAAATAAAATAAACTTAAAAAAAATCACAAAACCAAAAAAATAAAAAAATTCAAAATAAAAAAAAATGCAAAAAAGTAATCAAAAAAACAATATAAATAAAAAATTAACAAATAAATTGAGAAATACAAAAAAAATTATAATAAATAAATGAAACATAAATGAAGTCAAATAACAGGAAAAAAAGAATAATAAATAAATAAATGAAAAAATTGAAACAAATTGAAGCAAAAAAAATATGACACTTTAGAGAAAATTGGCAACCAAAAAAATATAAAATGAAAAAAGAGGAATCTTGCAATGGAAGAGGAGTAAATGTAAAATAAAAATAAGAATAAAACGAAAAAAGTCAAAAACAATTCATTTAATACAAATAATTCAAAGTTTGAAGGAATGTAACTTGCATTCTCTATTCAAATAATTTTCAATTATTATTACTTCATCTTTCAGGTTTCATTTTCATCAATAATGAAGCTTTAAATACCAAAAAATAGACAAAGAAGCCTAAACCCTTTGGGAGATACATAACTGAGCCAAAAATGGGGCAGGTCAAACGAATATATGGCAAACTCAAAGATCAAATTATTTGATTTTGATTCAGCTTAATTGTAGATAATGTGTGAAAAAGTCAATAATAAAGAATTATTAGGTGTCCTTAAAGCCATGGAAAAACTGGGAGAAAAATTTAAGTGGATTTTATAAGGATCAGATTGTGTTATGGAAAGATTTACAAAAGCTCATATTCTAGGAGGTTTTGATTTAAAAATAACCTTCACAATTAAAATTTTCATAATTCCAAAGGAAGCTGATACATTTATATGAAACTATTAAAGTAATAAGAAAATGTTGATTTCTGATGAATCTCCTTCCTAATGAGGATAAGGGTACAGATAATTGCAATGATAAATATCACTTATCATTGATGTTCATTTTGTGCTAAAGATTTAACTCAAAAATCTTGGCAAAATAATATATTAATAAATATGAAATATTATGAGGAAATAACAAAAATATCATTTATTTACAAGAGAAAAAATTTTAATTTTGGAAATCCTTCTTGACAGGTAAGTAAGCTGTTTTATAAGACAAACAAACTGACTGTGTTTGTGAATTATTAATCTGTAGTTTTTTTTGTGTATAAAGTCTGTCTAATCATTCAACATTTCCTCTCCAAGAAGGTATATAGAGAGATTTTTAAATGGTGGGCACATGTGAGATAGGTCAATTAGCTCTAGTAAAAAATGGAATAGGGGTAAAATAATACAATTATTTCTTTGGAAGAATTGTGTTTCCTTATAAGTCATAATTTTTATTCTAGAATTTTTTATATTAGTTAGTAGGGTATAACGAAAGCAAGAGTAAGCAAATAACAATCATGAGATGTCCATAATGTTCTATTTCAATTGAGCAAAGCTCTAAATGACCAAATTTGTGGCTGAAAGTGTATGAAAACTATATCAAGGTTAGAATCAAGGTTTGAACTCAGGTTGAAAGCAGGTTGGACCTGGGTTGGACCTGCTACCCCCGCCGGCAGAGATAGCTTTTTTTCATGGTGATTGTTACCACGTGAACAGTAGGACCTTTACTATCAAAATCATTAGTTTTTTCTGTGTCACCCTCATACTACTAGCTTTTATCCACATTTTATAGCTACTATATAGACTTGCACTGACAATTGGGGGGCTGGCCATGGTTTTAAGCCATATAGGATGTGTTTTGGACTTATTTAGCCATAAAGTCAGTTTATTTCAAGGTATTTCACTAGAAAAGTGAGCAAATCTCAAAAATCTTTAATTCATTTTTGAAATATAATACATTATTACTTATTATGTACAGCTTTAATAACCTCCATATATATAAATACATTTAAAATGTAATTTTGTTAATTAAATAGTACATATACTTTAAATACTGTATTATACTGAAATTTTCACGAAAATTAATAATAATAAAACAGTATTATTGAAACTTTCTTATAAATTTTGATATACAAATAATTTATTTTGATATTTAAACTATTAATCACCAAAGTGCGTAAAATTCAAAAAGAACACCATACTTAACACTAAGTTATTAATAAAAATCAAATACTAAAGTAATTTTTTATTTTTTAAAAATAAGTATTGTAATTGACTACTTCTTTAGACAATAAATCACTCAAATTGACGTTAGCGCTTGTAATAACATAGTCTCTTTATAAATAATCAAGTATTGAAAATAAAGATGATTTTTGAAATACTTATAATTATTAAACTTATTAAAATTTAATAAATTTGATGTGTTTTTAAATTAAAAAACAACAATATCCAAGTGAATCATTCACAAAGAACTTGGATATTGGACTTATTCCTTATAAATGATAATTAATAACTCCGAAGCTGTTATTTCTCAAAAACCCCACTATAAACACATATAAAATATGTAAAAATCCCAACAATCACAAAAAATAACAGCAGAAATTAATAAAAATATTTTGTTTTATCATAAACCGATATACAAAATTTATTTTTTCTTTCTGAAAAAGTGGAAAATGAATACTTTCCACTGGAGACACATTCACAACGAAAACCATCTTTGACAGTCTCAGAAGACAAAGGTGCTTCCAAAATTGAGAGGCAAGAAAAAAGGACACAGTGAGGTGGGTATAAACTCAAAAGAGTGGACACCCATAGCTGTACCAAGGGCTAAAAAACCCAGAAAAGCATCAAAAATACCAGCCGGATCACCAAAGCCAGTTGAAAAACAGAAAATAACTGTTCTCAACCCAGTTGTAAGCTCCAAAGGCAAATTTTCAAATAGTATAGATCATAACTTTGTACAATGGCCTCCCAAAGGTAAATGAACCTTTAAAAATACATAATTGTTTGTGGTCTGTCATTTTTCACATTGTTAGCATGACACCTCCACTTCTTAGAGACATTGGATTCCAAAGAAACAAACTATAACACTGGCCAAGAAGACACAGAGGAAGAAGACAATCAATCACTAGACCAAATTACCAGCAAGGAACTCCTTCCCAAGGCCTAATTCAAGATACAAATCAACCCAGAAGTCTAACCAGGGGATCTGACAGATGCAGAGCAGGTCATGACAGTTCACTAAATCCTGGAATACCTCTTTGCATGGAGTATGGACAAAATCATTTTCAGTATTAAAGTATCAGGAGCAGAAGTGGGAATAACAACCAAGAAGATCTGTCTCAACCAATTGCTTGGCTAGATCTCATGAAAGAAGTGAAAGGTTGGAATCCCAACAAGAATTTCAAGCTATCAGAAGAAAGAGTAACCATAATAAAAGAGACCCAGGCAGCCATACAAGCCATACATAAATTATGGAACATGGAAAAGCCAAGTCAGATTCAGGTACCCCAAAATATGGGAGAAGAAGTCCCATCTTCCCCACAACAATCCAGAAGCTCTAGCCCTTACAAGCCAGGGGCAACTTAATCCAAGGCTCACCAATAATCCCTGGTAGTTTCCAGCAGAATACAAGGAGCCCAAGGGGAAAAAAACTTCTTTTAACTGGAGGAAGAAAGAAGCAGACCCCTTGATGAAGAAGCTGATGGGTTTAGTGCAAGAGGTGCACGAAAGCAAAAAATAGTTGTACCTAAGAATAGTATCAATAGCTCAGAGTCATTGGATCCTGAACTAATGACTGAAAATACAATTCATACTCATGACTTTGAGAAAATTGAGCCTGTTGATGATAAGCTAACATGCACCAAATTGAGACAATTAATTTAATGGACACATTGAACCTCACAAAAGATGAGGACAGAATTGAAAACACTTAAGAAAGATAATTCTTTCAAAAAGCTTTAACAAGGGATCTGAGAAATTACCAGAAACATCAGGATGATCTTGGAAAAGTGATTGATCATATTTATGAGAAAGAAGAAGACACTCCTTTCCCCTGAACACGGAGTGAAAAACCCATCACCCATACCTTTCACAAAATGAAAGAAGAGGATAAACAGTAAAACCAGGAACCTCAATACCAGGACCCAAGGTTGGGATCAGAGTCAATCTACCAAGATGGTGATAATCTAAGTTACTCAGAGAAAGAAACACTTGAGAAATTACCAGAATTTGTATATTGGCCAAGATTCTCAGGAGTTGGATATTATGACCACTTTGAGATCATTTCTTAAATTTATTTACTTGTTATTAATTTCCCAAAGATACCAGACTACTGGATCACAACAAAATTCAACACTACACTCTGAGGCCATGAAAACATATGGTATACTGAAATGAAAGAAATAAATGGCAGAAAAAAGCAGGCCATTGTGGAGAAACAAAATTATGCACAAGTACAGTAATTGAAGTTGAATTTGGAAAAAAGCCATTTCCATTGAAAGTGATGAATACTACACAGAGAAAGACCCATATGAATGCTGCCTTAAACAGACAAAAAGACTCAAATCAATTGATCTCAATATGACAATAGAGATGAGGAACCATGAACCTCTGACAAAACTGCCAGGAGATTTGGAATATGCAGCCAAACCAGAATCACTGACAACATAGAAAATGTCATACAGAATATAAGTAAAAAGACCTCTATTGGGAGGTACACATCTTACAAAACAAACTTCAAGGACAAAAATAAGACTTAATTAAAAGAAAAACACAAATATAGAGGAAGAGAAACCCCGAAGAACAAACTTTTGTTTCAAAACTGTGGATTACCAGACCATATGCAAACAAGGGTACAAAACCAAAAAGGAAGATGTATGCAATTGATGACAAATCAGGAGAAGAACCAGTAGGTAAGAAATACGATTCTGAAAGCATAGGTAATGGGATGAAAGCAGATTCGCAGAGTGTATATGAACACATATAAGATTATATAGTGGAATTTAATGAAGAAAGTCCACTGGAAATCCAAGACATTGAACTAGACTCAGGAATTACACAAGTGAAAAAATAAAAAGAGCTCTGTAAACACACACAGGATACACAAACATTCCTGGTAACATAAAACAAGGGGATGGGATTAATTCATGGAACACCCACAAATTTGAAGGTTTACATTGAAAACTGAAAGAACCCAATAATGATTGACACAGGGCTAGTTTCTCCATAGTGGCAAAAAATATCTGAATGAACACTTCCCCAAATGGGAAGAAGAACTAATCCCCACAAAAGAAATGAACTGCAAAAGTGCACCAGGAAGAATTAATTTGCTATTAGCACTAGGATATAAGATTTCTGGCTTTAGCTTAACCATACACCACAATAAATTAGCTGCAGTACTGAAAAAATCAGTAACAAAAAATAAAAGATATTCAATATATTTTGTGTTTTTCCCATTACTAAAGAGGTCAGATCCAGAACTTTGCACATATCACTGGTAGCCTATACAAATTATGTTCAAAGGATTTAGTATTTGAGATTACCAAAGAAAGGAGGGATGCATCTGAAAAGATCAAACATGAACTGACTCATGCACCTGTGTGAGCCTTATAGGTATTTTTATATACCCAAAAAAACCAAAAATAACAAAATTATGTTATAATTATATATGAATAAATTTCTTTGTATTATACAAAAAACAATTACAATATAAATGTAAAATTTATAAGAAAAATAAAGAAAATTATAATATGAAAATTAAAATTACATTGAAATTTAAAATTATAAAAATACCATTTTACTTAAAAAAATGAATTAACAATAAATTTTAAACAAAAATAATAAAGTTAGAATATTTTTGTAAAGAAAGCTAAGAAAAATTATTATGAATTTTTTCCAAAAGATGAACTCATTAATATCATTTCACCATTGAATTACTGATAAAAAATCAGGTGGTGTCACCTCTGAGTGAGAACTATGTAACTCAACTCTAAATAAGCTTAAATTAAGCTTTTAGTAATTTCTGTATGAAAATATGAAAATCCTCAAAGCCTTAATTTAACTCACACCACATGTGATTTTAAGCATCAATGTTTGTGTTAAAATTGAGGTGTGGTGTCTGATTTAGAATTTATGAGGAATTGAAATATTTTCAATTGAAATGTCAAAATGTGCATGTGTATTATATAAGTGAGCTTGGATCTCCATATGTGGAATAAATAAGTATAGCTGTGTACTGTAATTTTGCAATTGAATTACATATGTGAAGATTCTAGCATAGTACATGATGAGGAATGAAAGAAAAAATAAATTGGAAAGATTAATTCTGAGGGGGAAAGGAATATTGGCTCCAAGGGTGCCAGACTTGCCCAAATTCCTTGCTGAAAGGTGTGGGATGTCAAAATTCATGCAACGGTTCATCACTTTTGGCGTGGAATTGAGTCACAGTGTCTGTGACTCAATTGATGATGAGGTTTTGATACCTACCAGGGTAGTTTTAACTGTTGCCAAGAGGGTAGGACTACCCTTAAGTTAGAAAAATCTTGATGAGAAAGTTTTAACTAGCTCCAAGGTCTCTTACACGCATTATGACATGTTTTTAAGGCTTGAAAAAATGTATTACTATAGCAATGACTGATTTAAGGGACCAAAATGGCTAAAACCAGCCCTTTTTTGGTCCAAAATAGGGTTCAATGATGCCATGATTAGTTTTTCTGTTGTCAGAGTTTTTTTCACAACTGATTAGATTAAGCTTTACCTTTTAAGTAAGAAAATTGGTGGCTATAAAAGAATGTCTTCTTTGCCCCACTTTTCTCTTCATGTTAGAATCTTTTCCTTTTATAATTAGTTGAAACACTGTTAAACCAATTGATAGAAGATTCCAACCATTGTTTTTTAATCATTTTAAACCTTTGAACCACATTAAAACATTATTATAATCATTGGTTGTAACTCTTATAATCATTTTTACCCTTGAACCCCCCAAAAGTGAGCTAAAGTATCTTTCATCACTGTTGACTTTGTCACTTTTTTTGGAAATTCACTCTGGTAACTTTTAGGTGTTCTTTCTCTTTAATATTCTTTTTAAATACTCTGTTCTTATATCTATTTCCTGCATTTGTTTGCTTAATTAATTCAAATTGAAATTGCTCTTGAAGAAATTTTGTTTGTAACCATTAATATCTCTTGTACAGAATTTTGGATGAATTTTTATTGTTGGTAAAACAATAAATGTTTTTAATATCATATTGTATACTAATACAGTTGAAAAAAATAAATTTGGCGTGTTTTCTCTTAAAAGCTCATAAGATTTACTTATTTCAATTAAATTTTACCTTGTACAAAGTTTGATGAAAGGAAAAGTACTTTATTTTTAATCAAAGCTTCATATCCACACCTTACAACCTGCCTTAATTATGAATTACTTTGAGATACCATCAAACCCTTTTATAGATACAGCATTTATCCAATGACTAGGAGCAGCATCCCACCAAAGAAAATTATTGGATGAGGTACCCAAAGAAGGAATAATATGCTACATATCCAGACACATGATATATTCAGAAGATAGGTATGGAGCTACACAAACAAAATGTCTCACCCTGGTATGGGTATTAGAAAACTCCATTACTACTTAGAAGGAGAGTTTTTTAAAGTATTCACTGATTGCAAAGTATTAAAGTCACTGTTAAATATGAAAACAAAAAACAGACACATTTTCAGGTGGTAAATAGCTATAAAAGATTATGGAAGGAACATGACAATTATCTACAAAGGTAAAATGCATAAAAATGCATATGGCCTGAGCAAATGGCCTTTAAAAAAAGGCCAAGAAAATCCTGCTTATGAGCCAGAAAATTGGGCTAAAATACCCATACAATAAATGGAAATAGACAGAAAAAGAAATTTTGAACTATCAAGTTGGGCATTACAAAATTATCCATAAAACCCAGCACAAATCTTTGACAAAGGTAAAGAGCTACCCATAGTAGTAATTAGCTATTAAAACCTGAATACATAACTCTTCATAGTAGTGCAGTAATCATACAACAAACACAAACAAAATAGTATATTGACACAACTCTTGGAATGAAAGTACAGAAGCCCAGAAATGGAAATTCAATTGGAAGAACCATGGCTTAATAGCTTTAAGCATAAAAAATCTTCTTTATAGATGAACTACTGTACTATAGGGGAAAAAACACAAGTGTCCTGGTAATAGTAGGCAGAGAAAATATTTCTACAATACTACACATGAGTGAAGTCAGAACTAAATAAATAATCTTTAGCAGAGACTGGTGGCCAAAGTGGGAGCAAGACTTGAGTGAATGCATAAATACCTGCACCAGATGTCAGAAGGCTAACAAAAGCCATGGGAAGAGATATGGGCTACTCCAAATAATAGAGGGACCCAAGCACCCTTGGTAAATCATAAATATGGACTGAGTGACTGCACTTGTCCCTGAAGGGAAAGACGGTTTCAATGCATTTCTAGTAGTAGTAGACAGGTATAGCAAGGGTTTCAGATTCCTTCCCTTATATAAAGAGGATACAGCAATTGACACAGCCATTCCTTTCTGGAATAGCATTATTAACAATTGTGGTCCAAGAATTATAATCAGTTATAGAGACCCAAAATTCACATTAGAATTTTGGACTAATCTTTATGAAATTTTAGGAACAAAAATAGCATTCTCCATAGCCTACCATCCACAAACAGATATCCTGGCAGAAAGAATGATCCAGAATTTGGAGGAAATAATCAGAATATTCTGTGCTTATGGAATGGAATACAAAGACCATGAGGGATACACCCATGACTGGGTAACCCTCCTACCAGCAGTTCAACTGGAATACAACACCAGTGTGCATTCAGTAACAGGAAAAGCCCCTGCTATACTGGTCAAAGGATAAAATCCACTTCTTCTGGTATATTATTTAAAGAAGAACCTTTGTTCAGTAAATCCTACAGTCAAAGAATTCCAAAAAATGTGGAAGAAAGCTTGTGAGAAAGCAGAAAAATGTATAGTAGAAGCCAAAGTATACCATAAAGAGAGATATGAAAAGTGTCACCAAGAACCTGAATTCAAATAAGGAGACTAAGTCCTTACCTCAACACTGAACTTCAATGACTTGAAAGTTCCTAATAAAATGAGGGATTCATTTGTAGGACCATTCATTATAATCAGACTAGTAGGGAATAATGCAGTAGAATTAAGATTAACTGAGGAGTTCTCTAGGAAACACCGACTCTTCCCAGTCAGCCTGGTAGAACCATATCATCAAACACATGATGAAAAAAATCCCAACAGGAAATAAATAGTTTCCCATAACAAACTGGTGGAAGAAGACGGTTCACCTGGACCACTGAAGAAAATCATCAGAGCCAGAGAAATAAGAATCAATGGAAAATACAACATAAAATACCAGGTTACATTTAAGAATAAACAAGCAGATCAAGATAAATTCCTATCTGAGAAAGACATCAGAGACAAAAAGATTCACCTTAGGAAATTCAGAGCCTCTAGGAGGACAGAAGAGTCTAATAAATGATGAGCCTTCTTTTTAGGGAGTTTATTTCAGCCTGTGACTCCAAAAAGAGCATCAGCATGACATCCAACATACCATAAATAATGGTATGAATAGTATTGGACAGATATAGCCAATACAGGTGAAATATAAAGATGAATACTCCTCAGTTATGAATATACCATGCTTACCCAAATTGGATAAGAATTCATCTCTCATATAACTTATTCATATTTAATGCAAACCCCACCAACATTTTATTTTTCTGAAAGCTCTCAGGGAGAGATATCCAATGGTGTCATTTATTCCTCTTTAACACTCTTACATCTGGAGATACGATTATACCACCTTTTTCACCAAGAAACTCCAGAAAGTATAAGAGGGCTTTTACAAAATTGTACAAACGTACAACCAAATTTGATATCTGAGTTGGAGATTCAATTTGAAATACCCTAGACCCCTATATCTCCAAATTTTGTAGAGGGATCTTTGTTCAAAAGCTTACTGCTCAAAATATAAGATTTTTGAAAGTACCAATACAAAGAAACCCCTGTATCTTTTGCATATATTCACAAATCTTTTTGTTGAAATAAAGATATCTTCCAAATTGGAGGAGATATCTGGATTTTGAGTTTTTGAGGCCACATACTGATGTACAAAGATACAACAAAAAACAGGAAGCCCTTGTAAAGTTTTCTATTTTTGAGAAGGGTAAACATGAAGCATAGCAAATTGAAGATATAATCAAGCCCTTCAATTATGAGCTCTTAGATTCTTTATATCTCAAAAACTGACTGAGATATCTGGATTGGAAGAGTTTTGGTCAATACTGGTCTGTACCAAACCTGTACCAACCAGTATTGTAAAGTTTGACTATGAAACAATAAGTAAAAATTACTAATATTTAACTTATTGCACTCTGAATGTCCTTATAAGTAAAATAAATAAAATAAAAATAATTATAATAATAAAGAATTATTATAGTTAAGGTGTAAAAATTTGATTATATTATTAAATAAATATAATAATACAATTTATATTGCAAAAATAATATAATAAATAAATATATTAATACATAATAATTAATATATTTAAAAGCACTTTATTATTGTTACCAACAAATAATAAAGGCATAAAAACTTGTTTTTTTTAATAAAAAACAATTGATAACAATAATATTACCAATATTAAAGTTAAATATTAATATAAATACTATTTATATTAATTGAATAATTATTAATAGTAATAATAGAGAGAAATTATTATGATAAGAGAAAATAACCTACTTTTGATGCTTAATATAATAGTTTTGGATGGATTTACGCCAAATAATGTAAACAAAACCTATTTAAATTGTATTTACAAATTAAAATGAGAGAAATCCCAAAATTCTTGATTTTATGTGGAAATGAGATTTTTGAGAGAATTATAGCAAAACAGCCAAACAATTGAAGTAATCACATCAAAAATGATGATTATAATAAATATTACCTTTCTTCTTTGATAATATAAAATATTTATATATAAAGAATAAAGATTTTACCTTTTTATCTAATTGTTTTGATGTTTTGATATGTCTTTTGGGAAAATAGAGTAAAAAGAGCTCTATTTATAGTAAATACCTCCCTTCTAGAGTCCAGTAGGCTTCTAGTATATGTTTACTGATGAGATCCATTAGATATTATGAGTATTTCAAGGTTTAGTGATGATTACATCATGATCAAACCATCTTATCTCATTATTATGCCATTATTTAGAGTTATCACTATAACTCTAGTATTGATGACATCATAGGCTTGGCCAAAGCCTAACCTTTGTGGATTTCCTTATTATTAATCCTAATCTAATAGTATTCACCAGCTGTATCACTTATATAACTGTTAAACTTAAAATAAGATTACAGTGAGTGATCATAAATGATAAAATTTAAGCTTAAACTTTGATCATTAATAAATTTCAATTTATACACGCTACAGCTATTCTGAGAGGGGATTCTGATAGCTTTGCATGTCCTCATTTCACTGCCAAGAGCCTTTTATTACATCATCAAAACTCTAGTTTTGATGATTTTTCTTGTAACTCATCTTTTCTGTCAAAATTTAATATTTTAAACTTCAAACCATGATTTCAAGAAGTTATACCTTGAATATTATAATACAAATTATTTCATTCCTCACATATGAACTAGTAGAATCTGACTGTCTACTTCTTTTAATTTTGGACTACTTTCACAACAAAGTGGTCAACAGCTCCATTGATTTTAATCAATAATCCATTACAGGTTTTAACCTTGTTTATGGCTTGTAAAATAAAGTTCATATCTGTGTGTTTACAGTAATTATGTGGTGAATTTATCTTTGGTTTATCTCTCTATAGTGTCTTTTTCAAGAGATATTAGCTGAAACCATGAATATATGCATTGACCACAAAAGTGCATATATTCAGCTTAATTCTTTAAGTATTGACTTTAGAGAATAGCTTTATAATTGTTTTATGTGTGGTGGTTCATAAAGAATCCAATGGTACAATTTATTTCACATGTTGTTCCATTGGTGTAAGGTTTGACTATGAAACAATAAGTAAAAATTACTAATATTTTACTTATTGTACTATGAATGTCCTTATAAATGAAATAAATAAGATAAAAATAATTATAATAATAAAGCATTTTTGTAATTATGGCGTAAAATAATCATATTATTAAATAAATATAATAATATAATTTATATTATAAAAATAATATATATCAAATAAATATTTTAATATAGGATAATTAATATATTTAAAAGCACTTTATTATTGTTACCAACAAATAATAAAGGCATAAAAAATTGTTTTCTATCAATAAAAAACAATTCATAACAATAATATTACCAATATTAAAGTTATAAATTAATATAAATACTATTTATATCAATTATAGAATTATTAAAAGTAATAATAGAGAAAAATTATTATAATAAGAGAAATAACCTACTTTTAATTCTTAATATAATAATTTTGAATAATTTTATGCCTAAAAATGTAAATACAACTTATTTAAATTCTAGTTACAATAAAATTTAAGAGAAATTACAAATTTTCTTAGTTTTACGTGGAATTGAGGTTTTTTAAGAGAAATTTAAACAAAACAATTAAAAAATTGCAATAATCACGTCAAAGATGAAGATTACTATACGATTATCTTTGGTCTTCAATAATATGAAGCTTTTATATATAAATAATAAAGAAATTACCTTTTTATTTAATGATTTAATGTTTTGTAAGCATCTGAGGGGGAAATAGAGTAAAAACTGCTCTATTTATATTAAATTCCTTCCTCCTAGAGTCCAACAGGCTTCTAGTAGACGTGCACTGATCATATCCACTGGAATTGATCAATATTTTAGGGTTTGGTGATGATTACATCATGATCAAACCATATTATCTCATTAATATGCCATTATTTAGAGTTATCACTATAACTCTAAGTTTGGTGATGTCAAGGCTTGGCAGAACCCCAAAATTTGTGAATTTTATTAGTTTTATTCATAAACTAACAGTCTTCACCAATTCTATCACCCATATGACTGTTAAACTTAATTTAAGGTTACAATGAGTGATCATAAATGATCAAATTAAGCTCAAACTTTGATCCTTAATAACCTTTAAGTTTTCCACGCTACAGCAATTCAGAGAGTGAATTCTAATAGCTTGGCATAACCTCATTATGCTGCCAAGAGCATTTCATTACATCATCAAAACTCTAGTTTTTATGATTTTTCTTGTAACTCATCTTTTCTGTCAAAATTTCATATTTTAAACTTCAAACCATGATTTCAAGGGGTTATACCCTGAATTTTATAATAAAAATTACGTCATTCTTCACGAATGAACTATTAGAATCTTACTGTCTACTTATTTTTAAGTTGGGACCACTTTCATAACAAAGTGGTCAACAGCTCTATTGATTTTAATCAATAATCCCTTACAGGTTTTAACCTTGTTTATAGCTTGTGAAATAATGTTCATTTCTGTATTCCTACAGTAATTACGTGATGACTTTATTTTTGGTTCATCACTCTATCATGTATATTTCAAAAGATATTAGCTAAAATCGTTGAATATATGCGTTGACCAAAAAAGTTCATATATTCAGCTTAACTCCTTAAGTATTCACTTTGGAGATTAGCTTCTTAGTTGTTTTATGTGTGGAATTTCATGGAGAATCCAATGGTACCATTTATTTGACATTTGGTTTCATTTTTATTTGAAAAAATTAAGGATTTATGTTTTTTATAAGGTATTATTACTTATGACTCATTAAATATTGACTTTACAGATATGCCATAAAAATGGTATATGTGTATTTTACCATGGTGAATACAATTGTATAATTTATTTCACATGTTTATTCATTGGCTTTTAAGTCAAACTAAGTTTTATGCCTATTTATGGCATTTTTGTAGTTTTAAGGTAATTTTTTTTAATGTATAATTATTTTAAATACTTCTTGTGACCTTTTTGGGTATGTGGTCATATCTCAAAGGTTCACATTCCCTACCACCAAAAAAATATTGTACCACAGTCTGATATGTGTAATTAGGGTATCATCCACTGTCCTACCTCTTCAATAGACTTTGTTAGTCTTGAAGCTCAATGATGCTTAAGTTTTCTATTTTTCAGGTTTTCTTTCATGTCTGAACCTTCTTAGTATATCAGCATTTGTTATATCTTTCTCAAGTAGCCATTCATCTTCTTGAGTTGAATTTCTATACCTTACAAGGTATTCTCTTTCTTTTTTGTTTCTTGTCCTTCTTTCTTTAAGGACTTTTACAATTTTCTTTTCTTCTCCTTCTTCCAAGGGGGGAATTTCAAGTGGGGATTTATTTCTTAGTGGAAATAACTCCTTGTCACTTGAGCTGTAAGGTTTTATCAGACTTACAGGGAAAGTTGGGTGTTTGTTCATTAATTCACCTGTGAGTTCCAATTGCACAGCATTGGGTCCATGAAGTGCTTTTATCATAAATGGTCCTGCAAAGGAATCTTTCAATTTCTTTGGACCTTTTATGTTATTGAAATTAAGGGTTGATACTAGGACCAAGTCTACTATTTTGAAGTCAGGTGGTTTATGACTTTTATCCCATCTTTTTTTTGCATATTTGAAAGAATCTTGCATACATCTGTTTGCATGGTGTCTTGCTTTTTCAAGAATTATCTTAAAACTGCTTGCTGTTGGATGTATATCCACTAAGTCCTTTTTGAGGGTATCAGAAGGAAGTCTTGGATTCCAAACTTTTTCTAGCATTGCTGATGTTTTGCCAGTAGAAGAATGGATTGAAGTTTTATATGCCAGTTCAAGGGCTGGTATTAGTGTACACCAATCATGGGTAAAACCATCAGAATCTTTGAATTCTAGTCTGTAAGCACAGAATCTTCTGATCATGTCCTCCAAGGTCTGTATCATTCTTTCTCCTAAACCATCAGGTTGAGAATGATAATTTTGTCCCAAACAAGTTATTGAGATTTGTCCAAAATGCTGAAGTGAATTTTGGGTCTCTGTCACTTATAATATTCTGGAATAAGCCTGTATGGCTAATGACTTTATTCCATATCATTATGGCTGTGTCCATAGCTGTGTCATCTTTGTGACATGATAGGAACATGGGAGGTTTGCTATACCTGTCAACTAATACTAGGCATGCATTATAGCTTCTGTCTCCTCCTGGAGGTGATGCTGTTGCCCAATCCATATGAACTATTTCCCAAGGGGCTTTTGGTTCTTGGATTTGGATCATCATTCCTAATTTCTTTCCTGTGGCTCTTTTGGCTTTTTGACATCTGTCACAGGTTTGGCAGTATTCTGCAACATCTTTCTTCCAATTTGGCCACCAAGAGCAGGTTTTCACCCTCTTTAGTGTTCTGTCTTCTGAAAGGTGTCCAGCTGCAACACTATCATTACACTCATGTAGAATAGTGTTTATCAGGGTTCTATCTGTTAAGGCCATAACACATGTGTGTTTTGTTCTATGGTAAAGGATTCCATCAAGGAGGTGGAATCTTCCTTCATCATATGCCTTTTTCCATGTTTCATCTAATTTTGATGAAAGTGATGGATCTTTGCAGTCTTTCATTAGAAGTTGGCTTAGGATATGGCAATTTTTGTCTGTCTTATAGCTTTCTTTAACTTGGTTAAAGAATTCTGTGCCAATGTCTGTAACACATATTCCTCCTATATGGTGCTCTTCCTGTGGTACCCATGCTGGGATGTCAGGGGTATTTGCTAGAGCCCATCTGCATTTTTATGAATATTGCCAGATTTATCAACAATGGTCATATTTCCTCTATATTCCTGGATAGCAATTTGCCATCTCAGCATGTGTCTATTTGGAGTTTTCATATTTAATATAGATTTTACAGCATTACAGTCTGTAATCACGTCAAATACCGTTCCATCCAAGTAATAATGTAATTTTTCTAAAGCCCACACCAAGCAGAGGCATTCCATTTGGCTTGCTCCATATCTTGCTTCTGTTGGCTTTATTTGTCTTGAAATAAAACAAATTGGTCCTTCCACTGGTTTATCATTGATACTTTGTATCTGGTGTAGTGCAGCACCTAGTCCTTCTCCACAAGCATCAATGTAAAGTTTAAAGGGTAGTTTCCAATCTGGCATTAGAAGAAATGGGGCATTTGTTAAGGAATTTTTCAATTCTTCATATGCCTTGACTCTTTCTTCTGTCATTTCATAGACTGTTTGTTGGTCACATAGCTTATACAAGGATTTAGCAATTTTTGCAAAGTCCTTTATATGCTTTCTATAGTAACCAGCAAATCCTAGAAATGATTGCATTTCTTTTTTGGTTTGAGGCATTGGCTTAAGTAGTACTGCTGCTACTTTATTCTTGTCTATGCCTAGACTAAGTCCAGATACAACATGTCCTAGTGCTTTTAGTTCAATGTATGCAAAATGACACTTTTTCAAGGAAACTTTAATATTCACTTGCACTATTTTTTGTAGTACCCTTTCTAGTCTTTCAAGGTGATTTTCCCAAGTTTCTGAGCAATTTATGATATCATCAATATAGATCATTAACCATCCTTCTGCTAATTCTTCAGGAAATATGGTGTTCATCATCCTTTTATAATGGGAAGGTGCATTTTTTATGCCAAATGGCATTATTAAGTATTCAAAAATCCCACAGTGGACTATTATCCTCAGTGGATTCTTGGCATTGTCTGTTAAGAAATTTTGATGAAAACCCTTTAAAGCATCCATTGCTGTAATGAACTTAGCTTGTGACATTTGTGTCAATGCCTCATGGATTCTGGGTATTGGATATCTGACTGGAATGGTATAGGTGTTCATGGCTCTGAAGTCTCCTACCATTCTTGATTTTCCATTATTCCAAGTTATAATTACAGGTGTAGTGACTTCTACATGTTCATTATGTCCTACTTTTCTTGATACTCCAAGGTCCATCAATTCCTTAATGTGTACCTCCAAGGCTTCTCTAGCCCTTGGACTAACTGGGTAAGCAGGTCTCCTTAGTAAAGGTGGGTAAGGCTTTTCCACATTAAGCATTATATCCACTTCATGCCCTATTATGACACCTAGTGGTTCTTTGTCAGTTGCAAAGGCATTTTTGTACTTAAATAAGAGGTCAATCAATTTTTCTTCCATCTTTTCTGTTAATTCTTGATTGAATTCTGCCTCTTTGAATTGTTCAGATATAAAAAGTTCCTTTTCTGCAATTTCCTCTTCATTCTTAATAACTGTGATTTGTTTTTTGTTATTGAAGAAGCCCAACTTTTGTCTTTTGTTGTCTCCTATGGTAAAATATTGTAACAACCATCCATCAGGGGTAAGGGTATTCATTCATACACCCACTCAAACACCTCAAATCAGCAAATCCAGTATCTGCATCAGCAGTCAGTTTCAGCAATCTTCATTCTGAAACATGCATACAGTTTGGTACATCAATACAGCCTGTCAATACTTGTACAGGATGGATTCACCCTAATACAGTTTCAATACACCAGTATGAAACTGTATGATCACTCCAATACACCACACCTCTTGTACAGGTCCTGTACAGCTGTACAAGACCTGTATTGGCCAGACTCAATTCAACAATCAATTATTCTCATGAAAATTCTTCTCTGGATCAGGGCTGGTGATTCTCACATATACCAGCCCCTCTTTCTCCCCCCTGGGGACTTTTCCCCAGTTAATTAATTTAGTTGATTTATTATTATCTGAATATTCTTATCCTTATATTTTTGGGTATTATATTTATTTAATCTTAAGTTAGTCTTTGCCTTTTTTCTTTCTTCGCCTGTACAGTATGAGTTGGGTGGCCATATCCTTATTAACCCTTCTCTTTCCATTCTGACAGGTTGAAACAGTGGACTTGGACTTGTTTGTGGTTGGCTCTTCTATTTCTTATTCTTATTTCTTTTGTTGCTGCTTTTCTTATATTTATTCTTTTAGTAATTCATCTTAACACTTTCAAGTGTATCTCATCTTATCCTATCTTTGAGCCCTCCATAAGTGAGTCCCAGTTTACTGAGTGCCAGGCCCTCTTCACTTCGAAGAGCCCCTGTGACATTAAATTAATTAACTCATATTTGATTCTTTCTTTCATTCATTTATATTCATTTCCTCTCATTCATCAATTATGACCTTTTCATGATTTTATGATTTTTATGATTTTTATGAATTTCCTCTCTTATCAATTTTCATCTCATTCTTTTCATTCTTATGAAAATTGACTCTTTTCCTTTCTTAATCATTGCTGACCATTTCATCACTTCATTTTATTTTTATCAAATCAAATTTTCTCTGTGTTTTTATTCAGGTCTTATTCAGGAGTAATTGATTGGTCATTTAATTGGATTATTCATTGGGATTCATTGGTTGATTGGGTTATTGATTCAGGATTCCATTTGGATTATTGACTGACTTTTGAACTCTCAAGATATTGATTGATCCTCAAGAATTGATTTTGATTATTGATTTGATTTAACTTATCAAGATATTGAATTGATTTCTGAAGATTTTGAACTTATTGATTGATTCCTCAAGACTTGATTTCATATTGAAGACACTTATTGATTGATATTTGATTTGAATTGATTGTTGATTGATTGAATTGATTTGATTGTTGATTGAATTTGATTCCTCAAGATTTGAATTGATTCCTCAAGATTCATCAAGATTTTATTGTGATTGATTTGGCCAAATCTGATTATTCTTCTTAATACCATCAAGTTATTTTAATTCTTTTCATAATGCCAGTTCAGCATAGCCCCCCAGCCAAGAATACTAGATCCCAGAAAATTCCAGCTGTTCTCACTCCTACAGCAAGGGCTCCTCTTGACCGCACACCATCAGTTCATCAACTGAGTGCAAACTTGGACAGAGGACCACCAATGGAAGGAGCAGCACCCTCAAGAAGAGGTGGAATGAAATCTAGAAGATCAAGATCCTTTTCTGGACTTTTGGGTGGCTACCCTGGCATGTCTGAAGGTGCAAGAGCAAGATTAGGGGAAGTTGAAGATGAAGAGGGGGAAGAGTCTGTGGAAGAGGATGATTCTGGGGAAACTGAAGTGGCAGATGCCTTGGCAAATGCTCCAGAGGTGCCTCAGGGTTCTAATCTAGCCCTTTCTAGTCAACCTCCTGTCTCTCAAACTGATCCAAGTCTCCTCAAGATGATGGAGCAGATGACTCAATTCATGGGACAACTCACTCAAGCAGTTGCCCCCAGGGACAATTCCAAAGCCCCTGCTTTCAAGACTCCATCCATGAAGGCACCTGATTCTTTTGATGGTACTCAAGCTCATAAGTTGAGAGGATTTATCCAATCCTGTCAACTAATTTTCCATAATGATCCAGCAAACTTCTTCTCTGACAGGAAGAAGGTTTTGTACTCAACTTCTTTTCTCACTGGTAGAGCTGGCAAATGGATTGAACCTTACCTCTCAAATATTTCCAATGAAGACCCTTCCTACCTCCTCAATAATTGGCCATTGTTTGAATCTCAGTTATTCACTCTGTTTGGTGACCCCAATGAAGTCAGGAAAGCTGAACAAGAGTTGGACAATTTGAGGATGAAGGAAAGTGGTCATGTTTCCTTGTACATAGCAGATTTCAGAAGCTTAATGTCAAGAATTGGAGATTGGGGGGAAAGAGCTTATATCCATGTTTACAGAAGAGGATTGGCATCAAGATTATTGGATCAGTTGGCTTCTCACCCTGGAACTTTTGATACTCTTCAAGAACTTATGGATGTCACTCTAGAATTAGACACAAGATATCATGAGAGGCAAAAGGAAAAGGGTGGCAATCAAGAAAAGAAGCCTCCAGTCATTGGATCCAATCAGTCTAGGCCTCCTCAAAACTCATCTTCAAAGAGGCCTCACCAGAAGAAGAACAAGAAGGGCAAGCAATTCCAATCTTCAAAGGACAAGCCCCATGCTGCTCTCCTCAATAAGGACAATAAACTAATCGGTTCTGAAAAGGAGAGGAGGATTAAAGAGGGGTTGTGTACTTATTGTGGTGGAAAGCACCCAATTGAAAAATGCTTCAAGAGACCTCAGAACAAGCCTGGGTCATCATCAAGAGGCTTCCCTAGCAAGCAGGGAAAAGCCTGAGTGGGAATCATGATGTGTTCAATGGTTCTCACTTATTTCCTTCAAGAGCACAATTGTGCACTCTGAATACTAGTGTCAAGAAATCTTTAAAATTTCTTATTTTTTCTTCTGTCTCTGATATTTTTTATAGTATTCTCATTGATTCTGGTGCTACAAACTCTTTTATTGCAAAGAATTTTGTTCTCAAGTACTCATTGACTCTGTCAGAGCTCCCTGAAAAGATTCCTCTTTTCATTTTGGATTCTAATGAATCCCCTGCCTTGTTCATCACCCATTATACCAAGTGGGTAGCTGACTTGCCTTCCTTCCCAAGCTTTGAATGGGATTTCTTTATCATAGATTCACCCAAAGGAGAAGACCTGATATTGGGCTATGATTTCCTTTACCATTTCAATCCCATTATTGATTGGAAAAATGGATTGATCACCTATGATTCTAATCATAAGGATTCTAGTGGTATTATTCCTTCTACTAGTAATGAGTTAGCCACTGCTGTCAACCGTGTTGCTCTGGCTGGTGAACTTAAGACACCTTCCATCCCTTCTTCTGTCCATATCCCTTCCATGATTCCCTCTCAGTCATTACTTCCATCAAGAGATGAAGTCTTCAAAGAGATAAAGGATGTTGGAGAAGATGTTGCCATATCTTCACTTCATCTCTTCCAAGGGGATATGGACCTTCCTCCCTTATCTTTTCATGCATCCCTGGAGGAGCAGTGGGATGAGGAGGAAGAGCCAGAAGAAATTGAAACTGTGTTGAAGGTTGTTCCTCCTGCTTATCACCAATATTTGGATGTATTCTCCAAGGTGAAAGCAGAGAAACTTCCTCCACACCGCGCCTGTGATCACCATATCGAACTGGAGGGTCTTCTACCTCCAGTTGGTGTTATCTACTCATTATCAAATCAAGAGTCAGAAACACTGCGGGCCTACATTTCAGAGAATGTGGAGAAAGGTTTCATTAGACCAAGCTCCTCTTCAACAGGAGCACCTGTCCTTTTTGTCAAGAAAAAGGATGGAGGTCTTCGTTTGTGTGTTGACTACCGCAAACTCAATGCTGTCACTAGGAAGAACAGATACCCTGTTCCTCCTATGAACCAGCTTCTTACCGTATTCAACGGTTCCACTATCTTCTCCAAGATAGATTTGCGTGGTGCATATAACCTTCTGAGAATCAAAGAGGGGGATGAGCACTTAACTGCCTTTAGAACCAAATATGGTAGTTATGAGTATTTGGTCATGCCATTTGGTTTGACCAATGCTCCTGCTTCTTTCCAGAATCTGGTAAATGATATATTTGCAGATTTCTTGGATGTGTTTGTTGTGGTTTATTTAGATGATATTATGGTCTTTTCCAGTTCTGAGGAGGAACATGTCAAACATGTGGCCTCTGTCCTCCAAAGACTGAGGGACAATAATTTGTTTGCCAAAGCCTCCAAGTGTGTATTCCATGCCTCAAGTGTGGAATACTTGGGCTATGTTGTTTCAAGTGATGGCCTCAAGATGGACTCTTCAAAAGTTCAGCAAATACTCAATTGGCCTCAGCCCAAAAACATCAAGGCTCTTCAATCTTTTCTTGGCTTTGCCAATTTTTATCGTCGCTTCATTAAAAATTATTCCAAAAAAAATCACTTCTCTCACTTCCCTTCTCAAAAAAGATTCTCCCTTCATCTTCAATGAGGAAGCTCTTAGTCAGTTTCAAGCACTCAAAGAAGCTTTCACCTCTGCTCCTATCTTATCTCACTTTAATCCTTCTCTACCTACTATAGTAGAGACTGATGCTTCTGATTATGCATTGGGCGCCGTACTGAGTCAGGTGAATGACTCTGGAAAGCACCCCATTGCATTTGATAGTCGCAAGCTCTTACCAGCTGAGCTCAACTATGAGATTCATGACAAGGAACTCCTTGGCATAGTTTGGGCTCTCAAGCGCTGGAGAGCATTTCTTCTTTCTCTTTCCAATTCTTTCGAGGTCTTGACAGACCACTCTTCCTTGCAGTATTTCATGTCTTCCAAAGTTCTTACTCGTCGTCAGGCCCGCTGGGCTGAGTTTCTCTCTGAGTTTCATTTCACTATCACTTACCGCCCAGGCAGGCTGGCCACTTTACCAGATGCCTTGTCACGTCGGGACGACGTGTACCCAGAGAGGGGGGTGGACTTCATCATCAAGAATCCTCAAAATCTTCATCAAGTACTTAAGCAAGATGGAATTCAAGAGTCAAGATTCTTCTCAATCAAAGTGGAAATTTTCTCAGATTTAGTTGACAAGATTCAAAAAGAAGTATGGCAAGACAAAGACTATAAAGAAATACTCAAGCAACTAGCAAGAGGTGAATCAGTTCCAGATTATTCTCTTGAACCTCAAGCCAAGTTATTATTATTCAAAGATAGAGTGGTAATCCCAAGCAATGAAGAACTTCAACTCAATATTCTTCAAAAGCGTCATGACTCACCATTGGCTGGCCATCCTGGCCAGGAGAAGACCCTCAAGCTCATCAAGAGGGATTTTTATTGGGCTGGCATGAATCAATTCATCAAGGACTATGTGTCCTCATGTCAGCAATGTTCAAGAAACAAGAACATCCATCACAAGAAGTTTGGATTACTCAAGCCTCTTTCAATTCCATCTGGTCCTTGGAATTCCTTATCAATGGACTTTATCACTCAATTGCCACTGTCCAACAACTTTGATTTGATTTTAGTAGTTGTGGACAGATTCTCAAAAATGGCAATCTTCATTCCAACTTATGGCACAATCACTGCTCTGGATTTAGCTCAAATATTCATTAGCCATGTATTTTCCAAGCATGGACTCCCAGTCAGTATTGTCAGTGATAGAGGATCCTTATTTGTTTCATCATTCTGGACTCAATTGTGTCAGCAACTCAAGATATCAAGAGATCTTTCAACTGCTTTCCACCCTGAAACAGATGGACAGACAGAGAGGGTAAACCAGATACTAGAACAGTACCTTCGGATGTATGTCAGCTATCATCAAGATGACTGGTACACCTGGCTCCCTCTGGCTGAATTTGCCTATAATAATGCAGAACATTCATCAACCAAGCAATCACCTTTTTTCACCATTTATGGAAGAAATCCCAGCTTTGACTCAATCCATATTTCTCAAGACTCACCTGCTGGAAAGTTATCAACAAAACTCCAATCAGTACAGCAAGTTGTCAAAGAAGAATTAGAGTCAGCAATAAGGAGATTCAAGAAGTATGCAGATAGAAATAGGGCAATTCCACCTGATTTCCAACCTGGGGACAAAGTGTGGCTAGCTTCCAAGAACATCAAGACAACAAGACCCACCAAGAAATTATCAGAAAGATGGTTGGGACCCTTTGAAGTTCTTAAGAATATTGGCAGCCATGCATATCACCTCAAGTTGCCTCAGCAATGGAAGACAGTTCACCCTGTATTCCATGTGTCCTTATTAGAACCAGTCAAGCATTCAACTATCCCAAATCGTCATCAATTGCCGCCACCACCAGTTTTAGTGGAAGAGCAAGAAGAATGGGAAGTGGCTCAGGTTCTGGACTCAAAACTCAAAAGAGGTAAATTATGGTATCTTGTAGAGTGGAAAGGATTCAGTGAAGACCCAGAAAGAACCACTTGGGAACCAGCTTCCAACCTTACCAACTCACCAGACCTTGTCAAGGATTTCCACTCATTGTATCCAGACAAGCCTGGTCCAAATACCTCAAGAGTTTGATTTTATGGTGCTTGGTGGGGAGAAGAAGTTATGAAAGTAAGTTCCTCTCCTGGCATGCACCTTTAAGGGGGTATTCTACCCATATGTTGTTGTAAGCATCACCTTGGCCACTTTGTGAGCACTTGTCAAATCTTTGGACAGGTTCGGGAAGCATACAACATCAATACCCTCCGATTTGGACGTTATCAAGATATGGCCCAATGTTTTCTTTCTTTATTATCTTTTCATTTTATGCCAATCATCATAATTCAAGACATTCATTTACTTCAAGTCATTTATGGCAATTCATCTCAGAAGTCATTTATGGCAATCATCTCAGAAGTCATTTATGGCAATTCTTTTCAGTTTTATGGTGCTTGGTGGGGAGTGGAAGTTATGAAAGTAAGTTCCATCTCCTGGTATGCATCCCTGAGGGTTCTACTTCTTGTAAAACATCACCTTGGCCACTCTGTGAGCATCAAATGCTTGGTTTTCATTTTTCAGACACTTCTTGGCCAGAATCAAGCAACTCACCACAAGAAGGACCAGCCATCAGGAAATTTTCTTTATTTCTTTCTTTACTCTCATTTTCTCTTATTATTTTCTTTCTTTCTTTACTTGTATAATTTTCTTTCTTTTATTTCTTTAAAGCAGCAGCATCCCCTCCCCAAATCATGTATTGGGAGGTTCCATTATCTTTTTTATTTTTTATTTTTTAGTAGTTATAAGAGTGGGGATAGAAGTCAAACCAAACACAAACAAGGAAAAGGAAACTAGTTATCTCTACCCAAGTCATCAAAAGTTCTCTGGAAACCATTTATCAACTCATCTTCATACCAGGCAAATTTTGCAGCCATTTCTTCAGAAGCAGTACCTGGAATCGTCCTGTCATTGGCATACATAATCACCTCTCTGCTATTCCTGTCAACTCTCCTGAACAATCTGGCCACAGCATCTTGATTTTCACTAGCCGCGTTGGGATCTTCTCTGGTAACCCGGATAGGCCAACGTTCTCTTCTTTGGAATACTTGAGCGGCAGGAAACGGCAAAGGGGACATCCCATCTCTTCTTCTGCTGGAGCTGGCCACAGGTTGGAGTTGACGGGAGGTGTTTATGGGTGAGTTTCTGGGCTGTTGAACTGGAGATGGTCTTACTGCTGGATTCAAGGCAGTCCTGGTGGTGTGAGAAGTAGTTGGTGATGGAGGAGGAAGGGTTGTAGGAATTGAAGCAAGCATTGGTTGGAAGGTTCTTGGAGTGCTGGGAACCACTTGGCTTTGGAATCTGGGGTTGGCAAGAGGCTGAGAAGAGGAATTGCTGGATGGATGGCCACTTGAATGAGGAATAACTTGAACTTCTTCACCATCCAACTCATCACTTCCTTCAGCATCTGGATCTGATGGGGAATCAACAATTCTTCTTAGCTTCTTCACTACTTTCACCACTCCATCAGCATTGGTCCTTGAAATGGGAATTTCTGAGCTGTAGTGGATGGGCCTACCACCAATCGGAATGGGCCCTCCAACATTAGTCCATCTGGCCACATCCCTCTGCCTAGAACCAGTCACTACATCAAAATATCAGCATTAATTCAACCAAGAAATGCAAATCACTCACATTGAGAAAAGCCAGAAGTGGCATCAGGGGTAGGTTCCTCAAGAATGGGGAATTCCTGCCCATAAGGCCCATCCTTCCTACTCCATAAGTGCCTCCTCACCTGGGACAAAGTTGATCCGGTACGGCGGCATGGCTTCTTCCCAATAAAGCAGAAATGGCATTTTGACGATCGAGGATTGTAATGTTGAAAGCAATCCTTCCCCCTGGCCAAACACTCAGTACAGGCAGGATCAAGAACTTCAACTGCTCTGAACCCATCATATGTTTGGGAGGGGTCAAAATGGCCAGAAGACGCCATGGAGGGAGAAGACAATTGACTGAAGACGCCAGAACCATGAAGAACAGACGGTGGCGGTGCAGAAGGGGAAGATTCAGTGAGTTCAGTCAGTTTGGAACTCATAACTGAAGAAAGTGCAAGCAGAAGATTCAAGACGTCAGAATCATTCCACTCCACATCAAGAAAAAGAAATTTGACTCAAGGAACTGGGGCCATAACTCAATTATGCCCCACCTCAAAGCCTCTAAGGTGAAGGTTCATACCCCTTTGGGGCTGAACTCATCACCCAGGGCCTCCCCTGCAACTTTGGGGAGGCCAAGATCTTGATGGTCCTGGACCCCTTCAATGGATCCAGGCCACATATGGTGAAATTTGGAATGGGGCCATTTTTGGGCCCCTTGGTCGCCCTGGGTCCCCAGTAAATTTGGGCCCAGGGGCTCCATTTTGGTCCTGGGGGCCTCCAATAGCCCCCACGGACCGCGGACCGCGGCGTACGGTCCACGGCCCACGGACCGCAGACCACGGCCCACGGACCGCGGCGTACGGTCCACGGCCCACGGACCGTAGGACCCCAAGACATCAAAAAGGCCTATTATGGCCAAAAAACCCGGAAAATCAAAAATTGCCCTAATCACCAAAACACCCAGCAAGGCCAAAAAGGGCCATAAAAAGCAAGATACATCAAGATCACTCAAGATGGAGGCCACAGTCCAAAACCCACTGGGAGGGCTGCCTGAGGCCAATTCCTTGGATCATGGGGACAAGACCCCTTGGAGGTTCATTGAATGGATTAAGTCTGGGCCAATGAGTACAAGTCATATACTCATTGGGCACCAATTTTTGAGCACAAGTGCTCAATGGCCTTTATTCTGGGATATATCCCAAGGCCACATCCCAAGACATGGCGGATTGAATCAAAAGAAAGAATTGCATACTCTGGAAGGAATACTCACTCAAATTTGAAAAGAAAGGGGGGAATCAATTGAATTTGGCAGGGAAGAAGTAATAAAGGATTTTCAGGATAATGGTCAAGAGGAAAGGAATTTAAAAAGAAAATTTTTTGAAAAAAATGTGGGGATATTGAGATGCCACTCAACAGTGGCAGGGTATTATGGTGTTCAGGAGCCCACCAGTTTCAAGAGGGGGATACTGTAACAACCATCCATCAGGGGTAAGGGTATTCATTCATACACCCACTCAAACACCTCAAATCAGCAAATCCAGTATCTGCATCAGCAGTCAGTTTCAGCAATCTTCATTCTGAAACATGCATACAGTTTGGTACATCAATACAGCCTGTCAATACTTGTACAGGATGGATTCACCCTAATACAGTTTCAATACACCAGTATGAAACTGTATGATCACTCCAATACACCACACCTCTTGTACAGGTCCTGTACAGCTGTACAAGACCTGTATTGGCCAGACTCAATTCAACAATCAATTATTCTCATGAAAATTCTTCTCTGGATCAGGGCTGGTGATTCTCACATATACCAGCCCCTCTTTCTCCCCCCTGGGGACTTTTCCCCAGTTAATTAATTTAGTTGATTTATTATTATCTGAATATTCTTATCCTTATATTTTTGGGTATTATATTTATTTAATCTTAAGTTAGTCTTTGCCTTTTTTCTTTCTTCGCCTGTACAGTATGAGTTGGGTGGCCATATCCTTATTAACCCTTCTCTTTCCATTCTGACAGGTTGAAACAGTGGACTTGGACTTGTTTGTGGTTGGCTCTTCTATTTCTTATTCTTATTTCTTTTGTTGCTGCTTTTCTTATATTTATTCTTTTAGTAATTCATCTTAACACTTTCAAGTGTATCTCATCTTATCCTATCTTTGAGCCCTCCATAAGTGAGTCCCAGTTTACTGAGTGCCAGGCCCTCTTCACTTCGAAGAGCCCCTGTGACAAATATCTATCTTTTTGGTTAGAGATATCTATACCATAAATTAATAAGTAGTCATTTCCAAGTATGAAGTGATTACTAGTACAGTTGTCCATTACTACAAACTCTACTTTAATTCTGACACATTGTGAGTGGTGAGGAAAAATTAGTGTTAAATCAATTATTCCAAGGGGCTTCATGCTCTCACTTGCATTACTAAGTTTGACACCTTGTATTGGCATAAGTTTTTCTTGCCAGTCTGGGACATGGGTTTTCAATAACTTTTACCAAGACAGGTGCAATATGCTCTTTTATCCAAGTTTACTTTTCCTTCTTGGTTATCAACCATAACAATGCTTATACTTGATTTTCCAGCTTTGTATCCCATTCCTTTTGCAGGTTTGGTTCTGTACATTTTGTCATCTTGTATATTTGTCAGGTTTGTGTCAGATGTTCCAACTTGTGGTAAGTTTGAGTTAACATCTAGTACTTCATAAATTATATCAATCTTATTAATTTGTGCATTAATTATATTAATTTCATCACTTTCTGAACTTTCTGACTCTTCTGTTTCTTTTTCAGAGTCAGATTCCTGTTCTTTGTCATTGTGGATTTCTGTTTCCACAATTTCATTAATATTTGCCTTTTTGAGGCAATTATTGGCTAATTGTCCAATACCTCCACATTTATGGCATTTTCTTTGCTCATTATTGTTGGATTTATTGGTCTTGAAAGCTTCTTTTGATTTATCTTTTTTGATGAATGGCTTATTTGGACTTTTAATTTCCAATTTCTCACAAGTTCTGACAATTTTTGTTCTTGTCACTATGTCTTCTAGTGCATTGATATACTCTTCTGTGGAGCATGGTTCTATACACCTGCTTCTCAGGGCATGTTCTAGCTCTCCTCCACATTTCTTAAGTATTTTCATGTGCACCATCTTTTGTGACATTTCTGGGTACAATGCATTGAGTCTTTCAACTTGTTTTAAGAACCAAGTTAAAGGTTTGTCTTTGTCTGGGTCAAAGAAAGAATTCTCAAATGCATTTTCTATCTTGTACCTCCAGGCACATTAGCCCACTTTGTGATTATTTCTTGTTTCCACCAAGACCAGGTATTTTTGCCATTTGTTTTCCTTATGCCATAAGACCATCTTTTTGCAGATTTTTCAAACAATGAATGTAATCTTTCAGTAATTAATTCATCTGGTATGGCATAATCTTCTTGTAGCATGTCAATTGTTTTGATAAATGACATGTGGTCATATTCACCTTCTCCTGTGAATGTTGGCCATTCTTTTAATTGAGGTGCTTTCTTCATTAAAACTTGGTTATTGTCTTGGTGACTTAAGTTTGTTATGAATGGATTTGGTAGTTCCTCTTTTGGCTTAACAGGGCTTCTTATGTGAGAAAATGGTGTTGATAACTTTGGCACATTTGAGTTAGCCTCATTAATTTTATCCATTTTTTCTGTAATAAGCCTTATTTCACTTTGAATGTCATCTTTCAGATGCATTCTTGCTTCATCACTCTTTTCCACATGGTCCAAAAGTAATTTTTGGTGTGATGAAGTCTTTTCTTCAAATGTTTCTACAGAAATGCTTAATTTGTTTAATTTTTCTGTAAGATTATCAATACTCACGTCATAATTGATTGTCAAAGTTTTTTCTTTGATATCACTTATGTATTTGTACAACTCTTGTTGTCCTTGTATTAATTTCTGAGTATTATAAATTAATACTTTTGGTTTATTATTTTCAATCATAAATTTTATGTTATCAATTTCTTTTTTATTTTGTACAACAAGTTTTCTTAAAGATGATAAGCTATTATTTATTTCTTGGAAAGATAATAAACTATTTTTAATGTCTTTAAGAGGTAAAATACTATTTTTAAGCTCTGTTAAAGTATTTACAACATCAGGAGACAAGGTTATTTCTTTGGGAAGTGGGGTTGTCTCATTCTTTGCTCCTCTTTGTCTTTGAATTCCATCAAGGTTCTGTCCATGTTGAAGACATTGTCCATGGCATCTTTTTTGGATTTTTAGGATCCTGTAGCTTGGGGAATGTGGTTTCCTCCAATTCTTTTTCTTATTCTTCCTCCCTTCTTGGGGAGGTTGGTTGACTTGAGGCTTGCTGGTAGAAGCTACTGGGGCTTCTTCCTTGCTTTCCTCTTTATTTTTGGCATAGTACTCCTTGATCTTCCTGATTTGAGCCTTGGATGATAGTGGATTCCATCCATTGGATTATTTCACTATTTCCTCCTCCTTGAGGAATGTTTTGAGGATGTGCCAGGAGTTCATCACTCCTTGGTGTATTTGGGGCAACATTTCCCAATCTTTGTCCTTGTACACCATATAGTACTGTTTGTACTGGCTCATTTAGATGTCTATCTGAGCCCTCTGAATGTGGTTTGTACCTGTTTGAGTTACTCATACTTAGTTCTAACTCTGGCTCAGATATAATGGGCATTTCTGGGACTTGCCTTTGGGATAAGGCACTTCTTTGTGTGGATTCTGTTCCACTGGGGATATTTCCCTTCCTTTTCCCTTTTGAGGAATCAATTCTACCTCTGAGTCCAGCTCCATCTGATTGGATGGAGTATTGGGATCCTCTTCTGGTATTCATCATTTAAGAAAAATAAGAAAATAAGAGGATTTCAGAACAGGAATTCTTCTTATGGAAATTTATAAATGAGGTACTCACATTCAGAGTCCTGAATGGTGGGTCCTGGAAAGTCTAATTTGTTAGCTTTCTTTTTCTTAGTGACAATTGGTGTTGGAGAGCTTGGGAAAGTTTCTTCCACCAATCTTTCAACAGTGGTTTGGTTGTGCTCTGTTGGATTGTCTTCAAACACTAAAAAAGACAAATAAATATAAGTCTTTTATATAAGAAGTGTTATTTTTGGTAAGATATGGCAATTTTCCATGTAAAAATTGCTTTTATATCTTTCAAAAGTGAAAATAATTAAAGAAATGAAATTAAAATGAATAAAATAACTTTTTTATTGGTTTTTAATATTTTTTATTTTTTTTTATGTTTTTATTTTGAAAGAATAAAATAAAAATGAATATGATTTTTTTTTAAACTTAATTTGTAATATAAAATTATTTTTAATTTATGGAATATCTTTTTTAATCAATAGAGTCACTCAAAGAAAGTTTTTTCAAGTCTAAGGATTTAAAAAACCACATGTAAGACAGTACAATTGCTTTCCAAATGCCTCAATAGCTTTTAAAATTAATAAAATATAAAATTATTATATAATTCTATGATTATAATTATAATTTATTATTGGATAAACCCAATCAGAATCTTTTTAAAGAGGTTTGACTATAAACCAATAAGTAAAAATTACTAATATTTTACTTATTGTACTATGAATGTCCTTTTTAATGAAATAAATAAGATAAAAATAATTATAATAATAAAGAATTATAATTATGGTGTAAAATAATTATATTATTAAATAAAGATAATAATATAATTTATATTATAAAAATAATATATATAAAAGAAATATATTAATATAGGATAATTAATATATTTAAAAGCACGTTATTATTGTTACCAACAAATAATAAAGGCATAAAAAAATTGTTTTTTATTAATAAAAAAAAATCAATAACAATAATATTACCAATATTAAAGTTATAAATTTATATAAATACTATTTATATCAATTATAGAATTATTAAAAGTAATAATAGAGAAAAATTATTATAATGAGAGAAATAACATACTTTTAATGCTTAATATAATAATTTTGAATACCTTTACACCTAGAAATGTGAATACAACTTATTTGAATTGTAGTTACCATAAAATTTAAGAGTAATTACCAATTTTACTAGTTTTATGTGGAATTGAGGTTTTTTAAGAGAAATTTCAACAAAACAATTAAATAATTGCAATAATCACCTCAAAGATGAAGATTATTATAATATTATCTTTGGTATTTAACAATATAAAAGTTTGATAAATAAAGAATAAAGAAATCACCTTTTTATTTAATGATTTAATGTTTTGTAAGCATCTGAGGGGGAAATAGAGTAAAAAGAGCTCTATTTATATTAAATTCCTTCCTCCTAGAGTCCAAAAGGCTTCTAGTAGACGTGCTCTGATCATATCCACTGGAATTTATCAATATTTTAAGGCTTGGTGATGATTAAATCATGATCAAACCATATTATCTCATTATTACACCATTATTTAGAGTTATCACTATAACTCTAGGTTTGGTGACTTCAAGGCTTGGCAGAACCCCAAAATTTGTGGATTTTATTATTTTTAATCATAAACTAACAGTATTCACCAGTTTTATCACTCATATGACTGTTAAACTTAATTTATGATTACAGTGAGTGATCATAAATGATCAAATTGAGCTCAAATTTTGATCCTTAATAACCTTTAAGTTTTACACACTACATCAATTCAGAGAGTGGATTCTAATAGCTTGCCATAACCATATTATTCTTCCACGAGCATTTCAGTAAATCATCAAAACTCTATTTCGGATGATTTTTCTTGTAACTCATCTTTTCTGTCAAAATTTAGTATTTTAAACTTCAAACCATGATTTCAAGGGGTTATACCCTGAATTTGAGAATAGAAATGATGTCATTCTTCACAAATGAACTAGTAGAATCTGACTGTCCACTTATTTTGAAGTTTGGACCACTTTCACAACAAAGTGATCAACAGCTCTATTGATTTCAATCAATAATCCCTTATAGGTTTTAACCTTGTTTATAACTTGTGAAATAAAGTTCATCTATGTATTCCTACAGTAATTACGTGATGACTTTATTTTTGGTTCATCACTCTATCATGCATATTTCAAAAGATATTAGCTAAAATTGTTGAATATATGCATTGACCAAAAAAGTGCATATATTCAGCTTAACTCCTTAAGTATTGACTTTGGAGATTAGCTTCTTAATTGTTTTATGTGTGGAAGTTTATGGAGAATCCAATTGTATTATTTATTTCACATGTTGGTCCATTGGTATTTGAAATAATTCTGGATTTATGTTTTTTATAAGGTATTATTACTTATAACTCATTAAATATTGACTTTACAGATATGCCATAAAAATGGTATATGTGTATTTTACCATGGGGAACCTAATGGTATAATTTATTTCACATGTTTATTCATTGATTTTTAAGTTAAACCAAGCTTTATGCCTATTTATGGCATTTTTGTAGTTTTAACGTAATTATTTTTAATGTATAACTATTTTAAATTCTTCTTGTGACCTTCTTGGGTATGTGGTCATATCTCAAAGGTTCACAATTTATTTCTGAGTTAAATAAGGTTTTTTACCTTTCTTAAGGTATTATTACTTATTCTTCAGTAATTATTGACTTTTCTGGATATGCCATAAAAATGACATATGTGAATTTTACCATGAGGAATCTCATGGTGTAGCCTATTTCAAACTTTTACTCATTAGATTCTGAGTTAATTCAGATTTTGTACTTATTTATGGTATTTTTACTAGTCTTTGAGATAATTATTATAAGTGTAATTATTACAGAAAGTTTGTTGTGACCTTTTTGGATATGTGGTCATATCTCAAAGGCTCACATTCCCTACCACCAAAAAGGATTGTACCATAATCTGATATAGTTAATTAGGGTATCATCCACTGTCCTACCTCTTCAATAGACTTTGTTGGTCTTGAAGCTCAATAATGCTTGATTTTTCTATTCTTTAGGATTTCTTTCATGTCTGAACCATCTTAATAGTTTATCAGCATTTGTTATATCCTTCTTAAGTAGCCATTCATCTTCTTGAGTTGGATTTCTACTCCTTACAAGGTATTCCCTTTCTTTTTTGTTTCTTGTCCTTATTTTTTTGAGGATTTTCACAGCTCTCTTTTCTTCTCCTTCTTCTAAAGGGGGTATTTAAAGTGAGGGTTTATTTCTTAGTGGAAAGAATTCCTAGTCACTTGAGCTGTAAGGCTTTATCAGACTTACAGGGAAAGTTGGGTGTTTGTTCATTAGTTCACCTGTGAGCTCTAATTGCACAGCATTAGGTCCATGTAGTGCTTTTATCATAAATGGTCCTGTAAAGGAATCTTTCAATTTTTTTGGGCCTTTTATATTGTTAAAATTTATAGTTGACACTAGGACTAAGTCTCCTATTTTGAATTCAGTTGATTTATTACTTTTATCCCGTCTTTCTTTTGAATACTTGAAAGAATCTGGCATACATCTGTTTGCATGGTGTCTTGCTTTGTCAAGCATTAACCAGAAGCTACTTTGTGTTGGGTGTATATCCACTAAGTCCTTTTTGAGGGTATCATAAGGGAGTCTTGGATTCCAACCTTTTTCTAGCATTGCAGGTGTCTTTCCAGTTGAAGAATGTATTGATGTTTTCTATGCCAGTTCAAAAGCTGGTATTAATGTAAACCAATCATGGGTAAAACCATCAGAATCTTTGAATTCTAGCCCATAAGCACAGAATATTTTTATCATGTCTTCTAATGTCTGTATCATTCTTTCTGCTAGACCATCAGTTTGGGGGTGGTAAGCTTTTGAGAATTATAGTTTTGTTCAGAACAGGTTATGGAGGTTTGTCCATAATGCTGAAGTGAATTTTGGGTCTCTATCACTTATGATGTTTTGGAATAATCCTGTGTGTCTAATAGCTTTATTCCATATCATTATGGCTGTATGAATAGCTTTATCATCCTTGTGACATGGTAAAAACATTGGGGTTTTGCTGTATCTGTCAACTAATACTAGGCAAGCATTGTAACTTCTGTCTCCTCCTGGAGGTAATTCTGTTACCCAATCCATGTGAACTATTTCCCAAGGGGATTCTGGCTCTTGGATTTGGATCATCATTCCAAATTTTTTACCTGTGGCTCTATTTGCATTTTGGAATATGTCACAGGTTTGTCAGTATTCTGCAACATCTTTCTTCCAATTTGGCCACCAAGAGCAGGTTTTCCTAGTGTTATGTCTTCTGAGGGATGTCCAGCTGCAACACTATAATGCAATTCATGTAGTATAGTATTTATTAGAGTTCTATCTGTTAAAGCCATAACACATGTGTGTTTAGTTCTATGGTAAAGGATTCCATCAAGGAGGTGGAATCTTCCTTCATCATATGTGTTTTTCCATGCTTAATCTAGTTTTGATGAAAGTGAAGGTTATTTACAGTCTTTCATTGGAATTTGGCATAGAATATGGAAGCCTTTATCTATCTTATAGCTCTCTTTAACTTGGTTGAAGAATTCTGTGCCTATATCTGTTACACATATGCCTTCTATATGGTGCTCTTCCTGTGGTACCCATGCTGGATATTCAGGTGTATTTGCCAGAGCCCATCCGCTAAGACCATCTACATTTTTATTAATATTACCTGATTTATGAGCTATGGTCATATTTCATCTATATTCTTGGATGGCAATTTGCCATCTTGACATATGTCCATTTGGGGTTTTCATGTTTAATCATGATTTTACAGCATTGCAATCTGTCATTACATCAAACACTGTCCCATCTAAATAATAGCATAATTTTTCCAAAGCCCACACTAAGCAGAGAAATTCCATTTGGCTTGCTCCATACCTTTCTTCTTTTGGCTTTATTTGTCTTGAAATGAAGCAAATTGGTCCTTCAACAGGTTTGTCATTGATGATTTGTGTCTGGTGTAGTGCAGCACCTAGTCCTTCTCCACAAGCATCAATGTATAGTGTGAAGGGTAGCTTCCAATCTGGCATTAGAAGAAATGGGGAATTTATTAAGGAATTTTTCAATTTTTCATATGCCTTAACTCTTTCTTCAGTCATTTGATATACTGTCTGTTGGTCATAGAGCTTATACAATGACTTAGCAATTCTTGAAAAATCTTTTATATGTTGTCTGTAATAACCAGCAAATCCTAGAAGTGATTGCATTTCTTTCTTAGTTTGGAGCATTGGTTTCAATAGTACTGCTGCTACTTTGTTCTTGTCTGTAAGGTTTGACTATGAAACAATAAGTAAAAATTACTAATTTATTACTTATTGTACTCTGAATGTCCTTATAATTGAAATAAACAAGATTAAAATGATAATAATAATAAAGAAATATTATTATTATGGCGTAAAAATATTATATTATTAAATAAATATAATAATATAATTAATATTATATGAAATTATAATATTGTAAATAATATATTAATATAAAATAATTAATATATTATAAAGATCTTTATTATTGTTACCAACAAATAATAAAGGCGTAAAAACCTGTTTTTTATAAATAAAAAACAATTAATAACAATAATATTACCAATATTAAAGTTATATATTAATATAAATACTATTTATATTAATTAAGAATTATTAAGAGTAATAATAAGAGAGAAATTATTATAATAAAATGAAATAACCTACTTTTAACACTTAAAATAATAATTTTGAGATATTTTACGCCAAAATAATATAATACAACTTTTTCAAATTGTATTTACAATAAAAAATAAAGAAAATTACTAAATTTCTTGATTTTACGTGGAAATGAGTTTATAGAGAGATTTATGACAAAAACCATTAAATAATTGATTTAATCACGTAAAAATAGTGATTAATATTAATATGGTCTTTGGTCTTTAATAATATAAGATTTTTATATATAAAGAATAAAGAAATTACCTTTTATTTAATTGATTTAATGTTTTTGATGTGTCTGAGGGGAAAATAGAGTAAAAAGAGCTCTATTTATAGTAAATACCTCCCTCCTAGAGTCCAACAGGCTTCTAGTAGACGTGTACCGATCATATCCACTGGAATTGATCAATATTTGAAGGTTTGGAGATGATTACATCATTATTACACCATTATTTAGAGTTATCACTATAACTCTAAAGTTGATGACATCAGAGGCTTGGCAGAACCCCAAATTTCGTGGATTTTATTATCTTTAATCATAAACTAATAGTATTCACCAATTTTATCACTCTTAAGACTGTTAAACTTAAATTAAGGTTACAGTGTGTGATCATAACTGCTCAAATTAAGCTCAAACTTTGATCCTCAATAACTTTTAAGATTTACACGCTACAGAAATTCAGCGAGTGAATTCTGATAGCCTGGCATAACGTTATTATGCTGCCAAGAGCTTTTTATTAAATCATCAAAACTCTAATTTTGATGATTTTTCTTGTAACTCATCTTTTCTGTCGAAATTCAATATTTTAAACTTCAAACCTTGATTTCAGGGGGTTATACCCTGAATTTAATAATAAAAATTACATCATTCTTCTCGAATGAACTAGTAGAATCCAACTGTATACTTTTTTTTAAGTTTGGAGCACGTTCACAACAAAGTGGTCAACAGCTCTGTTGATTTTTATCAATATTTCATCATAGGTTTTAACCTTGTTTATAATTTGTAAAATAAAGTTCATATCTGTGTTCTTACAGTAATTACGTGGTAACCTTACCTTTGGTTCATCATTCTATCATGTATAGTTTAGAAGATATTAGCTATGATCCTTGAATATATGCATTGACCAAAAAAGTGCATATATTCAGGATAATTCCTTAAGTATTAACATTGGAAATTAGCTTATTAATTGTTTTATGTGTGGATTTTCATGGGGAATCCACTGGTACAATTTTTCTTACATGTTGCTTCATTAGTCCTTGAGATAAATAAGGTTTTATGGCTTTTATAAGGTATTATACCTTATAATTCCTTAAATATTGACTTTTCAGATATGCCATAAAAATGGTATATGTGTATTTTTCCATGGGTAATCCAATGGTATAATTTATTTTACATGTTGATTCATTGGTTTTTTAGTTAAACCAATTTTTGTACCAATTTATGGTATTTTTTGTATATTTAATTAATTATTTTTAATGTATAATTATTTTAAACAATTTTAATATAATTATATTAAAAGTATAATTATTCTGAGTCCTTTTTGGACCTTATTGGGTATGTGGTCATATCTCAAAGGCTCACATTCCCTACCACCAAAAAAGATTGTACCACAATCTGATATGTGTGATTAGGGTATCATCCACTGTCCTACCTCTTCAATAGACTTTGTTAGTCTTGAAGCTCAATAATGCTTAACTTTTTTATTTTTCAGGTTTTCTTTCATGTCTGAACCTTCTTATTAATTTATCAGCATTTGTTATATCTTTCTCAAGTAGCCATTCATCTTCTTGAGTTGAATTTCTATACCTTACAAGGTATTCCCTTTCTTTTTTGTTTCTTGTCCTTCTTTCTTTAAGGACTTTTACTATTTTCTTTTCCTCTCCTTCCTCCAAGGGGGTAATCTCAAGTGGGGGTTTATTTCTTAGTGGAAATAACTCCTTGTCACTTGAACTGTAAGGTTTTATCAGACTTACAGGGAAAGTTGGGACTTTGTTCATTAGTTCACTGGTGAGTTCTAATTGCACAGCATTGGGTCCATGGAGTGCTTTTATCATAAATGGTCCTGCAAAGGAATCTTTCAATTTCTTTGGGCTTTTTATGTTATTGAAATTAAGGGTTGATACTAAAACCAAGTCTCCTATTTTGAAATCAGGTGGCTTATGACTTTTATCCCATCTTTCTTTTGCATATTTAAAAGAATCTTGCATGCATCTGTTTGCATGGTGTCTTGCTTTGTCAAGCATTATCTTGAAACTGCTTGCTGTTGGATGTATATCCACTAAGTCCTTTTTGAGGGTGTCATAAGGAAGTCTTGGATTCCAACCTTTCTCTAGCATTGCTGGTGTTTTGCCAGTAGAAGAATGGATTGATGTCTTATATGCCAGTTCAAGTTCTGGTATTAGTGTACACCAATCATGGGTAAAACCATCAGAATCTTTGAATTCTAGCCCATAAGCACAGAATCTTCTGATCATGTCCTCTAAGGTCTGTATCATTCTTTCTGCTAAACCATCAGTTTGGGGATGGTAAGCTGTTGAGAATGATAGCTTTGTCCCAAACAAGTTATGGAGATTTGTCCATAATGCTGAAGTGAACTTTGGGTCTCTGTCACTTATAATATTTTGGAATAAGCCTGTGTGGCTAATGACTTTATTCCATATCATTATGGCTGTATCCATAGCTGTGTCATCTTTGTGACATGGTAAGAACATTGGAGTTTTACTGTACCTGTCCACTAACACTAGGCAAGCATTATAACTCCTGTCTCCTCCTGGAGGTAAGGCTGTTACCCAATCCATATGAACTATTTCCCATGGGGATTTTGGTTCTTGGATTTGGATCATCATTCCAAATTTCTTTCCTGTGGCTCTGTTGGCTTTTTGACATCTGTCACAGGTTTGGCAGTACTCTGCAACATCTTTCTTCCAATTTGGCCACCAAGAGCAGGTTTTCACCCTCTCTAGTGTCCTATCTTCTGAGAGATGTCCAGATGCAACACTATCATGACACTCATGTAAAATAGTGTTTATTAGTGTTCTGTCTGTTAAGGCCATAACACATGTGTGTTTTGTTCTATGGTAAAGGATTCCATCAAGGAGGTGAAATCTTCCTTCATCATATGCCTTTTTCCATATTTCATCTAGTTTTGATGAAAGTGATGGATCTTTGCAGTCTTTCATTAGCAGTTGGCTTAAGATATGGCAATTTTTGTCTGTCTTATAGCTTTCTTTAACTTGGTTAAAGAATTCTGTGCCAATTTCTGTAACACATATTCCTTCTATATGGTGCTCTTCTTGTGGTACCCATGCTGGATTGTCAGGGGTATTTGCTAGAGCCCATCTGCTAAGACCATCTGCATTTTTATGAATATTTCCAGATTTATGAACAATAGTCATATTTCCTCTATATTCTTGGATAGCAATTTGTCATCTCAGCATGTGTCTATTTGGAGTCTTCATATTTAATAGTGATTTCACAGCATTACAGTCTGTGATTACATCAAATACTGTGCCATCCAAACAATAATGCAGTTTTTCTAAAGCCCACACTAGGCATAAGCATTCCATTTGGCTTGCTCCATACCTTGCTTCTGTTGGCTTTATCTGCCTTGAAATGAAACAAATTGGTCCTTCCACTGGTTTATCATTGATAATTTGTGTTTGGTGAAGTGCAGCACCTAGTCCTTCTCCACAAGCATCAATGTACAGTTTGAAGGGTAGTTTCCAATCTGGCATCAGGAGAAATGGGGCATTTGTTAAGGAATTTTTCAATTCTTCATATGCCTTGACTCTTTCTTCTGTCATCTCATAGACTGTTTGTTGGTCACATAGCTTATACAAGGATTTAGCAATCTTTGCAAAGTCCTTTATATGCTGTCTATAGTAACCAGCAAATCCTAGAAATGATTGCATTTCTTTTTTGGTTTGAGGCATTGGTTTAAGTAGTACTGCTGCTACTTTATTTTTGTCTATGCCTAGACTAAGGCCAGATACTACATGTCCTAGTGCCTTTAATTCACTATATGCAAAATGACATTTTTTCAAGGAAATTTTCATATTCACTTGGACTATTTTTTGTAGTACCCTTTCTAGTCTTATAAGGTGATTTTCCCAAGTTTCTGAGCAAACTATGATATCATTAATATAGATAATCAACTATCCTTCTGATAATTCTTCAGGGAATATGGTATTCATCATTCTTTGATAATGGGAAGGTGCATTTTTTATTCCAAATGGCATTCTTAAGTATTCAAAAATTCCACAATGGACTATTATTCTTAGTAGTTTCTTGGCATTGTCTGTTAAGACATTTTGATGAAAACCCTTAAGAGCATCCATAGCTGTGATGAACTTAGCTTGTGACAATTGGGTCAATGTCTCATGGATCCTGGGTATTGGATATCTGTCTCGAATGGTATAGGTATTCAGGGCTCTGAAGTCCCCTACCATCCTTGATTTTCCATTATGCCAAGTTATAATGACAGGTTTAGTAACTTCTACTTGTTCATTATGTCCAACCTTTCTTAATACTCCTAGGTCCATTAATTCTTTAATGTGTACCTCTAAGGCTTCTCTAGCTCTTGGACTGGCTGGATAAGCAGGTCTTCTTAATAAAGGTGGGTAAGGTTTTTCTACATTAAGAATTATATCCACTTCATGTCCAGTTATGGCACCTAGTGGCTCTTTGTCAGTTGCAAAGGCATTTTTATACTTAAATAAGAGGTCAATCAATTTTTCTTTCATTTTTTCTGTTAATTCTTGATTGAATTCTGCCTCTTTGAGTTGTTCAGATATAAAAAGTTCCTTTTCTGGAATTTTTTCTTCATTCTTAATAACTGTGATTTGTTTTTTGTTATTTAAGAATCCAAACTTTTGTCTTTTGTTATCTCCTATGGTAAAATATCTATCCTTTTGGTTGGAGATATCTATACCATAGATTGATAAGTAGTCATTCCCAAATATGAAATGATTACTAGTACAGTTGTCCATTACTAAAAACTCTACTTTAATTCTGACACATTGTGAGGGATGAGGAAAAATTAGTGTTAAATCAATTATTCCAAGGGGCTTCATGCTCTCACTTGCACTACTAAATTTGACACCTTGTATTGGCATAAGTTTTTCTTTCCAGTCTGGGACAATGGTTTTGAAATAACCTTTGCCAACACAAGTGCAATATGCTCCTGTATCCAAGTTAACCTTTCCTTCTTGGTTATCAACCATAACAATACTAATACTTGATTTTCCAGCTGTATATCCCATTCCTCTTGCAGGTTTGGCTCTATACATTTTGGCATCTTGTATGTTTGTCAGATTTGTGTCAGATGTTCCAACTTGTGGCAAGTTTGAATTAACATCCAGTACTTCATAAATTATATCAATATTATTAATTTGTGCATTAATTATATTGATTTCATCACTTTCAGAGCTTTCTGACTCTTCTGTCTCTTTTTCAGAGTCAGATTCCTCTTATTTGTCATTGTGGTTTTCTGTTTCCACAATTTCATTAATCTTTGCTTTTTTAAGGCAATTATTGGCTAAGTGTCCAATACCTCCACATTTATGGCATTTTCTTCGCTCATTATTGTTGGATGTATTGGGCTTAAAGGATTCTTTTGACTTATCTTTTTTGATAAATGGTTTATTTGGGCTTTTAATGTCCAATTTTTTCCAAGTCCTGCCAGTTTTTGTTCTTGTCACTATATCTTCTAGTACATTTATATACTCTTCTGTGGAGCATGGTTCTATACACCTGCTTCTCAGGGCATGTTCTAGTTCCCCTCCACATTTTTTAAGTATTTTCATATGCACCATCTTCTGTGACATTTCTGGGTACAGTGCATTAAGTCTTTCAACTTGTTTGAAGAACCAAGTTAAAGGTTTATCTTTCTCTGGGTCAAAGAAAGAGTTTTCAAATGCATTTTCTATCTTATACCTCCAGGCATCATTTGCCCACTTGGTGATTATTTCTTGTTTCCACCAAGACCAGGTATTTTTACCATTTGTTTGTCTTATGCCATAATACCATCTTTTTGCAGATTTCTCAAACAATGAATGTAATCTTGCAGTGATTGATTCATCTGGTATGGCATAGTCTTCTTGTAACATGTCAATTGTTTTAATAAATGACATGTGGTCATATTCACCTTCTCCTGTGCATGTTGGCCATTCCTTCAATTGAGGTGCTTCCTTCATTAAGACTTGGTTATTGTCTTGGTGACTCAAGCCTGTTATGAAAGGATTTGACAATTCCTCTTTTGTTTTAACAGGGCTTCTTATATGAGAAAATGGTGTTGATAACTTTGGCATATTTAAATTAGCCTCATTAATTTTATCCATTTTTTCTGTAATAAGCCTTATTTCACTTTGAATATCATCTTTCAGATGCATTCTTGCTTCATCACTTTTTTCCACATGGTCCAAAAGTAATTTTTGGTGTGATGAAGTCTTTTCTTCAAATTTTTCTACAGAAATACTTAATTTATAATTTTTCTGTAAGATTGTCAATACTCACATCATAATTGATTGTCAAAGTCTTGTCTTTGATATCTTTTATGTATTTATACAATTCTTGTTTTCCTTGTATTAATTTTTGAGTATTGTCAATTAAATTCTTTGGTTTATTATTTTCAACAATAAACTTAATGTTGTCAATTTCTTTCTTGTTTTGCACAACAATTTTTGTTAAAGAAGATAAATTGTTATTTATTTCTTGTAGTGATAATAAACTATCTTTAATTTCTTTTAGAGGTAATATACTATTTTTAATTTCTGTTAAAGTATTTACAACATCTTTGGACAAGGTTATTTCTTTGGGAAATGAGATTGTCTCATTCTTTTCTCTTCCTTGTCCTTGAATTCCATCAAGGTTCTGGGCATGTTGAAAACATTGTCCATGGCATCCTTTTGGATTCTTGGGATTCTGTAGCTTGGGGAATATGGTTTCTTCCAATGCTTTTTCTTGTTCTTCTTCCCTTCTTGGGGAAGTGGGTTGGCTTGGGGCTTCTTCCTTGGTTGCCTCCCTCTTTTTGGCATGGTAGTCCTTGATTTTTTTGATTTGAGGTTTGGATGACAGTGTATTCCATCCATTGGAGTATTTCACTATCTCCTCCTCTTTGAGGAACATTTTTCAGGATGTGCCAGGAGTTCATCACTCCTTGGTGTATTTGAGGCAACATTTCCCAATCTTTGTCCTTGTACACTGTGCAATACTGCTTGTACTGGCTCATGTAGATGTCTATTTGAGCCCTCTGAATGTGATTTGTACCTATTTGAGTTACTCATACTTAGTTCCAATTCAGGCTCAGATATCATGGGCATTTCTGGGACTTGCCTTTGGGATAAGGCACTTCCTTGTGTGGATTCTGTTCCACTGGGGATATTGCCCTTTCTTTTCCCTTTTGAGGGATCAATTCTACCTCTGAGTCCAGCTCCATCTGATTGGATGGAGTATTGGGAACCTCTTCTGGTAGTCATAATTAAAGAATAAGAAAAAATAAAAGTATATTAGAATAAAATTCTTTTATGGCAATTTAAAAAGAGGTGCTCACCTTCAGAGTCTTGAATGGTGGGTCCTGGAAAGTCTAATTTCTTAGCTTTCTTTCTTTTGGTGATAACTGGTGTTGGAGAACTTTGACAAGTTTCTTCCACCAACCTCTCAACAGTAGCTTGGTTGTCTTCTGTTGGGTTATCTTCAAACACTAAAAAGGACAAATAAATATAAGTCTTTTTATAAGAAGTGTTATTTTTGGAGAGATATGGCAATTTTCCACGTAGAAATTGCTTTTATATCTTTAAAAACTTGAAATGAATAAAGAAATGAATAAAAATGAATAAAAATAACTTTTTTATTGGTTTTTAATATTTTTTATTTTTAAGGAATAAAATAAAAATTAATATGATTCTTTATAAAATTAAATTATAATAAAAATTATTTTTAATTTATAAATTATCTTTTTTAATCACTAGAGTCACTCAAAGAAAGTTCTTGCAAGTCTAAGGATGTGAAAAACCACATGTAAGACAGTACAATTGCTTTCCAAATGCCTCAATAGCTTTTAAAATCAATAAAATATAAAATTATTATATAATTTTATGATTATAAATATCATTTATTATTGGATACACCCAATTAGAATCTTTTTAAAGGTCTTTTAAGTAAATATCACGGCCAAATATAAGGTTTGACTATGAAACAAGAAGTAAAAATTACTAATTTATTACTTATTGTACTCTGAATGTCCTTATAATTGAAATAAATAAGATTAAAATGATAATAATAATAAATAAATATTATTATTATGGCGTAAAAATATTATATTATTAAATAAATATAATAATATAATTAATATTATATGAAATTATAATATTGTAAATAATATATTAATATAAAATAATTAATATATTATAAAGCTCTTTATTATTGTTACCAACAAATAATAAAGGCGTAAAAACCTGTTTTTTATAAATAAAAAACAATTAATAACAATAATATTACCAATATTAAAGTTATATATTAATATAAATACTATTTATATTAATTAAGAATTATTAAGAGTAATACTAAGAGAGAAATCATTATAATAAGATGTAATAACCTACTTTTAACACTTAAAATAATAATTTTGAGATATTTTACGCCAAAAGAATATAATACAACTTTTTCAAATTGTATTTACAATAAAAAATAAAGAAAATTACTAAATTTCTTGATTTTACGTGGAAATGAGTTTATAGAGAGATTTATGACAAAAACAATTAAAGAATTGATTTAATCACGTAAAAATAGTGATTAATATTAAGATGGTCTTTGGTCTTTAATAATATAGGAGTTTTATATATAAAGAATAAAGAAATTACCTTTTATTTAATTGATTTAATGTTTTTGATGCGTCTGAGGGGAAAATAGAGTAAAAAGAGCTCTATTTATAGTAAATACCTCCCTCCTAGAGTCCAACAGGCTTCTAGTAGACGTGTAACGATCATATCCACTGGAATTGATCAATATTTGAAGGTTTGGAGATGATTACATCATTATCAAACCATATTACATCATTATTACACCATTATTTAGAGTTATCACTATAACTCTAAAGTTGATGACATCAGAGGCTTGGCAGAACCCCAAATTTCGTGGATTTTATTAGTTTTAATCATAAACTAATAGTATTAACCAATTATATCACTCTTAAGACTGTTAAACTTAAATTAAGGTTACAGTGTGTGATCATAACTGCTCAAATTAAGGTCAAACTTTGATCCTCAATAACGCTTAAGATTTACACGCTACAGCAATTCAGCGAGTGAATTCTGATAGCCTGGCATAACCTTATTATGCTGCCAAGAGCTTTTCATTACATAATCAAAACTCTAATTTTGATGATTTTTCTTGTAACTCATCTTTTCTGTCGAAATTCAATATTTTAAACTTCAAACCTTGATTTCAGGGGGTTATACCCTGAATTTAATAATAAAAATTACATCATTCTTCTCGAATGAACTAGTAGAATCCAACTGTATACTTCTTTTTAAGTTTGCAGCACTTTCACAACAAAGTGGTCAACAGCTCTGTTGATTTTTATCAATATTTCATCATAGGTTTTAACCTTGTTTATAATTTGTAGAATAAAGTTCATATCTGTGTTTTTACAGTAATTAAGTGGTAACTTTATTTTTGGTTCATCATTCTATCATGTATAGTTTAGAAGATATTAGCTATGATCCTTGAATATATGCGTTGACCAAAAAAGTGCATATATTCAGCATAATTCCTTAAGTATTAACATTGGAAATTAGCTTATTAATTGTTTTATGTGTGGATTTTCATGGGGAATCCACTGGTACAATTTTTCTTACATGTTGTTTCATTAGTTCTTGAGATAAATAAGGTTTTATGGTTTTTATAATCTATTATACCTTATAATTCCTTAAATATTGACTTTTCAGATATGCCATAAAAATGGTATATGTGTATTTTTCCATGGGTAATCCAATGGTATAATTTATTTTACATGTTGATTCATTGGTTTTTTAGTTAAACCAATTTTTGTACCAATTTATGGTATTTTTTGTATATTTAATTAATTATTTTTAATGTATAATTATTTTAAACAATTTTAATATAATTATATTAAAAGTATAGTTATTCTGAGTCTTTTTGTGACCTTATTGGGTATGTGGTCATATCTCAAAGGCTCGCATTGTCTATGCCCAAACTTAGTCCGGATACAACATGTCCTAGTGCTTTCAGTTTACTGTATGCAAAATGACACTTTTTCAGAGAGATTTTTATGTTTACTTGTACTATTTTATGCAAGACTCTTTCTAGTCTTGATAAGTGACTGTCTCAATTCTCTGAGCAAATTATTATATCATCAATATAAATAATCAGCCATCCTTCTGATATTCTTCAGGAAATATGGTATTCATCATCCTTTGGTAATGGGATGGTTCATTTTTTATACCAAACGGCATTCTTAGATATTCAAAAATTCCACAGTGGACTATTATCCTTAGTAGTTTCTTGGCATTGTCTCTTAAGACATTTTTATGAAATATTTTTAGTGCATCCATGGATGTGATGAACTTAGCCTGAGATATTTGTGTTAGTGTCTCATGGATTCTGGGTATTGTGTATCTGTCAGCAATAGTATAGGTGTTTGGAGCTCTGAACTCCCCTACCATCCTTGATTTTCCATTATGCCAGGTTATAATTACAGTTGTAGTGACCTTTACCTGTTCATTATTTCCTACTTTCCTTAATACTCCAAGGTCCATTAGCCCTTCAATTTGTACCTCTAAAGCTTCTCTAGCTCTTGGGAAAGCTGGATAAGCTGGTCTTCTTAATAGAGGTGGATAAGGTTTTCTACATTAAGGATTATGTCTATCTCATGTCCAATTATGGCACCTAGTGGTTCCTTGTCAGTTTCAAAGGCATTTTTATATTTAAATTAAAGTTCAATCAATTTTTCTTTCATTTTTACTGTCGATTCATGATTGAATTCTGCCTCTTTTAGTCGTTCAGTCATGAAAAAATCCATTTCTGGGCTTTTTTCTTCATTGTTGATAACTGTAATTTGCCTTTTTGTTATTGAAAAAGTCAAATTTTTGTCTTTTATTGTCTCCTATGGTAAAATATCTATCTTTTTGGTTAGAGATATCTATGCCATAAATTGACAAGTAGTCATTTCCAAGTATAAAATGGTTACTAGTGCAGTTTTCCATTACCAAAAATTCTCCTTTCAATCTGATACATTTTGTAGGATGAGGAAAAATGATTGTTAAGTCAATTATTCCAAAGGGCTTCATGGTTTCACTTGCACTACTAAATTTGACTCCTTGTATTGGTATAAGATTTTCTTCCCAATCTGGTAGTATTGTTTTCAAATAACTTTTACCAACACAGGTGCAATATGCTCCTGTATCTAAGCTCACTTTTTCCTCTTTGTTTCCCACCATGATAATACTTATAATTGATTTTTCAGCTGTATATCCCATCCCTTTTACTGGTTTGGTTCTATACAATTTAGCATCTTGTACGTTTGTGAGGCTTGTATCAGATGTTCCAAGTTGTGGTAAGTTTGAACTGACATCCAGGACTTCATATATTAAATCAATATTATTAATTTGTGTTTTAATTATATTAATTTCATCACTTTCAGAAGTTTGTGATTCTTCAGTTTCCTTTTCATAATCATATTCTTCTTCTTTATCATTGTGGTGCTCTGTTTCCACAATTTCATTGATTTTTGTTTTTTTAAGGCAATTATTGGCTAAGTGTCCAATACCTCCACATTTGTGACACTTTCTTTGCTGATTATTTTTGGATGCAATGGACTTGAGGGTTTCTCTTGGTTTATCCTTTTTGATAAATGGCTTGTTTGGACTTTTAATGTCCAATTTCTTCCAAGTTCTGCCAATTTTTGTCCTTGTAACTATGTCTTATAGTGCATTGATATACTCTTCTGTGGAGCATGCTTTTATACACCTGCTTCTCATGGCATGCTCCAATTCTCCTTGACATTTCTTGAGTATTTTCATGTGTACCATTTTTTGTGACATTTCTGGGTACATTGCATTTAATTTTTCAATGTGTTTTAAGAACCAAGTCAAAGGTTTATCTTTGTCAGGGTCAAAGAAGGAGCTTTTAAATGAATTCTCTATTTTTTACCTCCAGGAATCATTAGCCCACTTGGTGATTATTTCTTGTTTCCACCAAGACCAGTTATTTTTGCCATTTGTCTGCCTTATGCCATAATACCATATTTTTGCAGATTTCTCAAATAGTGAGTGTAATCTGGCAGTGATCAATTCATCTGGTATGGCATAATCTTCTTGTAACATGTCAATTGTTTTAATAAATGACATATGGTCATATTCACCTTCTCCTGTGAATGCTGTCCATTCTTTTAATTGGGGTGCTTCCTTCATTAAGACTTGGTTATTTTCTTGATGACTCAAGTCTGCTATGAATGGATTTGTTAATTCCTCTTTTTGTTTAACAGGGCTTCTTATGTGAGAAAATGGTGTTGATAATTTTGGCATATTTAAGTTAGCCTTATTAATTTTATCCATTTTTTCAGTAATAAGCCTTATTTCACTTTGAATATCATCTTTCAGATGCATTCTTGCTTCATCACTTTTTTCTACATGGTCTAAAAGTAATTTTTGGTGTGATGAAGTCTTTTCTTCAAATATTTCTACAGAAATACTTAATTTGTTCAATTTTTCTGTAAGATCATCAATACTCACATCATAATTGCTTGTCAAAGTTCTATCTTTGATATCTCTTATGTATTTATACAATTCATGTTGTCCTTTTATTAATTTTTGAGTACTGTCAATCAAAAGTTTTGGTTTGTTATTTTCAACAATAAATTTAATGTTGTCAATTTCTTCATTGTTATGTACAACAATTTTTGTTAAAGAAGATAAATCGTTATTGATTTCTTGTAATAATAATAAACTATTTTTAATTTCTTTTAGAGGTAAAAGACTATTTTGAATTTCTGTTAAAGTATTTACAACATCTGGGGACAAGCTTATTTCTTTGTAAAATGAGGTTGTCTCATTCTTGGCTCCTCCTCGTCCTTGAATTCCATCAAGGTTCTGGCCATGTTGAAGACATTGTCCATGGCATCTTTTTAAATTTTTGGAATCCTGTAGCTTGGGGGATATGGTTTTCTCCAGTTCTTTTTCTTGTTCTTCTTCCCTTCTTGGGGAAGTGGGTTGGCTTGGGGCTTGCTGGTAGAAGCTACTGGGGCTTCTTCTTTGGTTGCCTCCTTCTTTTTGGCATGGTACTCATTGATCCTTTTGATTTGAGCTTTGGATGATAGTGGATTCCATCCATTAGAGTATCTCACTATTTCCTCCTCTTTGATGAACTTTTTGAGGATGTGCCAGGAGTTCATCACTCCTTGGTATATTTGTGGCAACATTTCCCAGTCCTTGTCCTTGTACACTGGGTAGTACCTCTTGTACTGGCTCATGTAAATGTCTATCTGAGCCCTCTGAATGTGATTTGTACCTATTTGAGTTACTCATACTTAGTTCTAACTCTGGTTCAGATATCATGGGAATTTCTTGGACTTGCCTTTGGGATAAGGCACTTCCTTGTGTGGATTCTGTTCTACTGGGGATTTTTCCCTTTCTTTTCCCTTTTGAGGGATCAATTCTACCTCTGAGTCCAGCTGCATCTGATTGGATGGAGTATTGGGAGCCTCTTCTGGTAGTCATATTTAAAAAAAGAAATAAGAAGATTTCACAACAAGAAATCTTCTTATGGCAATCTATAAAGGAGGTACTCACCTTCAGAGTCCTGAATGGTGGGTCCTGGAAATTCTAATTTCTTAGCTTTATTTTTCTTAATGACAATTGGTGTTGGAGAACTTGGACAAGTTTCTTCCACCAATCTTTCAACAGTGGCTTGATTTTCCTCTGTTGGATTGTCTTCAAACACTAAAAAAGACAAATAAATATAAGTCTTTTATATAAGAAGTGCTATTTTTGGGAAGATATGGCAATTTTCCATGTTAAAATTCCTTTTATATCTTTGGATAAATGAAATGAATAAAGAAATGAAAAAAATGAATAAAAATAACTTTTTTTATTGGTTTTTCTTATTTTTTATGTTTTTATTTTTAAAGAATAAAATAAAAATGAATATTATTCTATTATGAAGTTTATTTATAATATAAAACTATTTTTAATTTATAAAATATCTCTTTTAATCACTAGAGTCACTCAAAGAAAGTTCTTTCAATTCTAAGGATGTGAAAAACCATGTTTAAGACAGTACAATTGCTTTCCAAATGCCTCAATAGCTTTTAAAATCAATAAATATAAAATTATTATATAGTTTTATGATTAGAATTATAATTTATTATTGGATAAACCCAATTAGAATATTTTTGAAGGTCTTTTAAATTAAATATCATGGCCAGGCCCCCAAATTTAAGGTTTGACTATGAAACAATAAGTAAACATTTCTAATATTTGACTTATTTCACTCTGAATGTCCTTATAAATAAGATAAATAAGATGAAAATAACTATAATAATAAAGAATTATTATAATTAAGATGTTAAAATGTAATTATATTATTCAATAAACATAATAGTATAATTTATATTATAAAAATAATATAATATATAATAATTAATATATTTAAAAGCACTTTATTATTGTGACCAACAAATAATAAAGGCATAAATAATTGTTTTTATAAATAAAAAAATTGATAACAATAATATTACCAATATTAAAGTTATATATTAATATAAATACTATTTATATTAATTGAAGAATCATTAATAGTAATAATAGAGAGAAATTATTATAATAAGAGAAAATAACCTACTTTCTATGCATGATATAATAGTTTTGGATGAACCTACTCCAAATAATTTAAATACGACTTATTTAAATTGTATTTACAAATAAAAATACGAGAAATCACAAATCTTCTTGATTTTACGTGGAAATGAGATTTTTAAGAGAATTATAGCAAAACAGAAGAACAATTGAAGTAATCATGTCAAAAATGATGATTATAATGAAGATTACCTTTGGTCTTTGATAATATAAAATATTTATATATAAAGGATAAAGATTTTACCTTTTGATTTAATTGTTTTAATGTTGTGATACGTCTTTTGGGAAAATAGAGTAAAAAGAGCTCGATTTATAGTAGATACCTCCCATCCAGAGTCCAGTAGGCTTCTAGCAGACATCTACTGATGGTATCTACTAGAAATGATCAGTAAATTAGGGTTTAGTGATGATTATATCATGATCAAACCATCTTATCGCATTATTATGCCATTCTTAGAGTTATCACCATAACTCTAAGCTTGATGACATCATATGCTTGGCAGAAGTCTAAGCTTTGTGGATTTTATTAGTATTAGTCCCAATCTAATAGTGTTCACCAGTTGTATCACTTATATAGCTGTTGAATCCAAAATAAGATTACAGTGAGTGATCATAAATGATCAAATTTAAGCTTAAACCTTGATCATTAATAACTTTCAAGTCCTACACTCTACAGCTATTCTTAGAGTGGATTCTGATAGCTTGGCATGTCCTTATCAAACTTCCAACAGAATTTCATTACATCATCAAAACTCTAACTTTGATGAGTTTTCTCATAACTCATCTTTTCTCTCAAAATTTAATATTTTAAACTTCAAACCATGATTTCAAGGGGTTATATCTTGAATCTTATAATAAAAATTACATCATCATTCATGTATGAGCTAGTAGAATCTGAATGTCTACCTTTTTTAAGTTTGGACTACTTTCACAACAAAGTGGTCAACAGCTCCATTGATTTGAATCAATAATCCATTACAGGTTTTAACCTTGCTTATAACTTGTAGAATAAAGTTAATATCTGTGTTCTTACAGTAATTAAGTGGTGACTTAATTTTTGGTTTATCTCTCTATCTTGTATATTTTGAGAGATATTAGCTGAAAACCATGGATATATGCATCGACCAAAAAAAGTGCATATATTCAGCTTAATTCCTTAAGTATTGACTTTAGAGAATAGCTTTATAATTGTTTTATGTGTGGTGGCTTATGAAAAATTCAATGGTACAATTTATTTCACATGTTCTTTCATTGGTTTCTGAGTTAAATAAGGTATTATTACTTATTCTTCAGTAATTATTGACTTTTTGGATATGCCATAAAAATTAAATATGTGTATTTTACCATGAGAAATCTAATGGTGTAGCTCACTTCACATGTTTACTCATCATATTCTGATTTAATGCAGATTTTGTACTTATTCATGGTATTTTTACTATTCTTTGAGATAATTATTATAAGTATAATTATTACAGAAATTTTGTTGTGACCTTTTTGGATATGTGGTCATATCTCAAAGGCTCACAACTATTGTCTTAATACTTAAAATAATTATTTTTCAAAGCTTAAACCCTTCCAGAATGACTAATATTAGTCATTCAAACACCAGGGAGACATCATACTAGCTCTGACATGGCCTGTAAAAATGTTTTTCAACCTGTATTGATCCAGAATGATCATTTGTGGTCTCAAAACCACAATTTCAAGTGTACTGATGTCATAATTGATGATATAAAACCACAATTAAGCCTCAAGAATGAAGCGTTTCACACAGAAATTTGAAGAGTTTACCAGCCCTTCAAAGTTGCCAAAAGATATGAAAGAGGGACTTTTCTCCCCAAAAAACCTCATCTTTATATTATTATTACTATTATTATGTGAAGAGACTGTTGTCAACCAGTAGTGTCCTTAGGATATAAGATATTATGAAAACTTATATATTGTAATAATTCTTCATAGTCAAAATATATTAGCCTTTTGCAACCAAGTTCCTCAATAGACTCATAATTACTGTTACCATGTGAACAGTAGCACTTTTCTTGTTATAATTCTTAATTTTTGACATGTCAAAGTCATAATACTAGCTTTTGTTGTGGGAACTCTTCTTGTTGTAGGATAAATAATAGACAGTACCTTGAGGGGGAAGTTGTTGGTTAATCTGTTTTGAATTTCAGAATTATCCAATAACCATGGGTGCTAAGGTGTATTAGCTTCCCCTCTAAATATACTGATAAAGATACCCTTTTTGATGAGATCACAAATCAATTATTTAGTTTTGTGGCTTTTCAATCACAGAATTTTCTTCAGCAGTCTCTATCATTCTGTAAATAGAAGATCACTATCATAATAATGGCAATAGCTAATATTTTCTTAATAATTGAGGTTTGCTTCACTTCTTGTTATTGATTATAATTATTTTCAATTAATTCTTCTAGGATTCCTTCTTTCAATACTTGAGATATTTAAAGAATATTTTTTTATGATAACTATTAATATTCATAATAATCTTGATAGCTAATTAATACTTTTAAAGGTGATTTAATAATAGTATCAATATAGCTATAATAATTTAATGTTAAGATAATTTTATAAGGGTAGTTCTGGTTAATATAAAGGTAAGATATAAATAATATAATAGTAATATAATAATATAGAATCAATATAAATATAATTCAATATACCTAAAAGGGTTATGATATTAGGTATAATGGTAAGATGATATCCCTTCTATAAATAAGGGTTATTGATAAATTAGATAAAATCACTAATTATAATATCTTCCAGCACTACTTCAATACTACTACTATAATGGTAAGACTATCAAATAATATTAAACTCTTTCATTAATATTATAGATATTTTTCATCAATTAATCATAAATAATACTATAAGATACTGAGCCTTGCTACTGACCTTTTTCAATATAATACTAGATTATTCTACTAGAGAAGGGATGGATTGATCCTCAAGATTATTGTCTGAATCAGAAGCATGGGGGAGAAACAGGGAGAGAGGCCCTTTATCTATATCTTTTAGGCCCTTCATAGAGCCTTCAAAAAACAAGGGACTTAGAAAAAATTCCACCTTGAGACATTTTTGCTGGGGGGTAATTTGAAAATGATGTCATTTGATCAAGATATTGCACCATATGTCTGGTTGATTTCACCATTCTGAACTTTTTTATTGTCATTTCACAGCCTTGAGAGATTTCTTCTAGTGGTTAAGTTTGGAATGGTGTCATTTGATCAGGATATTGCACTATATGTTTGGTTGATTGCACCATATTGTTTTGAATTATACTGATATTTTAACTAAACTTTATTCTTATTATGCACAGCCTTGAGAGAATTTTGCTGGTGGTTAAGCTTCAAATGGTGTCATCTGATTGAGATATTGCACCATTCTGAACTTTATTATTGTTAGTGCACATCCTTGAGACATGTTTGCTAGTTGTTGATTTTTTAATGGTACCATTTGATACAGATATTGCACCATATGTTTGGCTTATTGCACCATAATTTTTGAATTATACTGATATTTCAACTAAACTCTATTCTTATTATGCACAGCCTTGAGACATTTTTGCTAGTGGTTAAATTTGGAATGGTGTCATTTGATACAGATAGTGCACCATATTTTTGGTTTATTGCACCATTTTTTAAAACTGTATTCTTATCTCTACTAACCGCATTTGTCTTCTGCACAGCCTTTAGCTGTATTTAGTTGAGTATTTTTCTATGTAAAACTTAATTTTTAAATAATACCTGTAATGTTTGGTTATGGGAGTTTAAGTGGAGATTGAGGAATGTAACACTATGTTAACTTATATGTAAGTTTTTTCTTTTATTTCAAGAAATGTAACACATGATGTTGTAAGAGTAATGGTATCACTTATGTAATCTTACACATTTTTTTTATTCATATTGAATATTTAAACAAGCTTAATTCTTTTTAAGCATATTATTTTACCTAGTATAGAGTGTATAGTATCATTTCTCTTCTTCAATCCATGATATCTAGAGAATTATTCATGTTTTGGGGTTGAGGCAATATGTGACTATAGGTAAAATTTGATTTAGATTCCAGTGGAATACTTATTTCTGTTATTTTGATGTAATTCTCTCCCTTTTTATTGCAAATTTTTACTTTTATCTTTCACTTTTGATCTTCATGTTCTTCTTATATATATATATATATTATTATTATTATCATTGATTAAATCTTTAGCTTTGACATTGTGGATTTGAACCTTGGCAGAACCAGTATGGCATACCACAGTTTATGCATTTTATGGCTACTATATAGACTCACCCTGACAGATAAATTCTCAGTCAGTTGATAGATTGAAAATTTTTTGTTGGGATGCAGATGGTGCTTTTTTAGTTTAACAAAGCAAATACCACTTGTATTTTTTCTCAATCAAAATTTGAGAACCACAAAACAACCTTTTGTATCCAAATAAGGTAAATAATTCCGACAATTAAAGTTCCAGGAATATCCTACAGTTCAGGATGGGTCCAATCATTTAAGAATCACACCTGGGGGACCCCTATTACTCAAGTTATTATTAATCAACATAAAAACACCATTTTAATGGTTTGACAGCCCATACCTCAATTGTATGGAATATGTTCCCAAAGTCCTACTACATACAGGCTGGGGTAGAGCTGTATGACCTTTATTATGGTTAATTAAAATATAATCAGCTTTTAGTGGCTTTTACACTTCCTAATTTAATTTTATGAGATAGTATCCCCCAAAACCACGCAGTGTGGGATTGCTACCTTGAATTTGTCAATCTTTAAGATGGAGAGCTCAGAAGGTGGCCCAAATTTAGCCACAGGTAAGATCTACAGGATGGTTAAGCTTATAATCCAATCTGGATTAATTATGTCAAAGATATACAATCTTAAAGTATTTTCCTTATTCTAGGAGGAAAGTTCCACACAAATGTGATAATTGGAAGATGCAGGGATAATAGTTACATTTTAATTAACCCCAGGTATAAAGCCTTTAGAAAATATCCCATTTTCAGGTTTTCTCATCAGAAACTTCCTAGTAAGATGGGAGGTAAAAAATAGTTTTATTTTCCAAGTTTTTCAAATAATATTTATATGGTAATTTCTGATCCAGTGGTGCTACAGTCTTGAAAATGATACCATTTTATAGCCCTCATTGAGGGATTCAATGAAAGACCCCACTTGGTGTGTCTGTGATTCAAAATATAGTCTTCATATGAGAGCTTACCATTACCGTTTATGTGCAGAAAGAGTTTGAAACCTTGATAACCTGATTGATTCTCATTTTTGGGTTTTAGGAATTATATCTTCTCAAAAAGGGAGGTTTACTCTTTTATATTATCCAATTCACAGAGGAACTTTTTTGGGTTCTTTTTTCTGTGTTTTTGTGATTATTAAAATTCTTTGGCTTAATAAAGGTTGAAGGTGTGTATTTAACTCCTTCTTGTGTCCCATGTTAGTGGTACTCTTTAATTTCATGGTTTTTCTCTAGTTTTGAGTCACAGGATCACAAATTCACTACTGGTTGGGTCTTCCAGTGCCACCCCACTGCTATCAAACACATGGCTTTGAGGAACAATAACAAAATCAATGTCATTTCCCCAATTTTGTAAATAATTCTTAATATATATATTTTCAATATGCTTCAACATGAAAAAATGGTTTCTAAAACTAATGATAGTCAAAATCAAGATGAAAATGAATAAATAACTGAGCTTGATTAATCATAGGGGAAATAAAAAGCTCATGGTGTGGACTCAAAGCCTGTTTCAGTATTAAATTGGGAAATCTTTGTTTAACTTTTCTGCTATGAAAAAACCAAGAAAGATCTGATCACCAGTTATGTCTATTAAACTTCTTTGAGTTATACCTTATATGTACTTCAATTTTCTATGGTTGGAGTAAAAAGAGGTATAAAAATGGCCTTTTTTTGATTGGTTTATTGGAGCTTCTGTTAAAATGTCACAAATGATTATCTCTGGAATAAGGAGTAAAGGCAAATACCTGAATATAAGAGAAAGTTTGGAATTCCTCATTAAATGAAGATGTCAGAGCTTTGGAGTTAGTGCATTTGGTGCTCAAAACAAGACAGGTCATGAGCTCAAGCTACTATGAAGGCAAAATTCAGATTTAAAGTGCATTGAGGAGTGTGGACTTTATGGAAATTTAATGTTCAATAAAGGTAACATAAAGTATAATATGATTCCATAGATAATAAACTTAACTATTAATGCTATATTTTGGTAAAACATTTCAAACCTATCTCACAATTAAGCCTTCAAAGACCCAAAGTGTTGATGATACATAAATAAATGAGGAAAAAAATAGGAGTAGCAAGTTAGTGATACATCAACATTGGGGCTCCAGTGCTTAAATTCTGGTTTGGCTGTATTTCACAGCCGTACTATGTAAATTCAAAAGATTTGGACAAGAATGGATTAGCATTATTGGTCAGAAACATTTCATTTCATGGGCTTCATTCAACAAAAGCAAACTAATTGGTCAGAAATATGGCAATGTGTCAAAGTAGAACACCTCACTCCTAGAAAAAAATTCCAAATTTCTCACTGCATTACACAGACACTTGAGGGTGAAATTTTGTGGCTGATTTGTTTTTTTATATTGCAATGGAGAGCCCCAAAAATTTTAAATAAAGGTTCCTTCTCCTAATTTCTACCTTTCCCCATCTATAATCTGTAGCTTAAATTCAATTCTTCTGATGCATTCTAAAGCATTGTATACTGGAAGAATTTTTATTAATTAATATTATTAGCTGTGGTTCGTTGTTAATATAATTAAAGAACAAAATTTTGGAAAGAACTTCATCATACTTTAACTATAAGGTGTGCTTGTACTTTTATTAACTAATGAGGAACTTGAATCTCAAACCTCATGAGCAATGTGCATCTGAAGTTTAGTTTTCAAGCCTCAAAAGTAATTTGCAGAGAGGTTTGAAAGTAAAAAAATAAAAGAAAGCTAAATATTTAAGTTTTTTAATAGAAAATAAGTATCTTTTGAGTATTTTTGGGCTCTTTTTGATGTAAACTGTGGCAAAAAAGAGTTATTCCACTTATTTCAAAGGAAAGCTGCACAACCAAAGTAATTTTTCTACTTGTGAAGGAAAAGAGAGATGTTTTCCATAGGCTTTGAGCTGTCATTTGCTATAAACTACCATAAAATGAATTAATTTTGTATTTTTTCAAAGAAACACAAGAGAAAATGTCCTGTCAACTGTCAGATATTGACTTCACATAACAGTGCTGTCAGTATAGAATCTGTTTGCAGTCAATTTAGATTCACATTATTTCCAGTGAGTTTTGTGGTATGTGTCATACCTGAATCAACACAATTTCAAATGTCCAATATTTCACATGAGTATGTCACTCAAAGCAATACCCTTATCAACACCATTTTCAATATTTGGGTAATTACATCTCATGGTGCAAGTTAGCAATTTGGCATGCTCATGCTCATGAAGAAATTACTTGGGCCTTTCCCATGCTTAATTTCACACATCAATTGTATTCCAAAATGTCTTCTCATTATAACCACAGCTTAACATGCTTATTCTCACACAAAAATTTGATTCCACACAAACACCATTTAGTATCCTTATGCCATCACAACTTCACCTCATATTCTTGTCAATTTACCATTATTACAATTCCAAACCGTCCTATCATCTTCTCAACTTATCATCCTTATTATCATGCAATCATTGGCTTCTAAATCACTGCCTCATCATTTCCCCAGTTTACCATTCTTATGCTCCTGCACCACTCTTCCATATTTTTGATATACCATACTTATTATCATGCAATGATTGGCTTTGACACAGATGTCTCATCATTTTGGGCATTTAAAATCCTTCCCCTTATGCAAAGATTTACTTCTTCACTGCTGGCCTATCATCTCTGCAATGTTCCCTGCTCACACTCCCACAAAGATTGGCTTATGCACCACTGCCTAATCATCTCCCCACTTTACAATGATTAAACTCATGCAAAGATTAGTGTGCATGTGTTTTCTCAGAAATATTTCTGGAAAATACTTGGCCTTTTCAGTTTCTTTATGGGGGCTGACAGGGGTATTAGTACTACAACAGCATGATGTGTATTGACCAATTACTTACGCCAATCCTCATGGAAACATTTCTTTACACATTGTTTTCATACAATCACTCCCACCCCCAATTAATATCAAACTCTTCAATGCTAATTTAAGGTGTCAAAAGCTTTCCCCAAACTTATTTCAATTCAAAATCCTCCTGTCCCACCTCACCCTCAATGCCCAATGACAAATACTCCCCCTCAATCAGAATCTAATGAGGTTCCATTACATGGCTTGGGGAGAAAGGAAAATATGAGTTACATTTAATAATGATAAGTGTTTAGAGCCATAGGGTATGGTGGCTTGTTGGAATACATGATGAACCCAATTGCAGAGATATTCTGAGTGGCTGTTTCCCCCAACATGTTGCAGGGAAATTGGTGGGGATATTCACAGTAATGTGTTCAGGGTTTGAAAAATGATATTAACAAATTAAAACCTAATAACTGGACTATTTAAAACTAGATATATGTCATTTTCTTCTCTTTCAAAACCATTTTGTTGAATAAAATTCAAACCAAACACTTTGCTTAGTTTTTACCTCATGGGTGTGGAATAGTACAAAAGATGACTTGGGTAGGTTTCTCGCTAGTCAGTTTTAAGCCATTTCTTACATTGGAGTGATTTCCTTTGAATGGTATTAAATAATTTGAAACACATCACCTCCTTGAATTTATCAACGAATCAAATTGGGCAAATGCATTACAAGCTCAATAGATATTTATTGTAGGTTCCAAGGCTGTGGATAGGCATGTTTCTTTTTCTGATATTCTGGGTTTAAAACTATTTCTTTCTAAAAATTCACTAAACATTGAACTGAATTAACTTGATATTTAACTTCCTTTTCTCCCCAACCTTTCCAAATTTCTCCAAAATTGATATTACCTAAAAAAGAATGAATTAATAATATCTTTAATTCATTTGATTTGAACCACCATCAGAACTCTCAACTTTTTTTATTTAATTTTTATCTTTTTATTTGACAATTCTCCCTCAAGTTAGCTATCAATTGGTCACCATCCATATACTCAATTAAATTTCTACTGTATTCCCCTACCAATGCAGTAAACCCCAAGAATTTTTAAAGAATAATATCAACTACCAACTTCTACCCCAGAGAGTGCAATTGAAATCTCTTATATGGAAGTTAGTTGTCAGCTTGTGACTCAAAACAGGAGCACAAGCACTACAACCAAAAGACCATAACCAATGGTAGAGCAAAGTTCCACCAAAATGGGTATGAGCCAAACCATCTCTTGAATGGTAGTAAAATAAAGAAGAAATTAACTTCTTTCCAAATATATATCTCCCATAACCATAGGACAAAGCATAAAACATTTATTCAGGCTCAAAGCAGTTTCTGAGCATAAACCTTAATTTTCACCTCTCATCAAAACCCATAGGAAGAGGAAGAACCCCATCAAATGTGTTTTCAAATTTATTTTCACAATCAGGGTTATGCAATGGTACTGTGGGAACTCCTCTTGTATGGTATAAATGAGGCAGTACCTAGAAGGGGTAATTACAAGAACACAGTTTTGAATTGCTTTTCAAGCTTGTAACCCTTTCTCTTATTGTGTGCTATAATACTCTGCACTGCCCTTCCTAATAACTCTGAGCTATCGTTACTTGAGGTCCACAATAAATTCAATTTATTTTATGATGGCTGGGTCAGAAAAGTATATTCAAAAGACTCTATCAGGCTTTTTTTGATCTGGGAACAATAGTTTAGTAAACCTTAACACAAATAAGTAAAGAGATAAAGCTGGAGAAAATAATTTTCAAGTCCTTTACTGAGAACAGTAACATGCTGAGGTATTTACGATTTTTATGATAACACTGTTGATAACATGACAACTAAGAATAAGGAAACACTACCATTTTCTTAAGGGTTGAATAATATTTTATGATGATAACTTGGGATAATAGACACTACTATGGTTCATTTACTACTGAGCTGGGCTACTGAGTAAAGAGATTTGTCAATGGGATGTATTTATAAAATAATTCAGACCAACTGTTAACCACTATTATCTATAAAGCACCCAGACAATGCTACTTATCTTGGCTACTGAGCAGATTTAGGAATGGGGGTAGTCAATGAGATGAGTTTATGAATGAATATAGACTAACTGTCAACTATTATTGATTATGAATCATTCAGACAGTTCTACTGAGCTTGACTACTGAGCAGATTAGTAATGGAGGTAGTCAATGAGATGAGTTTATTATGTAGATCAACTGTTAACTAATATTAATTATAAATCACTCAGAAAGTGCTCCTGAGCTTAGCTACTTACCAAATTTGATATGGGATAATAATATTAATGGGATAGCTGATGAGTTTAGTGTGTAAATCAACGTAAACCAGCTTTTATCTACTATTAATCATGAAAAATACTCATACAGTGCTTCTGAGCTTAGCTACTGAGCAATAATGGGATAGAGATAGTTAATGAGTTGATTTTATGAATTGAAGTAGGCCAACTGTTAGCTACTATCAATTCTAAATCACTCAGACATTGCTACTGAGCAACATTTAAGAATGAGGATGGGATAAATATAATTCTGAGCTTAGCTACTGAGTATTCCTAAAAAAAATTAGGATAATGTCAATGGATGGAGGGTATTTACCTCAGAGAAAATATCAAGAAGTTACATTTTTTTGATGGACCTCTGGCTAGGCCATGAGGAAAACAGAATGTAGGAGGGGAGGGGACCTTTATTTGTAGTTTTGGGGGCCTCCATGCAAGTTTCAAAAAAATTGGACTTAGAATTTTTCCAGTTCTGATCCAGATTTTTGAGTGGGTGGTGTGTCATGACATGATCTCAAATTATGACTAATCATATTGCACCATTCCAATATTACATGTTGATGTGACTGCAATTTTTGACCAATCAGATTGCTTCATTTTGATTGTACATGTTGATGTGTCTTGTTGTGATTAGAACCATAGCCCTATAATTAATTTGTTGCCAATGTGATGGTTACATAAATTGAAAAGTCTGGAACCCTTATTTCTGTGAGTACTAATCTCAACTCAATGGATTACTGAGCCTATTTATTTCTTCTTTAACTCCTTCCACCTGTATTTAAACCCTATTTTATGATTACTAATACTCCTTAACTCCTTCCAGAATTAGTGATATCAATTTAATTGATTACTAATTCATTGAATTCTAGTATCTTGCAAACCCCTACTGTAAATTTTAACCTTTTACCTTAACTTTTCAGCAAACTGTAATTTTACTGTGACAGAGTATGTTCCTGTAACTGCACTTGTACAGTTCATACCTGTAAACCTCCTCTTTACATTTCTGTGATATTTCTCTCGTGATTTTAATGACTTGTTGCTACTTTCTAGCCTATTCTCCTTCACCTTTCACACCATTTTTCCATACCTCTCTTGAAATTTGTATTAACCTTAATTCACTTCCTGCTCTAAGCATCAAAGGTTTATTTGTGGACCTTATACACCAATCCTGTTCACATCAATTGACTTTTAAGCCAGAATCAAACGATTCTCCTAGTTTTAACCCTCTACATTTAATCTTCATTTCCTTCTCAAAATTAATAGAAAGACCAATTTTCATCTAAATACCCAGTCCTACTGTTTTGATATATGAATAAAATTTTAATAAAGCTTTATGACCCCTATTCTGCTACAACTCTTCCCTGAAACTTGATTCCCTGCATCCTCATTGTAACTAAGACCTTCTTTGCTGTAGTATATGCTTGTTTATTTTTTACTATCCACAATATTTAATTAAAATCACAGTAAAAAAATTAAGAAATTAAAATATTTATAAGAAATGTCTTTTAGGTCAACCAATCCCTTGAAGCTTAATTTTACTTGGGTGGTGCATTGGGATTTCAAATCATAATTGTCAAGCTTATTTATTAGCAAAGGGTATTTATTGGGCTTTATTTGTTTTGGTTCTTCTTATAAATTATTTTTAAAATAAATTGATATTCTAAAATATTGAGAAAGGCTTAAGGAAAATTAAAATAATTTCTGCCTAGTTTGACTATTAATCCAAACTGGCACAGGTATACCATAGTACTAGCCAAAAAAAGCTAGCATCAAAACTACAGAGGCTTTTGCTAAAAGTAAGCCAAAGAAGGGTTAAGAAATATTCACCTCCCATCTAAATTCTACAGTTTTAGTGTTAGATACCTAAAATGGGGTCTTTTTGGAATAGAAACAGTTAGCATGATTTTATGATGCCACCCATTTCCTCATAACCCATCTAGAACAAAATTTATGGAGCAAGTAAACTCTATACAGGATTTAAGAAAAATTCATATATGGATAATTGGATTTAAAATTGGTATAGCTTTGCCATGTTTAGTGATACCCATACCAAATGGGATACCATTGTGTATACCTAGTCCAGTACTACACAATGAGCCAAGGTGGAACTCATCATATTGAAAACTGAAAAAGGTATGGCAATTCTAAGGTTCAAATCCCACAGCTGTGTCAATACACCTTTAATGTGGAATGATACCCCATATCCTTGAATATGAGGTGTCAATTCTCCAAAGAAGCTGTTTTATCTTTTGATACCTCATAGTTTGGCCAGTAAGGGGTCCCCATACAGTTTCTGTACAGCTTTCCACTTGTCATACATGCTAGAAGAAGGCTATATGGTCCCCAAAGAAAAGGTTTCACCCTTTATTGGTTAAAACTCCCAGATTTGGGCTTAAAGCCACATCTGCGCCCAATACAGGTTGTAAAGGAAGTGTAAGAAACACAAGCAAGTCCTTTGAATTGGAAATTATTCACTCTTCCTACATGAAAAGGTCCAAAAGCTCTTTCCACTCAATTTTAGGATAAAAAGACACCTTCTCTCTTCTGAAAAGATAATCCTCATCCTGCTCTTGAATTCCTATGGAGTGCAGCTTTTCAAAGCAGCTATAATATTGGAGAATACCTAGGTTATACCTTAGTCTTAGTATCTTACTGATTATTATAGTTAGTCACTTGACAATCAGTGCACCCAGGGCTTTCATCACTGCTCACCACCACTATCTCTTCATAGTAAAGCCCCAATTACTGTTATTAAAATTTTTTACTATTCTTATCTGTGTCACAGTCAGATTTATAGTTTTAAATTCTTTAATTATCACTATATCATAGACTCAGCCTGGAAATTTGTGGGCCTGGACTTGTTTTTGACCTATTTTTGGGACTTTTTTGGTTCAAAAGTAAGTATTTCTCTCTTGTTTTCTTTACCTATTATAATTTTAAATTTTAAGAATGAGAGATCTTGAATAAATATAATAATATATTGAATATTTTATATTATTATTCTTTGAGTATTATACAATCATATACCACTGTGAATTTTCTTTATGCATTTCTGAACATGGTATATTGGAATTGAAATACCACAGTCTTATTTATGCATATTTTTTTTATAAAACCAAAAAACTCCTTATTATTATTTTGGAAACTTAAAAGAATACTCTGAGCTGTAAATTGCAGCTTCAGAAGGGGTGGTTGAGAAAATTAAAAGTTTCAATTGGTCATAGAAAACCACTTTATTCAGTTATTTATGTTAATCACAGAATAACACTGTGAGATATTTGAGTTATGGTATAACCAAACATCTGTAAATCAGTATTATTGATGTGAAAACTTGTATTACCAACCCACAATCACTTTAGAGAGGTGTAATAAAGCCATATATTACACTAGAGGCTATTCTTTGGTGTGAATATTAATTCTTATGACTCAAAACTGACATTAAGTCCTCATATTTTGTCAAGTAATCAAAAATAACTTCATACCACTAGAATAGTAGTCACAGAAAAACTCGCTAGTGACACCCTCAGACAAAGAATATGTGCAGAAGGGAAAAGAAAAGAGGAAAATTTGAATCCTCATTTTAACCAAGAAGTGGACAGTGATTACCACTCAAGGGCCCAGAAAACCATTTATTTCTGCCACCATACAAGGTAAACCAATGTTGAGCATTGAAGTATATTGTGAAATCCCAAATAGGCAACAATAAGTATAAAATTAACTTTCCAACTATGTATACCCCATAAGTCATGCAAATATACAAAATTCATCATTTTTTATTTAAGAAAAGATAAATAACTTTTATGTGAGCAATTAAAATAATGAATTTGTAATTTAAGTCCAGATTTGGATTATACACAAAAATTCATCTAGGGTAGCTCTATAGAGTGAATAAGCTTAAATCAACTCTATGAGGTGATAATATGGAAAATACTTCAATACCACATAAAAGATTTAAAAACATTTTTCACAATTGCACACCAAAAAAATGGGAATTTGAGATATCCCATGTTACATATACACTAAAATTTGTGTTATGCATGTTTTTGGCACTTAAAATTACAGTATTCCTACATAAAGGCTTGGTAAACCCATAGTGGATATCAGTCTTTAAGCCTAAATTAGTATTTTTGATGTGAAAATAGCTAAGGGGGACAAAATTCATCAAAGGCAGCCAGGGTACCCAGCTTCTGAGGTAGGGTGGTTGGAAATACTTAAAAAATGGGTGGTACACACTGGTGCACAGAAACACCGCAGATTTCTCACCAATGGCAGAGGGCGCACATGGTTCCCATGGCAACCTTTTAAGGGGAAAACAAAAATAAATAAAAAAACTATTCATTTCTTGGGATAACACAAGCAAAGACATTCATAATATTAAATATTTGAATAATTATAAAATAAGAAATCAAATCCTACCAGTGCAACACTTATTTCACTTCTCTGTTTTTGGATAAACCTTGGGCTGGATCGCATTCTCCCTCATTATGATGAGGATTGATTATATGATCAACATTTTCTCTCATTTCCTGCAGTGGATTGCTCCAACAGGTCAAAGTCAAATAAGCTTTCCATGAAGGCATCTTTCCTTGAAGGGAGAGGGTCCTCCTAAAACCCAAAGACACCTTCTTTAAAATCTTCCAGGTTGCTAGTGGTATCAAATGAATCATATCCAGTCATCTGATTGTACTCATTGGCTGAACTAAAGGGGTCACTCCTTTTTGATCTTTGAGTTTTCCGCTTGTTACAAGAGCTTTTAGAATTCCAATTACCGGTTTTATTTGGCTGATCATTTTCAGCACTGATGGAGGCATTGGATTTCGTGATTTTGTTACAATTTCTGACATCATCAAAAATAGCCCCTCAACACCAGCTGTATGTGGGACAATCTCTCCCACTCTGATTACTAATTTCTTAAAGGCTTGTGAATGCATTCAGTCTGGTACTCTCATCCAATAGTCCAGAAGTCTCATATCTGATTTACTACCTAAAAGGAAATTATAATGTCAGTAACTTATTTAAAACTATAAAATCTAAGAAGTGCTCACCTGCAATTATGGTATTTTATGGATAATGTCCATTCTAAAAGTGTAAGACTTGAGTTGATATCATTTCAGCATCACTCCATAGAAGTTTCCAGCCTTTGGCAAGTTTCAGGATCATCATTGTTATTTTGTCCCAGGAGTGCTTGAAGTACAATGGATGTAAGAAAAGGAAACAATGTAAAAAACATTATCAAAGGCTCTTCCTTGTTGATTTAATATTTTGATTCAGTGTTGCTTGAATGACCCATATTGCTGATAAATATTAATTGATTTGGTTTCAAGATATATCGCTATGAGCTCCTTCCTGATATCTGAAAGGCAGGCTTTTGCATGCTCTAGTCATGCAAGACTATCAACAACTGGCTTGAGTAAGGAAACAAGAACCTGATTTGAAGTAAAGTGATCACAATTTTGTATGATGTTGAAAACTTCTTTTTTTATTTCCAGTGTATCAACCAATGAATTGTTACTCATTGATAGGCACTTTTTAAAGCCTTCTTGATGCTGTTGGACACCAAGGCAGAACTTTGCCATGGAATACTATTTCATTTCACAGAATCTAGACAAACCATGTTGCACATCATTTTCTTTGGCCCAGAGGTGGAGTTATTCACTTCAAAAAATTGACAAGTGATCAATTACTCTTAACAGTGTTGGCTATGGATGGGTGTGATATTATATTCTTGGCAACAAGATTGAGAATATTTAATATACAAAATATTTTCTGTATGTGGGAGAGTTCTTTTTGAAGGAGGGAGTGTTTAAGAAATTGGGAAACATCTTATTTCCATGTTTCATATTTACAAAACAATAAAAAAACACCTGAAATTTTACCATTACTTAAGGTGAATCAGTAACAACTGCTGAAATCTTTCCTGGAAGAATATTCTTGTCATTAACTACTTGTTTAAGGGATTTGAGAATATTACCAGATGTATGTTGAATGCAATTGAGGTCCAGTATCTCTACAAATCTCTTGAAGTAATGCCCACATAAGAGTAGCATGGCATAAATGCTGTTGCCAGATATTTTGGTCCAACCGTCCAGAGATAAAGTAAGATTATCTTGATTATTCAAGTCTCTCATGAGTGATATATCATGCTTTGCACACATCTGGTTTATTATGTTATTGGATATTTCAAATCAATTAAGTAAATTAAATGGTGATTGAACTAGTTCCTCCTGGAACTGTTGGAAGAAGGGGTTCTTGACAAATCAAAACGGTACATTTGAAGTAATAAGGGCCTTGAGTAGTAATTCATGTAAGTTGGAAGTTTTTTCTTTTGAAATTGGTTGGAAGTATGAGGTGGCAGAAGAAACTTCTGAATGCAACCTCTTGCTTTGTAAGGTTTGACTATGAAACAATAAGTAAAATTACTAATATTTTACTTATTGTACTATGAATGTCCTTATAAATAAAAAAATAAGATAAAAAATAATTATTATAATTATGGCGTAAAAATAATTATATTATTAAATAAATATAATAATATAGTTTATACTATAAAAAATAATATAATAAATAAATGTATTAATATAAGATAATTAATATATTTCAAAAGCACTTTATTACTGTTACCAACAAATAATAAAGGCATAAAAAGTTGTTTTATATAAATAAAAAACAATTAATAACAATAATATTACTAATATTAGAGTTATTTATTAATATAAATACTATTTATATTAATATAAGAATTATTAAAAAATAATAATGAAGATAAATTATTATAAAAGAAAAAATAACCTACTTTTAACCCTTAATATAATAATTTTTAAAGATTTTACACCAAAATAATGTAAATACAATTTTTACAAACTGTATTTACAAATAAAAATAGAGAAATTACAAATATTCTTTAATTTTTACGTGGAAATTGAGTTAAAGAGATTTTTGAACAAAAACAATGAAATAATTGATTTAATCACGTCAAGATTAATGATTATAATAAGGATGATCCTTTTTATTTGATAATATAAAATGTTTATATATAAAGAATAAAGAATTTACCTTTTGATTTTAATTATTTTAGTGTTTTTGATGCCTCTGAGGGGAAAATAGAGTAAAAAGAGCTCTATTTATAGTAAATACCTCCCTTCTAGAGTCCAGCAGGCTTCTAATAGACGTTTACTGATTCTTTCTACTAGAAATGATAAATACTTTAAGGTTTAGTGATGATTACATCATGATCAAACCATCTTATCTCATTATTACGCCATTATTTAGAGTTATCACTATAACTCTAGGTTTAATGACATCATAGGCTTGGAAGAAGCCTAAAATTCGTGGATTTTATTAGTTTTAATCCTAATCTAATAGTATTCATCAGTTTCATCACCTATATGACTGTTAGACTTAAAATAAGATTACAGTGAGTGATCATAAATGATCAAATTTAAGCTTAAACTTTGATCATTAATAACTTTCAAGTTATACACGCTCCAGCTATTCTAAAATTGGATTCTGATAGCTTGGCATGTTGGTAGAAAACTGCCAAGAGCATTTCATTACCTCATCAAAACTCTCTTTTTGATGATTTTCCTTGTAACTCATCTTTTCTGTAAAAATTTAATATTTTAAACTTCAAACCATGATTTCAAGTGGTTATACCTTGAATATTATAATGAGAATTATGTCATTTTTCACGTATGAGCTAGTAGAATCTGACTGTCTACTTTTTTCAAGTTTGGACCACTTTCACAACAAAGTGGTCAACAGCTCTATTGATTTTATTCAATAATCCATTACAGGTTTTAGCCTTGTTTATAACTCGTAAAATGAGGTTCATATCTGTATTCCTACAGTAATTACGTGGTGACTTTATTTTTGGTTTATCTCTCTATCTTGTATATTTCAAGAGATATTAGCTAAAAACCATGGATAACAAAAAAGTGCATATATTCAGCCTAATTCCTTAAGTATTAACTTTAGAGATTAGCTTTATAATAGTTTTATGTGTAGAGTTTTATGGATAATGCAATGGTACAGTTTTTTCTACATGTTGTTTCATTGGTTTCTGAGATAAATGAGGTTTTTTACCTTTTTTAAGATATTATTACTTATACTTCAGTAATTATTGACTTTTCAGATATGCAATAAAAATGACATATGTGTATTTTACCATGAGGAATCTAATGTTGTAATTTATTTCACATTTTTATTCATTATATTCTGCTTTAATTCAGATTTTGTACTTATTTATGGTATTTTACTAATTTTTGAGATAATTATCATAAGTATGATTATTACAGAAATTTTGTTGTGACCTTTTTGGATATGAGCTCATATCTCAAAGGCTCACATGCTTGGTATGGTAATCTTGAGAGATGGTTTTTGTGAGCATGTGCCACTTGCAATTGTTGATTCAACATCATTGTCAGTGTCCATGACTTCAGTTTCTGAGTCAGATGGAATTGAGCTATTCAGTAAAGATTGAAGTTAATTGTACTTTGGGGTGAGTTAAATTGATTGGAAGCTGTCCTTGATATGTGCCAGCAGATGGTGAGGTCTTGCTTGAGGAAATATCTTCTGGAAATGTGTAAATTTTTCTTTATGTTGCCAAGCATTTTTTAAGCAAAATCTTGTGACATCAAGAAATTAGTCCATCAAAGACCATCATGAGACAAAGGCTTTATCCCAAGGTGTGGCCTTCATTTATAAGTGGGGAGATAAGAAAGGAAGAGAAATGAGAAGTAAAACTGGTAATTATGAGGAATAAAGGAGCAAGGAAAAAAAATAAGTATGAATTTTGTTTTTTTAAACATTCAATAAAATAAAGGGAGATAAAAAAATAAATAGAAAATGGGTGCAAGTGAAATTGAGAAAAAACCAGAAAGATCTATATGATCTGCGATACAACCTGCGCCCTCTTTCCAAACCTAATCTGGGGATGGTGGCAAGAGGTTAGGGTATGGGCTCCCATGCACCACTAGTGGAGCACAAGTGGGTGCCTGGCCAGACACCCTATTCTGAGGCTCCTGAGGTGTGGATAGCTCTAAAGATTGGATTAATGTCCAATCATGGAATAGATAGTCTACTAAAGCCTTTTGGAAACTTGGTTACCAAGTTAACTTCCCATTAAATCATAAGAAATAAGCTGCTATTTTGATGTGACAAGGAAGTAATGAGCTACTCTTACTCCTGTAACCATTTTATTTACTAATGATTTCCTATGGATGTAACTTAAAGGATTAATCAAAACCCTCTTTGGACTAGTATTCATTCATTTACCCCATGGCAACCAGCTACAACTGTGTTGTTTCCAATTCCACATAGAAATAAGGTAAAAAATTAAAAACTTAATTCAAAATACAATTCTTAATGGATATTTCTGAAACTCTCTGGACCAATGAAGAAATAGAGAATAAATATAAAAACCAAAAATACTCATGACTTCATAATTCAAATTAAAAGTCTTACAGTCCACTTTTGATGATTCCATGTGAAACACTGAGTCTTCAAAAATTCACAGAAAATAAAATCTGTGACAAAAGTTCAACTAAAATTGATAAGCTTGAGAAATTACAGAATATTTGCAGTTGTTACTCCTTTTTTTAACCATAAATGGGCAGGTGGTCACATAAAATGATTTAATTAGGTAATTATGATAATCTTACCTGACAACAGATGATTCAATTCATAATATAAAAGTATAATATGTTTCTCACTAATACGATCTTTATTATTCTCAATGGAATTCCTCTGAGACCTTTTCTTTACTTAAAAGAGGCTTCCTCTTGCTATTTTTTCCAAATAATCTTATTATTCAATCATATATTTAGTACAAACAAGTAAGTATTAGCTAGTCCTTTTCTTCAGTTTTTTAAATTTTTACAAATCCATCAGAAAGATGTTAAATCATAGAGACATACTATTTCTCATATTATTCAACTATAATACTGTTGCATTATTTCTGTAAAGCAATTTTGATCCTTTCAATCCACAATTAATATTTCAGCTCATTCCACAAATTCTTTAGAATATTATTGGAGTGTTAGTGAGTTTTTTACTTTATTCTCAAAGTTTTCCTCTATTAATATTTTCTCCAAGAGCTATCATTATAAGTATTATCGCAAAACATAATTATATATTAAAATAATTCATTATTATTGTAATAAATGGGTTTTATCATTAATACTTCTTGTAATTTATTCTAGTGAGAAACTACTTCCTATTGCTATAATATATAGTGGTGTATGAGAAGTAAAAGAAATAGCTAAGTAATTAAGTAATTAATGATCAATTTTCGTTTATAATGAGTTTATTTATTATATTTCATAAGAACAGTGATAGTACTTTTGATGAATAGAAATACTATCAACAGTTTTATAGACACATTGTAAACAAACCTTGATAATCTGTTACGGGAAGATAAATGTTATTAGCCCAGTTGTAACTTCTAAAGGCAAATTTCCCAAAGCTGACAAAAGAAAATTTGTTCAAGGCACAGCCAAAGTTACATCTCCTATAATCAAGAAGTTTTTGACTGATTTCAGACACTAATGGTATGTCTCCTATACACCTCAGAGGTGTTTGAGGCCCAGGAAGCAAGCCAGAGGAAAGAACAGGACTGTTAAGATCCAAAAAATTAGGGTTTGTACAGAATGCTGAATGGAAAGAAACTCAGGTAGATCATTCCCACACTCCCATGCACCTTTTAATTCAACAGAAATCTCAAACCAGAGGACTGGACAGACATGGAACAAGTACTTCAGCTCCACCAACTCCTCAAAGACCTGTTGCAATGGAGCATGGAAAACAAGATATTCAACCTGGCTTCAAATTTGGCACAATATGGAGAAAACTACCAAAAGATATGTCTGAGAGATATATATTTCAAAGACCTTATGGAAATCACCAAAGGTTGGAATCCCAAGAAGCAGTTCAAACTCTTAGAGGTAAGGTCAGCCAAGATAAGGGAGGATTGAGCTGCAATCCAAGATATAGAAGAGAAATGGATTCAGAAAGAGCATATTCTGACTCCTTTATGCTCACAAGGATCAGAAAGACCCAACTATCCAGTGGGTTCACACCACTTAGAATTCAGGAAATTGGTGGCCAATAGTCACCATTCTTTGAAATTCCAGGGAGTTCCCAGGAGAAGACAAGGTCCAAAGGGCAAGAACAAGACTAATTTCAGTCAGAGGAAGAAATAATCAGACCTTACGATCCAGAAGTTATTGGACTTGGTGAAGGAAGTGTATAGAAACAACAAATGATTTTCAATATATCTTATATAATAAGTACACCTGAAATTAAGAATGATATCCCACTAAGAATTAACATAGCGTTCTTACACCTGAGAGAAACATAAAAAGTAATGAATAGTGGTTACAAATCTCCCAATTAGCAGAGCAAACTCAAAGAAAGTTTTGAAAACTGCATGGAAACAATGTAAGTTTACAAAAATTAATTACCTTATAAAACACAACCATTCATACTCTTCAAGAAGCCTATGCTAAACTAAGTAATGGCTTGGGAGAGAACACAATACTTAAACAATTCTTAGAGGAGAAAGAAAACTTCAAGAGGGATAGGGAATACCTGGATAAAGAAAAGAAGAAGTTGTTCAATGTCTGCAAAAACATGAAGCCACAAAAACAGTGCCATGTTTTTGGCTATAATTCACCCCTCCAAGAAGCCATCCAGCCAGGTGCCCCAATGGAGAGTAAGAACAGATCCCCATCACAATACCATGATTGAGATAGTATGACTTAATCAGAGAAGGAAGCCTTAAAGCAACTTCCAGAAGCCACAGGTTTGCCACATTTCTCTGGTGTAGGAGAATATGATCATATGGAACTCATTGATTATATTGATGGACTCTTAGTTGATTTGCCAAATATACCAGACTACTGGATTTAAGCTATACTAAATACATCATTAAAAGTACATGATGCTAATTTTTACATAGAAATGAAAGAAATTCATGGCAGAAGAAACTTGCCATGTTTTCAAAGTCAGATAATCCACAATTTTAGTAATGGTACTTGGATATGGAAGATGTGGAGGATGTGGAGGATGTGTACTAACTCTGATGTTCACACCCAAGGGATATATGACTGGCACCTGAAGTTTATCAATGAGGCCACATATGGTCATGCCATGTGGATGCCAGCACATGCATTCATATGCAGGGAATTGTCACATGCATTGTGGAGCTTTGGGGGTCAGTCTCATGCTGAAATGATTCCTCCATGTGGGTGGCCAAATGCTGCACCAGTTCTCATACATGCAAGGGAGAATACCTGAGGCCAGTAACCATGGATCAGTAATGGCCTCATACAAATTCCTTCCTAACACCTTCCCTCACCCTTTTACTTGGATTATGCTCAGGGGCCCTTGATCAACTCACACATTCACACCAGAATCACAGTATGCATTAGTTCATGAGTTTTTCCACCAACATCAACTCTCATGTTTTGTGGCATTAAACTATAAATTACTCACAAGCTCACATTTTGGCAATTTTCCTCCACACAAAAAGTCTCCCCACAGGGGAACCTTCATTTCCCCTGCCACCCTTGCACCAGAGGTTACTACATATTGATGAATGGGCTTACCATACATGTATGCTGTTACATCAGCAAACATAGCTCCATTCCACCATACCCAATTTTTCACCCTCCAAGCCAAATTTTCAATATGTTCATGTGAAAATTGGCACTTCCATGTTTGGATGATGTGGAGCAGAGTTATAAGTAGTTAGGACGCACCCACATTCTTTCCACATTTCCTGAATATATTCCCCAAATGATATTTGGCAATTTTAAAGTGAATAATTTTTGTTATTAGCCTTGAAAGCACCTTATTTAAATATTTGTGAAGATAGTTAATATTTCTGTGAAAATTATTTTAGAATCTTATTAAAAAATATCTTGCTTGGGAGTCAATTCTTTGAGCTATTAATCAAATTTAGTTTGAAATAAATCTATCATTCTCATAATAAACCCTAAAAATAATATTCACAAGTGAGGCTTAAAGCTACTTAGAGTTAAGAATAACATCTTTAACTTCAATTTTAATTAGAAATCGTTTTTTTGAAGTCAAAACTCAATTCTTACTGATGGTTTCATAGTTTTTGATCAGTAAATTCCCTCTGAGAGTATATTTGATTACAGAGGAGGTGTCTTAAAGCATAAAAAGAGACATTTAGTTCATTTATGTTGTGCATCAATCAGTAAAATTAATCCTTGAAGCATGATATTTTGTATAATAAAATCTTATACTGTTATAAATAATTCTTCAGTTTTCTATTATTTATAGTTTCTTTAAGTAGAGAAGTCAAATCTCAATAGTTTATTCTATTTATAGAATCTTTCATAATTGTTTTATTTTGTAAAACCTTGAAATGAGATAATTTGTAAAAATTCACAAATCCTATAAGAATACCTTAATTATTAATTTTGGTTTGTTTTGTCTTATTTCTATTATTTGATAATTTTCCTGGCCTGTTTTGTAATCTTTTATCAACTTATGAAATATTATTGAGTATTTCATCAATTTTATATTTCTCAAATTATTATTATTATTGTTTTATAGAAATATTTTCATAATTATTAATATGTAGCTGTGTATAATACTTTATTTAAGAGTAATATTTTATATTATTTTTAGCTTCCCTTTCTTCATATAAACTAGATATAACTCTCAATAGTAGATCTTTCATGTTCTTATTATAATAATAATAATTGAGTCATAATAATAATAGAAGAATTATATAATCTTTCATTTATAATTATTATAATTTTTATTATTAAATGTTCCAAAAGTATGAGCTTTTGTATATAGTTGTTTGTTGATATAACAATCATTGATATTAATCATCATAATATTTGAGGCTATAATATTCAATTATATTGTTTCTTATTTGAGGACAGTCATACTACTCCTAATAATAAGTATTATCATTCATACTCTTTCAGACAAAGCCTACATACAAGGAAGGTCCTTACCAAAAATTTAGTTATGTCATTAAATTTAGATAAATTAAAGTGGAAAAATACAGTTATAATTGAAATTACTCTGTTTTCTGAAAAGGCTTTCATAGTGGGCCTCTCTCTCCCATTCATAATACATTACAAAAATTGATTATCCCTCACCTGTTAGGTTATTCAGTATATTATGATATAGTAAGTTTTATTTCCCAATAGCTATTCTCAAGGCTATAATAGTGTTTGGGGCCTACCCAGTAGCAATTTTTGTGAACCTATGTAGTAGCTTCAAAATATTAACACAAGATAGTAATATGATTGTGACAAAGTAAAATTATTCAAAAGGATAATAAAAGGGTTCTAATATTATGAAATAGTGGTGATGAATATATTGATACTCCTGGTTTCAGTAGCTAAATATCAATTAACAAGTAAATCTACAACAATAATTTTTGAATATAATTATTTAAATCCTATCCTAGTGGTACCACTGTTATAACACAGTTTTACCATGTAAGAATACTAATTATTAATGATGAGGTACTTTTGCAGTGAGAAAAGGCCTGATTTCATAACCTTTAGGGACCATGAGGTTCTGGTAATCTCTTTACACATTTTCATAGTAAATGTTTTCACTCTGGAGGCTGTATTGTGGTTTGGCACTATCAATTATGAGAATAGTATAGTCATAATTGTGTTTTTGGCACCACAAATGATCATTCTGGATTAATACAGGGGGAACAAAAAGAGTGTTTCTGTTAGTAATATTGGTAATTCTTGGTTTCTTCAAGCTTTAAACTACCATTATTTCAATTATCAAACCAGTACTAAATGTTACAGATTTAGTACAGCCCAGTATTGGTCAAAACACTTCCAAGCCAGATATTTTAGTAAATTTTTGAGATATCAAGGATCCAAGAGCCAAAAAATGAAGTTTTTCCTTATATTTGGTACTCTTCATGTTTACCCCTCTCAAAAATAGCAAAATCTACAAGGGCTTGAAGCTTTTGAATGCATATTGGTACATCAGTATGCAGCTTCAAAAACTTCCAAGGAGGAGATCCCTGTCATTGAGATAATATCATAATTATAATTTTTAATAATTTTGAAGATTTATGAGCTCTTCAATTTGATACGATTTTGAATACAGCTGTATGAATATATGGCAAAGATACAGGTTTTTCTTTATATTACTATTTATCAGAAATCCTGTATTTTTTTGAAAAAACCTTTGAGACAAGATCTCTTAGCCAATTTCAGAGATACAGATGTCTGATTTATCTCATCTCAAATATATCATTCAGATCTCCAACTTTGTTATTTTTTGGACAGTGTTCTACAAGGCCTCCTACATGTTTAAGGGGGTTTCTTTATCATAGAGTTGTGAATATGGTATTTCTTGAAGTAGGGGCTCTACTAGAAAATAGATTAAGACATTGGATAGCCCTAACTGAGAGGTTTAAGAATAATACCATTTTCATTGGCTTTGCATTCAATATGTATGAGCTAGATGAGATGTGAAAATATGGTTTCCTCTTATTTGGTATCCATCCAAGCTGCAAGCAGTTATTTATTTTCTAATTATTATCCACTTTATATAAGAATGGTATATTATTGATTGAGAAATTTCCCTCTTTGTAGTTGGACCTGTATGAGCTATATTTCTTTATTAATTGCTTTCCCATTATTTCTGGCATATGGATGTAATGCTGGTGCTCTTTTTGGAGTCACAGGCTGACAGTAGCCAAGCTCAGTGGAAATTCATTATTTAAGATAAATCTCCCTATTAAACTATTTATCAGAACATCATTTATCAATATACAATACCATATTACCCTTATTGAACCCACAGTCTGAAGGTTATCACCCCTATTCCATACCACTGATGCCCCAGATTGAAAACTGAAAAAAAATCCTTCAAAAACATGATTTGAATATTCTTTACTTATTTTATCTTACTAAAACCATCATAAGAAATGAAAACGACTCTTAAATTATCCCAAAAAATTATTTTTCAAGATTTCATCACCCAGAATAATTTACTCACCAAACTCCACCAAGGAAAATTTCTGAACCAGCTAAGTATTCATTGTATGTTTTCAAATTGACTATGTTACTGGAGTTTTTCTTATTCAATAATAAATTTATGAGATATGATTAGAGACTTCTTCATTTGCAAGTTGTTTTACTCACTTTTATTTTTGTTTGTGACCTCCAAAGAAAATTTTTTTCAGTATCTTAGTAGAGGCAAGCAACACACCTTCCTACCCTTGGTTACAGGAGGTATTAAAAATTCAAAACTAGTTTATTATGATTTATAACTTTAAATAATGCTTCAGTTCAATCTGATATAATAGTAGCTCCCTCATTTACTTAGTAGGTTTTTTATCTATTCATAATGATATGTTACATACACTAAATCTTGTCAATCTGATTGTGAGACTATTTGATAATATTGAGCTGATATATTATCATCTTATTGTAAATAGAAACCCTTTTTCCTTTGCAATTCCCTTTACCAATAAACTTCCCAAGTTCGTTTTCTCAATCTTTGTTAGAAAAGTAGTAATTTCCTACTTAGTCCTTTATGTATAATTCAAGAATCACTTTAATTGTGGATCAAATCTTGGGTATTGGTTAAGTCTGGTTAGAGACATTCCAGAGAACCCAGTTCCAGAATTGCTTTGAGAACTGCTGTAAGGTTTTTCTATGAAACTCTTGATAATAGTAGCAAAATCAAGAGTACTATGACTGTCCTCAGTAGAAATATATAATATAACAAAATATTATAACCACAAATCTGAATATAATCATTAAAAATAATTATATAAAAAAATAAATTTGATTATTATTATAAAAATATAATAATTATAATAAATTATAATTATTCTATTATTGTTATAGTCACTGACAGTTATAGCAATAAGAAGTGTAAAGCTCTTAATGAGACAATTACACATGGAAATATGAATATTAACCACTTATAAATAATATAAATATTATTTATAAAAGAATTATAACACACACTGTGCAGAAATAATTCTTATAGAATAAAAATTCTATATAAAAAAACTAATAATAGATAAAAAAATATAGAACTTTAGAGAAAAACTTACTTATAATATGTATTTAATACAACAAGTCAAACAACAACAGTTATTATATTAAATAATAATTATAAGTTAGAAACACGCCAAAAATCAATATTTTTAAAGATAAAACAACTTTTTGTAATAAAAATTATGATTAAAGAGTTTTTAAGAGGAATTTGTGGATTTTACAAGATATTTAAGATGATAATTTTATAATATAACATATATTATTGATGATTACAACAATAATCTGAATTCTATGATTTCAATTCTTTAATTTACAATTAATAAAGAATAAAATAACTTAAGAATTACTTTAATAATAAGATTTTATAAATAATAAAACTTTACCTGTTTAAATTTCTAATATGATTGGATTGATAATGATTGATGGACAAAAACAGTGATGAAAAGACTCTTTTTATGTCTTCAGAGCAGCTCTCATGATTCATAATGAATCTAGAGGGCGTTCTCAGGTCAAAACTGAAAAACCATACTTAAAAACAAAGTTCTTAACTTAAGGCAACTTGTTTTTAATTCCAATTTAAAGTTACCAGTGTTATTCTTAACTCCATGTAACTTTAATCCTTATTTAAACTAATTATTTTAAGTTTTCAATAAAAATAAACTTATTTATATTGAAGCCCATCACATGAACAACTTAAAAATAGAGTTTCAAGCAGAAATATCTTAAACTCAATTTTTAATTAATTTTTAAAGGAATCATAATTTTCTTTGAGTTTTAATTAAAAGAGTAAATTTCCAGGCTGATTACCCAGGAAATTTATTTATAAAAGATACTTAAAATTTTATTTATATGTAGATGATATCAAATTGTAAGCTGTGTGAAAGTTTCAAGCAAATCCATTAAGGATTGGATTTTTAATGAATTTTTGAAGTTATTGCTATTTTTCCACGTAAAATAGCAATACACACCAAACCTTAAGTTTTGATAAGGTTTTAATGCTTGTAACCTTAAAGTTTTAAGCTTATTTAAGCTTTGACAGTTCTTAAAACCTTGAATTCAAGCCTGCATATTGGGATTTACCCTCTTGGCAGCTTGAAATTCCTGTCCAAACTGGGATAAAATCAGTTTAAACCTTAAGGTTGGATCAAAGTCTAATCTTAAAGTTTAAATAAGGTTGAAAATCCTCCAATACAGGTGGATAACCTTAATTGAATCATTGCAGATCCAAAAAGTTGGGTACCCCAGCTCTATTTGGTCTTTTTCCTTTGTCCCACCTTTTTGCGTGGATTTTGCCCTTTTATTTATTTGAAGCCATACCATGGCTTTAAACCCTTTTAAATTGAGCTCACACTGGATTTACATTCTGTATGGCAGATCCTTAGCCAATTCAGTAAATATACACCACACCTCAATTTTAACTAAAATTTTGGTAAGTTTGCATTAACCTTATAGAACTTGAAATTAAAGCTTATTTAAGCTTAAATTTAACAATTTAAAAAAATGTTAAAAAAGTTACATTAGTACTGTGAGATTCTTAAATCTTCTAATAACACAAGAAATAAGTGTTTTTGGGTATAACACCTTATGGATGTACCCTAGGTTATTTTTGGTGTAGAATCCAAAAATGACATAATATTTATAACTTTGTTTATCCAAAAAAAGTTATCCTTATTTTTTGTTATTTTTTATTTTAAATTCAATTAAAAAGTCTGTTGAAGACAATTTTAACTGTGTATAAAGTTATTTGTGGCCTTATGGGTATGTTATACATACCTCACAGGCTCACAACTGCTTTCATTTTTTCCAAATTGGCTAAGTGGATTTCAATCTTATTTTAAATTATTGATATAATGGGAATAATAAAGTTATTCTCTTTTATTTATGTGCATGAAGGACTCAAACGTCTCCTTGGAAATCCTGTCATATTTGAACATTCAAAATTTTGAGCTTTGTTTTCTATTGGAAGGGTAAGCTTCGTATTTGCTTTAAATTGTATTGGTAAGTGAGGAATTGTTTGCAATATGCATGAGGAAGAGGTCCATTTCAAAGCCTTTGCCCATGTTCATCTGCTTCTCAAGCTCCAGAAGCACATGTCTCATAATCTCCATATTAGTCAATTATCTTGTAGATATGAGTTTACAAAGACAGACTGTCTTCATATATAAGGGTGGCAAATTAGAATAATTGATAATAAATGGTAGTAGTGAAATTCTGAAAATATGCCTTGAATTATGAATCTGATGTGCTTATGAGAATCCCTTTTGCAAGAGTATGTGTTGAATCTCTTATGGTACAGTTGATAGAACAGTCATCATATCAAATCATTTTCCTTGACAAGTTCTGTTTTGGCTGGGTTTAATTCCATCTATCTTGTATCAAAGAGTCTGTTGTATCTTTTTTACTGAAAAATGTACTTGGGTTTCTCCCACCCAACCCAGCTTCATGACTGACTGTCTCAATAGTTATTTTTTGTTTAAGTACATTGGCATAAATTTGAATTTGTCATTAGTCAATTTCATGATTCCAGAACTCTGTGCTTCCAGCTCTGTGTGGTGTTTTCATACCGAGTGATAACACTTTAATACCATATAGCTATCTTTAACAGTTTTTTGTAATTGTACAATCTTTTTATTTCAATTTGTTGAAGTCTAATGAAAACCAGCACACAGTAAGGTTAAGAGCTTTATGATTATAGATACAAATCAAAGGAGTTGGGTCAGTCAAGCTATTAATTAAGTCTTAATTGAAAGATAAAGATGTGCAGTACCTTTTGGGACTATTACACTTGCAATAGATACTGAAACAATTGATCCCGTACTTATTTAACTAGAAAGAATACAGCCTTCACTGAACCTCTATATCACTCATAGTGGATCAATTTTTGAGTTCTGCTTCTTTTTGTGGTGTTGGAATTGACTTTAGATCAGTAAGAATTAAAATAGAAAATAGAATTAGCAATGGTTCAAAGTTGCATGAGCGATTCTTTATTGGTAACATGATCAAACATTCTGGTAAAAGATTAAATGTATTGCTTCATTTAGCACTAATGTTGTTGGTCTAGTGAAAATACTAATTATTTTAGCTGGATACATTTTTCGAAATTGTTGAATGAAATGAACTAGAAAAGAGAATGTGGAAGGTCAAAGTGAAGCAATGCTGTGAAACTTGATGCTTAACTCTCCAACTACTCACACCAGAGTCCGATGTAGCACAAGGAGACTCGCAGCAGTGGGGACGTATCTTGCGATGTTGCCTAATTTTGCATCTGCTTACGTGGATTCCCTACTCGATTTTACCCAGTTTCAGGCTGCTTTCCTAGCCAGCCTTGGTGCCCAGGAATCGAGATAAAAGCGAACTGTCTCGCGAGAAGACGCCAAAGAGGGAACATCTGCGGCGGACCAAGCTGTCGCCGTAACAACGACGCCATTCCGAAGATTCCTGTGATGTTCTGTTCAGGTTGTCACGCAAAGGAAGAAGCTCTTAGAAAAAAGCCATTTTTTCAAGTGCGAGCCCTTGGCAATATCACAACTTTTTTAGATGCGCAAAGCCAGCAAACAGTAGCCATGATGCATAGAAGAATGATTAAAATTGAATGAATTGGCCAGGATTGTCAGTCAGCAGGTTAGCACGTAGGGCAGTGGAGCTGGGACACACCACTGTACAGTGCCCTGCCATAAGTATGCAAACGCGGGTCAGGGCCTGTGTGCATACAGGCTGCGCGCAGCATGCGCGCGCCCCTGCCATCCTATTCGTCGCATCTTATGCTGGCCCGCGCGTCTCCTATTTCTCGAGTCTCTCCCCCTTTCTTAATCGATCTTTCGTTTTTTTTCTGTTTTGTTTGTTTCTTTCTCTCGCATCTCATATCCTTTTGCTTTATCAAATAGTCCAATCATGCAGATTGGGCTATTTAAAGAGCATCACCTGATGCCTTGCAACCACCCAACTGATAACTGTCCAACGGTTTGTTCTTTTTCCACTTCGCTTTTCTTTTTTTTTCTTCGTTTGTTCTTTTTCCACTTCGCTTTTCTTTTTTTTTTCTTCGTTTGTTCTTTTTCCACTTCGCTTTTCTTGTTTTTTTCTTTGGCAATCAATCTAATCGTTTATCTTGATTTTAGATCATGCCTTATCTGGACGTTGAAACTCGTGGACGAATTGTAGGAATGCGTCAAGCAGGGTTATCCTTCCGAGCCATTGGCCAATTAGCTGGGGTCCCTCTCACAACAATCTACGATACCATCACAAAATATCAACAAATCGGCACTGTGCAAACCCAACGAAAAACCGGAAGGCCTACGATCTTAAAGGATCGTGACCGACGTCAGCTTAGCCGAATTATTACTCGTTGCCGTCGTCTTACTGTTGCTCAAGTTACAAACTTGATGACTGAAAATGTTTCAACCAGAACTATTCAGCGAGAAATCCACAAGCTAGGTAAGGCATCAAGAATTGCACCAAGAAAGCCTTACCTTCGACCACAAGATTTTCAAGCCCGACTCCTATTTGCTCAAGCTCACGTGCACTGGGGAATCGACGATTGGGCAAAGGTGTTGTGGACCGACGAATCAGCTTTTGAGCTAGGCAAGAAAGTCGACCAAGTCCGTGTATGGCGCACTCCTCAAGAGAAGTGGCTATTGGAGAACTTAGCCGTCAATCATCGCTCTGGACGTCAAACGATTATGGTCTGGGGGGGAATTTGTGCGGCCGATCGATCAAGAATAGCATTTCTTGAGGGACGAATGACGTCGGCTCAACTGATTCGGCAGGTTTACCAACCAGTTCTCTTTCCATTCATCAACCAAATGGAGCAAGCACCCTGGATAATGGGAAGACAATGCCCCGATCCACACAGCAACTCTCAGCAATCAATGGCGTCAACAACATGGGATCCGAAAAATGCAATGGCCTGCTCACTCACCTGATCTGAACCCGATCGAGAATGTGTGGAAGATCATGAAGAGTGCCATCAGCAAACTCTATCAACCACAAACGATCGATGAATTAAGGGTCGCCATCCAATCAGCTTGGGATGATGTTCCTCGCGATACTTTGGATGACTTGCTACTCTCAATGCGACGGCGAATGGAAATGGTTATTGCACAGAGTGGTGGTCCAACATCTTACTAGGACCACATTCTTATATGGTCAGTTTTCTCTTGCTCTCATAACTTATTTAGCTTTACTTTAGCTAATGAGTTTTTTTTTTTATGTCGTTTAACTTTTTTTTCATTATTAAGTGTTTTTCTTACCCTCATTTATTGTTTAGAAACCCAAAAACAAAGGTGTCTTAGTTTTTTTCTTTTTATTACTTAGTGTTTGCATTTATTGTTTAGAAACCCGAAAACAAAGATGTCTTAGTTGTTTTTTTTACTTAGTTTTTTGGCTTGTTTTGGCAATTTAAAATCGCAACTTTGACTTGTGCCTGTGAGAATGTGCGCGTGAGATTTTTGGCTGCGCAGCCAAAAAAATACAGTTTTTTTTTTTTAAAAAGCGTTTGCATACTTATGGCAGGGCACTGTACAGTAAAATACAGAAGCACCACATTGCTTTATAGCTTAGTATAGTCCTAGTGTGCCAAGTGTACAACTATGGAATGAACTTCAACTTCTTCCCCAGCTCGAGGTGAGCCTTGATTGGGGATTCGATTCGATGAATAGCGGCAACCTCCGGGCTCTTTTTCCCACTGGTCGTTACGCAAACCTGGCGAACAATGAGCCTGAGAAGTGCTGCTTTTCACTGGTGGATAAGTGTCTTGCTTTTCTGCTCATGCTTTTCGTCCTTCATCCACACTGCTCTTCCCAACAGCCCCAAGCTTGTCCAAAGATCTACCAAGTCATCGTCGTTTAAACCTGACGATTGGAGGAATCCCAAAAACGATGAGTTAGCCAAGAAACCCATTCAATGTGGAAATCTTTACAATGCTAGTTACTTCTCGCCCGAACCCGATACGGTCTGTAAGTACCATGCCATTTGTAAATCTTCTATGATTTTCATCAAATGGAGGCTTCAAAGTTTTCTGTTTTGTGGATTAACCTATGCCACCATTTCTTTGTTTCAAATTCCAAGTATGCATCAACTATGGTAATTGGTGGTATAAATGCCAGCTCAGCACTTGTTATGTTGGCGGTGAAAACGACGCTGTCACGCAAGCTAATGGTGAGCGGTGTTCCGATCCCCCCAAGCTTTTTATGTTTCATTTTTTTACAACTCATTGTCTCAATAACAATGATGAAAATAACTTAAATAAACACGTTATAGGCGTGGAGAAGGCGCTCTCCTTTGCCAAATGCCGCGGAGTGAATATGACTTCCGACAAGACTGGTCAGTTTCGCCGCATTTTTCCCACGGTATTCAAGGCTTTGAACTTGAAAGGGAAGCTTGGTACGTTGCTGTCTTGCCGATCCCAGTTAGCCAGCCATCAAGTTATAAATAAATACCTTGCTTTCATAGCCGTTTTCGCGGGTCACGATTCCTGGCAGAGAAAACTCAAAAACTGGTTTGTATGTGCTTGGAGCTCTGAAGACGACGATAATAATGTGCGGCCATGTGTGTAGTATATTCTTTCAAAATGTTAAAGATTAAAATTTTTCTTGATGGCCCCTTTACTCACATTGCTACCAAAAACCGTATTACTTAGTCTGCAAAGTTTGTGAGCACTGCGTCTCGTATCCGAACGGCACATTGCATTGTAATTGATGGTCGCAAGAACGTAGAAATCGTAGGTGTTGAGCACCACTAGCATTGCTGGCATACAAGCATATAATTTGGATTTTTAACAATTACGGCTCCATGTTCCGTTGATTTGGGCGTGGTGGGAGGGTAGATGAACTGAGAGTTTGTAATGCATCCCTTGTTAATATTAGCACTGTTTAAACAAAGCTTCCTCGAGCTGCATCCTGGCGGCTGATTTCAATTTTTCTACTTCAGTTTTTTTTTAATTATACCCTCCTTACTTCAAACTAGATTAGTCTTGCTTGACAATCATTAATTTTTGGCTCCCACTCTACAAATCCTGCCTGGAATAAAGCCGTTCACTAAATGGTTGTACTTAGTGTGCATGTGCAAAAGAACGGTATACATTTTCGACGTGTCCCTCAATACCAGTTCCTGTTCATCCAGCTTCTTTTGCTGTTAAAAGATATCGCTAATGCCTCTACTATTCCACGACCTTCTGCTTTTTCCCATCACCCTAGTATGTGCATGCCTGCAATTGAACCCCCAAAGCGTATACAATTATTCATTGCCCTCGGAATGATCTAAGCACGCCATTCGACTATCCAGTGCGCATTAACACGCCAGACACAAAAAAATGGAAATCATTCCGATAGAAAACTAACTTTGAATAAGATCTAAAGTCAAGATTAAAAATGAAATTTCGTTGTCCATCTGACACAAAAATATTGAAAAAAATTTATATGAGATTGATAACTTAACATAAAAAAACATCTTAAAGTCACTTCACCACTGTTGCTACACAGTTAGGTTTCGTAGTTTAGCTCTCATCAATTTTGAAATCAAAAGCTGATTATCATCAGAGCTGGAAAGCCTCTAGTTCAAATGATTCTCATCAATATATGTCAAAATTCCCTCATGTGTTTAAATTATCACTTTATAAGCTTACTTCACCATTGATTTAATGCAAAAAGAAATCGAAATTAAAAAAATGATTTGGTAATTACTTTCTACATTGCAAATTGGTGCATCACATTTTGGAGGTGTGACTTTTTTATTTATTTAAAACGAACATATTAGTTAGTTACAAAAATGAACAAGATTAGCCGTTAACAATTTAATCATATGTGAAAATTGTTCAAACCAATATTGGTTCTAAATTCACATCCAACTTTGTAAGACTTTGTAAGGAGGTCCAATTTTTAAAAAATTCCTACCCTGACCATATTCTGTAGATTTCTATCTCATTATTTAAAGGCTTAAGAGGTTCCCAATTTTTTTTAATAAAATTGGACATTTTCACAATAATGAAATAGAAAGAAGTTCATTTATATTATTCCAGAACATACATGTCTTGACATTTCTCTATATATTTGTGATACCTTGCCTCCTATCAAATTTGTAACTGATGTGTAGTAATTATGAAACAATGGTGTAAGAATTGTGTAGCAATTATCTAATTTTTATGATTATTTGTAAACTGTTATGAAAAAATCTCTATTTGTGAAAAACATTTTCTTTCAAAAAAGAGCTTTTTTTGTAAAAAAAAAAAAAACCAGTTATTTTGAAGGAAATAAAAAAAAATATTGAAAAAAGACTCTCCTACAACCGTGCACCAACTGCCATGATGCATCTCAACAAACCTTTCCAGGCACAACTCCTTAAGAGCACAGACATCAATGATTACATCACTCTTCTACATCATAGGTCCTAAAACCTGTTGTACTTACTACTTAATGAACAGTCTTTGTATCTCTAGCCCTCCCCATGTTGTACTGCTCTCCATACACTTTGTCTAAAAGGTTTGCTGCCACTCCCCTTTTTGACATATACTTACTGGAATATTGAATCCTGTCAATATCCATCCTAAAAGGTTATCTTGTGTATCTCTAACTAGCAACCCTTATACAATTATCTCACATGTTGTACTGCTCTCCATCCACTTTGCCTAACATGTTTGCTGCCACTCCCCTCTTCAATGTATATTTACTGGAATATTGACTCCTGTCAATATCCTGCCTAAAAGCTCCCTGTTATTAAAAATTGTGAAGAAAACTGCTATCTTTTTATCAAAAGATTATTTTGAAACAAATATTGTTTTTTTGTAAAAAGTTTTTTTTAGAAGAACTTGTTTACTGTCAAAAAAGAATCATTTTAAGAAGAATTTGTTTTTGTCACAGGGGTTCTTCTAAGTGAAGAGGGCCTGGAACTCAGTGAACAGACTTATTTATGGACGGCTCAGAGAAGACTACTTAAAAGATAAGAGCAATCAGAAAATAGTATAACTCTTAATGAATAAAGAAATTTTAATTAAGGAGAATGAAATAAAACAAAAGCAATAATAAAGAGACAACCACAAATAATCCTGTACCAATGTTTCAATATGTTCAGAAAGGAGAGAAGGATTAATTAGGATATGACCACCATGACTCTACTGAAAAGGTGAAAGAAGGCTAAGACTGACTTAAGCAATTAATAATATAATACTTATTGATGAGAAATATAATAATACTAATGATAAATCCAATATTTTAATTAACTGGGGAAATACCCCCAGGTGTGTGAAGGGAGGCTGCTATATGTGAAAAATACAAACCTGGAGTTTGAGTGCTGAGAAACCAGGGGCTGTATTCTGGAAGAACTTGAATTTGAGATGGAAACCTGTATTGGTGTATCCAATATGGGTATTTGCACCATTATTGAGGACAGGCCTGTATTTGGTGAATCCTGTATTTGAGTGTTGACCATATTGAACTGTATTGAGTTTCAAAATTGTATTTAGTGGATATGCCTTGAAACCCCCTTGCTGATTGGGTTTTGAAAGATCTTCAATGAATCATGATTTGTAATGCCCCTGCCTGTCTCCATGGCTGTGACGGTTTTTTTGGGAGGGAGAAAATCCTTTTCTAAAAAAACTAGTATGTTCTGAGGAATATAATTTTTTGTCAATAATTTTTTTATGTGAAAACAAGAAGTTTTTTTGTAAAGAAAAATTCATAAATAATTTTCCTTATAATAAGGGTTTATTTCAAAAAAAAAATTCAGGAAAGAATTCCTAAAGAAATTGTTTTGTGTGAAGAAAAAAATTCCAAAAAGTTTTTTTTTGTTGGAACACATCTTTTTTTATGAAAAGCATTTTTTTGTGAAGAAACATTATTTTTTTGAAAAAAAACTTTATTATTCAAAAATCAAAATTTTTGTAAAAACCCTCTTGGATAAAACTTTTTTTTGGTGGAAATTCTCTTTTGTGAAAAACTTTCTTGTGTGAAGAATTATGTTTTTCTGAAATATGAGATTTTTTGTGATACATTTTTTCTGCTAAGAAAAATTTGTTTTTTTGAACAAATTTTTCTTCTAAAACTAAAAAACATTGATAATAGGGGGTTTCACAGTTTAAAAAACGTTTGTTTCAAATATTGAGTTTCTTTTGGTGCAAACCCCACATTAATCCATTAAACCACTTACTAAAGCCCAGATGTCATTGCATAACACATATTCCACTTGCAATTGAAGTGACTTGAAATATTCTTTGACCTCTAGAAACTTATCAATTTGTTTTCCCCCAAATAAATTTTTCACAACTTAGTGACTATAAAAAAAGCCTCTGCTTGCAAGCCTTTGATCCATCCATTGAGCTTACTTCAATTGGTTGATGCACATGAATACATAAGTTATTATTCCTATATAGAAAATGCTACATACCTACTACCTCTTCAATGTATTCAAAGATATCTCCAACCTTGAAAGATTTGGCCATCACCATAAATCCATACCAAAATGATCTTCAAAAAATATCAAGTCAAATTCTTATCAGCTATATGCTTCACACCTCAAAATTCATTTTGAAAATTAATCACAAGGCTTGAAGGTGATTGAGCTTTTTAAAATTTGTCTAAAAATGAACAAAGTAATCTGGAAATACATTCCTAAATGATATTCCAAAGATCAAAATCAAATAGGAATGAAGCTACTTGGGGTAAAATTTGAATTTTATTTTTAGTGAACCATGGGACCATTGTAATCTAGACTCAGTAGGTGATTTCATTTTTCATACAATCCAAGAGGAATTGTATTTTCTGGCCCAAAATTCAAGCACAGAGAATTTTGTAAATTCCTGGAAGAAAGCTTCATACCACTTTCACAGAAGTCTCTACATGATGCTCAGCCTTATTTTTGCCAAGATTAAAGGTAAAGAATTTAAATACAATTTGAAAGCTAGTTTGAGCTTATCCAGGTCCTTGATATCAATAAAACTTGTCTATGAAATTAACAATCAGCCAGTCCCATTTCATTTTGTGTTGAGCTACTCCCTGCATCACTCAAGTGTTTATCAGAGGATTGAAATTTAAAAAACTTCCCAAAATTACTATAATTGAAACCAGTATCTTCTTTCAGCTTCCACTTAGACTAACCCACCCTGGTGAGCTCCAGAATATAAATTTCATTCAGCTCAGCTTGATGAAAAAACATTTCACTACTGTTTAGAAATATTTTGAGTAAAAATCTAACATTAAATTGGGATTACAATTAGGAAAGGGGAATTCCTTAGATAAATGTGGAATAAGATCATATTTTAGGTTTATTCTATAAAGTAGTAATGAAATCTTTGTATATGAAACAGTATAATAATTGTTAAAAATGCAAATTCTCTACCATACAATCTTAGTGGTTGTGACTCTGTTAATAGGCATGTTTTCAGTGGTTATAAAATTACTTCCTATTGTAATAACAGAAATAATTGATATGTAATTATGTCAACTGAATTCTTAGAGAAATACTATATTGGACAAATCATGGCTATTCAAAAAATTCAATTTGTACTATTTGAAGAATTTGTCTTCAAATTTGAATTTTTGAACCACAAAAGCAAACCCAAAAATTCAAAAAAAAAATGAAAAAAGGATCCATTCAAATTTTTCAACCTACAAATCAAAGTTTGATTCCATAAATTTCCAATTTTTTTGAAAACATCATTTATGAGAAAAATTCATTAATTAAAAGAATTAAAAAATTCATTTATGGCATCAACAACAAAATAAAAAGTCCATAAATGGTATCATAAATGGTAGTAACAATTCCATTTATAGCATCAACAGTGACATAAAAATGCCATTCATAGAATTAAAAGTGCCATAAATGGAATCAAAAATGACATAGAAATTTAATTTATGGCATTAATCATGAAATTAACAATGCCATAAATGGCGTTTATGCTTTTTTTGGCATAAATCATGGCATTTATGCCATTTACGGAATTGAAAATGCCATAAATGGCATCAATGATGGCATATATGCCATTTATGGAATCAACAAAGGAATATATGCCATTTATGGAATCAACAATGGCATATATGCTGTTTATGGAATCAACAATGGCATGTATGCCATTTATGGAATCAACAATGGCATATATGCCATTTGTGGAATCAACAATGGCATATATGCCATTTATGGAATCAACAATGTCATATATTCCATTCATGGAATCAATGATGGCATATGTTCCCTTTATGGAATCAACAATTCCATAAATGGGGTTCTTCCCAATAAAGGTGTTTTTTGGCTAAATTTTAATTGAAAAACACCCCTTATGTGGTTTAGCTAAATATGTCAGGATGAAACTATGAAGAAGGTGTATATAGGCTAAATACAACTTTTTCTATGTTTGTGACACGGTAAAATAGTTTAAAAAAAAGAGCTATAAAGCTTAAAAGATATTTAATTTAAGATAAAAAGGGCTTTACTATAGTGGATATAGTGGTGGTGAGTGCTGTTGAAAGCCCTGGGTGCAGCTTTATCTGTTGGGTTACAATAATAAAAGACTACAATAATTAAAACTATAATTATACCTGATTATTAACCAAGAGTAAAGCTGTTTTTGACAGTTTACTACGTAGGTTATTCAAGAGCAGGATGAGGAGATGATTTGGCTGTGAAAAGCCCTCCTTTTATCCTGAAATTGGGGTGGAAAAGCTGTTAGACCTTTCCACATAGAGGAAGTGAAGATTTTTCACTCTCCAGGACAGGCTTGTGGTTTGCAAACAACCTGTATACTCTGTATTGGGCTCAGATGTGGTTTTGAAACCACATCTGGGCGGTTTTCACCAATACAGGGTGAAAATTTTCATCTGGGGACCTCACAGCCTGATTCTGACGTGTATGACGCATAGAATGCTGTATAGAAACTGTATGGGACCCCAGTATTGACTGAAATATGAGGTATTGAAGTAAAAACATGCTTCTTTGTCTATTTGACACCTTGTATTCATGGTTATGGGATATTATCCCATGATAAGGCTGTATATGACAGCAGGTGGGATTTTGACCTTAAAACAGCCATAACTTTGTCAATTCTTGAGATATCAACCTCAAAATTGGTTCAGTGTATAGCCCTGTATGAGCTCTACACAATGGTACCTCATTTGGTATGGGTATCATTAAATATGGCAAAGTTATCCCATGTACAAGGTTTTTGTACATTTGCATGTTTTAGGTAAAAAGCTGTATTGAGCTTGTTTGCCCCATACCTTCTGCAGTAGTTGAGATATGGGGAAGCGGATGGCATCATCAGATAGCCCTGATTGTGCTCTTTTCAAAAAGACCCCACTTTAGGTATCTCACACTAAAACTGTAGAAGTTAGATGAGAGGTGAATGTTTTGTTCACCCTTATTTGACCTGAAATTGACCATAACTCCAGTAATATTGGTGCTAGCTCAGTTTGGCTGGTACCATTGGATAGCCCTGGCTTAGAGCTTCATTTTGAATACCCATTTGATGGGGTTAAGCCTCTCCTTCTAGATTTTAGATGAGAGGTGAAAATTAAGGTTTATGCTCAGCAATATCTTTGAGCAGGAATAACTTTGTTATTTCTTGTCCTATGGTGATGGGACTTATATTTTCAGGAAGAGGTGAGTTTCCTCTTTCTTTTGATACCTTTTGAGCTGATTTGGCTCAGCTCCATGTTTTGGTGGTATCTTGGCTATACCATTGGTTTATGGTATTTTGGCTGTCATGCTTGTGCTCTGGTTTTGAGTCACAGGCTGACAAAATAACTGAATATTTTTACCATTTTATTGCAAAACCATGTAAGGGATTACAATTTTTTACATAGAATTCCTTCAAATTATTGAAGATCAATTATAATGAGTTATAGCTAATTCAATTTAACTGAAATTATCTAATATTAATAAAAATTCCTCAAATGATTAAATTTATCAAGAATTAGTAATTAAAATTACTTATAAGTAATTGTAACTAAATTTTAGTAAGTTTGTTTTTTTTATTACTTAAAATTCATTGTCATCAATCTGAAGTAATTTTAATTACTTTAAATTTGGTTCAATTACTCAATATTAATTAACATCAGTTGAATAAATCAAAATTGATTGCAATTTTTATGAATTTGATTGAATCAATTGGTATTAATTTTATATCAATCAATTTAGATTAATTTTAATTTAATTTATTTGAATTAATTTCAATTGAATTACTTCAAGTTAATTTGTATTAAATTAATTCAATTTAATTTTGATTAAATTAATTCAATTTATTTTTGAATGAATCAGTTTTATTTCAAATTAATTTCATTTGACATAAAATAATTTGAATTCATTCAACTTGATTCTATTTTCATTGAATTAATTCAAGTCTATTTAATTTAAATTTAATTAATTCCAATTTATTTATTTTGAATTTAATTGATTCAGATTTGTTCAATTTGATTTCAATTACATCAAATTCATTCAATTTTCTGGAAATTAATGCAAATTTCTTTAATATGAATTAAATGAATTGAAATTAAATAAATGGGAAACAAATTAATTCAAATCTGTATAATTTGAATTATATTAATTCAAACTAATTACAATTGAGCTAAATCAAATGAATTTTAATTCAATTGAATCTGAATCTGAATATAATTTAATTGAGTGAATTGATTTTAATTGAATTAATTCAGATACAATTAAGTTGAGTTAATTCAATGAAAAGTAATTTGCAATTAATTAATTTGAATTCATTTTAATTGATTCAGCTTTATTACATTTTCATTGAATTAATTCAAATCCATTTCATTTGAATTGAATTAATTAAAATTTAGTTGATTTGAATTCAATTTATTCAAATTTGTTTCATTTGAACTAATTCCATGAAATTCATTCAATTTGACTTGAATTAATTTGGATGAAATAAGCTTTGATTGAATTAATCAAAATTTGTATAATTTGAATTGAATCAATTCAGATCTATTTCAATTTGATTAAATTAAATTAATTACAATTCAATGGAATATGAATTAATTCAAAATCCATTAAGGTGAATTAACTCAATTAAAATTGTTTCAAATTAATCCAAAGTCATTAAAAATCATTGTAATTGATTAAATTTGTGAAATTAATTCAAATTAGGGCTAGTTATTGAAAATGAATTTTTTCACAAAAATAGTCTGTTGTTTTTCATCATTTCCAAAGATATTAACTTTTAAAGATAAATAAAAGCTTTTTCTCCTAGACAGAACTTCATTAAGCCCATCATTTAAGTAGTTATTAAAACATTTCAAGTATTTGATATCATCAATTGGTTAATAATTCCAATGAATAATAGAAATATTTCTGATTAACATAGAAATAAATACTTAATTCAAAGAAGATTGAAAGATAGAAAAAGAAAGAATAAAAACAGAGGCAATATTAGGGGGTGTCAAACCTAAGAGGTCCCACATTAAAAAAAGTGTGATATGAGACTGAAATCACACATTCCAAAATCAGTTATTTTGTCAGGGTGAGTCTATATAGTAGCTATAAAATGTAGTTACAAGCTAGTATTATGACTGTGACACTTCAAAAAACAAATAAATTTAAATCTTCAGGTCCTACTGCTACGTGGTAACAGTGGTGATGAGTCTATTGAGGACCTGGGTTATATCTTTGACTGTAAAGAAGTACTACAATAATTGTATTCTAATTATATCTTTAATGATAATTCTAAGGACACTACTGATTGATAACAGTTTTGTCACATAAGAATATGGATAATAAGATAAAAGATGATGGGTTTTCAAAGAAAAAAGCCTTCTTTTTATATCTTTCAAGACTGTCAAGAGTTATTAACTCTTCACACGTCAGAGGAGTGAAACTTTTCACTCCAATGATCAATCTGTGGTTCTGGATCATCAATTCTGACCTCAATAGAGGCAGAATTGTGGTTTTGGAACCACAAATGATCATTCTGGATCAATACAGGGTGAAAAAACTTTTCACCTGCCACGTCAGCACTTGGATGACGTTTTTCTGGTGTCTGTATGATCAATAATGATGATTTTAGAGAGTTTATATCTTCATAAGTATATTATTTTAAGTATGAGAGCAATACTGTTTGATACAAGTTTGATACAGTCATGTATTGCTAGAAAAACCTTCCAATCATAATATCTCAGTCAGTTCTTAAGATATCAAGAAAACAAGAGCAGAGAATTGAAGGGCTTAATGCGCTCTTCAATTTGGTGTGCTTCATGTTTACCCTTCTTTAAAATAGCAAAAGTTATAAGGGTTTTGAGTTTTTGGATGTATTTTTGTACATCAGTATGAGGCTTCAAAAACTTCCATACCAGATATCTTCTTCAATTTGGAAGATATCTGTATTCTGATGATACAGTCTTGTAGAGATTGATTAGCTCTACAGTTTGGTATATTACACTGTACAGTTGTATGAGTGTATGCCAAAGATACAGGGGTTTGTTTACATTGTTGTTTTCAGAATATCTGTATTTTGGTTGTTAAACCTTTGAACCAAGATCCCTTAGTCAATTTAAGAGATAAAGAGGTCTAAGGTGTTTCAAATTAAAGCTCTTGTTTAGATCTTTAATTTGGTTATACTTTTGTACAGTTTTGTACAAGCCCTCTTTGACTTTCAGGGGGGTCTTGGTTTTAAAATAAAGGTCATATGGTATCTCCAGTTGTAGTGGTGTTATGGCAACATGGATGATACCATTGTGTGGCTCTCTATGTGAGATTTAAGAAAAATACCATTTTGGTATAGAATAACTTAAATATTCATAAGTTAGATGAGAGGTGAAAATAAGGGTTTTGACTTGTTTATTCTCCTCTAGGTTCCCTTATTCTGTTTGGATAAGGTTGGTGTTTAATTTAAGAGGAGTTTTTTCCTCTTATTTATTACCTGTATTGACTATGTTTGTTCAATACTTGTCATACCATTATTTATGGTATGTTGGATGTCATGCTAGTGCTCTGTTTTGAGTCACAGGCTGACATACCCTCCCTCAAAAGAAGGCTCATCATTGATGAGACTCTTCAGCCCTTCTGGAGGCTCTGAATATTCTGAGGTGTATTTGTCCATCTGGGATTTCTTTCTCAGTTGACCATTTATCTTTATCTGCTGGTTGATTCTTAAATCTAACCAGATATTGCCTGTTGTCTTTCCCATTAATTCTTATTTTCCTGGCTTTAATGATCTTTTTCACTGGTCCAGATGAGTCATCTTCCTCTACCAATCTTTCATGGGTGACTGTCTTCTTTCTGTCAGGGAATTTCTCCTCATTTGTTTGGTGATAAGGTTTGACCAGGCTCACAGGGAAAACTGGGTGTTTCCTAGAAAACTCTTTGGTCAGGTTGACTTCTACTGCATTCTTCCCTATTAATTTAATAATGGTGAATGGTCCTATGAATGAGTCTCTCATCTTCTTGGGTCCTCTTAGATTGTTGAAGTTAAGAGTTGAGATTAAAACTTGGTCTCCTTCTTTGAAATCAGGTTCTTGGTGACTTTTATCATATCTCTGTTTGTTGTATAATTTAGCTTCAGCCACACATTGTTCTGCTTTTTCACAGGCAGTTTTCCACATTGTGTGGAAGTCTTTAGCTGTGGGGTGTACTGAGAGGAGGTTCTTCTTCAAGTAGTCTACTGGAAGTAGTGGGTTCCATCCTTTCTCTAATGTGGCAGGGGTTTTTCCTGTCACTGAGTGTATACTTGTGCTGTATGCCAATTGTACAGCTGGTAGGAGGGTTACCCAGTAATGGGTATATCCCTCATTGTCTTTATATTCCATGCCATATGCACAAAATCTTCTAATGATATCTTCTAATGTTTTAATCATTCTTTCTGCTAGACCATCTGTTTGTGGATGGTAAGCTGTGGAGAATGCTAGTTTGGTTCCCAGCATCTCATATAGATTAGTCCAAAATTCTGATGTGAATTTAGGGTCTCTGTCACTAATTATAATTCTTGGAACTCCACAGTTTGCTATCACATTGTTCCAGAACAATATGGCTGTGTCCTCTTTGTGACAGGGGAGACATCTAACACTCTTGCTGTACCTGTCTACTACTAGTAGGCATGCATTAAAGCTGTCTTTCCCTCCAGGGACCAGGCCTGTCACCCAATCCATGTTTATTATTTCCCAGGGGTGTTTGGGCTCCTCTATACTCTGGAGTAATCCATATCTTTTGCCATGACCTTTGTTGGCTTTTTGGCATCTGGTACAAGTGTTGATGTATTCACTCAAGTCTTGTTCCCACTTTGGCCACCAAGCTGTGCTAAAGACTCTTTCTTTAGTTCTTTCTTCACTCATATGTCCCATGTATGGGCAGTCATGGCATTCCTGTAGTATCAGGGAAATATGTTCTCTATTTATTATTACCAGGGGACTTGTGTGTTTTTCCCTATGGTATAGTAGATCATCTATCAGAAAAAATCTATTCTCTTTGAAGTTTTTGAGCCATGGCTCTTCCAATTGGCTCTCTAGTTCAGGACTCCTGTACTTTTGTTTTAATAGTTGTATCAATATTCTACACTGTTTGTGCTTATTGTATGATGATTGTACTATACTAAAGAACTCTGTATTTAGATTAGAGGAGCTGATTCCCAATATGGGTATCTCTTTGCTCTCCCCATAGCTCTGTGCTGGGTTTGATGGGTCATTCCCTAATGCCAAGTTTGATAGTTTGAAGTTCTTTCTCCTATCTATCTCCATGCATTGTATGGGTATTTTGGCCCCATTTTCTGGGTCATATGCTGGATTCTCTTGGTCATTCTTCAGTGGCCACCTGCTGAGACCATCTGCATTAGTATGACTTTTCCCTTCTTTATAGATAATAGTCATATTCCCTCTGTATTCTTGTATGGCTATTTGCCACCTGAGCATGTGTCTGTTTGTTGTCTTCATGTTCAATAGTGATTTGAGGGCTGTGCAATCAGTAAAAACTTCAAATACTGCTTCTTCTAAGTAGTAATGGAGTCTTTATAATGCCCATACCAAACAGAGACATTCTGTCTGAGTAGCTCCATATCTGGCTTCTGAGTCTTTCAGTTGTCTTGATATATAGAAAATTACTCCTTCTTTGGGTATTCCATCCACTAGTTGCCTCTGGTGTAGTGCTGCTCCTAGTCCTTGGCTACATGCTGCATCTATATATAGTTTGAATGGTAGTTCAAAATCAGGCATTATTAGGACAGGGGCATTGGTCAGTTCATATTTGATCTTCTCAAATGCATCTCTTCTTTCTTTGGTAATTTCAAAGACTACATCTTTTGAGCACAGTTTGTATAGGCTACTTGTGATGTGTGCAAAGTTTTTTATGTGGCTCCTGTAGTAACTAGCAAAGCCCAAAAAAGATTGCATTTCGTTAATGTTCTTTGGTACTGGTTTCTTCAGTACTGCAGCAACTTTATTTTGGTCTATGGCTAGACTTAAACCTGAAACTTTGTGTCCTAGGGCTAGCAGTTCTTGCTGTCCAAAGCTACATTTTTTAAGAGATATTTTCATGTTGATTGGTGTACATTTTCCCAATATTTTATCAATTTTCCTCACATGGTCTTCCCATGTTTCTGAGTATATTATGATATCATCAATGTACACTACCATCCACCCTTCCATTATTTCATCTTTAAATATGGTATCCATCATCCTCTGAAAATGTTCTGGTGCATTCTTAATGCCAAATGGCATTCTAGTATATTCATATATGCCCATATGGCATATAATTCTCAGCAATTTGATGGAATCTGGTTTCACCCCATTCTGGTGGAAGCCTTTCATGAAATCCATTTTTGTAATAAACTTGGATTTTGCTAGCTTATCTAGTGCATGTGGTATCCTTGGGATGGGGTACCTATCTGCTTTGGTGTAATTATTCAAAGCCCTGAAGTCCCCACATAGTCTGAATTTACCATCATGCCAAGTTATAAGGACTGGTGTAGTGACTTCTACTATCTCATTGTGCCCTATTTTCCTTATGACCCCCATTTCTAGGAGTTCATTGATGTGTTTCTCAATTTCTTTCCTAGTTTACATGCTGGCTGGGTATGGTGGTCTCCTAAGCATAGGTGGGTATGGTCTTTCTACATCCAGATATAATTCTATATCATGTCCTTTGATTTTTCCTAGTGGTTCATCTTCTATTGCAAAAGCTCCTCTATGCTTCCTCAATACTTTCAGTAAGCTGAGTTTCATCTTACTGGTGAGTTAAGTGCCATATTGGGCTTCTTTGAATTCTTCCACTAGTTCTTTCAGGGTGTTATCATTTGTTATATGATTTATGTCAAAAGGAAATTTTTTGTCTTTGTTTGTACCTATGGTAAGATATCTATTTTTACTATTGCAAATGTCCATACCATACATTCTTTGGTACTCTGTACCTAGTAAGAATCCTTGTACATGTGCATTCTCTAGAACTACAAATTCAGGTTCTAGTCTGATATTTCCTTTTTGGTGTGGGATAATTATCTCTTTGATTATTGTCTCCAGTAAGTGCATTTTGCTTGATGCACTTTCAAAGTTTCTAGCTTTTGTTGTGATTATATCCTCTTCCCATTTGGGGAAGTGTTTTTTTAAGTATTCTTTTGCCACTATGGAGCAACTTTCTCCTGTGTCAATGATCATTGGATGTTTACAGTTCTCAATGTAAACTGTCAATTTTGTAGGTGTTCCATGAATGAATCCCATCCCTCTATTTGGAGTTACCAGGAATGTTTGTGCATTCTGTGTGTGCTTACAGAGCTCTTTGTCTGTTGTTATTTGTGGTATGCCTGAATCTAATTCAATGTCTTGTATGTCAAGTGAACTTTATTCATTGCATTCCACTATGTATTCTTCTATGGTATCAGGTTCACTTTGTGATTCTGCTCTCATTCCATTTCCCATACTGTCAGAATCAGATTTGTCACCTGTTTGTTCTTCTTCTGATTCTTCATCAATTGCATATATTTTCTTTTTTGGTTTTGTGCAATTGTTGGCATAGTGGTCTGGTGATCCACAGTTGTGGAACACATATTTCTTTTTTGGGGTTTCTTTCCCTTTCTCTTTGTTTGTTTCTTTAACTTCAGACTTCTTGTCTTTGAAGTTTGGTTTATAGGATGTGTACCTTCCTATGGAGGTTTTTTTCCTCACATCTTGTATGACATTTGCTATGTCATCAATGCTGCTGATGTTGTTGCATCTGCATTTGACTGCATGTTCTAGATCTCCTGGCAACTTTGTTAGGAGTTTATGGTTTCTCATTTCTATTGTCATATTGGAATCAATAGCTTTTAGCCTTTTTGTTTGTTTGAGACACCATTCATATGGGTCTTTTTCTGTGGAGTATCTATCATTTTCAAAGGACATGGTCTTTTGCCAGATCCAACTACCATTGCTATACCTTTGTATAATCTGGTTCCTCCACCATGGCCAGCTTTTCCTGCTATGTATTTCTTTCATCTCAGTATACCATATGTTTTCATGGCCTCTGAATGCTGTGTTAAGTCTTGTTGTGATCCAGTAGTCCGGTATCTTTGGGACATCAACAAAGAGTCCATCAATATAGTCAATGATTCCCATATGGTCATATTCCCCAATTCCTGAGAGCTTTGGCCAGTTTGCTACTTCTGGTAACTGTTTTAGTGCCTGTTTCTCTGAATAGCTGAGATTTTCCCCATCTTGGTACATTGACTCTGATCTTGACTTTGGAATCTGATATTCAGGTTCCTGGTCATAGTCTTTATCCTCTTCTTTCAATTTTGTAGAGGTAGTGGGTTGACCTTGTGTTGGAGGGTATTGATTGTCTTCTCTGTCATAGAGGTAATCAATTTCTTTATCAAAGCTATCCTGTTGCTGCTGGATACTCCTCAGATCTCTCCTCACAGTTTGTTGTTCTTCTAGAATTGAATTCAACTGTCTGTTAGTTTTTTCAAATTCTGTCCAAATTTCGGCCAGATTTGTATTCAAGTCTTTTATGACTGTTTCTTGGAAAGCATTTTCTTCTTTCAATGTTTCCACTTCTGTCCTCATTTTTTCTGAGGTTTCATGTGTCCAATCCATTAATTGGGCCAATTTGGTCCATGTGAATTTGTTTTCAAACTCATGAGTGTGGATTGTAGTCTCAGTTATTAATTCTGGATCAATTGAGTCAGAACTATCAAAACTATTTGTAGGTACAACTATTTTTTGCTTTTGTGTACTTCTTGGACTAAGTCCATCAGCTTTTTCATCAATGGGTCTGCTTCCTTCTTCCTCTGGTTGAAAGAAGTTTTGTTTCTCCCTTGGGCTCCTTTTCTACTGTTGGAAACTACCTGGAATGGTTGGGGAGCCTTGGATGAAGTTTCCTTTGGCTTGTAAGGCCTGGAACTTCTGGATTGTTGTGGGGAAGATGGGACTTCTCCTTCCATTTCTGGGGGTACCTGAATCTGACTGGGCTCTTCCTTGTGCCAAGATCTCTCTATGGCTTGTATGGCTGCCTGGTTCTCTTTGATTCTGATTGCTCTTTCTTCTAAGAGTTTGAAATTCTTGTTGGGATTCCAACCTTGCATTTCTGTCATAAGCTCCATCCAAGCCATTTGCTTGAGACAGATCTTCTGAGTTGTTATCCCCACTTCTGCCCATGATGCTGCCATAGTGAACATTTTGTTGTCCATGCTCCATGTGAAGAGGTCTTTCAGGAGTTTGTGTATTTGAAGGACCTGTTCTGCATCTGTCCAATCTCCTGGTTGGACTTCTGGGTTGAATTTGATTTGGAATAAGACCTTAGGTAGGATTTCCATGATGGTAAGTCCTTTGCTGGTCATTTGATCCAGTAATTGGCTGTCTTCTTCCTCTGTGTCTTCTTGGCCAGTGTTCTGGTTGATTTCTTGGGAATCCAAGATCTCTAAGAAGTGGAGTTGTCATGTTAACAATGTTAAAAAATGACAGACAATGAAGAATGTTGTATATTTCAAGGTTTATTTACCTTTAGCAGGCCCTTGTACAAATTTATGATCTATACTGTTTGGCAATTTGCCTTTGGAGTTTCCAACTGGGTTGATAACAGTGATTTTCTGTTTTTCAATTTGTTTTGGTGATCCAACTGGTTTTGTTGGAGCTTTTCTGGGTTTTTTGGCCCTTGGCACAGCTATTGGTGTCCAATCTTTTGAGTTGATTGTCACTTCACTGTGTCTTTTTTGCTTTCCCTTGGCTTTTGGCAGCACCTCTCTGTCTTCTGAGGCAGTCACAGATGGATTTCCTTGTGACTGGGTGTCTAATGGAATAGTCTTTTTCCACTATTCAGAAAAGATATTTCAAATTGTATATCAGTATTTTATGATAAAACAAAATGATTTTATTCAATTCTACTGTTATTTTTCGAAATGTTTAAGTATTCTTATTATAACTTTTTTTTTTTATATGTTTTTTTTATTGAAAAATAACAGTTTTTGAGTTTTTCACTTATGTTTTATAAGTGAAAACTGTAATATCCAAGTGTTTTGTGAATGATTCACTTGGATATTATTATGTTTTTGTATAAACACGTCAAATTTATTAAATTATAATAAATTTGGTTAGAGATATTATTACTAATATTTCTTAATGAGAGTTTTTATGAATTAAAACTTTAATATCCAAGTGTTTTGTGAATGATTCACTTGGATACTATTGTTTTTCTTCTAAAAACAACACATCAGATTTATTAAATTATAATGAATCTGATTTGTCATTATAAATATTATAAATAATATTTATTTTAACACTTGATTTTTGATTAAAATATCAATCAGTTACAAGTTTTCACGTCAATTTGAGTGATGTCTTGTTTTAATAGAAATATTTAATCAAAATATTCCTTATAAATAATAAAAAATTATTTTATTATTTAATATTTATTAACTATTTATTAATAAATGTTTCTTTCTTAATTTTCACGCACTTTGGTGAAAAATAATAGTAAAAAATAAGTAATATACTGTTTGTATATTATTATTTATATTGAAATTTAAATAATACTGTTGTATTATTATCAAATTTCGTGAAAATTATTGCAATATAATGAAATAAAGAGGATTTGTACTCTTACTCTCAACAAAAATATTTGTAATATATATTTTTGGAGAAAAAAAAAACTATGTATATAATACATGATGGTATATTATAAAAAAATGATAATAATAGAAAATAAGATAAATTCAAAATTTTACTCACTGTTTAGTAAAATACCTTTTAAATAACTGAATTTTTACGCCTAATTCAGTTCAAAACACGTCCAATAAGGTTGAAAAACCACGGCCAGGCCCCCAAAATGTCAGGGTGAGTCTATATAGTAGCTATAAAATGTAGTTACAAGCTAGTTTTATGACTGTGACACGTCAAAAAACAAATAAATTTAAATCTTCAGGTCCTACTGCTACGTGGTAACAGTGGTGATGAGTCTATTGAGGACCTGGGTTGCAATACTCTAATATCTTTGACTGTAAAGAAGTACTACAATAATTATATTCTAATTATATCTTTAATGATAATTCTAAGGACACTACTGATTGATAACAGTTTTGTCACATAAGAATATGGATAAGAAGATAAAAGATGATGGGTTTTCAAGGAAAAAAGCCTTCTTTTTATATCTTTCAAGACTGTCAAGAGTTATTAACTCTTCACACGTCAGAGGAGTGAAACTTTTCACTCCAATGATCAATCTGTGGTTCTGGATCATCAATTCTGACGTCAATAGAGGCAGAATTGTGGTTTTGGAACCACAAATGATCATTCTGGATCAATACAGGGTGAAAAAACTTTTCACCTGCCACGTCAGCACTTGGATGGCGTTGTTCTGGTGTCTGTATGATCAATAATGATGATTTTAGAGAGTTTATATCTTCATAAGTATATTATTTTAAGTATGAGAGCAATACTGTTTGATACAAGTTTGATACAGTCATGTATTGCTAGAAAAACCTTCCAATCAAGATATCTCAGTCAGTTCTTAAGATATCAAGAAACCAAGAGCACAGAATTGAAGGGCTTAATGAGCTCTTCAATTTATTTTGCTTCATGTTTACCCTTCTTTAACATAGCAAAAGTTATAAGGGTTTTAAGTTTTTGGATGTATTTTTGTACATCAGTATGAGGCTTCAAAAACTTCCATACCAGATATCTTCTTCAATTTGGAAGATATCTGTATTCTGTTGATACATTCTTGTAGGGATTGATTAGCTCTACAGTTTGGTATATTACACTGTACAGTTGTATGAGTGTATGCCAAAGATACAGGGGTTTGTTTACATTGTTGTTTTCAGAATATCTGTATTTTGGTTGTTAAACCTTTGAACCAAGATCCCTTAGTCAATTTAAGAGATACAGAGGTCTAAGGTGTTTCAAATTAAAGCTCTTGTTTAAATCTTTAATTTGGTTATACTTTTGTACAGTTTTGTACAAGCCCTCTTTGACTTTCAGGGGGCTCTTGGTTTTAAAATAAAGGTCATATGGTATCTCCAGTTGTAGTGGTGTTACGGCAACATGGATGATACCATTGTGTGGCTTTCTATGTGAGATTTAAGAAAAATACCATTTTGGTATAGAATAACTTAAATATGCATAAGTTAGATGAGAGGTGAAAATAAGGGTTTTGACTTGTTTATTCTCCTCTAGGTTTCCTTATTCTGTTTGGATAAGGTTGGTGTTTAATTTAAGAGGAGTTTCTTCCTCTTATTTATTACCTGTATTGACTATGTTTGGTCAATACTTGTCATACCATTATTTATGGTATGTTGGATGTCATGCTAGTGCTCTGTTTTGAGTCACAGGCTGACATATTTCATCTCACAAAAACCACTTGTTTTAACTCAGTCCCCCAGGGATTTTGCAAAATACCACATTTTTTCCCATAATTATTTAAACCAAAACTAAATTATTGGATATTGAAATGTCAATTTCAAACCTAACTGCTTCACTGCCCTTCTCCAAAAGAAATTTTTAACCCAACCCCTGGTGCAACCAATACATTTAAAATTCCATTCAATCCCCCCTTTTCTTAAATTAGTCAATTAATGATTTAGCACCCATAATCACCATCCTTGCAATGCCAACTCACACAATGAAGCCAAACAGATACACTCCCAAGATCTCATCTGGCCTTCCCCATCCTTCAGATCACTTGGCTTGGCCTGATTATTTGTTTATTATCAATTGTTTGACGCATAGATCCAACTTTGATGCATGTTTTGGAACCAGTTGCTTCACATAAATGGGAAGGTCACCTTACAGAAGAAAGATTGGATTTCATCTTATGGAAATTGAGGTCAATAGAAAATCATGACACAAGTTGAATCTCAGTGCAACAACCATTCATGACCAATGGCATAAATATAAAAGAAATACACAACAGAAAAGAAATTTGAGAATTCAATGGGGGCAAGTATAACAGAAGAGGAATGAGAAAAAAGGTATGCATACTATGCCTGATAATCTCTAATGTATGCATACATTGTTTTCAGAAATGGATGCAGTCTTTGGCCATAAGCCAAATGTGACTCCACTAGCGACATATGATTCTCAAGAGCTTGGATTTATTTCAATTGAGGACAAGGAAGAACAAATGGAAAATGAAGTAACATATGATACAATATTTCATGATTTGACCTAAAACTGATTTGATGTTTCTTTTCTCAATTTGGAAATAACAGAGGAGGTAAAAAACAATACCCAATCAAATATGGATATTGCTTAAGATAAGTTGAATAACTATGTGGAAGAGCTCAAAGTAGGATTTATTTTAACAAAGCAATATTGTGAGCCTGTGAGGTATGTATAACATACCCATGAGGCCACAAATAACTTTATACACAGTTAAAATTGTCTTCAACAGACTTTGTAATTGAATTTAAAATTAAAAACAACAAAAATAGGTATAATTTTTTTTGGGTAAACAAAGTTATAAATATTATGTCATTTTTGGATTATACACCAAAAATAACCTAGGGTACATCCATAAGGTGTTATACCCAAAAACATTTGTTTCTTATGTTATTAGAAGATTTAAGAATCTCACAGTAGTAATGTAACTTTTTTAACATTTTTTTAAAATTGTTAAATTTAAGCTTAAATAAGCTTAAATTTAAAGTTGCATAAGGTTTATGCAAGCTTACCAAAATTTTACTTAAAATTGAGGTGTGGTGTATATTTACTGAATTGGCTAAGGATTTGCCATACAGAATTTAAATCCTGCGTGAGCTCAATTTAAAAGGGTTTAAGGCCATATTATGGCTTTAAATAAATGAAAGGGCAAGATCCATGCAAAAAGGTGGGACAAAGGAAAAAGACCAAATAGAGCTGGGGTTCCCAACCTTTTGAATCTGCAATGATTCAATTAAGGTTGTCCACTTGTATTGGAGGATTTTAAAACTTATTTAAACTTTAAGATTAGACTTTGATCCAACATTAAAGTTTAAACTGGCTTTATCCCAATTTAGACAGGAATTTCAAGCTGCCAAAGGGTAAATCCCAATATGCAGGCTTGAATTCAAGGTTTTGAGAACTTTCAAAGCCCAATCAAGCTTAAACCTTTAAGGTCACAAGCATTAAAACCTTATCAAAACTTAAGGTTTGGTGTGTATTGCTATTTTACGCGTAAAAATAGCAATAACATCAAAAATTCATTAAAAATCCAATTCTCAATGGATTTGCTTGAACAATTCACACAGCTTACAATTTAATATTATTTACATATAAATTAAATTTTAAGTATCTTTTATAAATAAATTTTCTGGGTAATTAGCCTGGAAATTTACTCTTTTGATTAAAGCTCAAAAAAAATTATAATTTCTTTAAAAATTGATTAAAAATTGAGGTTAAGAGGCTTCTGCTTGCAACTCTATTTTTATGTTGCTCATGTGATGAACTTTAATATAAATAAGTTTCTTTATATTAAAGACTTAAAAAAATTAGCTTAAATGAGGATTAAAGCTACATGGAGTTAATAATAACACTGATGAACTTTAAATTGGAATCAAAAATAAGTTACCTCAAGTTAAGAACTTTATTTTTAAGAATGGTTTTTTAGTTTTGACCTAAGCACGCCCTCTATCTCCATTATGAATCATGAGAGCTGCTCTGAAGATATAAAAAGAGTCTTTTCATCACTGTTTTTGTCCATCATTCATTATCAATCCAATCATATTAGAAATTCAAACAGGTAAAGTTTTATTAAATATAAAACCTTATCATTAAAGTAATTTTTAAGTTATTTTATTTTTTATTAATTAAAATTAAAGAATTGAAATCATACAATTTAGATTATTCTTGTAATCACCAATAATATATTTTATTATATAAAATTAATCATCTTAAATATCTTTTAAAAATCCACAAATTCCTCTTAAAAACTCTTTAATCTTAATTTTTCTTATAAAAAGTTGTTTTATCTTCAAAATTATTGATTTTTGGCCTGTTTTTAACTTATAATTATTATTTAATATAATAAATGCTGTTTTTTGACTTGTTGTATCAAATAAATATTATAAGTAAGTTTTCTCTAAAGTTCTATATCTTTTTTATCTAGTATTAGTTTTTTTATATAAAATTTTATTCTATAAGAATTATTTCTGCACAGTGTGTGTCTTAATTCTTTTATAAATAATATTTATATTATTTATAAGTGGTTAATATTCATATTTTCCACATGTAATTGTCTCATTAAGAGCTTTACACTTCTTATTGTTATAACTGTCAGTGACTATAACAATAATAGAATAATTATAATTTATTATAATTATTATATTTTTTTATTATTATATTTTTATAATAATAATTAAATTTATTTTTTTATATATAATTATTTTTAATAATTATATTTAAATTTGTGGTTATAATATTTTGTTATATTATATATTTCTACTGAGGACAGTCATAGTACTCTTGATATTGCTACTATTATCACAAGTTTCATAGACAAACCTTACAGATATATTGTAATGAACTCTGAAATAACGTTTCTGTAGATACAGAATAAGATTTATGGTTAATCCCAAAAGAGAAAACATAGTGCAAACTTCAATCTTAATAACATCAGCTGCTCACAGAAGAAATTGTATGATGTGTTTTCTCCAAGTTACTCACAATTCATGATTGATCTGAAAAAAGGTTGGTAGGTGATGGATGCATTCTGATTTTGATGCAGACTAATAAATTTTTCTTTAGGGAAAGAGTCTCATGATAAGGCTCAGCTAGAATGGTATAAAAGGAAGTGGAATGAAGAAAGTAGTGCACAGATTATGCAAACTTAACAACAGAGATTACTGAAGGAGATGGAAATTGCATTTGAACAGGAAACAAATGATGAGTGCAGAAAGCTTGAACAGTCAAAAATACAATCACAACTTGATTTTGATGAGGCCAAAGAGGCAAAAAAATGAATTTGAGAAAGAAAAATGGCAAAAAGCAGTTGAGATTCATGAAAAACAACAGAGCATGGACTTGACTATAGTAGCATTGAATTCCTCCTGTCCAATTGCCGATTTAAAACAGATTCTAAATTTCATTAACAAAAATAATTGATGTAAGTTTGTTTTATTATATATTTTTCCTGAAATATGAGTAGTGACATTTGTTGACCAAATTAGTTTTCCCAAATAGACACATTTGTCATTTGATGGGTAAATTACAAATATATATTCTAATTTGTTGATGCATAGTTTCAAATTTTCAAGCTCAAAGGATGTTGTTGTTTTTCATTGCATGGTTGGCACTTGATATCATTCTTGTGGAAATTAAACAAGTTTCAAATTTCCAGAAAGTAAACAGAAGTTGTGCTACTTTGGCCTTTTCATAAACATGAATCAGATTTTGAGATTCTGCAAATGCAATGCTAGTAAGGGAGAAAATTTTATATGTATTTGAGCTTTAGTGTGTTCCATCCCTTGGTTCAACACATCCTTTCAAAATTTACCACTTGCTTTTTGGAGAAGACAAATACTAATATCTTCATTTTAGTAATTTTTTGTCTCAGTTTTTATTTTTGAATAAAATTCCCCAGCTTTAATTGACAAATTTATTTTGAAATTACCAGTCTTATTAACAGAAATTTTTGTTTTGGAAGCCATTCATAATTTCCATAGGCAGTACTTGTAAGCCCATAAAATTCCACTTATCATAATTTTTGTGAACTAATTTTATACAGATCAGAACAGATTGCATTTTATCAAAAAAACATTTGGGGGTTGTTTGGTGACTAATTTTTTGCACAAGCTATTGTCACACTGAAATAATCAAGGGTAAGTCATGTTTTTGAATTTGAATATATCTTTTGTATTGAAATATAATAATACTAAGTTGAACCATTGCACCACAGCTGCCACCAATCCAACACCACTACAACTACCTCAACCACTGCCACAATCAATAAACCACCTCCTCCACCAATCTGCCAATTCCTTACTTCTACCACAGCCACCATCAATGATCCATCAACTCCACAGCCTCAACCACCATTCTACTACCCCAACCCCAATTGAACCAACTGCCCCTGTACAATTAATCAATTCCACACCTCTCCCACCACCGCCAAACAATTACCAACACAACCTCCACCATCAGTACAACAACTCCTTCACCAATCCACAACCATGACCATCAAATAATTGAACATCTGCTCCATTGCTGCACCATGGCCACCACACATCAATCACCCCCAACCCACCCAATCACCTACCATCGCCACTCCACCATGGACCCAACCAATTGTCTACCTCCACCTCCACCCCTGCTGGTCCACCATCAATCCATCTATACACCCACCCACCCCTTATTTCATGTTGGTTGTTAAACACTACTGATTAATGTTGTTGTATATATTTTTTTGTTTGAATTTAGGGGAGGAATGAATTATATTTGGAAAATATTAGCTACTCCATAATCATGAAATTCAAAGCCAACACAACCCTCTTCCCCTTCTTTATCCATTCTTCATCAATTATCTGATCATTTGACTGTTGGGACTCAACCAAATGACCAGATGATTGCTAAAGAGTTGAATTTTCACAAACTCTCTGTAATTCCTCATGATTTGAAGCCTGTTGGGACTCAACCTCTGTCACAGGGGCTCTAGTGGAAAACAAGAGTGGCCTGGCACTCAGCAATCAGGGAATTCACTTGGAAGACTCCAAAGAATAAAGAAAATAAAATAAAGCAATTGAATTCCTCTAAGAAATATGCAGGTACAAAGATTAGATGCAATAAGAGGAAAGAGAATCCAAATGGCCAAAGAGCCAGCCAAGGAAGTCCTTAATCACTTTTTTAACCCCCCAAAATGAACAATGGAATTAGTAAGGATATGACCACCAAATATCCATTGACAGGTGAAGAAAGAAAAGAGAGAGGTTCTGAATTACTGACTTGATAATATCAGTATTCACTCAAAAAAATGAAAAGAAAATTAAGATAAAATAAAATCAAATTATGTTAATTAACTGGGGGAAAAACCCCTCAGGTTCAAAGGAGGCTGGTATATGTGAAAAGTAGAGAGCTTGACTCCTTCAGGCTGACAGATGGTCTGTATTGAATCCTTGAAGCTGTATTTGATTTCTTGATAAAGTGTATACCCTTCCAAATTGGGAAATAAACTGGGTTGAATGCAATTCCCATGGTGTATGAATGAAATACAGGTCTTGATGAATGTAGAATGTATGGAATGAATGTGGTTTCCCAGGTGGATTAATGGAGCACTGACCCTTTGCAAATGGTTTTGGAACTGCCTCTTCAATATCCCATGAGAATTAGCTTCCAGTATTCCCTTGGAGGAATACTGTGAATGAGACTGACCAATCATTGCTTTATGGCATCATTTGTATTTGACATTGACACTTGTCCTTGAGCCTTGATGAATCCCCTGGATGAAATGATGCCTTGATTACCTGATGGAATGTTGAAATAACCATTTGATATTGGCCACATTGGATTTCTGGTAAAAAAAGATGCATAATGGTGTACAACACCATTTATGGCACTTTTGGTTATTTAAGGGTGAACATGGCCAAAGGTTGTTTGGGATGATGCCAGGAGGATAAGAGTGAAAAATTGGTTTTGGTGGCTTCAGAGGTGACAGAGTGGTATTTGGATGTTTTTGACCAAATACATCTAATACAGCTTTAAAACTGTATTTGTGCAAAGTGCGCAAAAAATGTGCAAATCTGGCAATTAAGACCCGTTTGGGCATATTTCCCATATTACAAGGGGAAATGGCCTAAAATGGGAAAATCTGTATCTTGAGCTTAAAAAGCCAAATACAGGCTTTTGAGCTGTATTTTCCCTGTTGACTTGAAAATAAAAAAGACCGCCCAAAAGCAAAACCTGTTCAGGAAAGGCCTGATGATGATGAAGGGGCCAGGTTGGGCCCAGATAGTGAAATGACCATAAAAGGCCAAAAAAAGATGAAATGGCCAATGATTATGGATATGCCATATTGAGGTCCAAGAGAGTGAATTTCCATGGCTGTGACAGTACCCCCCACCATAAAATGGTGAGCTCCTGAGCACCAATATAAGGTGAAGCCTGTTGAGGCTATTGGAAGTATTTTGAGAGAGAGATTCAAAGGGATGATTAAGATAAAAAATTTAAAACTGATATTAAGAATTTGACATATGAAGCGGGACTTGCTTGATCTTCTTTTGACATTGGCTTCATGATTGATTTGATTTGAAAATTAATCATTATTCTTGACATGACATTTGACATGAAAAAATGAAATTTAAAAATGAAAATAAAATAAAAATAAAAGAATGAAAATGAAGAAATGAAAATAAAGAAAAAAGAGAAATAAAGAGGAATGAATTTTATGAGGAGGTTCCAATCTTGATCACTGATTTTGACAATTGATTTGAATTGGCCAAGGGCCTGGAAAAGAAGATTTGATGCCAGGTGCTCACAGAGTGGCTAAGTTGATATTTTGAATTCTTTTAGACCCCTCAAGGAAGTGCAATCCAGGAGAGGAACTTACTTTTTAGTAATTACCACTCCTATCAGTGCCATAAAAAGAAAATAAATTTTCTGAAAGAATGAATTGTAATTGGAAATATCTGGAAAGAAATTGATAAAAGGAATAGTCCATTTGCCCAAGTGAAAATGGCCATAATTTTGGAATTGATGTTGAAAGCAAGGCCAAAGATCTGTGTCCAAAAATTGCAGGGTGCTCACAGAGTGGCCAAGGTGATGCTTACAACAAGAAGGGTAGAATACCTCTAAAGGTGCATACCAGGAGTGGAACTTACTTTTGGTAATTCCTCTTCCCACCAGGAACCATAAACAATCAAACTCTTGAATAATTGGGTCCTGACTTGTCAGGATAGAAAGAATAAAAATCCTTAACCAGTTCAGGACAATTATTGAGGTTTTCAGTTGGTTACTAAGTTGATCTTTCTGGGTCTTGACTGAAACCTCTCCATTCCACTAAATACCATAATTTTTCTCTCTTGAGCTTTGAGTCCAGTATTCAAAAGACTTCCCATTCCTACTCTTTTTCAATGATAGTTGGAGGAGGAGGCTCTTGATTCCTATTTGGGATTGTTGATGTCTTGACTGGTTCTAAGAGTGAAATATGGAAGACTGGGTGGATGGACTTCCATTAAGGTGGTAGGCATTTGTACTGCCTTTCTTCAAGATTGGAAAAGGACCCAACCATCTTTCACACAGTTTTTTGGTGGGTCTAATTGATTTAATGTTCTCAGAAGAAATACATATCATGTCACCAGGATTGAATAGAGGGAGAACTTGCTCTACTTTTATCTGCATACCTCTTAATCCTGTTTATGGAAACCTCAAGTTCTCTCTTGACATCTTGCTGTACTGATTGTATTTTTGTTTATAAATTTCCAGCAGGAGTATCTTGAGTGATGTGAGCTGAGTCAAACTATGGATCTCTTCCATAAGCAGTGAAAGAAGGTGATTATTTTGTTGAATAATGGTCAGTGTTATTGTATGCAAATTCAGCCAGAGGGAGCCAGGTGTTCCAATCATCTTGATAATGACTGACATATATACAAGGGTACTGTTCTAGTATCTGATTTACCCTTTCTGTCTGTTCATCAGTTTCTGGATGGTAAGCAGTTGACAGATCTCTTGAAATCTTGAGCTTCTGACAAAGATTGGTCCAAAAAGAAGAAACAAAAAGAGAACCCCTATCACTGAAAATTCTTGAAGCAAGGCAATTCTTTGAGAAAATATTCTTGATGAATAAATGGGCCAAATTCAGTGAGGTTATTGAAGACATTGCTGGAATAAAAACTTCCATTTTTGATAATATTTCCACTATGACAAGGATTGAGTCAAATAAATTGGACAGTGGCAATTGAGTGATGAAGTCCATTGAAAGACAAATCCAAGGACAATTTGGAATTTGAAGAGGCTTGAGGAGTCCAAACTTCTTGTGATTAATATTTTTTGTTTCTTGAACACTGTTGACAGGATGAGACATAATCCTTGATAAATTGAGTCATGCCAGACCAGTGGAAATCCTGCTTGACAAGTTTGAGAGTCTTCTCTTGGCCAGGGTGTCCAGCTAGAGGAGAGTCATGCCATGTTTGAAGTATATTGAGTTGAATTGTGGGGTCATTGGGAACCACCACCCAATCTTTTAAAAGGAGAAGTTGGGAAGAGGAATCAAGAGATTAATATTGGACAGATTTACCTTTACTCAAATTCTGAAGAATAATTCTATATTTAAAATATTTCCATAATTCCTTCTGAAGTGAATCAATCAAATTTGAAAATGAATCTTCCTTTACTGCAAAAAAAATTCAAGGCTTTAATTTCATCTTTCTTGATTATTTTTTGATAATTCATTGGATTCTTGCTGATGAAATCTTCCCCCCTCTCTGGGTAAATGTTGTCCCAACATGACAATGCATCTGGAAGGGTAGCCAAGCAGCCAGGGCAGGAAGCTATTGAGAAATGGAATTCAGAGAGAAATTCAGCCCGGAAGGTTTGATAGCAAGTGAGAATCTTTGAAGACATAAAGTATTGCAGGGAAGAATGATTGGTGAGGACTTCAAAAGAGGAAGAAAGTGAAAGTAGAAAAGCTCTCCAGGGCTTGAGAGCCCAGACAATTCCAAGGATTTCCTTGTCATGAATCTCATAGCTGAGCTCTGCTTGAAGAAGCTTGCAACTATCAAATGCAATGGGATGTTTTCCTCAGTCAGTGACCTGACTCAGTACAGCACCCAAAGCATAATCAAAAGCATCAGTCTCTGCAATGGTGGGGAGAGAAGGATTGGAGCGGTGTTGAAAGCCTCTTTGAGTTGATAAAACTGTCTAAGAGCTTCCTCATTGAGGGGAAAACAGGAATATTTCTTGAGGAAACTTGTGAGTGAACTAATCTTCTTTGAATAATTCTTGATGAAATGGTGGTAAAAATTGTCAAAGCCAAGGAATGATTGAAGAGCCTTGAGGTTTCTTGGAGGTGGCCAATTGAGAATTTTCTAGACTTTTGCTTGGTCCATTTTGAGGCCTTCAGGGAAACAATATAGCCTAAATACTCTACACTAGAAGCATGAAATAGGAACTTGGAGGCCTTACCAAAGAGGTTATTGTCTCTGTGTCTGGCAAGAACAGTGGACACATGAGTTAAATGTTCTTCCTCAGATTTGGACAATACCATAATGTCATCCACATAAGCCACAACATAAATATGAAGAAGATCATAGAAAATATCATTGACAAGGTTCTGGAAAGAGGAAGGAGCATTAGTGACCCCAAATGGCATAGCCAAATACTCATAACTGCCATATTTAGTCCTAAAACAAGTCAAATGTTCATCACCTTCCTTGATTATGAGCAGGTTATATGCACCATTCAAATCAATCTTGGAAAAGATAAAAGAACCATTGAGAACAACAAGAAGCTGATTCATAGGAGGAACAGGATACTTGTTCTTCCTAGTAACAGCATTGAGTTTGTGATAATCAACATGCAAATGGAGGCCACCATCCTTCTTTTTGACAAAGAGTATGGGTGCGCCTGTTGAATAGGAGCTTGTCTGGATGAAACCTTTCTCTACATTCTCTGAAATGTAGGCCCTGAGTGTAACTGACTCTTGGTTTGAAAAAGAGTAGATCACCCAAAGTGGAGGTAGAGACCCCTCCAGCTCAATATGATGATCACAGGCGTGTTGAGGAGGAACTTTATGTTCTTTCACCTTGGAGACTACATCCAAGTACTGGTGATAAGAAGAAGGAACAACCTTCATCACAGTCCCTACTTCTTCTGGCTGTTCCTCTTCATCCCACAGCTCCTCCAGGGAGTCATGATAAGATGAAGGAGGAATTTCCACATTCCTAAAGAGGAGATGAAGTGAAGATACATAATTATCTTCTCCAAAATCCTGAACCTCTTTGAGGACTTCATCTCTAGAGGATAGTAATTACTGATTGAAATTAAGTGAAGGAATATTGACAGAAGATGGAAATGATAGTTTTCTAGAATCACCAACCAGAGCTGCACATGATTTGGCAGAAGAAAAGTCATTACTGAAATAATTTGAAGGATCATGATAGTCCTTATGATCAGAATTAAAGGTGATCAGCCCTTTCCTCCAATTAATAGATGGATTAAAATGATTAAGAAATTAAAAGCCCAGTATGAGGTCTTCCCCCTTGGGAGTATCAATGACTGAAAAGTCCCATTCAAAGCTTGGGAATGAAGGAATCTGAACCATATATTTGGTATGGTGAGTCACAAGTAAGGAAGGGGGATCAGAGGAATCTTCTCTGGGAGTTCTGACATAGTCAAAGAATACTTTTGAGAAAACTTCTTTGCAATAAATGAGTTGGTAGCACCAGAATCAATGAGAATACTGTAAAAAACATCAGAAAAAGAATAAAAAATAAATGATTTAAGAGAATTCTTTACACCAGTATTCAGAATGCACAATTGTGCTCTGGATGGGAAACAGTGAAGACCATTGAACACAAAATGATCTTCACTCAGGATTTTCCCTGACTGGGAAATTTGCCTGATGGTTGGGCAAGCTGGTTTTGATTGAGGTCTTTTGAAACAAGAATCAAGACTATGCTTCCCACCACAATAGGTACATAGACCCCCCTTTATTCTTCTTTCTTTTTCAGAATTCATCAACTTGAAAACTTTATTCAGAAAAGAAGAATGGGGCTTGTCCCTCTTCTGAAAATTCTTCTTCTTCTTTTGACTTTAGCTTGAAGAATTTTGAGGATGAGAGGAATTTGACTTTGATGCTTCTGGCTTCTTCTCTTGACGATGACTCTTTTCATTTTGCCTCTCATGGTACCTGGTATCAACCTCCAGGGTAATATCCATTAAGTCTTGAAGAGAGTCAATTCTTGAAGGATGGGAGGCCAATTGATCCAAAATCCTGGATGGCAATCCCATCTTGAAATGATGGATGAGAGCTCTTTCACCCCAATCCCCAATTCTTGAGACCAAACTTCTGAAATCAGAAATGTATAATTATACATGCCCACCTTCTTTCATTCTTAAGGAATCCAGCTCTGCTTCAGGTTTTTTGACTTCATTTGGGTCCCCAAACAAAGTAAAGAGTTTTGATTAAAACAAATTCCATTAATTGAGAAGGTAATTTGGAGCTTGATTGGTGAGATTTGAAAAATAAGGCTCAATCCATTTTTCAGCCCTGCCAATGAGAAATGAAGTGGAATAAAGAAACTTTTTTTCTCTTGAGAAAGAATTTCCAGATCATTATGAAAAATCAATTAACAATACTAAATGAAACTTCTAACTTTGAAGGGTTGAGTCCCATCAAAGCATTCTGGTGCCTTAATAGATGGAATGTTGAATGCTTGTGGTCTTTATTATTCAGAAAATGAATCTGCTTGAAGATTAGCCATAATCTGAGTCATTTGCTGCATTATGGCCAATAATGATGGTTCAGACTTATGAGAGACAGGCTGATTAGACTGGGCTAGAGTTGGCCCTCCAGTACCTTGGGATGCCCCCACAGGAGCAGGAACACCTTCAGTACCATCAGACTCTTCCTCTTCCACAGAATTCTCCCCCTCCTCTTCACCATCTTTACCAGGACCTTTGAAAGTGGTCCTTGAAAGTCCTGGAAATCTGCCAACTACTCCTGAAAATGGACTTTATCTTCTTGGCCCTCTTCCTTACTTCCTGGATGGTGCTGCTGCTTCCAAAATAAGTCCTCTGTCTAGTTGGGCACTCAGTTGAGGAGCTCTTGGAGTTGGAGTGAGAACAGCCTGAGCTCTGGCCTGAGATCTTGTCTGTCTTGCAGGAGGTGAGTGTTGAACAGGCATGATTTCAGGAATAAAATGAAATGAAATGAAATGAATAAAAATCAAAAAAATTGAAGATGAAAAGCTTTAGGCAAAGAAACAAGAAACGTGAAGTCAAGATTAAAATCAGAATCAATGTCTTGAAGAAAAATCAATCAATTAAAATGAAATCTGGAGGTAAATAAATCAATAAAATTTCAAAATTAAATCTTCAAGTCAATAAATCAATATTTCAACTCAATCAAAGTCAAAATCTTTCAGAAATAAGTCAATCAAATGAATTCTTGAGGCAAAATCAATTTATGTCAAAATTCTTGATGTGAAAAAAAATCAGCAAAATCAATGAAATCTTCAGGTCATTCAATTCTCTTGAAGTCAATATCAATTATTTCAAATCAATCAATAAATTCAAATCAAGTGAGTTTTTCTTTGAAAAATCAAAATTCTCAAAGAATGAATCAATATGAATCTTGATGTGAAGAAAATGTTTGAATGAATTTTGATGACCAATTTGAAAATCAACTTTAAAATTAAACCCTGAATCATGAATAAAATGAATTTGATGATTTGAAATAAGATTCAAAAGAGAAAACAAAAAAGAAAATTGGGCCAGCTTTCAATTTTCAAAATGAACAATGAATGAGAGACAATTGAGAGGTGACAATGAATCATAAAGCTCATAAGCAGCAAAGAGTCATAATTTTTATGAAATGAGTGGATGAGATTATAAGTAAATAATGAACAGAATGAAAATTAATTATGCATTAATTAATATAATGTCAGAGGGGCTCTAGTGGAAAACAAAAGTGGCCTGGCACTCAGAAATCAGGGAACTCACTTGGAAGACTCCAAAGAATAAAGAAAATAAAATAAAAGAATTGAATTCCTCTAAGAAATATGCAGGTACAAATATGAGATGCAATAAGAGGAAAGAGAAGCCAAATGGCCAAAGAGCCAGCCAAGAAAATCCTTAATCACTGTTTCAACCTGCCAAAATGAAAAATGGAATTAGTAAGGATATGGCCACCAAATATCCATTGACAGGCAAAGAAAGAAAAGAAAGAGGTTCTGAATGACTGACTTGATAATATCAGTATTCACTTAACAGAATGAAAAGAAAATAAATATAAAATAAAGTCAAAGGATATTAAATAGCTGGGGGAAAATCCCCACAGGGTCAAATGAGGCTGGTATATGTGAAAGGTTGCGATCTTGACTCCTTCAGGCTGACAGCTAGTCTGTATTGAATCCTTGAAGCTGTATTTGACTTCTTGATAGATTGTATACCTTGCCAAATTGGGAAATGAACTTGGTTGAATGAAATTCTCATGGTGTATGAATGAAATACAGGTCTTGATGAATGCAGACTGTATTGAATGAATGTGGTTTACAAGGTGGATTGATGGAGCACTGACCCTTGGCAAATTGTTTTTAAACTGCCTCTTTAATATCCCTTTAGAATTGACTTCCAGTATTCCCTTGGAGGAATACTGTGAATGAGAATGACCAATCATTGCTTGATGGTTTCATTTGTATTTGAGATTGACACTTGTCCTTGAGCCTTGATGAATCCCCTGGATGACCTGATGGAATTTTGAAATAACCATTGGATTGCTGGTGCAAAAAGATGCATGATGGTGTATAACACCATTTATGGCACTTTTGGTTATTGGAGGGTGAAAGTGGCCAAAGGTCTTTGGGGATGATTCCAGGAGGATAAGAGTGAAAAATGGGTTTTGGTGGCTTCAGAGGTGACAAAGTAGTATTTGGATGTTTTGGCCAATTTTGGGTTTTTGGCCAAATAAAGCTAATACAACTTTAAAACTGTATTTCCACAAAGTGCACAAAAAATTCACAAAATGCTCAAAATGCACAAAATGCTCAAATCTGGAAGTTAAGCACAAAATGGACTAATATGACCATTTGGGAATAGTTTCCATATTACAAGAGTAAATGGCCTAAAATGGCAAATACAGAAAAATGCACAAATCTGTATTTTAAGATTAAAAATCCAAATACAGGCTTTTGGGCTGTATTTTCCCTGTTGACTGGAAAATACAAAAGACTTGCGAAAAGCAAACCCTGGCCAAGAAAGGCCTGATGATGATGATGATGAAGGGGCCAGGTTGGGCCCAGATAGTCAAATTACCATAAAAGGCCAAAAAAGATGAAATGGCCAATTTGGCCAATGATTATGGATATGGCCAAATTTTCATAAATTGGATATGGAATGGATATTCCATATTGAGTTCCAAGAGGGTAAGTTGCCATGGTTGTGACAGCCTCACAATCATAATGATTTAACAGATGAGAATTTTCCAAATAACAATCACCCAAAGTCCAGACAACAACAAAGAATCCTTAGTTATATGAACCAAACAGCAGGCCATCTTGGCCTTTATGATCCCAACTTCTCTATACTCACACTGGAAAAGAAGAAAGATGATAATTTCTTCTGGTTGAAGCTTCCTCCGCAAAAATGGCTACCCAGACATTATGTACTTATTAATAAACATACTAATGCCTATTTGACAATTCTCATGTATCAAATTCACCCATTCAGCAGTCCAACACCCATCTTCAATAAATGTCAATAATTTATCATCACATTAAATAAACTTTCAAACAACCGTTAAAATATCACCACTAATGCTGAAATTCTGTATGGAATTATGAAAGGAATATGAGTTTTTCAGTGTTTAGATTCTGGTAAATTAGCTGGGGTTTATGCAAGGAAGGCTTGATTAACAAAAGAAACAATTTATGAAGATAATAAGCAATGGTCAACACTTCAATAATTCTATTAATTCAAAGATTCTCAAATAATGCACTTAAAGAAAATCAAGAAATCATGAATTCAGCCAACTTGATTGGCACTCCAACACATCACCCAGTTTCAAAACCTATTCAAATGTGATAATTACTTTCAATGGCTTTCTCAATAAACCACATACCAATAATAATGACATTAATTCATTTACTTATTGTATATTCTCTTTTATTGATAAAAACAATTTCATTCCAATTCCAACAAATTTCACACCCTCTGGGAATGGATTATCATTTCCAAACCACAAATTCATTTTTTATTTTTCCAAAAAAGAAGGCATTGTTAAAATACTCTGTAAAACATTGGAGCTTCTTTATCAAAAAACTGAGCCATCAAAAGAATTGCTTGAATACCAATCCATCACAAATTTTTGTTTTTCTTTTCAAATCAACAAGAAATTATTTCTTACAGGAAAAAAATTCAAACAACTCAGCTATTAAGGAATTCAAAAAAGGTAAATGGTTGAATAATGCAAAATGAACAGGATAACAAAATATTAAGTAGAAATAAAAACTTGTAAATATTTTACATTATATATATTTACACGTTTGATATTTCTGATCCAATTCCTGTCTTAGCATTTATTATTCCATACACATACATTGAAACAGTATTACACATATCAGTCTTGAGTCAATTCTCCTTGAAAATTAACAATTTCTATGAATCTCAAAGCATTTAGAGTCCTTTTAAATCATCCTTTCATTTATTATTGAACCAATCTAAAGTGTAGGGCTTGACTCTTTCACGCATATTCAAATGGCCGTTTTCATCATCTTGGTGTGTGATATTTTGGAGCTTGGGTGGGTCATTATCCTCATATAAATCACTCCATTTGTCACCTACTTGTGCCAATAGATTATGAAATATAAAGCAGGTTACCACCCACTGTACAAATAATTGTACCTCTTGCACATTACACATTTGATTTCTCATCTCATGCAAAGATGACTGCCACCCTTTCAAAACACAAATGGAATTTTCAATCCATACTCTTGATCTTGCCAAGCATAGATTGAATTTTTTATTATCTTCTGAGTGAGATGTTTCACCTTTGTATTCTGGCAAAATCCAATGTGAGCTTGCATAAGCTGAATATGAAAGTAGATATTGATTTTTTCCATGAAATTTATGTGGATCTTTGGAGATTTTCATATGTTGGTACACATTTTAATCATGAAGAGACCATGCACAGCCAACATGTATTGTACTAAATGCTCTGTTGGAATTTAATACCTAAATTTCATCTATTTTTAGCTCAGAAATGGTTCAATATAATATTAATAGCATAAATACCTCTTTCTTAAATCAAAGTATGCCTCACTATCTCTGGGTGGCCTTTGGGAAAAACATATAAGACTACTATCTATAGATACCACACATCCTCAAAACTCTTTGGCTTGCATTACTTCAGAAGTCTCTGATTTCTTTTTTTAGTTGGGGCACATAATATACTCCTTTTCATACTTGATTAAGGCTTTGTATATAATACAATGGCCCCATGACTAACTCAAAATAGCATTTCTAGTTTTCCCATTGGATCCTAATTATGATAATGCTACAGCTAGTTGTATGTCTGGAGCTCTCTTTTTAAATCTTGATGAATTCTGAAAAATTGTATCATCTTGAATAATGGAAACTAACTTTTAAAAAGATTAATGAGTATTACAGCAGAGGTTTTTGAATTTATGACTTGATAACTGGACCAAATTGCTGGGGGTGTATATATGCCAAAGGATTAGTTTTGCAGAGTCTAAGTTACCTTTGTCTACTGAGTTGGTGTAATAGTGATACATCTTCTTCTAGGTCAGAATCAATATTGGATTCCATTACAAGGATATTCTGCACAGTATTTATTTGATGAATTAATGGGATTATTGCTTATGTTTTTAGCATTTTGAATGTTTATGTATTTGAATTCTATTCAAAGTATTTGTTCTAAAGAAATTTATGAAAAGCTAAATTCCCAAGGTGAGGTTTTTGTGAACCATTTTTATAAATACAGCCATGATAGGCTGGGATTTTCAGGAAAAAGTATAGGTTTTTACATGTTCAAAATACCACTGTTTAGGGGGTGTGTTATTTGGGAAATCCCAGAAATTAAATTTGGCATTTCAAGAAAAAAAATCAAGATTTTAAATGCAGGATTTCATAGGTTTTACAACCCCTATTCTTATATAACTTGAATATTAGTAATATTATTGTTATAAACTGGTTTTTATTATTAAATCACAATTTCTAATTAATTTATTCTTTTTTTTGTTAAAAAAAGAAATTTCCATACATATATTATTTTATTCTTTTTAATCAATATAAATAAATTATATACTATAATTATAATATCCTATTATTATAATTATTTTTAATCTTATTATTAATTTCTATTAAGAAATTCAAATTAAAATAAGTAAAATATTATTATTTTTTACTTATTTTTTCATATGTCAAACCTTACAATTTATAGAATCATCATTTTGGCTTCCTCCTTTTAATACTTTCAATCTCAAGCAAATACTAAGATCATCAAAATGATTTCTTTGAGTTAATTCTTGAAGGAGGCAGCTATTTTTCAATAAGAACAATGTTTAAAGCAATCTATTATATAAATATCAAATTAAAACACTTAAAAACATTGATTTATCACTTGAAAACAATTTTCCTTAAATGATTTTAATTGGTCATACATGTCAATCTTGATGATGAATTAATAAGACTGTGAAAACTCTTTCCCCATGCCGGAAATTTTATTACTCTGGAATTCAAATAGTCCAATGCTACCAATTATTGGTTTTATAGAACTGGCTAATTAAGTGATATTAATCTTCTATGATTGTTATCATGGCCTTAGAGATACCTGTAATATCAGACAAGGGCATTTTGTACATTGCAAGGCATTTCTTGAATCTCTCTTTGTGACTAAATACCCATGGAATTTCATTGTGTTTTGCAATAATTTGAAAGGACATGTTTCATTTTATTTCCTGCTTCCAATTTATTTATATACTCTGACCAGAAAGCTGAAGTTTTGAAATAATGAACAATAAATTTATTACCTTTACAAATGGTGGCCATCATGGGATGAAAAACAAAGTTTCTGGAAATAAAATTGAATGGATGGAAGACACAATTACCTCCCTTGATTTTTGGGTGATCATTTGTTAGAAGTGTATTGACAAATACAAATAATGAAATTATTATTAAATAGTACAATATCAAATGGAGATAATTACTTGAAATTTTATCATGACAGATGTAGAATCAGTCACCACAGAGTAGATATTAAAAAATGATACTTGCTTGTTGGCCATTCACTCCTTTACTGCTTGCTATATGCTTTCTGAGGTATTTTGTTTTCAATTTAGGTCGATTATATCAACAAATTTCTTGATATGTTTCCCTCTTAATAGTAAAAGTGCATAGATAGAATTTTCAGAAATGTTGGTTCATCCCTCAATTTATAATGTCATGCCTTGACATATTGAAAGTTCAGAAGCCACTTTTAATTCATTCTTGGCATGAACCAGAGTTAATACTGAATTGCAAATTGAATGGCAGGATGGAAGTTTTTATGGTGATTTCATTTGAAACAATGAGAGCCTTCAAGATCATCTCATGAAAAACTCTTGTGTTTTTCTGATGACTAAATGCTTAGAAGTACAAAAATGCAGAAGGTGAGTCAGAGTGAGGCCTTTTTGATGGTATGTTAAGCTCAATTTCTTTTTGATTTGAAAAATTTCTATTGCATGCATCTGACTGAGAGACATCTTTGGGTCCACTTGTCCTGGATTCTTTCAATACACAGGTGAGGTATTTCATTTTATTTCATGGAGCAATTTTTCTAAAACCATCCTTGATGTCATTGAAAAGACAATGAGGCTGAGCCTCAGTGAAAACCTCATTACAGTGGGTACATTTTGCATTACATTAATTTGCTTATTGTTTGTTGTTGATGATAGACCTGAGTAATCCTTTCCATCAAGCACCATGGCTTTATGAAGGAACTCCCAATCATCACTTGCACATATTCAGATATATCAAATAAAGGGATGGTGATAACTAAAAACAGGTGGAATTGAAGAAATGAAAAAAAAAAAAGGAAAAATAAGTGAGTGACATAAGTTGACAACTGAACAAAGACAGAATTGAAAAAAAAAGGATAAAATGAGGCATTACTGGAATTGGAAAAAAGGAGGAAAGGAGACATAACTGGGATTGACAAAAAAGAGGAAAGGAGACATAATTGAGAAAAAAAAGTAAATGAAAGGAGTACATAGAAAGGAAACAACAGGAACAGACAGATCAATGATGGAAAAAAAAGAAGAAAAAAATCAAATTTTCAAAACTAAAAGGGAAATTGGGAACCCTAATGACTGCAGATAGGCTGGCATGCCATAACGTAGCCGCCAGACACCCTACTTCACGCATGAAGGGCGCACCTTAGTCGTCCCCTGCTAAAGGCACGCCAATAAGTTCCTCAAAATGCCGCCATAGGCGCGCCGCCTGTAGAAAACCGTCGCCACCTACCCTAGTTGTCTCACGTTAAATAAGTTTCGTTTTTTTTTCTTTGGCGTTTTGTTTGAAGCGTTAAAAAGTGAATGAATGGCGTTGCAAAAAACAGTTTGTCTTCCTCTAAAGAGAATCGGTGAAGAATAGTACTTGGCCCCTTCGCTCGAGTTGCATCTCATGTTTCTGATCAAGTTTAAAATCGATTGGATGACCTTTTATAAAAAAAATCTTACTATTTTTGTCTTCGAAAGACTACAAATAGTCCCTCCAGTTTGTTTCTGTTTTTCAATTACAAAAAAAAGTTAAAACAAAAAACATTAAATTGTTTGACTTATTTTTATATAATTCGAACTTGATCAATTCCTAAAGATTTTCTAAAACTAATGATTGCTCTAAATTCTTTGATTGATTCTTCTAAAATTACAATATTATCTAATAACATGGATAAACTAACTTCAATTTTATCATTATTTCCTTTGACTGTTTCGTAATGATCTTCATTCAGACCCACTCTTTTATCATTGCTAAAAGTCTCTTTAGATGCTAATAAATTTTCAACAGTTTTTTGATTTTTTTCAGTTTGTCTAGTTGGAGTTTCAGGCCCCCTACTAAAATCATCTTCATCATCTGTTTCTTCACCATTCAAATGATCATAATTTGATCTCAATGATCTTTTCTTGAGGAAGTTAGGTGTAGTGACAGGTGTAACATGTAATTTAATTGAACCCGTTTTTTGATAATGTTCTGAAAACGGCTTATAGGTTGATTTCCTCTCTGGTGTTGCAAATGTTCGATTGTTAACCTGCTCAGAGCTTGTGGAAGGATGGGTATGATTTGTTGCCAAAGGTGGCTTTGGACCCGTGGCCTTAAAAAATGAAATTAAAAAGGAAGAATCTTTTGATTTTGATTGAGATTCAATCGGGCCAATATTTACTCGTTCATTTACTACCTGTGGTAGTGGATTGACTGATTTAAGCGCTAAACCAGGCTCATCTGTCTTAATCAATGGTGGATTAGTTAGCGTATCCAATGCATCTTCTAAATTTTCAACAAAGATCAATCCCTGTCGGCGCTCTGTCAAATAAGAATCAAACTTATTGATTGTCTTGCGATAATTTACCACTTGTTCAGCTAATTGTCGATAAACTTCTAGAACCGAATTTCCTTTATTTTGAGCAAATTTTTGATCAGTTGAAAAGTTTGTCGTTCTACGGGATATGGCGGAAGTCTTGTGAATACTACTAGCATATTCGCCTACTGCAAAATCAATTGAGCGATCGTCACCATCATCATCGTCTATTGCCCAATCCTTAGAGCTGTGAGATAATAGGAGTAGTTGATCGTATGATTCCTCTTGTTGGTTAGTGAAACTTGGCAACATCCAGCCTTCTAATGACCTTGTTGGACATGATGCCAGGGTAGCAATACATCCAGTTAGGATCAAGTTGAGTTCTGGTGGTTGTAAAAAAAATTTGGTTAATGATTCTATTAAACTCGACATCAAAGAAGTGTCCGGAGACAGGCGATGTCGAATCACTGGGTGATCAATTAAATCTAAATTTGATTCTCTTTTAGAAACTGATGGATTATAGGAATGAGCGGTTGAGAAACAAGAGTCCTTCCTTTCACCTTCGGTTTCTGACATTGGCCGCACAGACGCTCTCACATAATCAATTAGTAGCCCGCGACGAAAAGTTGCTGTGCTAGTCAATTCCGCTTCAGCGTCCAATAAGTAATGTCCAAATCCAGTGCTCAATGATTCTGGTACTGTGTCAACCTTAATCACCAAACTAGATGGGTCGATCAATTCAATCATGCTTGATAAATAATTCAATCCATCCCGATGAGTTTGGTATGTGGGACAAGGGGAACATAGCATCTTTTTAGCCAACGCCAAAGATGGCTTCTTGAAGTTTACATTAGATGGAGTTAAATTTGGAGCGATAGGTTGGACATTTGAGATAGATTTACTTGGAGTAACAAACGAGGTAAATTTCGATGGCCCAGCTTTAGAGATCGAAGTATTTTGCAAATCCTTGTCGGCGCCCGGATAAATAAATTCCTCTTCTTCTGCTTTGTCATTGGATGAAGGTTGAGGATCGGTGGGATAAACAAATTCTTCCTCACTTTCCTGACTGTCAGCTTTGGAACTCTCAGATTGAAGATCTTCAAAATCATGTGGAAACGGGAATGCAGTGGCATTAGGATCAGGAATAATATCTAGTAATGCGAGTGCATATCGATCATGTCTAACTAAGATTACATGGAATAGCTTTAAAGCAGCTGTTGCAGTGGGTGGGTCAGAGGATTGAATATTATTGAAGAGTAAATCCTTCAACGTAAATCGACCTAATGAGTTAAAATACGTTATTCCAGTATCTGACATCAAGCCACTTTCGTCAAGTCGATGATGGTGACCAGGTTTGGCTTTGTTGAATTCAGCCTGAATGATTTGAACAGCACCGGACTTTCGTCGAGAAGATTTAACAGTTGAAGAAGATTCCAATTGCATGATTCGAGTTTGAATGAGTTTGGACTGAAGGGAAAATCGTTAAGCAAATGAATTAGTCGATTGAGAGTGAGGAAGCTAATTCGCAAAATGATAAGGAACACAAACCAACTTTGTTAAGACCTATATCGAGATCTTGATCATCTTCAGCCATCAGGAATCGAAGCAAATTATCTGCAAGTTCACCGTCTGTCTCTAAGAGTGAAAAAATAGCTTCAAGATAGCTCATGACAGCTACAGCGCTACCATCAAATTCAGAACACTCGAGTAGAGAGGGATAGATGATTGCATTCAAAAATAATTTTCGAATAGAAAGTAGGATGGTAGATAAAATAGCTGAAGCAACGATTTCAGCTGGACTTGGACTAAGTTGAATTTGATTCAAATTACCTGAAGTATTGTTAGAATCTTGGATTGGAGCAAATGAGGGTGATGATGATGATGATGGATTGAAGTTGGTAGGAGGTGGGAGAGTTGGTTGAATTGATGGGATGGAATGGTCAAAAGAGCTAGGGTTACTACTTCTCATGATATCTTGAGTGAATTCGATCAGTTTTAAAAACAAATCAATTTGAACTCTGAATTCGCTTGAATCTGAAACTCCCAAACCCGTCAAAAGTCTATGGCGACGTTCTTGACGTTCTTTTTCTTGAATTGTTTGGTCATTTTCTGTTTTGTGGTTTGAAAAATGTGTCCCCATACCGCCTAATACCATTCCACCGAGAGAATCACCATTGTTTGAATTACGAGGGGTAATGAGTAATTTGGTGGGTAAAAGACCATAAGCAGCGCCTAAGCTAGCCCCCAATACATCGGCAAAATCTGAATCTAAGACCCATTCAGCAAATGCGATAGAAATTGAGTCAGATGAAGTTGATGAAAGATGATTGGCTGATATACTTTGAGATGGGTGAGAAAGGTGATCAAGTTTTGATGGTTGAGATGGACTGATCGCTAATTCCATCAAGAATAAAAGACCGGCTCGAGCCAGGTCACCGGCACGACCCTCACGGTGAAGGAAACGTAAGAGATAAGAAAAGATGAGGATATCTGAATCAGTCTTGATGAGAGGTTGAGAGGCTGAAGAATCTTTTACGGATTGAGTCAAAGATGATAATGATGAATTGAGGATGGGTTGAGCAGGATGACCAATTGAAGAGCTAATACCGGAAAGAATTGAAGGAGTGGGAGATGAAGATTTGGGTTTTGGGGAAAAATGGACAGATTTGCGTTGAGAAGATTGATTAGGAGTTAGAGCGGAGTGAGTTGAAGGTGAGATGGATGACAAAATAGAAGATGTTGCAATGGATGACGAATTTATAGGATCGCTGATAGAATGAGATTGAGATGGATGAGGACGATTATTGACAAAGATTAATAAAAGTTCTGGACAAGATTTAATTCGAGAGCACAAGTCTTTAACATAGATGATGAAAAAAGTAAAGAGAGTAATGAAGAAGATTAGTCAATGAGATAAAGTAAGGTTTGGATTGAACAAAAAGACCAAGACATACGACAAAGTAACTCTAAAGAAGCTTCTTCATAACTAGATTGATTGAAAGATGAAGTTGATTGATCGGTTTCATCTGGGTCGAATTGAGGTTGAAGACAACTTCTTAGAAGTCTAACTAGAGGTTTATGGACTTTTGAGTTGATGAATAAGTCATGATGATCGAAGAATAGTACAAGCGATAAGAAGAATTGAATGACCAATCCTTTAACACCGATAGGTTGATCAGGTAAAGATAAAGAGACCAAATTTCCAGGGATATCATTCTGAAAGACTGAAGAATGAAATTTGATGAGTTCTTTTAAAAAGCGTTTGATTTTTTTCAACGAAGTCTGTTCTTACAATACTCGATACATTCATCAGCTTGAATGAAATGATCGTTGAGATGAGTAGATTTTGAATTTTTGATATGATTAATTAGAGATTTCGACAAAGTTTCTAGCTTTTCTTTGATTGGAGTTGAAGCCAAAGGTTGAAGTCTTTGAGTTGGAGACGACAATAAGTTCTGAGCAAATAGATGATTAGTTTGGTGTGACGATTAATAAAACATTGAAATGATGCAAGCAAAAATTATCAGGTTACCTTGATTGACAGCCAAGAAGATTGAAAGGTGATTAGATTATCATCGGAAGAAGCTTTACGATGATGATCATTCAAATCGGTCGATTTGGATAACAATGGATTAGATTTAGATTGTGGATTGTTGAAGACATTGAGGTTATTCTTGAAGGCCTTAAAGAAAGACATTTAAAAGACTCGGATGATTCCTTTTACGAGATTTTCATGACCTCAAAAGACCAACGAACATCGACGGATTGATGAATGAACCAATGGATCAATCGAAAGAAGCAAAGATTTAATGAAATTATTCTTATCGTCTTGCCCGATGGCCTTGTTGGATGGAGGAATGGATGGATGAGCAAAGGATTGGTATACTGCAAAATCAGAGTCCGACTTGACCTTGAGATTTTGGCTCCTTTGAGATCAATGTTGATCGCGTGACACTTTAAATTTCAAATTTCTACAAAATCAAAACTCAAACAGATGTTATGATTTTAAAAATTTAAGAATAAACTTGATAGTCATAATCATCACACAAAAAAAGGAAAAAAAATTACATTTCTTCCATAAAATAAAATCTAATAATTAATTTAAAAATTTGACAAAAATTAATTAAAAAAAAGGATTAAATATAAATTTGAATAAAAAAATTTACTGTGAATGAAATTATTAACATCAGATTTTTTTGGAGAATTATTGACATCCATCTTATTATGATTGAATGGCTTTATTACTATTGCTTCTTTTATCTTATTTTAAAAGGATTAATGTTATAATAAAATTCATATATATATTTATAAATTACTTTTTATCTTATAATCAAAAAGCTTAAAAATAGCTATTTTCCATACAATTGTTTTTTTCATAAAGTTGAGTTATACTATTTGAATTTGAGTTATTTTCATTTTTTTGAAAATTTTGATATTATTTGAGCTATATAAGCTTTTAATGTTTTATTTTCTTTCAATATAAGAAGAAGATTAGTTAAATGGATCATATCATGAAAATACCTACAAATTATTTAAAATAATGAAAAGGTTAATTTAGGAAATATTTATCTTCTCAAGTAAAAATCTCTCATTCAATTCAATATTGAAGAGCTTCAAATTAACTTTAAAAGTACTTAATAATGGCCTTGTCACAACCAGTTTCATAGCCAGAATATTCAGCTATCTCAACCCTTATGGTCAGGTCTTGCATCAGCATTTATAGAAGATTTGTAACCAACATCATTTACATAATTCTCTGTAACCCTATCACTTCTGGACTTTGAGCTCACATAACAGCTTTTTAACCCATGTTTTCATAGGTCAGTTTTGGTCTTGGTTCTTTTAGCCCCTCAAGGCTTCCTATAGGCCATGGCCTACAGGGGGGTTCAAGCACCCAATTATTCCGACCCAAGCCTCTAAAGACCTCTAAGTCACAAAAACTCAATTTTGTCCATGGCCACCAATTCCCAAAATATGGTAATTTGACTCTTTGGTTGAATTTTTGGCCATCAAATTACCCAAATATGATCATGATATCATTATTAATTGTTTTATCCTGTGATTTCAATTATGATACTCATTACTCCTCAATCCAAATCATGGCATACACTTTCCTGGAAGATTTTAATATTAAAGAAAATCCACTTTTAGGGGAGAAGTTTTATAGTGTCCAAAAGTCTTATCCATCCATAAATAGCCTCCTCTCATCAGGCTAACCCCTCAACCATTCAGTATTCCCACAAGGGAATTGGTTATCCACTTTAGAAGCTTACAAGCTTGGAGATCCTCCTTAGGGTTCAGACTGCATATTTTGATGTTTTCAAGGTTTCAAATATCAATACATTCTTAATTAAAAGAAGCCTGTATGGAATTCATCCTTTTGGTTAATTCATATTCATGCTGTGGGTAATTAAATATAGATAGTTCATTTCCCAATTTAGGAAATTATATTCTCCCAAGGAATCTAATACATCTGGTCTTTCAAGCTTCAAGGATCCAGTGCTCAACTCTTCACATATATTGACAACTCCTTAAACCCCTAGGGCTTCTCTACAAATTTATCAATCTACTTCCTTTATATTTATACTTCATTTTCTTTCATCTTTTGATAGGAAATAATGATAATATTAATTAAGTCATTTTCCCCTCCTTTTCCATGAATTTTTGTGGTCATATACTTTATAGTTCTTGTAATTCTACCAAACAGATTGAAACAGTGATTTTAGTATTTCACTGGTTGGATCCTTACTTCTTTAATATTTTTTCATTGCATATTTGTTAAATGAATATAATCATATTATCTATTTCTTTTATTCTTTGAATTCATTAAAATTAGGCTCTTAATCACTGAGTGACAGCAAACTCTAAATTACATAGAGCCCCTGTAACAGGTCTTAACTTATTACTATTGCCCTAATTCATTATTCATCACATATATTATAGTAAATACATCAACTTCAAGATATGGATATGAAAACATTGAAAAAATCAAGTAATTTTTATTTTCTCCAAAAATCATTTAAATTAAAAAGAATCAAAAAATAAAATTTCTAATTGAGTTTTTATAACAAAACAAATCCAAAAGAAATCATTTTGATCCAAAAAGCTTAGGTAAAAGGCTTATTAGTGATAAGATATTATTTAATTGAATTGTGATGTGTTTTAAGGATCTGAATAACTCTAATTATTTTTATAACTTATGAAAATATAGAATTTTTTATTTTAATATCTCATTTATTGGTTAAAATATATACTTAAAAATTAATTATAAAATTGAAGGATTGTAACATGAAAATAATTTTTTTGTAAAATAATAAATTATTTAATACCTTGAAAAATTTAAATTATAGTATAAATGTCACTAACCACCTTTTTTTAATAATTATTATTTCATTCAAAATGTTTTTTGAGCTACTAAACCTCAATTTGGTAAAAAAATAAGGGATTGGTCAGTTTTTCTGTTCTTTTAATACCTCTAAAATTCAGTTTCATTTAATCATAGTAACTGTGGGATTTGAGGGCTTAAATAATTCCAAAATGAGATTAAATACCCTCTACAAATATTCTCAATTATTTGAAACTTCTTCAATATTTTTGAAGGTAATTTTTTCCTGTTAGAAACCAGTCAATCCACTCTGACTGGTATTGAAAGCACATAGTTAAATGGTCTCAAAAACCCCTTAATTAATTTCAGACCAAATTGGGATAAATTTTTTGGTTTATTTTTTGTACTTAGTTCTCATATTCAAAGATATTAGAAGATTATCAAACCCTTAGAGAAAATATTCCTTTTAAAATTCAAAAAATAATCTTTTCAATTCATTTTTATTTAATTCATATAATTGGTGTTTAATATTAGTTCCACATGTTAAGTTAAATTTAATTAATTTGATCAATAATAAGACTTCCTATCACAGAAGGACATAATTAAACCTCACCCTCAAAACGTAAGTAATTCTCTTTGTAAATAGAATATGTGAGCTGAGGGGTTTCCAAAATGGTAATTTATAATAATTGATTCCTACTATTACAGAATTGAATTAAAGTTCAATTTTGCAATCATTGTAATACCTGAAAATGATTTAAAGAAATAGGTGGACTAATTAAATTCCTGATTGGACCCAGGGATTTCACCAGATGGAACTGCCTAATTTTGAAATCAGGAATTTTGTACTTAATGATATTTCACCTTGATGCAAGCTGTCAAATCTGATCTTAAGAGAACTTTTATGAAAGGTTTTTGGTAGGTTGTGGATTTCTTTATTTGAGAATATTTTTCGATTTTGACATTTACCATTGAGTATTTGTTTTGCCTAAAGTGAAAAATTTAAAATTCGCATTTTTGGAAAAGATCATGCCTCTCCTAATAGACTTAAGCTCATAAGAACTTCTATGATAAACATAAAATCTTATTTTTAACATTAAAAATACCAATAGATATCAAATTTGATGTTATTAAATCAAAAAAATTGGTTTTTGGCTTTTATATCTAAATACTATTTTGATATTTTGGTCTTAAATTAGTAGAGTTACCAAAATTGCACTTATAAATGACCCAAGAGATCTTTTAATGAGTAATCCAACAAGGGGTTCTTTTCATAAAATGTGTATTAAAAATAAATATATTTAGTTTTTTTTCATAAAAACATTTTTTATAATAAAAATAGGCTTTTGGTAAACCCATTTAATCATTGTGGTAAAAAAACATAAGGGGTTCTCCGGACCCATTTTAAATTGTAATGAAGCCAAAGAAATCTGTATTGGGAAGAACCCATTTATGAAATTATTGATTTCATTTTTGATACCATTTATGGAACTTTGAATTCCATAAATTTTATGAATTAAATTGTTAATTACATTAATTTCATAAATGGAATTTTCAATTTACTTACAAACTTTAACAAAAAAACATGAAAAAAATACAGTTTTTGGGGCCTAAAATTTTCCACCTAAAAAAATTCCCAAGGAATATGGGCTCTTTATTTAGGTTCTCAAGATTCTCACCTTCCTTTTTTGATAAAAAAAAATTAAATTCATAAGTGGGAAGATTTTTAATGAATTTTTTTTTAAAAAAATTGGCCAATTTTAAGAAATTTGGCAAAAAATAAATTGAAAAAATTTGGGGATCTTGAAACCCCATTCCAGAAAAAATATTGAAAAAAAAAATTAAAAAATTTCTCAAAACTAATCCTGAGGAATTCTTTTTAAGAAATTGGGTCCCTTATGTGTATTTACTAAAAGATTACATGCTTTTACCAGCACCCTAAAAATAAATCATTGATTTTGATTTTAATTAATGATATTTTGATTAAGTTAAAATACCTTTTAAATCTAAAAATCATTCTTGTAAAAAGAAAAAATTGACCTCAAAAGTTTAAAATAATGAAAAAATAAAAATTTACAAAAAAATATTTGAATATATTAAATTTCTTAATAAATTGATTAGAATAAAGGTTTGATTTTCAAAAAATTATGTAATATAAGCCTTATTTTAGTTTTTATTTATTCATGTAAATAATTGAAACTTATTAGTTTCCATTTTACTATAATAATTAATTTGATCTTATTCCTAAAAGTGAGAAAACATAAGGGGAATTTTTCCTCAATTTAATTACAAAATTGATTAAATCATAATTTTATATAAAAAGCCCCTCCCATAAAATTGATTTTGGATTTAACTTTCTACATGATAAAATACCCAATATTCCTTCTGAAAAGGCTCTTGAAGTGGTAGAATTTTACCCTTTTAGTCAAATTAATTCAGAGAAAAGATATGAATACCAGTTTATTTTAACATTTACCTTAAGAAATAGAGACTTTCCTGGTAAATTGTAGCAATCACCATGAAAAAAAGCTATCCCCACCAGTGGGGGTAGCAGGTCCAACTCAGGTCCAACCTGCTTCCAACCTGAGTCCTAAACTTGGTTCTAACCTTGAAATATTTTTTCAGATAAATTCAGCCACATATTTAGACATTAAGAATGTTACTCAATTGAAATAGAAGATTATGGATTTTTCATGAACTTTTTCTGTCTCCTCATAAACACCATATTCACTATTCATTATTTTAAGGGGGTCTTAAATGAAACTTATCTGATCAAGATCTGTGTAGAATATTCAAATGAATTCCATTATTCTTTCTAATTGAAAGAATCAACTGACTTCACATGGTAAATTATTTCCAAAAGAATGATTTTTGAATTTTTTTGAATGAAAAACTTCAATTTATAAAAAGAAATATCTAAAGAAATGAAACATTATTGAACCAACTCTTGCACAATATCATTTTTTATATCATCTTGAAGTCTTTCAATATGTTTAAGATGGTATAACCCAAGGATTAAATTTTTTCTTGATAAATGATTTTTTTTCTTATTACTCATTAATTTCCCATATTTATCATGAAAAATTAATTTCCACAATTGTTTTATGCTTAATTTCTAGCCATTACTTCCTGTAAATAAGTAGTAGTCAACATTTTTTGATTATTGAACACATCCATTCAAGTCTATTCTTAAAGCTTCAAAATTCTTTTTCAATGGATTGAGAATTTTTAATTATTAATTTTTTTTCTAATTTAAATTTCTAAGTTTTTTAGCTTAATAATCTCTTAAATAAATCAGAATAATACTTATGAAAGTTAACTTTATTTTTTTCCAAAATTCTTACATGTTGTAATGAATACCTTACCATCATTAAAATTAAATCCATTCTCTCAAAAATTTCCTATATGCAAGTTTGCAAAGAATTGAAGTCTTGAGTTTTTAAAATTCCCATTTGTGGTTCAAACTTTTCCATCTCTCACATCAGATATTTATTTCAATTAATGTTTATTTCTTCTTTTTAATTTTTCTTAGTTTTTGGAATGTTATTGATTGTAAAACTTCCTTTGAAAATAATGAAAATAAATATACAGAAGAACATTGATTAAAAGGCAAAATAATTTTTTTGTGAAGTTTCAATTTTCCCTTTTGATTTTTTACTGAGTTGTTTTTCAGTAATCAATTTTTTTTTTTTTTTTTTTTTTTTAAATTTTTGGCTAATTTTTTTGTTTAATTTTTGTAATTGTGTCCAAAATTTTGAATTTTTCATTTCTCAATTTCTGTTTAGTATTTTAAGAAAAACCCCATTTGTAGTTATTTCTTGATTTTTTTATCAATTCATTTGTTGCTTTAATTACTTTTTGTTCTGTTTCAACTTTTCCTACTGTGAACTTTTTTTTATTTTTTCTTCTAAATTTTCTTTTTTCAAATGTTGATTTTTTTTTACTTGGATGTCCTTCTATCATGATATGTAATTTTCTTTCTGAGGGGTGTAGACACTCCAAATCAGTGCAAAATAAAAAAAATCAAATCAAATTAATTTGAAATAATTAAAAAGGCAAAAGAGAAAATAAAAATTAAAAATTGTTTTTATTAATTTTAAAATTGAAAAACAATTTCAAACAAAATAAAATACAAAATACAAAATAAAAAATAAAAAATAGAAATTGTAAATTTTAAAATCAAAAAATTCAAAAAAAAAATGTAATTGAAAAAACAATAAAATAAGAATAGAATATTTTTTTTTTTAAATTTTTGAAAAATGAAAAAATTTGAAATAAAATAAAATATAAAGTATGAGAGAATTAAGTAAAATAAAGAATAAAAGAAATACAGAAAATTATGAGAGGATAATATATTCATAAACACACCCAAATAAAAAACATCAATATGATTGCAATTGTGTGGATGAAATATGGAAATATTGCAACAGAAAATTAGATAAAAATTAAATAAAGGATTGGAATTAAGATGAAATAAATTTCAAACTGTTTAAAAATAGTGTAGAAGGATTGGGAAGCATGGTTTCTTATTAATTGTTACATATATCAAAAAAAGAATAATTTTGATGTAATAAATTACTTTGTATTGAATTATATTGAATTAAAAACTGAATTCAAATTTCATGGTTGTAACTCATCATTGAAGCAATCTCAAAGGCCAAGAATATCACTATTTTAAAAATAATTGACAACTTGAAAGAGGATTAATTTTTAAAGTATTTCAAAAAAATTTATATGTAAAAGATTTGAATTAATAACCCCAAACAAAAACTTAGTATTTTTTTCAATTCAGAAATTTATAAAAATAGTGAATTGTTAAATAATACCTTATCAAAATTGCCCTTGACTTGACTTAAAATTGGCCAGTTAATATAGGTTGGAAAAAGTTTTTAGCCATATTTGAATGAAATTAGGAATAAGTTTCACCCAAAGCTTTAAATAAACAAAAACCAACAATAAAAAGGTCTTTAAGAACCAATTTATAATATGATCACTTCTGAAGGTATGTTTTTTTCAATAATTAGCAGAAACAATGACCAATTACCAGTTTATTTAAAAATTTATAAGAAAATTGCAAAGGATACTCTGAGCTGACTTGACTCAGATAGCTGAGAAATCTATAATACATTTATTTATCAATATAAAACATTTTTACTAGATTATAAAATCTTGCAGAGAGGCATTTTATGCAATATTAAATTCTCAAATTCTTTCAAATCTTTCACTTCAAAAGTGCCTTTTATGAATTTTATTTTAATCTCTGATTCTAGATAAAAGAGGGATCATAATTTAATAACTATTTTTACTGGGATGAAAAACCAAAAAATGTATTTGAGAATTGAATTGAATTGGTTTGAGGATATTTTGTCTCAATAAAGAAAAACAAAAAAATGCCATAGACTATTACTGTGGAATTATTTTGCCTTTTTTTTAGATTAAGTAACAAAATATTGAAAAAGAAAGATTACTTTGAAGAGAAAGTTAGAAATATTTGGTGTTGAAACAAAATTTTGTATGAAACTGTTTTAAATGGTGAAAATCCAACCTTTCCGCTTCAACTCTTCCATTTTTGAAAATATTAATAGAAATAATTTTGGAATTCTGCAATAAAATAATATGGGTTTTTGAAATGTTTAAGTCTTGCATATATATGTTCTGAATACATAGTTGATGAAGAAATTTCAAATAAAAATCTAGTACAAACTTATAGTTCATAAATATACATAAATTTATATACAGATTAATTTTTCAAATTATGAATAAAATTACTAGCTTGAAGTAAAAATTCAAAAAATTCAACAGGAATATAACATGAGAAGATTCTCCTCCAGTTACCTTTTCAGGTGATTCATAGCTTTAGTACTATCTTTTCTAGAGACCAAAAGTTTTAAAAGAATATATGAGCATTTGAATTGATAATCTTACATATATTGTTTATTTTTCAAATGAAAGAGAAAAATATATTTAAATCTTTCTGCTTATAGGCTACACTTTAAGGAATTAAATACTTCAAGGTAGCTGGGGAGTGGATTCTTGGAAACATAATATCTTGGATATTTTAGGTTTTTGAAAGGAATGTCATGTGAAAGCTCTTTGAAATTGAGGAAATTAATGGGCTTATATGAAGATATAAGGTGATCCACAAATTTTATTTTATTCTATTCATCTGAATATAGACCCTGCAGGTTTTGGAAAATGAAAATAATGAATGAATCTTCTATAAAAAGCTATGAATTTGATGGGGATTTCAAAAATTAATTATATTATTAACAAACCTAAAAGTGATATTTGTATTTAATTATTATTATGATATTTTTGATCTGGTGCTAAAAATTTATAAAATTTATTACATTTGCATAAAGGTAAATTGATTTTATCAGGAACATCAATTTTTATTGTACCAAATCAGACAATAATATTCATATACAAGTAAATATATGTTTCCAAGAAATTTTTGAGCTTGATAAATTTTCTTCAAATATTGAAGATTATAATTGTGCATCATGAATAATAACCATGGTAATGAATTTATTATTACAACAGAAATGGAAATATAAAATATATTTCAAACTCAATTCCAAGGATTATTTTGAAACAAATAATTTTATTAGAAAAGATAAGTTTGTGAAGATTTAAGACTCATCATGAGGAATAATTTTTATTTAAATATTTACTTCACTAATTTGTGATTTAAGGCTTTACAAAACTGTAAGATCTGTCTATGAAACTGTTGATAATATTACTATTAATCAGAAGTACTATGACTTTTCTTATTTAATATGACAATAAAAATTATTATAGCCACAATTAATTCATTATTTTACTTTTTATACACTACTAGTTATTATAATAGTAAGCAGTAATTGTCTACAAGAATCAATTACAAGAAGTATTTAATGATGAAAATTCTTCATTAAAATAAAAAAATTATCTTAATATATAATTATATTTTGCAATAATAATTATAATTATAATTATAATTTTTGAATAAAACTAATACTAGAGAAAAACTTTGAGAATTAATTAAATCCACTCACTAATACTCCAATGAACCTTGGGAAGAGTTAGTAGAGAGATTTGACAGATGAATTGTGTATTTAAAGGATAAAAATTGATTTATAACAGTATTAGAACAAATTATAGTTTATTTATATGATTTATTATCTTTCTGATTGATTCTGAAAGATTAAAACACTTAAGAAATTATTTAACTAATACTTACTTGTGGGTAATAAAGGTATAATTGGATAATCAGATGATTTGGAAAAAACAGCAAGAGAAAGCCTCTTTTAAGTCAAAAACAGCTCACAGAGGCATTCCATGAAGAAAAATACAAAACAAGTGAGTGAGAAAGAAATTATCCTATTTGGATTATTTATTGTATCATATGTTGTCACGTAAGATTATCATAATTACTTAATTAAGGATTTTACATTACTACCCACCCATTTATGGTTAATAATAAAAGGAGTAAAAACTGTAAATATTATTTTATTTTAAAACAAAAATAAATTTATAAAACTTATCAATTTTATTTCAAATTCCATCACAGGTTGTATTTTCTGTGAATTTTTGAAGATTCAGTTTTTCATGTGGAATCATCAAAAATGGACTGTAAGTAAAAGTTTTAATTTTACTTATAAAACCATAATTATTTTTTGGTTTCTTTCTGTATAATACCTTTCTCCATTGGTGATCGAAGTTTCAGAAATATTCATTAATAATTGTATTTTTAATGAATTTTTGAAGTCTCTTACTTCATTTCTACATAGAATTGCAAATAGCACAGTATAGCTGGTTGCTATGAGATAAATCAATAGATACTAGTCCAAAAAGTTTTTTAATTACTACTTTAGGGTTTATAAATGATAAATAATTAATAATTGACATGGCTACATGAGTCTAAGCTTCTCTTTACCTCTTTGTCACATCGAAATAGCAGCTTATTTGCAATTTCCTTATGATTTAATGAGAGTTTAACTTGGTAACCAAGTTCCCAAAAGGCTTTAGTATACTGATTGGGTAATTATCAGCCATGGATCCAAGCTTTAGAGCTATCCATGCCTCAGAGGCCTCAGAAGTTGGGTACCCTGGCTCTCTTTGATTTCTTTTGTCCTCCTTAGCTATTTTCACATCAAAAATAGTTATTCAGGCTTCAATACTGATATCCACTATGGGTGTACCAAAACTGTATGCAAGAATACCATATTTTTAAGTTCCGAAAACATGCATAACAGTAATCTTAGTGTATATGTAACATGGTATTTCTCACATTCCCATTATTTTGGTGTGAAATTGAGAAAAACAAAAATTTTCACAATTCTTTTATGTGGTATTGAAGTATTTTCCATATTACCACTTCATAGAGTTAATTTAAGCTTATTCACTCTATGGATCTACCCTAGGCAATTTTTTGTGTAAAATCTATATCTGGCCTCAAATCTATGGATTTACTTATTCACAAAAAAGTTATTCATCTTTTCTTAAATCAAAAATGATGAATTTTGGATATATGCATGACTTATGGGTTATGCATAGTTCAAAATTTACTTTAATATTAATTGTGGCCTATTTAGGTATGTAAAATATAAATCAAGCATCACAAAAAACTTGCATATTGGCTCCTGATTTTCATACTATGGCAGCTTATGAAATACCTTAAATCCAATGAAAATTATTTTTAATATGCAGAATTTAAATATTTAAATCTAAAATTAAATTTTTTAATTGAAATTTTGATGAAGAGTTAGTAATTATTAAAAATTTTTCTTATTTAAAAAAATTATTTATAGGATTATTAACCTTTCTCTCAAAAATAAGAAAGTATTGAGATCCCGAGTTAAATTTATAATTACCCAAAACATTAGGATATAATTAATTCCTCTTTAAATAATATTTAATAATATATTTTTATCAAGTTGTTTTTTGAATTTTTTTGGATACATTGAATATTATGTAATATGGAAAGAAATACATTTTGGGTAATAAGAGGTCTCAGGTCATTTTTATCATGGGAAAAAGGTATGAGAGTTATTTAATGTTAAATTTTTGAAAAAGTGAAATTATATTTGGTTGCAAGTTTTAAACAAAAAAATATTGAGTTTCCAGGATAAAAGAGAGAAAGATACTTGGTAAATGTTTTTCTGGGGAAGTTTCTTTTGAATCTGATATTCAAAAGAAATTTTCCAAATTAATTCCCAAAGCATGAAGAAGGAAATTATATATCTTAATTTGTTTTTGATTTACAGAAATCAAGACTAATTTAGCCATTAGGACAACATAATAATGAAACATATAAGTTTTGCTCTTTCTTTTGTGTGAGTTAGAAAAAATTATGAGAGGTAATTTTTTTAAAGAGAGATATTTTGATGTGAAGATTTTCAACATTAGAAATATTGAGGTCTGAGAAATCAACCTTCATAAAAAGAAAATACATGAAAGGAAGGATATGATAGCAGATAAGGAAAGTGGGTATTTTGATTTTGAGAATTGTAAGAAAAAATCAATGACAAATGTCTTCATATTCATTTCAAAGAGTTTTGTGCAATAAAGGATTGTTTTGTATTTCCATAATTTCAATAATTAAATTAACTTTGTGAATTATTTCTTAATATTGAGGATCCGGCTTGGAAGATGGCCAAATATTAATATAAAGTTAGAGCCCAGTATTAATAAAGTTGCAAGTTGGGTTGGAATTGATACCTCTGCCTGCAGTGATAGCTTTTTTTATGGTGAATGTGGCAAAAATATTTATGGTTCCATGTATGCACTAGGATGGACAGGGTAATATTGGTTGATATTTCTGCTTCAAGAATCTTTCTTCAAATCTAAAGGATTATAAAGAGGTCACTTCTTTCACCCAAAAGGCCTTTCTTAATATTAAGACTTACTTCAAAAAATTTCTACTCACAGTATTCAACCAAAAAAAAGAAAAAAAATGCTAATTTATAAAATAACTAGATCTAAAGGCCTCAATTTATTCAAATTCTTTGATTATGAATATTTTTCTAATGAGCTTACTTATAATATTTATATCTTTTATGATATTCCTCAAATAGATCATTATGCCTCAGACTTTGCATATTCTCTCTTAATTCCTATTAATAAACAAACTGGTCAACTTTATCTCAAATATCATGATTTATCTTATGAATGGTTTTCTTTTCCAGATTATCTATTGCATTTCAATATAACTCTTAAGAGTTGTTGATATTTTCAAATGGTATGGACTTCTGGAAAGATATTAAATTAAACTTTATAACCCCAGGGTGACTCTACTAAAAGCTTTTTCATTCTCTCAATGTCAATAAAAATATCCCCAAAAAACTCAAATATTTTAAAATCAAATAATGAAGGAAAAGTTTGCGAATTAGATTTTTATTATTAAAATTCAATTGTACATAGGCTTTCTTCTACTTATAAGCAACTTCTATTGTCTCTTTGAAATTGCAAATGAAAAATAAATATGAAGAAATTTACTATATAAATTATGATTTAATTATCCAAATTCAATTTCGAATAGAACTTTTTGGATCTTCAAATAATTTTTTATTTAAAGTTGTAAATTTATAATGACATTTAAAATAAATTTTAACAAAAATTGACTATAAACTTAACTGATAATTATTATTTGAAAAATTTCTTTTAAACATCCTGCTAAGTTTTGGTAAATTAAAAGTTGGATTTTTTCAAATGATTCCAAAAATAAATATTACATCCAAAACATTTTTCAAAAATTTAAGTATTTTAATTGATTCTGTCACTCTATTCCAATGTTAAAGGCTTGATATTCTCATTCATCCTGAGGAATTTTACATTATTTACCAAATCAGATACATTTTGAATTACTTGTGAATCATTCTCTCCAAAAAGCTTGTCACATTCATCTCCAATATTTTCCAAAAGGCTTTGAAGAATTACATAGCTAACAAGAAAATGAATGAAGAATTGGAATTGACTTATATTTTTCATGTGATTTCACATTTCTCTGAGGGATTTCCATTGACCTTTGAGCATTCCAATTGCATGTTGAAGTCTTACTATTTATTTTTCAAGGCAGAAGTGAAATTTACTATTACATGGATTATGTGCTGAAGCTACCTTGTATTCTGGAACATCTGTCATTGAGATTCCACAAGCCGCTTCAGAAAAAAGATATTTCTTTTTGGAAAAATTGCTTTTAGTACTTTTATTAATCCTCATATATTGATACATGCTTGATTCATGTACTGATACTGGAAATCCAAAATTAAATGAAGTAAAACAACAATTCAAATCAAATAATAACTGGAATGACTTGAAGTAACTAAATAGAAAGCTATTATCAGTTTCACTCATACCCTTTATCCAAAGAAATGATATTTTATATTATAGTAATCAGCCAGAGGAGGGCCAAAAATACTTATTTTCAAAATCATAATAAAGCTGTCCATAATTAGGCAGACTTTTGAAGAATGAAATTAGACTACCATAAATAAAACCAACACAACCAGGAAATCTTTCAGCTTGCACCAATTGTGAGATTTTAATCATTTCTTTCTCATTTGGCCATTAGATGTATGTGCTCTTCAGCTTTAATGAGTATGAAATTACCATTTTTGTATATAGAGAAACTGCACCATTGCTGATACCAAAAATTGCCCCAATCTTCCCAACCAATGCACAATTACCATTGCATCCAAGTGTTGAAAGAACCACTTCTATTTAAATTTCTGGTTCATTTGATTATAGTTTAAATCTTTGTGAAAGACTTAATCCTTTCCAATAAGAGAAATCAAATAAATAAATTAGCCGTATTCTGTACAACATAGGTTTTGAGCTTTATATGAGGGAAACTTTCTATATTAACTTCTTTCAATATACAAGTAGAGAGGAAGAACCACAATGGTCTTAGGTATTGATTTTGATAGATTGCATACAAAACCTGTATATCATCTTCAAGCCCTTAATAAGATTCAATCTCAGTGGAAAGTCATAATTCTGCTGCTAAAATATCATTTTTAAGTAGAAATCTTCATGAGATCTTTGGAATTTTCTTATTTTCAAGCTTAAATTGCTTTTTTTAGTTGCTTCTGGGTGTATATGAATAAATTACAAAAAAATGTATGATTGAATAAGATGTGAAAGTGAAGCTGTATTTAATTTTATGGTAAAATAAGTTGATCTTCAGAAAAAGCTATGGTTATATAAATTCTTAAGAATTCTTGGAGAAATAATTGAGGATTTAGGAACAAAAAAATGGGTTTATGGTGACTCAAAATCCCACAGCTCATAAGAAGTGGTATTTTAGAAAAAAAAATCACTATTTTGATGAAAAAAAATCAGTGTTTGGAACTTGTGATTTGTCAAATTTGAACCCCCCTATTATCTCAATATAACATATTGCTTAAGGAATGCTTTAAATGGAATATAATTAGTTTAAGTTTAATCATCAATGTAGGATAAATAAATATGTATATTTTTCTCCTTTCCATACTATTTTTAACTCCAAAGTTGTTAAAAAAAGGAATCTTTTTTTACTGCATGCAATATTCAAAAAGAACTAATATTAACTAAATGTGAAGATGAAAAAAAAGCTTAAGCCAAAGTATGAAGACATCAAAAATGGAATCTTGAATCTTTGAAGATTTTAAAAGCTCATTTAAATGTAAGTGCAGAGAATATATTTGTATTCAAATATTTCAATTTGTTTGAATTCCTTTTCTAAGGTCTTGTTATCCAAGAAATAAATAATAATCATGAACTCAATGAGATTTATTAATATTGAAAGTAAAAAAAATCTTACCATTTATCAAATAGAACAGTGATTCTGATGAATGTCTCAATATACATTTTCCTTCAATAATAATAATTTTAATTATATAAAAACTTGAATTCAAATGAAGTAGGTCAATATAATAAGTAATCTAAGTTATTTTGAGAGATTCTTGAGATAAATGATTTGAAATAGATTTCATCATTGAGCAATTTAATTTGTGATGTTTTAGTTTTCAATTAAAGATTGAATTTAATACTACAAAAATGAAATTACAATTTTTTTTGGATGATCTACAGGAGTCTAGATGGATTACTTTTTCCTCTCAAGCCAGTTGAGGTCAGACTTCTCAATAAATTCCATAACAGATTATGGTTGAGCTTCTTTTTATGGTTGAGATTCTTGATTTTGAGTCAATTTGATACTAATTTCCATTTGAGTGCGTTGTGATGAGATTTAGGTGGTGGGAATGAAGCCCGTGAGGTGCTGTGAATCTCAATGGGCTGTGATCAATTCTTCTTAAAAAATTATGTAAAGAGCTCCTCTCGTGATACTCATCCCAACAACTTTCCATCAATCAACAATTCATGCTTCATTCCTGCGATTAAATTCATCCATCCATCAATCTCCTCATTGACAAAATTCATTTCAAAACTTTCCAAAATCAAATTCAACCAAATTAAAATCCGATCATCTTTCTTAGCAGTAAGTAAACTTGTTAATCATTAACATTTTAATCTTTTTATCGTACTAATTTATCTTTTGATTATTTAAGAAATCTGAATTAATTTAGCAAGATGAAAGAATCAGAATTAAGAAAACTAAAAGTGTTAGTAAAAAATTTCATTAACGATTTGCACTTTTTATTTTTAATTTTTTTGAATAAATAAATAATTAAATTCTTATTACTTTTATTAAATTACTTTAGACCTCAATTAAAGGTAAAAATGAAATTTCTTTCTTTTATTTGTTTTTTTTTTTCAAAAAATAAATAAATAAGAATTGTTTAATTTTTAATTTTTATTAGCTCTTTTTTTTTTTAAATGTATTTAGGAATTATTTAAAAAATTTAACCTCAAGATCGAAGGAAAGAAAGAAGATTTAATTAAAACTTTATTAGCTTATTATCAATCTAATCGAAATTCAGATCAGGATCAAAACCAAAATCAAGATCAAGACAATAATCAAATTCAAGCCCAAGACCAAGACCAGCATCAAATTCAAGACCAAGATCAAGACAATAATCAAATTCAAGATCAAGCACAAGACCAGAATCAAGACAATAATCAAATTCAAGACCAAGATCACGACAATAATCAAATTCAAGCCCAAGCACAAGACCAGAATCAAATTCAACACCAAGATCAAGACAATAATCAAATTCAAGACCAAGATCAAGACAATAATCAAATTCAAGATCAAGACGTGGATCCGATTCAAAACCAAGGCGAGGATCCAATTCAAGATCCAGATCAAAATCAGCTTACTTCGAATCCTCAGGAAACGTTAGATTCAGCTGATCTCAGGACACCTTCAATAGATCCACAAACTTCATCAATACCAATTTCAAATTCATTTGATCAACCTCCTCCACCTCCACTACCTTCATCGCCCCCGCCATCTCAGCCTGAACAATCTCCACCCCCCTTGCCACCAAGTCCACAACAAATCAATTCACAAATTTCATTAGAGCCACAACCAGATCAGCATGATGACATGCCTCCTCCCTCAAAACGCATCAAGATTGAAAATGGCGCAAACAATCATCAAACCGCACCTGAATCCACTCTCGACGAAATTGATTTGGAAGATGAAGATGAAGATGAATTATTGAAATTGTCAACAGTAAACCAATCAGGCGGCTCGGATTTATATTTAGATACTGTCAACCGTGATATGCTCGATTTCGATTTCGAAAGACTTTGTTCGGTCACTTTATCAAATATTAACATTTACGCTTGTTTAGTATGTGGTAAATACTTTCAAGGTAGAAGCAAGACAAGCCCCGCATATGCTCATAGTATTGGTGAGGACCATCACGTCTATATCAATTTATTATCAGAAAAAGCGAGCCACAATTTTTTTTTCTCAAAAAAAACCGAAAAAATAATAATTGATTAACGAGATTTGCAATATTGTTCAACAGGTTTATGTACTACCGGATGGCTATCAAGTTTCAGATCCATCTCTAGATGATATCAAGTATCTTTTAAACCCCACATTTACGCCTGAAACTTTGAGAAAACTTGATGCAGGTAGTCAAGGTCCATCATACGATCTACACGCCGTTGCCTATCTTCCTGGCTTTGTTGGCTTAAATAATATTAAGGCAAATGATTATTTAAACGTCATTGTTCATCTTTTGGCTCATGTACCACCAGTTCGTGATTATTTTGTATGTCGATCATCAGAACGCTCATTTGAACGGGAACGCGCGTCGGAATTAGTTCAAAGATTTGGTACTTTAATGCGAAAGATTTGGAATCCAAAAGCGTTCAAAGCTCAAGTCAGTCCACACGAATTTGGTCAGGAAGTTGCTACTCGATCAGGTCGAAAATTCACCCTAACTCATCAGGCAGACCCAATTGACTTTCTGGGTTGGTTACTTAATACTTTACATAGAGATTTGGGTGGTAGTAAATCGACAACTCGAAAGGGACCTGAAAAATTTAAAAACACTAGCATAATTCATGAGGCGTTTCGAGGAATTGTTAAGGTAGAAGAGGATGAGATTGTAGCAATACCCGACTCTGGGGAGATTGGAAAGCGACCTCAGTTTGACATAAAGCAAGATAGAAGGCGATTAATTGAGTCCAACTTTCTCTTTCTCACTCTCGACTTGCCCCCACCACCAGTATTTCAAGACTCAATTCAAAAGAACATTATTCCACAAGTTAACCTCATGACATTATTGATGAAATACGATGGTGAGACTAAAGTTGAAAGATCAGGAATTTTGAGAACTCATTATTGTGAAAGATTGCCACCGTTCATAATCTTGCATTTTAAAAGATTTGGATCAAACACGTTTATAGAGGAGAAAAATCCAACCATAGTGAACTTTCCAACCAAAGGTGTTGATTTTGGAATCTGTTTAGGCCGTGCTAAGAGAGAAAAATTAGGGGAAAAAATAGATGAAGACAACAAAGAGATTTATGATTTGTTGGGTAATGTAACTTATTCTTCTACTGCAGGTACAGCCAAGGATGATTCACAATGGAAAGTCCAAGTTCATACTAGGCAACAATCTACTGCTAATAGTAATGACATTTCAAAAAATAATTTGACGGAAGAAAACATTAAAAAAGATGAAGAAAAATGGTTCCAAATTCAAGATTTAATTGTAGAAGAAGTTAATAGACAAATGGTTTTCTTAGGCGAAAGCTATATTCAGGTTAGTTTTTGATTATTACTTTTTTTCGGGATGTTTTCATGTATATTAAGTTAAATTTTGTCGTTTATCTAGATTTGGGAAAGGAGAGCAAAGAGCTAAGTGGTTTTGCAAATCGAATATATATATATAATAACTTGTTAAAGTAATAGGATTTTGATACTTGAAGAATTTATATACCGAATGAGCATTGATATATACATAAATATAGAATCTTAAAACTTATTAGTGGATGAATATCTAAGTTATTTTCTTTTTTGGAAATAATACAAATAATTTTTTTTAATTCTTGTTGAATGTTATTTCAACACAAAGGCTAAAAATCCAAATGCCTGTAAACTTCTTTCTAACTGTTGATTTCCTTCCAACTGATTGTAAGAAGAACTTTAAAAGTTATCAATAGCTTCTTGAATTTATATTATCAAGAAAAGGGCAATGACTTTTTTTATGCGGAGGTTAGATTAATGCTTTAAATTTCACATAAAACTTCTACCAATGGTAATGAAATTCAACTTTCTAATTTTTTTTTTTTTTTTACTCTAAAACCTTTAAAAAAGACACAAATGATACCAATAAGATTTTATTTTATCTTAATTTCAAAGTCTTTAAATTGATTCAAAAAAATAGCTTTTTCTGTTTTTTCTGTTTTTTTTTTTTGAAAAAAACAAGCAAATGAACGATAACTTATATTATTTTAAGTTTATATAATAATTTTACTTTTTTGGGTACATTTTTAAGGGAATAACTAAACTGATGCTAAAATTTTGCTTAATCAACAATGTATTATACCAAATAAAGTATTGATTTGGTAAAAACACACTTTTTTTTTGATGATTGTTATTTTTATTTTTTTTGATTATTATTATTATTATAATTTTTAATGAATTGTTCTTTTTTAAAATAACTGATCGTGAAACTCCAAAAACATAAAATTCATAAAAGTAAAATCAAATAATGTAAATTATTAATTGAAAAAGTTTTTTTTTTTTTTAAAAAAAAGTTGAAAAAAATAATAATCTATTTATAATTAGAAATTTTAATTATTAATGATAAATTTTTTTTTATTTTTTTATAATTTAAAGAACAAAAAAAAATAATTTAAAAATATATATATATAAAAAAAAAAAAGAAAATAATTTTTATTTTTATAAATTAATTTTATTATTATATTATTTTAATTAATTTTTTTTTTCTTTCTTTTATTTATTTTTTTGATAAAATAGAGTTTAAATTATTTCAATTTATAATTTTATTTTAATTTTTTAATTTTTTACCTAAACCATTTCCTATTTATTTCTTTTATAATTCTTAAATTATTAAAATAAAATTTAAACTCTTATTTATCAAAAATGTTTTATTTTTTTTTATTTTTTTTTTTTTGGATTAAAAGTAAAAATTCTTATTATTTTTATTTCAAAGATTTTTAAACAAATGTTTTTAATTTTAAATTTTAAATTATTATTGATTTTATAATTTTTTTTTTTAAATAAAATTATTAAAATTGATTTTAAAACCTAAAAAAAAATAATTAAATTAAGAGGTTTCTGAATGAAAAGAATTCCCTTCCACTAGATCAACACAAGTACTAGCATTGATTTAATAAAATTGGGGCTAAATCAAAGCTGTGTCACAACCATGGGAAATAACCCCCCTTATTGGTGTTTTATGGCAATTCAAGCCTCCACCAATGTAGGGCCATACTCACTTCCCTGGCCATATCCTGCTCCATTGGCCAATTCTCCACCTCACCAACCCTCATGCCAATAACTCTGAATTCGGGCCTGGAGGGGTCCCTCTGCCATCCAGGGCCTGTCAGCCTGGACTCAAAACCAGAGCACAAGCATGACAGCCAAATACCATAAACCAATGGTAGAGCAAAATACGACCAAAACATGGAGCTGAGCCAAAACAGCTCAAAAGGTATCAAAAGAAAGAGGAAACTAACCTGTTTCAAAATATACAAGTCCCATCATCATAGGACAAAGAATAACAAAGTTATTCCTGCTCAAAGAAGTTGCTGAGCATAAACCTTAATTTTCACCTCTCATGTGAAGTCCAGAGGAGGAGGCTTAACCCCAGAAAATGGGTATTCTAATTAAATATCTAAGTCAGGGCTATCCAATGGTACTAGCCAAACTAAGCTAGCACCTAAACTACAGAGGGTATGGCCAAAATAAGGGTGAATAAAATATTCACCTCTCATCTAACTTCCACAGTTTTAGTGTGAGATAACTAAAGTGGGGTCATTTTGGAAAGAGAGAAATCAGGTATATCTAATGTTTCCATCTATCTTCCCATATCTCATCTAGAACAAAAGCTATGGGGAAAACAAGTTCCATACAGATTTTGAGAAAATCACATATCTGGATAACAAAAATTGAACATAGCCTAACTTTTCCATATTCAATTTTACACATATCAAATGAGGTAGTATTGTGTAGATCTCATTCAGGGCTACAAAATGAACCAAATTTGAGCTTAATATCTTAAAAAATGACAAATTTATAGCAGTTTTAAGGTTAAAATTCCATAGTTTGGCCAATACACCTTTACCATGGGATACTACCCCATCAATATGATTATGAGGTGTCAAATAGACAAATAAGCTTGTTTATACTTCAATACCTTATATTTCATTCAATAATGGGGTCCCATACAGGTTCTGTATAGCTTTCTATGCGTCATACACATCAGAAGAGGGCTGTGTGGTCCCCAGATGAAAATTTTCACCCTGTATTGAGGAAAACTTCCCAGATGTGGTTTCAATGCCACATCTGAGCCCAATTAAGAGAATAAAGGCCTTTTTCAAAACACAAGCCAGTGCTATGAAGTGAAAAATCTTCACTTCCTCTATGTGGATGGTCTAGAGGAACTTTCCACCCCAATTCAGGATAAAAGGAGGCCTTTTCTCTCTTGAAAAGGGATCTGCATCCTGCTCTTGAATTCCTATTTAGTACAACTGTCAAAAACAGCTATACTATTGAAAAACAAACAAGTATAATTTAAATCTTAAGTATTGTATCTCTTATTATAGTAGTCCAACTGGTAAGACTGCACTCACCACCACTATTCCATAATAATAAAGCCCTTACACCATTATATAAAACCTTTTTTATCATTAATTATCCGTGTCACAGTCATAGTACAAGCTGTAAATAAATTCATTACCACTTCTCCATACACTCAGCCTGACAGGGCCCCTGGCCCACCCCTTTTGATTAAGGGGGGGGGGGGTTTGGGCCTAAATGGCCTTTATGGGCCATTTAGGTCCCTTACAGCCTCTACAGCCCAGGGGCTAAGGGGGCAGCCCTTGAGCCATCAATGTCAGGCAGGTCCCAAACCACAAGGGGGCCTACCTGGGCCCAATTTGGCCCAAATCCTCGAAGGACCCAGCTTGGCCATAGGACCCAAAAAACCCAAAATTGGCCACTTACTTCATGTTACAACCATGGCAATCACCCTCCTGGCCCTCCATATGGCATATAAATTCTGTCAGCCTTTGAGATATGACCAAATACCCAATAAGGTCACAAAATATACTTAGAGCAATTATACCTTTAAGATAATTATATTAAAATCACTTAGAATAATTACATATTAAAAATAATTACTTTAAAAATACAAAAAATACCATAAATTGGTACAAAACTTGGTTTAACTTAAAAACCAATGAATCAACATGTGAAATAAATTATACCATTGGATTTCCCATGGTAAAATACACATATACCATTTTTATGGCATATCTGCAAAACCAATATTTAATGAGTTATAAGGAATAATACCTTATAAAAACCATAAATACTTATTTATTTCAAGAACCAATGAAACAACATATAAAATAAATTGTACCATTGGATTCCCCATGAAAATCCACACATAAAACAATCAATGAGCCAATTACCAAAGTTAATACTTAAGGAATTAACCTGAATATATGCACTTTTTTGGTCAACGCATATATTCAAGGATCATAGCTAATATTTCTTAAACTATACAAGATAGAGTGATGAACCAAAAATATAGTTACCACGTAATTGCTGTAAGAACATAGATATGAACTTTATTTTACAATTTATAAACAAGGTTAAAACCTATGATGAAATATTGATAAAAATCAACAGAGCTGTTGACCACTTTGTTGTGAAAGTGGTCCAAACTTAAAATAAAGTACACAGTTAGATTCTACTAGTTCATTTGTGAAGAATGACATAATTTTTATTATTAACTTCAGGGTATAACCCCCTGAAATCATGATTTGAAGTTTAAAATATTGAATTTCAACAGAAAAGATGAGTTACAAGAAAAATCATCAAAATTAGAGTTTTGATGATGTAATGAAAAGCTCTTGGCAGCATAATAAGGTTATGTCAGGCTATGAGAATTCACTCTCTGAATTGCTGTAGCGTGTAAAACATAAAAGTTATTAAAGATCCAAGTTTGAGCTTAAATTGAGCAGTTATGATCACCTACTGTAACCTTAAATTAAGTTTAACAGTCATATGAGTGATAAAATTGGTGAATACTATTAGTTTAGGATCAAAACTAATAAAATCCACAAAATTTGGGGTTCTGCCAAGCCTCTGATGTCATCAACTTTAGAGTTATAGTGATAACTCTAAATAATGGTGTAATAATGATGCAATATGGTTTGATCATGATGTAATCATCTCCAAACCTTAAAATATTAATCAATTCCAGTGGATATGATCAGTAAACGTCTACTAGAAGCCTGCTGGACTCTAGGAGGGAGGTATTTACTATAAATAGAGCTCTTTTTACTCTATTTTCCCCTCAGACGCATCAAAAACATTAAATCAATTAAATCAAAGGTAATTTCTTTATTCTTTATATATAAAACTATTATATTATTAAAGACCAAAGACCACCTTGTTATATTCATCTATTTTGACGTGATTAAATCATTTATTTAATTGTTTTTGCTAAAAATCTCTTTAAAAACTCATTTCCACATAAAAATCAAGAATATTGGTAATTTTTCTTTATTTTTATTTTAAATACAATTTGAAAAGGTTGTATTTGTATTTTTTGGCGTAAAATATTTCAAAATTATTATATTAAGTGTTAAAAGTAGGTTATTTTCTCTTATTATAATAATTTTCTCTTTATTATTATTTTAATAATTCTTTAATTAATATAAATAGTATTTATATTAATTTATAACTTTAATATTGGTAATATTATTGTTATCAATTGTTTTTTATTAATAAAAAACAATTTTTTACGCCTTTATTATTTGTTTGTAAAAATAATAAAGTGCTTTTAAATATATTAATTATTTTATATTAATATATTTATTTTATTATATTATTTTATTTTATTAATAATATAATTATTTTTACGCCATAATTATAATAATTCTTTATTATTATAATTATTTTTTATCTTATTTATTTCATTTATAAGGACATTCATAGTAAAATAAGTAAAATATTAGTAATTTTTACTTATTGTTTCATAGTCAAACCTTACATTTGGGGGCCTGGCCGTGATATTTACTTAAAAGACCTTTAAAAAGATTCTAATTGGGTTTATCCAATAATGAATTATATTTATAATCATAAAATTATATAATAATATTATATTTTATTAATTTTAAAAGCTATTGAGGCATTTGGAAAGCAATTGTACTGTCTTACACGTGGTTTTTTCACATCCTTAGACTTGCAAGAACTTTCTTTGAGTGACTCTAGTGATTAAAAAAGATATTCTATAAATTAAAAATAATTTTTATTATAATTTAATCTTATAAAGAATCATATTAATTCTTATTTTATTCCTTAAAAATAAAAATAAAAATATAAAAAACATTAAAAAATATTAAAAACCAATAAAAAAGTTATTTTTATTCATTTTTATTCATTTCTTTATTCATTTCAATTTTTTAAAGATATAAAAGCAATTTCTACGTGGAAAATTGCCATATCTTGCCAAAAAATAACACTTCTTATAAAAAGACTTATATTTATTTGTCTTTTTTAGTGTTTGAGGATAACCCAACAGAAGATAACCAAACTACTGTTGAGAGATTGGTGGAAGAAACTTGTCAAAGTTCTCCAGCACCAGTTATCACTAAAAGAAAGAAAGCTAAGAAATTAGACTTTCCAGGACCCACCATTCAAGACTCTGAAGATGAGCACCTCTTTTATAATTGCCATAAAAAGAATTTTTATCCTAAAATACTTTTATTTTTTAAATTATGACTACCAGAAGAGGTTCCCAATACTCCATCCAATCAGATGAAGCTGGACTCAGAGGTAGAACTGATCCCTCAAAAGGGAAAAGAAAGGGCAATATCCCAAGTGGAACAGAATCCACACAAGGAAGTGCCTTATCCCAAAGGCAAGTCCCAGAAAAGCCCATGATATCTGAACCTGAATTGGAGCTAAGTATGAGTAACTCAAATAGGTACAAATCACATTCAGAGGGCTCAAATAGACATCTACATGAGCCAGTACAAGCAGTATTACACAGTGTACAAGGACAAAGATTAGGAAATGTTGCCCCAAATACACCAAGGAGTGATGAACTCCTGGCACATCCTGAAAAAGTTCCTCAAAGAGGAGGAAATTGTGAGACACTCCAATGGATGGAATCCACTATCATCCAAGCCTCAAATCAAAAAGATCAAGGAGTACCATGCCAAAAAGAAGGAGGCAACCAAGGAAGAAGCCCCAGTAGCTTCTACCAGAAAGCCCCAAGTCAACCCCCTTCCCCAAGAAGGGAAGAAGAAAAAGAAAAAGAATTGAAGGAGACCATATTCCCCAAGCTACAGGATCCCAAAAATCCAAAAGGATGCCATGGACAATGTTTTCAACATGGCCAGAACTTTGATGGAATTCAAAGACAAAGAGGAACAAAGAATGAGACAACCCCATTTCCCAAAGAAATAACCTTGTCTCTTGATGTTGTAAATACTTTAACAGAGATTAAAAATAGTATTTTACCTCTTAAAGACATTAAAAATAGTTTATTATCTTTCCAAGAAATAAATAATAGCTTATCATCTTTAACCAAACTTGTTGTACAAAATAAGAAAGAAATTGATAACATAAAATTTATGATTGAAAATAATAAACCAAAATTATTAATTGACAATACTCAGAAATTAATACAAGGACAACAAGAATTGTACAAATACATAAGTGATATCAAAGAGAAAACTTTGACAATCAATTATGATGTGAGTATTGACAATCCTACAGAAAAATGAAATAAATTAAGTATTTCTGTAGAAAAATTTGAAGAAAGGACTTCATCACACCAAAAATTACTTTTGGACCATGTGGAAAAAAGTGATGAAGCAAGAATGAATCTAAAAGATGATATTCAAAGTGAAATAAGGCTTATTACTGAAAAAATGGATATAATGAATGAGGCTAATTTAAATATGCCAAAGTTATCAACTCCATTTTCTCATATAAGAATCCCTGTTAAAACAAAAGAGGAATTGACAAATCCTTTCATAACAGACTTGAGTCACCAAGATAATAACCAAGTCTTAATGAAGGAAGCACCTCAATTAAAAGAATGGCCAACATTCACAGGAGAAGGTGAATATGACCACATGTCATTTATTAAAACAATTGACATGTTACAAGAAGATTATGCCATACCAGATTAATTAATCACTGCAAGATTACATTCATTGTTTGAGAAATCTGCAAAAAGATGGTATTATGGCATAAGACAAACAAATGGTAAAAATACCTGGTCTTGGTGGAAACAAGAAATAATCACCAAGTGGGCAAATGATTCCTGGAGGTATAATATAGAAAATGCATTTGAAAATTCTTTCTTTGACCCAGAGAAAGATAAACCTTTAACTTGGTTCTTGAAACAAGTTGAAAGGCTTAATGCACTGTACCCAGAAATGTCACAAAAAATGGTGCACATGAAAATACTTAAGAAATGTGGAGGGGAACTAGAACATGCCCTGAGAAGCAGGTGTATAGAACTATGCTCCACAGAAGAATATATAAATGCACTAGAAGATATAGTGACAAGAACAAAAATTGGCAGAACTTGGAAGAAATTGGACATTAAAAGCCCAAATAAGCCATTTATCAAAAAAGATAAATTAAAAAAATCCTTCAAGCCCAATACAACCAACAATAATGAGCAAAGAAAATTCCATAAATGTGGAGGTATTGGACACTTAGCCAATAATTGCCTCAAAAAGGCAAAGATCAATGAAATAGTGGAAACAGAAAACCATGATGACAAAGAGGAGGAATCTGACTCTGAAAAAGAGACACAAGAGTCAGAAAGCTCTGAAAGTGATGAAATCAATATAATTAATGCACAAATTAATAATATTGATATAACTTATGAAGTACTGGATGTTAACTCAAACTTACCACAAGTTGGAACATCTGACACAAACCTGAAAAATATACAAGAGGCCAAAATGTATAGAACCAAACCTGCAAGAGGAATGGGATATACAGCTGGAAAATCAAGTATAAGTATTGTTATTGCTGATAACCAAGAATGAAAAGTTAACTTAGATACAGGAGCATATTGCACCTGTGTTGGAAAAAGTCATTTAAAAACCATTTTCCCAGACTGGAAAGAAAAACTTATGCCAATACAAGGTGTCAAATTCAGTAGTGCAAGTGAGAGCATGAAGCCCCTTGGAATAATTGATTTAACATTAATTTTTCCTCATCCTTCACAATGTGTCAGAATGAAAGTGGAATTTGTGGTTATGGACAACTGTACCAGTAATCACTTTATCCTGGGAAATGACTACTTATCAATCTATGGTATAGATATCTCTAACCAGAAGGATAGATACTTTACTATAGGAGACAATAAGAGACAAAAGTTTGGCTTCTTAAATAACAAAAAACAAATTACAGTTATTAAGAATAAAGAAAAGATTCCAGAAAAGGATCTTTTTATATCTGAACAACTTAAAGAGGCAGAATTCAATCAAGAATTAACAGAAAGAATGAAAGAAAAATTAATTGACCTCTTATTTAAGTACAAAAATGCCTTTGCAACTGACAAAGAGCCACTAGGTGCTATAATTGGGCATGAAGTAGACATAATTCTTAATGTGAAAAAGCCTTACCCACCCTTACTAAGAAGACCAGCTTACCCAGCTAGTCCAAGGGCCAGAGAAGCCTTAGAGGTACACATTAAAGAATTAATGGACCTTGGAGTACTGAGAAAGGTAGGAAATAATGAACAGGTAGAAGTCACTACACCTGTCATTATAACTTGGCATAATGGAAAATCAAGGATGGTAGGAGACTTCAGAGCCCTGAACACCTATACCATTCCAGACAGATATCCAATACCTAGAATCCATGAGACATTGACACAATTGTCACAAGCTAAGTTCATTACAGCTATGGATGCCTTAAAGGGTTTTCATCAAAATGTCTTAACAGACAATGCCAAAAAACTACTGAGGATAATAGTCCACTGTGGAATTTTTGAATACTTAAGAATGCCATTTGGGATAAAAAATGCACCTTCCCATTACCAAAGAATGATGAATACCATATTTCCTGAAGAATTATCAGAAGGATGGTTAATTATCTATATTGATGATATCATAGTTTGCTCAGAAACTTGGGAAAATCACCTTACAAGACTAGAAAGGGTACTACAGAAAATAGTCCAAGTAAATGTGAAAATTTCCTTGAAAAAATGTCATTTTGCATATAGTGAATTAAAAGCACTAGGACATGTTGTATCTGGACTTAGTCTAGGCATAGACAAAAATAAAGTAGCAGCAGTACTACTTAAACCAATGCCTCAAACCAAAAAAGAAATGCAATCATTTTTAGGATTTGCTGGTTACTATAGACAGCATATAAAGGACTTTGCAAAAATTGCCAAATCCTTATATAAATTATGTGACCAACAAACAGTTTATGAAATGACTGAAGAAAGGGTCAAGGCATATGAAGAATTGGAAAATTCACTAACAAATGCCCCATTTCTTCTAACACCAGATTGGAAACTACCCTTCAAACTATACATTGATGCTTGTGGAGAAGGACTAGGTGCTGCACTTCACCAAACACAAATTATCAATGATAAACCAGTGGAAGGACCAATTTGTTTCATTTCAAGGCAGATAAAGCCAACAGAAGCAAGGTATGGAGCCAGCCAAATTGAATGCTTATGCTTAGTGTGGGCTCTAGAAAAACTGCATTATTATTTGGATAGCACAGTATTTGATGTAATCACAGACTGTAATGCTGTGAAATCACTATTAAATATGAAGACTCCAAATAGACATATGCTGAGATGGAAAATTGCTATTCAAGAATACAGAGGAAGTATGACTATTGTTCATAAATCTGGTAATATCCATAAAAATGCAGATGGTCTTAGCAGATGGGCTTTAGAAAATACCCCTGACAATCCAGCATGGGTACCACAAGAAGAACACCATATAGAAGGAATATGTGTTACAGACCTTGGCACAGAATTCTTTAACCAAGTTAAAGAAAGATATAAGACAGACAAAAATTGCCATATCTTAAGCCAACTTCTAATGAAAGACTGCAAAGACCCATCACTTTCATCAAAACTAGATGAAACATGGAAAAAGGCATATGATGAAGGAAGATTCCACCTCCTTGATGGAATCCTTTACCATAGAACAAAACACACATGTGTTATGGCCTTAACAGATAGAACCCTGATAAACACTATTTTACATGAATTTCATGACAGTGTTGAAGCTGGACACCTTTCAGAAGATAGAACACTAGAGAGGGTGAAAACCTGCTCTTGGTGGCCAAATTGGAAGAAAGATGTTGCAGAGTACTGCCAAACCTGTGACAGATGCCAAAAAGACAACAGAGCCACAGGAAAGAAATTTGGAATGATGATCCAAATCCAAGAACCAAAATCCCCATGGGAAATAGTTTATATGGATTGGGTAACAGCATTACCTCCAGGAGGAGACAGGAGTTATAATGCATGCCTAGTGTTAGCTGACAGGTACAGTAAAACTCCCATGTTCTTACCATCTCACAAAGATAACACAGCTATGGATACAGCCACAATGATATGGAATAAAGTCATTAGCCACACAGGCTTATTCCAAAACATTATAAGTGACAGAGACCCAAAGTTCACTTCAGCATTATGGACAAATCTCCATAACTTGTTTGGGACAAAGTTATCATTCTCAACAGCTTATCATCCTCAAACTGATGGTTTAGCAGAAAGAATGATACAGACCTTAGAGGACATTATCAGAAGATTCTGTGCTTATGGGCTAGAATTCAAAGATTCTGATGGGTTTACCCATGATTGGTGTACACTAATACCAGCACTGGAACTGGCATATAAAACATCAATCCATTCTTCTACTGGAAAAACACCAGCAATGCTAGAAAAAGGTTGGAATCCAAGACTTCCTTATGATACCCTCAAAAAGGACTTAGTGGATATACACCCAACAGAAAGCAGCTTTAAAATAATGCTTGACAAAGCAAGACACCATGCAAACAGATGCATGCAAGACTCTTTCAAATATGCAAAGGAAAGATGGGACAAAAGTCACAAACCACCTGACTTCAAAATAGGAGATTTGGTGTTAGTATCAACTCTTACTTTTAATAACATAAAAGGACAAAAGAGATTGAAAGATTCCTTTGCAGGACCATTTATGATAAAAGCACTTCATGGACCCAATGCTGTACAATTGGAACTCACAGGTGATTTAATGAACAAACACCCAACTTTCCCTGTAAGTCTAATAAAACCTTACAGCTCAAGTGACAAGGAATTATTTCCACTAAGAAATAAGCCCCCACTTGAAATCCCCCCTTTGGAAGAAGGAGAAGAAAAGAAAATTTTGAAAGTTCTTAAAGAAAGAAGGACAAGAAACGAAAAAGAAAGAGAATACCTTGTAAGGTATAGAAATCCAACTCAAGAAGATGAATGGCTACTTGAGAAAGATATAACAAATGCTGATAAACTACTAAGGAGGTTTAGACATGAAAGAAAACCTAAAGAATAATAAAATCAAGCATTATTGAGCTTCAAGACTGGTAAAGTCTACTGAAGAGGTAGGACAGTGGATGATACCCTAATCACACACATCAGATTGTGGTACAATCTTTTTTGGTGGTAGGGAATGTGAGCCTTTGAGATATTACCACATACCCAATAAGGTCACAAATGATACTTAGAGCAATTATACCTTTAAGATAATTATATTAAAATCACTTAAAATAATTACACATTAAAAATAATTACTTTAAAAATACAAAAAATACCATAAATTGGTACAAAACTTGGTTTAACTTAAAAACCAATGAATGAACATGTGAAATAAATTATACCATTGGATTCCCCATGGTAAAATACACATATACCATTTTTATGGCATATCTGCAAAACCAATATTTAATGAGTTATAAGGAATAATACCTTATAAAAACCATAAATACTTATTTATTTCAAGACCCAATGGAACAAAATGTAAAATAAATTGTACCATTGGATTCCCCATAAAACTCCACACATAAAACAATTAATGAGCTAATTACCAAAGTTAATACTTAAGGAATTAACCTGAATATATGCACTTTTTTGGTCAATGCATATATTCAAGGATCATAGCTAATATCTCTTAAACTATACAAGATAGAGTAATGAACCAAAAATAAAGTTACCACGTAATTACTGTAATAACAAATATATGAACTTTATTTTACAATTTATAAACAAGGTTAAAACCTATGATGAAATATTGATAAAAATCAACAGAGCTGTTGACCACTTTGTTGTGAAAGTGGTCCAAACTTAAACTAAAGTACACAGTTGGATTCTAATAGTTCATTCGTGAAGAATGACGTAATTTGTATTATTAAATTCAGGGTATAACCCCCTGAAATCATGATTTGAAGTTTAAAATATTGAATTTCGACAGAAAAGATGAGTTACAAGAAAAATCATCAAAATTAGAGTTTTGATGATGTAATGAAAAGCTCTTGGCAGAATAATGAGGTTATGTCAGGCTATCAGAATTCACTCTATGAATTGCTGTAGCGTGTAAAACTTAAAAGTTATTAAAGATCAAAGTTTGAGCTTAAATTGAGCAGTTATGATCACCTACTGTAACCTTAAATTAAGTTTAACAGTCATATGAGTGATACAATTGGTGAATACTATTAGTTTATGATTAAAACTAATAAAATCCACGAAATTTGGGGTTCTGCCAAGCCTCTGATGTCATCAACTTTAGAGCTATAGTGATAACTCTAAATAATGGTGTAATAATAATGCAATATGGTTTGATCATGATGTAATCATCTCCAAACCTTAAAATATTAATCAATTCCAGTGGATATGATCAGTAAGCGTCTACTAGAAGCCTTCTGGACTCTAGGAGGGAGGTATTTACTATAAATAGAGCTCTTTTTACTCTATTTTCCCCTCAGACGCATCAAAAACATTAAATCAATTAAATCAAAGATAATTTCTTTATTCTTTATATATAAAACTATTATATTATTAAAGACCAATGACCACCTTGTTATAATCATCTATTTTGACGTGATTAAATCATTTATTTAATTGTTTTTGCTAAAAATCTCTTTAAAAACTCATTTCCACGTAAAAATCAAGAATATTGGTAATTTTTCTTTCTTCTTATTGTAAACACAATTTGAAAAGGTTGTATTTATATTTTTTGGTGTAAAATATTTCAAAATTATTATATTAAGTGTTAAAAGTAGGTTATTTTCTCTTATTATAATAATTTTCTCTTTATTATTATCTTAATAATTCTTTAATTAATATAAATAGTATTTATATTAATTTATAGCTTTAATATTGGTAATATTATTGTTATTAATTGTTTTTTATTAATAAGAAACAATTTTTTACGCCTTTATTATTTGTTTGTAACAATAATAAAGTGCTTTTAAATATATTAATTATTTTATATTAATATATTTATTTTATTATATAAATTATATAATTTTATTTTATTAATAATATAATTATTTTTACGCCATAATTATAATAATTATTTATTATTATAATTCTTTTTTATCTTATTTATTTCATTTATAAGGACATTCATAGTACAATAAGTAAAATATTAGTAATTTTTACTTATTGTTTCATAGTCAAACCTTCCAAATTCCATATCCAATTTATGGCAATTTGGCAATATCCATCATCCTTGGCCAAATTGGCCATTTAATCTTTACTGGCCTTTTATGGCCATTTCACCATCTGGGGCCAGCTTGGACTTTTAATCATCATCAGGCCCTTCCTGGCCATTCTTTGATTTTGGGAACTTTTGGGTATTTTCCACTTAACAGGGAAAATACATCCCAAAAGCCCCTATTTGGATTTTTAAGATTTAAATACAGTTTTGTGAATTTTGGTGAATACAGCCCTTTTATGCCAATTTCCCCCATTTTATGGGAATTTATGGCCAAATGGCCATATCAGGATGTTTGGGGCTTAATTTCCAGATTTGTGCACTTTGCGCAAATACAGCTTTAGCACTGTATAAGCATGTTTTGTCGAAAAACACTCAAAAACACTTTGAAGCCTTGGAAGCCATTAAAAAACATTCAATGCATGATCCTCCTGGCACCCTTTCAAGACCTTTGGCAAATTTCATCCTTCAATAACCAAAAGTGCCATAAGTGGTGTTATACACCATTATGCATCTTTTTTAACCAGCAATTAAATGGTGCCAATATCAAAAGGTTATTTCAAAATTTCATCAAGTCACAAGGAATCACATAATACAGAGGATTCATCAAGGCTCAAGGATAAGTGTACCTCTCAAATACCAATGACCCAATCAAGAAGTCATTGGATATTATCATTCATAGTATTCCTCCAAGGGAATAATGGCAGTTCATTCTCAAGGGAAATTCAGGAGATAGTTTCAAGACAATCTGTCAAGTTTCAATGCTCCATAAATCCACCTTGGCTACCACATTCATTCAATACAGTCTGTTCCCATCAAGACCTGTATTTTGATCATACACCATGGGAAGATCATTAAAACCAATTAATTTCTCAATTTGACAAGGTATACATTCCCTCAGACAATCAACACAGCTTCCAGTCTTCAATACAGATCAGCTGCCAGCATGAAGGAGTAAAGCTCTCAGATTTTCACATATGCCAGCCTTCCTTTACCCCAGGGGGTTTCCCCCCAGTTAATTAATATATTTTGATTTTATTTTATCTTTATTTGTTTCTTCATTTTGTTAAGTGAATACTGATATTATCAAGTCAGTCATTTAGTGCCTTTTCTTTTCTTTTTTTCATGTCAGTGGATATTGGCGGTCATATCCTTTACTAATTACATTATTCATTCTGGAAGGTCGAAACAGTGATTAAGGACTTACTTGGCTGGCTCCTTGGCTATTTGGATTCCCTTTCCCTTATTGCATCTAATCTTTTACTTGCATATTTCTTAGGAAATTTATTATTCTTTTATTTTATCTTATTAAATATTTAGAGTCTTCCAAGTTATCTCCCTGATTACTGAGCTCCAGGCCACTCTTGTTTCTCCCAAGAGCCCCTGTGACACCTCAAGGTTAAATTCATGGCCTCTGGAAACCACCAGAGGCCACCAACTACCTTCCAAAAGGCTTTCCCCTCAAGATAAGGGAATCATTGGCCCAGCTCAATGGACCCAAGTCTGTAGGAACCAGGACTGGTGCATATATGGTATCATATACCATTATTAACCATTCTTCTTCATAAATCCAATGGTAATGGTTCAAGGACCCCATTACGTCATTTCAAATAAAGTCCCCAATTCCATCAACCCATTTTGAAGGAAGACTTCAGTCAGTCTTCCAATCCATGGTGGCTATCAGGAGACCATTTGAGGACACCAATGAACCGGTCCTTCAGGTGTTTGTTATTTTATTTCAATGGTATTCCCCCAAGGGAATACTGGCACAGGATTCTTCAAGGGAACTTTCTAAAGGTTATTAATCATCAAATCAGTTGCCAACAAATCAAGAGCTCCAGCACTCCTTGGGAAACTCAATTGGTCCATACAGTCAGTATTCAGGAGACTTGTATGGCATTGGCCTATTTGGGAAAATTCATATTCAACTGTGGGAATTAAAGACACACAGTTCAATTATCAATATTCCAAGATCTGTATTAACCCAAAACAGTCAATATAGCTGGGTGATCAACTCTCCAGGATAAGTATTAAGCTTTTCACATATACTGGCCACCTTTCCATCCCTTGGGACTTTTCCCCAGTTAATTAATATATTGGATTTATTTTTATTCTTATTTTCTTTTCATTGTCATAAGTAAATACTGATATTTATAAGTCAGTCATTTTCACCTTCTTCTTTGCCTGTCAGTAGATATTGGTGATCATATCATTTACTAATTTCATTGTTCTTTCTGGAAGGTTGAAAAAGTGAAATTGAGGATTAACTTGGTTGGCTCTTTGGCCTTTGGCTTCTTTGTTTATCTTTGGCCTCTGGCTTCTTTTATTTTTTTATCTTTATAATATTTTTCCTTAATATTATTTTAATCAAAGAAATACAATATTCCTTTATTTCTTTAATCTTTTGGAGCCCTCCAAGTAAGTTCTTGATTCATGAGTGCTAGGCCACTCTTTTTTTCCACAAGAGCCCCTTTTACATTCTATTAATTAACCCAGAATTGATCATTTTAATTCTTTAGTCTTTATTTTTATCTTCAAATCATTCATTCATCAATTATGACTTGTTTATGATTTTGATGATTTTTTCTTCAATTCTCAATTTTCAATCACTCTTTTGCTTATGAAAATTGATTTTCTCTTTATAAATTTTCTCTAAATCTTATGAAAATTTCCTTTTCTTTCAAAATTGTGTGACTAATCATTATTTTGAGTTATTATTATTCCACTCAATTTTAATTCAGGTATCAGGTTTATTTGATTTTTGAATTTGTCTCAAAATCAATTTCTGACACAGATCTTTATTCATAAAGATTAATTTTTAAATATTCTTCAAGAATTTACATTCACAGAAAGATTTTAACTTGACTTGATTTTGATTGATTGATTTTGACCTCAAGATTGATAGACCTGAAGATTTAATTGATTTCATTTTGAATTGATTTGATTCTTTTTATTGATTGATCTATCTCAAGACTTATTGATTTGAATTAATCAAGATATTGACTAATTGATTCATACATTCTTCAAGATTAATTATTACCTTATTTAATTCAAGATTTCATTTGACATTTGATTGATTGATTTACCTTAAGTTTTCATTTTTATGTATTGATTTTTATTTTGACTTCAAGCTTTATTTTGAACTGAATCAAGTCTTCAAGGTCAATTTTTGAATATTATTTAATATCTATATTTTTTTTGTTCCATTGTCAATATGCCTGTCCAACACTCACCACCTGCAAGGAAGAAAAGATCTCATGCCAGATCTCAAGCTGTTCTGACTCCAGCTCCAAGAGCTCCTCTTGATGGAACCCCAGAAGTTCCTCAACTGAGGACCCACTTAGACAGTGGACCAAATATGGAAGGAGCAGCACCATCCAGGAAGCAAGGAAGAGGGCCAAGAAGATCAAGTTAATCTTCAGGAGTAGTTGGTGTGTTTTCAAGAATCTCAAGGACCACTTCAAAAGGTCCTGGTGAAGATAATGAAGAGGAGTAGTAAGAGTCTGATGGTACTGAAGTTCTCCCTGCTCCTGTGGGGGATTCTGAAGGTGCTGGAGGGCCAACTCTAGCCCAGTCTAATCAACCTGTCTCTCATCAATCTGAAACATCTTTATTGTCCATAATGCAGCAGATGACTCAAATTATGGCCAATATTAAAGCTGATTTAATTTCTGAAGCTTCAAAACATCATCTATGAAAGCACAAGAATGCTTTGATGGGACTCAAACCTTCAGAGTCAGAAGTTTTATTCAGTCCTGGTAACTTCTTTTCCATAATGAGGAGGCAAATTTCTCTGAAGACAGGAAGCAAGTTCTTTATGCTACTTCATTTCTCATTGGCAGGGCTGAAAAATGGATTTACCCTTATATTTCAAATATCACCAATATAGAGCTAGCATACATTCTCAATAATTGGGCCTTATTAAAATCCCAAATCTTCACTTTATTTGGGGATCCAAATAAAGTCAGAAAAGCTGAAGAAGAGTCAGATGGACTAATAATGAAACAAGGTGGACATGTATAACTATAAATTGCTTATTTCAGAGGTCTAGTTTCAAGAATGGGGGATTGGAGTTAAAGTGCTCTCATTCATAATTTCAGAAAGGGATTAGCCTCCATAATTCCGGATCAATTGGCCTCCCATCCTTCAATAATTGATTCTATTCAAGACTTAATGGACATTACCCTGACACTTGAAGCCAGGTACCATGAGAGGGAAAAGGAGAAGAATAATCATCTAGAAAAGAATACTGAAGCCTCAAATTAAAGTTCTTCAAGTTCAAGTAATAAGAAGAAGAATTTCAGGGTTCAGAAAAGGGAGAAGCCCTACTCTTTCCTCTTGAATAAGGACCACAAGTTAATGGGTTTTGAAAAGGAAAGAAGAAGCAAGGAGGGCATGTGTAAGGTGTGGATATGAAAATTTGATTAAAAATCAAGTACTTTTCCTGTTCTCAAAATTTGTATAAGGTCAAAGGTGATAAAAAATAATTGGAATTGATATTTTTGAGAGAAAACACAACAAATTCATTGTTTTTAACTTTATAACTAGAAAGAATAATAATGTAAAGATTGATTGTTTTACCAAAAATACTTTACAAGAGAGATTAAAGGCTACAAAAGAAATTTATTCAAGAGCAATTTCAATTGGAATTAACTGAAGGAGAACTACAGGAAATTAATATAAAAACAAGGTCTTTAAAGAGAAAAACATTCTCAAAAGTGACCAGGGTCAATTTGGAAACAAAGTGACAAAGTTAACAGTGATGAAAGATGCTTTAATTCACTTTTGGGGTTGCTCAAGGGTAAAAATGATTATAAAAGTTACAAAAAATTATTATGATAATTTTTTCACATGGTGAAAGGGTTGGAAATGATTTAAGAAAGGTGGTTGGTTTCTTTTATTGATTGGTTTAACATTTTTTACACCAATTATAAAAGGGAAAGATTCTAACTTGAAGAGAAAAGTGGGGCAAAGAAGAAATTCTTTTATAGCCACCAATTTTCTTACTCCAAAGGTAAAATTTAATCTTGTCAATTGTGGACAATGTTCTTCCAACAAAAAAACCAATTATGGTACCATTGAGCCCTGGTTGAGATCAAACAAGGGCTGGTTTCAGCCATTTTGAACCCTTAAATCAGCCATTGCTATAGTAATACCTGGTTTTAAGCCTTAAACATGTCAGAATGTGTGTAAGAGATCTAAAAGCAAGTTAAAACTGTTTTTACTATTATTTTTGCAGCTTAAGGGTAGCTTTACCCTTTTGGAAACAGTTAAAACTGCCCTAATTGGTATCAAAACCTCATCATCAATTGAGACACAGACCCTGTGACTCAATTGGAGGCCAAAAGTGATGAAATTTGGTGTGGAGTTTGACATCTCACAACTTTCAGAAAGGAGTTTGGGGGTCTGGCTCCCACTTAGAGCCACAATTCCTTCTTCCCTCCTAAATCAATCTTTCCACTTTAATTTTTCTTTAATTCCTCATCATGTATTATACTTGTAATTTACATATGTTATTCAATTGAATTTTTACAGTACACAACTGTAATAATTGATACCTCATATGTAAATTAAAGTTCACTTATGTAATAAATGCGCACATTTTGACATTTCAATTGAAAATACTTTAATTCTACATAACTTCAAAACTACACACAACACCTCAATTTTGACACAAAAATTGATGGTTAACACATTTGATGTGAATTAAATTGTGGCTTTGAGGACTTTCAAATTTTGTACACAAAATACTAAAAACTTTATTTAAGCTTATTTAGTGTTGGGTTACAGAATTTTTACCCAGAGGTGACCCCACCTTATCTTTTATGAGGGATCCAATGGTGAAACAAGTTTGATATTTTTATTTATTGGATAAAAGGTTATAATATTCTTTTTTGGAAGTTTTTCCAAAGATATTTCAATTTTAATATGCTTTGTTAAAAACTCATTTGTACTTAGTTTTTTCAAGTAAAAATGCATTTTCAAAATTTTGAATTTCAAAGTAATTTTGATTTTGAATTATAATTTGACTTTTTTACTAATATTTTAATTTTTCACTTTATAATATAAATAAATTTATTTTATTCATAATTGTATCATTGTTTTATTATTTGTGGTCTTTTGGATATATAGAAATACCTCTCAGGCTCACATTCCCTCCCCCTAAAAAGGGAATATTAATTTGTAATATTGTTATTTTTAGTGTTTATGAACCTTCTAAGAAGTTTGGTAGATTCAGGTATGTCCTTTTCTGCCAACCATTTATATTCACAAGTTGGGTCACTGTACCTGACAAGGTATTCCTTTACTTTCTTAGTTCTCAACTTTTGTTCTTTGAGAAATTTGGTAATTTTCTTTGTACCAGATGATTAAACAGGATGTATATGCTGGGAAACTTTATTTCTCAAGGTAAATTTTTCAGAATCACTAAGTTTATATGGCTTTATTAAGCTTACTGGAAATGTAGGATGCTTATTACTAATCTCCTCAGATAGTTCTACTTCAACAGCATTTTCTCCATGGAGGGTCTTGATAATTGAAGGTCCTGCAAAGGAGTCTTTGAGATCTCAACATCCTTTGATTTAATTGAGGTTAGTGGTAGATATAAGTACCCAATCTCCCACTTTGAAGTCTGTAGTGGCATGTGATTTGTCCCATTTGTCTTTGGCATATAAAAATGAGTCTTCCATGAACCTCACTGCATGCTTTGAAGCTTTGTTCAGAATTTATTTGAAGCTACTAGCTGTGGGATGTATTTCAGCCAAATATTTCCTCAAGGAATCTTGGGGTAATTTGGAATTCCATCCTTTTTCTAGAATAGAAGGAGTTTGATTTATACTCTAATGAATGGATGTTTTATATGAAAATTCTAGTGCAGGTAAAAGGGTAAACCTATCATGGGTGAATTCATCACATTCTATAAATTCTAGGTCATATGCACAAAATCTCCTGACCATGTCTTCCAAATTGTGGATCATTCTTTCAGACAGACTATTAGTTTGTGGGTGGTAAGCTGTAGAAAAGGACAAATTTGTTTCAAAGAATTGGTGAAGGTTTTTCCACAGTGCTGAGGTAAGTTTGAGATCTCTGTCACTAATGATGTTTTTGAATATGCCAGTCCATGATCCTACTCTATTTTATATCAGAAGGGCTGTATACATGGCTGTATCATCTTTGTGACATTTCAAAAAGATTGGAGTCTTACTGAACCTGTCAAAAATAAATAGGCATGCATTATAGCTTTTATAACCTCCTGGTGGTAGGCCAGTTACCCAATCCATATAGACAATTTCCCAAGGTCTTCTGGTTTCTTGCATTTTGATCATATTTCCAAGTCTTTTTCCAGAAGATTTATTTTCCTTTTGACATCTGTCACAGGTTTTGCAATACTCTGAAACCTCTTTTTGCCCCATTGAACACCCTATACAGGTTTTGACTTTCTCTCTTGTTCTGTTGTCAGATAGGTTTCCTGAGAAGGGGCTGTCATGGCACTCTTTCAGTACAAGATTGATGAAGGATCTGTCCACAACTGTCATTACACATGTGTATTTAGCTCTATGGTAGATTATGCTATCCAGTAGATGAAACCTTCCTTAATCATATGAATTCTTCCATATTTCATCCAAGGCATGTATCAAGGAGTCATCTTTGGAATCTTTGCTAAGTAATTGGCATAGGATTCTACAATTCTTATCCTGAGTATAACTTTTTCTTACTTCCTCAAAGAATGTGGTGTTCAGGTCTGTAAAACTAATTCCTTCTTTTGGGATCTGTGGGAAGCTTATTCTGGTACATAAGCAGGATTATAAAATGTTATTTGGTAATGGCCATATACTTAGCCCCTCTGAATTTTTGTGAATATTTTCATCCTTAAGCACAATGGTCATATTCCCTCTATACTCTTGTATGGCTATTTGCCATCTGAGATTGTGCCTGTTGGGGTTTTCCATGTTTAAAAGTCATTTAACAGTGTTAAAATCTGTTATTAATTGAAAAACACATCCTTCCAGAAATTAATCAAGTTTTTCCAAGGCCCAGACAAGGCATAAAAACTCCATTTGAATTGCCCCATATCTGGCTTCAGTTGGTTTGATCTGTCTAGATATGGAACATATGTGTCCTTCCATAGGTTTATCATTTATAATCTGGACTTGATGAAGTGCATTTCCCAGACCATCTCATGATGCATCAATATAAAGCTTAAAGGGAAGCTTAAAATCTATCATCAGTGAAAGTGGAGCAATGGTTAAAGCTTGTCTCAGAGACTCAAAGGCTTTGACCCTGTCAACAGTCATCTTAAATACTTTGTCTTTGTCACACAACTTATGAAGAGGCCTTTCTATGGATGCAAAATCTTTAATATGTTGCCTGTAATATCCTGAAAGCCCCAAAAATGACTGAACTTTCTTGTTCTGAGGCATAGGCTTCAGTAGTACTGCTGCAACCTTGTTTTTGTCAATTCCAAGGGATAGACCAGATACTACATTTTGAATAGCTTTGAGTTCTTTAAATAAAAAATGAACTTTTTTTAAAGAAATTTTCATGTTTACAGATTGAATTTTTTCCAAAACTCTGGATAATCTGTATATATGTTCCTCCCAAGTTTTGGAACAGAAAATAATATCATCAATGTAAATGATCAACCATCCTTATGAAAGTTCTTCAGGGAAGATTTCATTCATGATCCTTGGGAAGTGTGAAGGTGCATTTTCTATTCCAAAAGGCATTCTCAAATATCCATACACCCCACAATGAAAAATAATTCTCAAGTATTTTATTGCCCTCAGTGTCACTAAGTTTTGATTAAATCCTTTAAGGGCATTCATAGTACTTATTTACACTGCTTGAGATATTTGGGTCAGGGAAATTTGGATCTTTGGTATTGGGTACCTGTCTGGGACAGTGTAAGTTGCCAAAGCTCTAAAGTCCCCAACAATTCTGGATTTTGCATTATTCCATGCCACTATGACTGGTGTAGTTATTTCTACTTCCTCATTGTGGCCAACCTTTCTTATTACCCCCAGTTCTAGAAGCTCTTTAATATGGATTTCCAGATCTTCTCTTGATTTAGGACTTGCTGGAAATGCAGGTCTTCCTAAGAGTGGTCAATAAGGTCTTTCAATATTAAGGATGATGTCAGCTTCATGACCAATATTTGCCCACAAAGGTTCTTTATATGATTCAAAGGCTTCTTTGTGGTCATATAAAAGGGAAGAAAGTTCACTTTCCTGTTTATCAGTAAGATAAAGACTCCTTTCAGCTTCATATAACTGTTCAGACTTGAATTTTTCTAACTCTAAGCTGACTGGTGATACTTTATTTACTTTAATTTGTCTCTCAAAAGGTAAGAAGGCAAATTTTTTATGCTTATTGTTCCCAATATTGAAGTATCTGTCTTTATTGTTATGTAAATATATTCCATACATGATCAAATAATCATTTCCCAATATGAAATGGGTACTGGAGAAATTTTACATAACAAAAAATTCAACAGTTATTATTAAGCTTCCATTGATATGTGGAAATATGACAGTAGTCTCAAATATTCCCAATGCTTTCATTGGATTACTTTCAGTGTTGAATCACATGCCATCAATTGGTAATTCCTGATATTCAAAATTTGGCACACAGTTATTAAGAAAACATTTTCCAACACAAGAGCAGAAGGCTCTTGGGTCAAGTAAAAGCTTAGTGAGTTTTCTGTGAATTACCACCTCTTTTATAAAGGAATTAACAGCTGTATAACCTTTTCCTCTGTTTGGCTTGGTTTTCATAAGCTGCTCATCTTAGATTTTGGATAAATCAAGTTGACTATTACTTATTTGTGGCAAATGGGAATGAGATTCCATGATGTCAAATGTGACATTGAGATTTTCTATATCTTTTGGAGATTAAGAAAATATTGATGATTTATCATCTGAATTTTCTTCAATCAAATATTCTTTTTCAACATCAGGTTCCTTCTCAATGTAAATCTCATTGATTTTACCCTTTCTGGACATGTATTGGCTAAGCAATTTTTTCTTTGGCAAATATGGAAATTTCAGATTATATCTGAAGATTTATACTTCATATTATTCAAATTTTCTTTGGGATTTTTGTTCACAGAATCTTTCCAAGGTGTATCAAACCTTGTTTTAAGATTCACCCTATTAGAGCTAATTCTGGTTCTGGTGGTTACTTCTTCTAATATATTTATAATATCTTCTGATGAAGATTGTTCAATAGTCCTGCTACTGACAGCATGCTCTAAGTCATCTCCACATTCTCTCATAATTTCTCTGTGAATCATAAATTCTGACATGTCAGGATATAATGCTTTTGATCTATCCTTCTGTTGGCAAAGCCATGGTAAAGCTTTGTCTTTATCAGAATCAACTGTGGCATATTAAAATTATTTTTCCACTTCAGATCTCCAAGCATCATTGGCCCATTTGTTAATAATTAGGGTTTTCCACAAAGTCCAACTTTGGTGTCCATGTGCTTGTCTTAATTTGATATACCATCTATGAGCTGATCTTGTAAAGAAGGTGTTGAATCTTTCTGTTACCAACCTGTTTGGTAATTTAAAATCTTATTTAATCATTTAAATACCTCTGATGAATTCCATATGGTCATACTCTCCTTCACCACTGAAGTGAGGCCATTCTTTAAGTTTTGGTACTTCTTTCATAGGTGCTTGGCCAATTGATGGTTCAAAGTTATGGAAAGAAGTGGAGAATTAATGTTTTTAATTGTGAATTTTCTAAATCCAATACTTGTGGGTTTGAACTTATTTTACCCTCATTTTGATTTAGAGGTTTAGACATTCTTGGTAAGGTGTGCAGTAATTGTTCAATATCATTCATTTTCCTGCTGCTACACCTTTGTGAATTTCCAAATCAATGTTTGAAGCCTTGTATTAAATTTATTACTTAAATTTTATGCATGTCTTCTTTATGTGTCAATTCTTGCCAAAATTCATTTTGTCTAGTATCATCAGCAGTCACTTGATTCAAATTCATTGTTAATTTCCATACTTCCTCTTGTGAGGTGTGAAAACACTTTTTTAAGGCAATTGTATATGTATCTACTTCAGTAAATTTATTTGAAATTTAATCAAGGACATTCTTATTATCTGCTTTATATTTATGGCATGTTTCATTCCTGTTTCAATTGTGTCAAAAATATTGAATTTGGAATATTGATCTGTAAATTCTTTGATAATGGCAGATTATTCATCTATTTTATTACCAAATGAATTGGCATTATTGGAAGGTTTAATTTTTGTTAAAACTTTTTTAAAACACATGAGTGTTTTATTTATTTGTCTCAAGATTATTACAAATTGATGTGTTTTTATCAGAAATATGACTTTTTACATCATTTATAGCTATGTACAAGTTTGGAATACCATCAAGAATGTCAGAAATCATTTCTGGTATTTTAATCTGGCTTCCTCCTTTTTCTGTAATTCCATAATTTTTTTGGTCATCTGAAATACATTTTCTATGGCATCCTACTGAATCTTTGGGATTCTGTTGCCCTGGCTGTAAGGTTTTGTGGCTGGTACCTTTCCTTTGCCCTTGTTCTGAGCTTGTGGCTGCTTTTTCGACTTGGAATTTCTGCTTCTTGCTATTCATTTTGGTAAGCCTTCTGGCTGGCTTTGTATATGTCCACAGAGGCTTCTTGTGGCAGTGTCAGCTTTTTTTGAAGGTAAAACAGTATTATCAGCTTCAGAATGGCATAATTGCTCAGTTAGGGATTCATTTACTGACCCTTGTCCTTCTGCAGCTGATTGGCTTCTGCCATAATCATGTCTATAGCCTTTTTGGGAGCTTCTTGAGGGGTTATAGCTGGCTCCTGATCTGGTTGAAGGCATGATTATGATTTAAAAGCTTAAAAATAGTAGTTTTATGTCAAAAGCTTACTATTGGCCAAATTCTTTGCTTTCTGAAGTGTATTACCTATGCCCAAGGTGATTAATTCAGAAGAAATTGGCTCTTTTGGGTTATTCTGAGCTCTTATTACAGTACTATCATGCTCATACTTGACAGTACTTGCAGGGATAACGCTAGTTACTGTTGATGCAGTTTTTATATTTTCTTGTCTTACCATGTTTTTAGACAGTAAAATTAATGAAGAAGGAATCCATTAAGTAAAAAAAAGGTTTTTCAAAAAGAGAAATGAAAAAAAATAAAGCCTCAATTATAATATGAAAAGTTTTTGTTTTTTTATGAATTTTTTGGATTTTCAAGTTTTTCAATATAAGAAGAGATTAAAAAGTTAAAAAAGATGTTACAGATTAAATATAACGGCTGGGCCCCCAAATGTAAGGTGTGGATATGAAGCTTTGATTAAAAATAAAGAACTGCTCCTGTCCTCAAAATTTATATAAGGTAAAAGGTGATTAAAAAGAATAAGAATTAAGATTTTTGAGAGAAAATACCTCAAATTTATTGTTTTTAACTTTAGAAGTAGAAATAAATAGTAATATAAAGATTTATTGTTTTACCAACAATAAAAATTTATCCAAAAATACTCTACAAGAGATATTTAAGGCTACAAAAGAGATTTCTTCAAAGCAATTTCAATTGTTATTAATTGAGCAGAGAACTGCAGGAAATTGATCTAAGAGCAAAGTCTTTGAAAAGACTATTAAAGAGAAAAACATTCCCAAAATTGACCAGAGTGAATTTGGAAACAAAGTGACTGCAAGGTTTGTCTATGAAACTCTTGATAATAGTAACAATATCAAGAGTACTATGACTGTCCTCAGTAGAAAAATATAATATAATAAAATATTATAACCACAAATTTAAATATAATTATTAAAAATAATTATATAAAAAAATAAATTTAATTATTATTATATAAAATAATATAATAACTATGACAAATTATTATTCTACTATTATGGTCATAGTCACTGAAAATTATAACAATACAAAGTGTAAAGCTCTTAATGAGACAATTACACATGTAAAATATAAATATTTGGCCACTTATAAATAATATATAAATATTATTCATAAAGGAATTATAAAACACACTGTGCAGAAATAATTCTTATAGAAAAATTCTACATAAAAAAACTAATAATAGATAAAAAAGATATAGAATTTTATGGAAAACTTACTTATAATATAAATTTAATACAAAAATTCAAATACAACAATTATGATATTAAATAATTATTATAGTTTAAAAACACACCAAAAATCAATATTTTAAATGATAAAACATCTTTTTATGATAAAAAATATGATTAAAGAGTTTTTGAGAGGAATTTGTGGATTTTAAAAGATATTTTAAAGACAATAATTTTAAAAAATAAAATATATCATGCATGATTACAACAATAATCTAATTTCTATGATTTCAATTCTTTAATTTACAATTAATAAGGAATAAAATGCTTAAGAATTACTTTTAATAATAAGATTTTATAAATAACAAAACTTTACCTGTTTAAATTTCTAGTATGATTGGATTGATTAGAGTGATGATGGCCAAAAACAGTGATGAAAAGACTCTTTTTATGTCTACAGAGAAGCTCTTGTGATTCATAATGGATATAGAGGGTGTGCTCAGGTCAAAACTGAAAAACCATGCCTAAAAATAAAGTTCTTAACTTAAGGTAACTTATTTTTAATTCCAATTTAAAGTTACCAGTGTTATTATTAACTCCAAGTAGCTTTAATCCTCATTTAAGTTAATTATTTTAAGTATTAATATAAAATAAGTTTGCTTATATTAAACGTTCATCACATGAACAACTTAAAAATAGAGTTTCAAGCAGAAATCTCTTAAACTCAATTTTCAATTAATTCTTAAAGAAATCTTAATTTTCTTTAAGTATAATTAAAAGAGTAGATTTCCAGGCTCATTACCCAAGAAATCTGTTTCTAAAGGATACTTAAAAGTTAATTTATATATAGATAACATTAAATTGTAAGCTGTGTGAAAAGTTTAGGCAAATCCGTCAGGAATTGGATTTTTAATGATATTTTGAAGTTATTGCTATTTTTCCATGTAAAATAGAAATACACACTAAAAAATAACTTTTGATAAGGTTTTGATTCTTGTAACCTTAAATTTTTAAGCATATTTAAGCTTTGACAGGTCTCAAAACTTTAATTTCAAGCCTGCATATTGGGATTTACCCTTTGGCAGCTTGAAATTCCTGTCTAATTTGGGATAAAATCAGTTTAAACTTTAAGGTTGGATCAAAGTCTAATCTTAAAGTTTAAAAAAGGTTGAAAATCCTCCAATACAGGTGGAAAACCTTAATTGAATCCTTGAATATCCAAAAAGTTGGGTACCCCAGCTCTGTTTGGTCTTTTTCCTTTGTCCCACCTTTTTGCATGGATTTTGCCCTTTTATTTATTTAAAGCCATATTATGGCCTTGAACACTTTTAAATTGGGCTCATGCAGGCTTTACATTCTGTATGTAAAATCCTTAGTGTGAACCTTTGAGATATGACCACATACCCAAAAAGGTCACAAGAAATATTTAAAATAATTATACATTAAAAATAATTACCTTAAATCTACAAAAATGCCATAAATTGGCATAAAACTTGGTTTAACTTAGAAAACAATGAGAAAACATGTGAAATAAATTATAACATTGGATTGCCCAGGGTAAAATACACATATACCATTTTTATGGCATATCTGTAAAGTCAATATTTAATGAGTTATAAGTAATAATACCTTATAAAAAACACAAATCCTCATTTATTTCAGAGACCAATGAGACAACAAGTAAAATAAATGGTACCATTGGCTTCTCCATAAAAATCCACATATAAAACAATTAAGAAGCTAAGCTCCAAAGTCAATACTTAAGGAATTAAGCTGAATAAATGCACTTTTTTGGTCAATGCATATATTCAAGGATTTTAGCTAATATCTTTCAAAATATGCATGATAGAGTGATTAAAAAAAATAAAGTCATCACGTAGTTACTTTAGGGATACAGAAATGAATTTTATTTCACAAGTTATAAACAAGCTTAAAACCTGTAAGGGATTATTGACTAAGATCAACAGAGCTGTTGACCACTTTGTTGTGAAAGTGGTACAAACTTAAAAAAAAGTATAAAGTTGCATTCTACTAGTTCATTTGTGAAGAATGATGTAATCTTTATTATAAAATTCAGGGTATAACCCCTTGAAATCATGGTTTGAAGTTTAAAATATTAAATTTCGACAGAAAAGATGAGTTACAAGAAAAATCATCAAAAATAGAGTTTTGATGATGTAATGAAATTCTCTTGGAAGAATAATAAGGCTATGCCAAGCTATTAGAATTCACTGTATGAATTGCTGTAGCATGTAAATCTTAAAAGTTATTAAGGATCAAAGTTTGAGTTTAATTTGATCATTTATGATCACTCACTGTAACTTTAAATTAAGTTTAACAGTCATATTGTGGGAACTCCTCTTGTGTGGGATTAAAATGAGGCAGTACCTGGAGGGGGAAATCACAGGTAACTAGTTTTGAATTGCTAATAACTCCTGTAACCAAGGGTGGCAAGGGTGTATTGCCTGCCCCTCCTAAAATACTGAACAAAATCTTCCTTGGAGCTCACAAACCAAAATAAAATTAGTAAGTGGCTTTACAACTGCAGAAGACAAAATTCAGCAGTCTCAGATCAGACCTATTCAATAAATAATATGAAAAATAATTTCAGTAATTTTGGTTAATTTTTAGATTTTAATAAAATACTTGTCTGTTTAATTTTAATATTTTGGTTAAATTGAGGTGAGTTTTTTCTTCTTGGTGATAAATCCTTGGTAGGATGGGTTATTTAAGGCTTTCTGGAAAATTTGATTGGTGTTGATAAAGGTAATTTTGTTAAGGTATAGTTATAATAGAGTAAAATAATTTTTTAAAGGTTTGTTATTTTTTTGTAAGAGTGTTTAATAATGAGATAAAATAGTATTTGTTAAATTTAAAAGGTAAGATTCTTTGATATTGGATTTTTAAAGGGGTAAGTTATTTTTAAGTCTTGATAAATGGTGTTAATTTTACTGGATAAAATATTTTAATAGAGTAGTAACCCTAATCTTGGGTACTGGGTAATTTTTATTTTATTTCAATAATAATAAGATTCCACTGAGCTTAGCTACTGGGCAATCTTTAACACTATACTTCCACTGAGCTTAGCTACTGGGTAAGTAAATTCACTATAATTTGCTGGACTACCTCCCAGATGAGGGATGACTTATTCCTGTGCTTGTAATGTGCAGAGGATATATTGTGCATGGGGGGGAATTTGAAATTTGGGGGGAGAGAGCCCCTCTATTTATACCTTTTGGGAGCCCAGGGGGCCCTCCATGGGAGCTGTCCTTTTCCACTTTAATTCCTCTTGATTTTATCATGTGACTCCATTTTTTGGTGAGGACCTTTCTTGCATGGGTCAGGTGATTTAAGGTTTGGTGATAATTTTCTTCTGCACAGCCTCCATTTATCACATGATTGTCTTTTGGTGAACTAATTATGATGTGATATTCTTGAATTTTCCTTGCATACATGAGGTGATTAAATTTTGGCTGAAGAGTTTTCTTGTGCACAGCCTCTTTTCTGTCACATGATATTCTGTTGGTGGATGCAGTATCACATGATGACCTTGTAATTACTTTGCATATGTCCTATTTTAGGTTTTGGTAGAAGTTGCTATGTAATTTATGCAGGTGTCATGGTTGTTTTTCTTCTTTTTGAACTTTAAAATGGAGTCAGGTGATAATTTCTTGCACTGGTGAATTTACTGTTATGAGATGATGTGATTTTTGATTTTGACACATGCTGTGCATAGTCATGTGGTTGAGATTTAATTGGAATTGTGTACTGCATGCAGCCTGTTGTAACTAGCTTTGGTTTGCATGAGGTGATGAGTGGTGTAAATAATTTTGATTATGTTTTAAGGTTTTAAGTGGGGTTACTGTGGATATAAGATAAGGTACTCCTGTGGCTGTGTTGTAAATGAGCTGCAGGAATTCCATGGAGTTGAGCTTTGCATCATGTGACTTTTCTATGTGGAGTTTTAGGTTGCTGTGTAATTCATGCAGGTGTCCTTTTCTTGCTGCATGAGTCCTGTGGCTATAAGGGGGTGTAATTTAAAGGGTGGTACCTTGTTTGTTGTAACTAGTTTACTATGTGTAACTTGATTTTTACATATGCATAATGAAATTGAATAATTTATTTAAACACATACACTGCCCTTTGGTGCCTGTGCAATGGTTTTATGAGTTAAATCCAGCTTCTTGCTGTAAAATTGACCTTTTGGGTGTAAATTTGAGTGTAAGTCTGCCTGTAGGCTGGATTTACTGCTGTTATGGGGTACTATGAGCTTGAGCCTGGTGAAAAAAAATGGTATGGAATACCACATCCCCCTCTCCATTTAATTCTGTCCCCAGCATTCCAGGTGAGAGCTCTCTATTCTTCATCTGATTCTGTGGTTTCCTCCAATACCTCTTCCTCATTTATTGATTCATCTTCTTCACTTTGTTGTTCTTCTGTGTCTTCTTTTGTGTTTATCAACTTTCCTCTTGGGTAGAACCTTTTGACTTGAGAGGCAGCAAATCTTCTTGATAATTGTGTTCCATCCAGCTCCTCAAGTTCATATGGTCCATTGTTTATTTGTTTGACTACTCTGTAGGGTCCATTCCATTTGTTTTTGAAAAGTAGTCCCCAATTAGTTTCTATTGCTTTGTTGTAAACCAGGACCAAATCTCCTGGATTGAGTGGTGATCTTAGTTGGTGTGCCATTCTTCTATCCCAATATTTCATTGAGTCTTCCCTTGATTTTTTGAGTTTTTTTGCTGCTTTTCTTTTCATTTCTTCTTTTCCTTCCAACTGTTTGGCTCTGGCTTCCAGTAATTCCTCAGTTGTGGATATTTTGTGCCATTCTACTGCTAAAAATGTTTTTGTTTCAATGTCAATTGGTAATACTGGTAGTTGTCCAAATTGGAGTTCATATGGTGAGAAACCAGTTGTCCTTTTAGTTGAGATTCTGTCAGCTAAAGTAACCAAAGGTAGATATTTTCTCCATTTTCCTCCATTTTCTCCACACATCTTGAATAATGCATCTTTGAGTTGCTTATGGCCCCTTTCAACCATTCCTTGAGACTCTGGGTAATAAGGTGTGGTGACTCTGATCCTTGATCCTGCTTTCTTTACTGCATCTTGCAATTCTTTTCCAAACTCTGGCCCCCCATCAACAGTTACTTCTTTTGGTGAGCCATACCTGCATATCCATTCTGAGGTGAACCATTCTGCAACTGCTTTTGCTGTTAATTTGACTAGTCCAACTGTTTCTGGCCATCCTGAAAAATCATCTCTGGCCACAACCATATATTTCCATCTTCCAGATTTGATATGGACTGCATCCATGCTTACCCTTTCAAAGATTGTTGATGTTGCTGTAGGCCTTCCTTGTTCCCTTTGTAAGTTTTGACTTCTCTTTTGGCAGGCTAGGCAAGATTGAACCCATTTCTTGACTGATTTCTTCATTCCTTCCCACCAATATCTTGCTTTAATTCTTCTGTAAGCTTCATTTTCCCCTCTGTGGCCCATTTCTTCATGAAGTGACTTTAAAATGTAGTTTTGAACTTCTTGACTTGATATCACCAATTGAGGGTTAGGGTTATTTCTTCTTTTGAGTTGGCCATCCTCCAAGAAAAAGTTGGATGACCTTCTTTTTATCCTTCTAAATTCTTCATCTTTACTTGATTGTGGTTTTTTCATTGTACTTAAGTATTCTTGCATTCTCTTCCAAAATCCTTCTTGTTTGGTTGGTACTTGTACTCCTGAAAAAGGGAGAGAATTTACATTCTTAGCCCCAAATCCAGGGTGTGGCTTGATCCAATCTTCTTCTTCATCAAATTCTGGTGCATCTTCATTTTCTTCTTCTGAATTTTTTGGTCTTCTTGATAGCCCATCTGGCATAGTGAAGGTCTTCCCTGGTTTGTGTACCAAATCAAAGGAAAATAGCTGAATGAAAGCCACCCATCTTGTCATGGGGGCATTGGGTAAGCAAGGGGTGTTTATCATTTCAATTAAGGCCTTGGCATCAACCTGTAATTCAAAATGTTGTCCCCAAAGTATGGTTTGTAGCTTCTTGAGAATTCTTGCAACTCCACAGAGTTCCAATTTGGGTTGTGAGTATTTTGATTCCAATTTTGAAAAAGTTATTGATTCATATAATACTGGTCTATCCTTTCCTTCTTTGTCTTCTTGAGTGAGTACTGCTCCTGCAGCAATGTAGCTTGAATCTACTGCTAGCTTAATTTTTCCTGCTCCTTTTTCATAATCCAATTTCTTGAGAGTTATTTCTTCTCCAACTATTCTTCTGAGCTTATGGAAAGCTTCTTCACATTTTTGATCCCAATCCCAGTCAACATCTTCTCTGGTGAGCCTCCTGAGTGGTGATGCAACTTGTGAGAAGTTTTCAATAAACATCCTTACATAAGCACAAAGACCAAGAAATCCTCTTATTTCCTTTTTGTTAAGAGGTGTTGGCCAATTTTGAATCTTGTTGATCTTTTGTTTTGAGATTGTTCTTCCTTTAAATGATACAACATGCCCTACTATGTCCAAAGCTGGAACACAGCATGCAAACTTGGATCCTGAGATAGTAAGTCCTGCTTCTTCAATCCTGAATAAAACTCTTTCTATGGTTATGGCATATTCCCATATAAATCTTCTGATTGAGGGGTTTTCTGGTAGTGTTTCTTGGTTGTAAAGTGATCTTGGTCCTTTTATTCCTCCATCATCAATAAATATTCCTACACTTTCTGGTATTTCTTCTTGGAGTATCCAGGTCATTTGGGCTTGGTATACTGCTACTGAGTTGGTGGCTCCTTGGGGTAGTCTTGTGAGTTGCATCCTTCCAAGGGGTGTTTCAAAAGTAGTGAGGGGTCTTGTAGTGACATCTAATTCTCTTTCATCATATCCTCCCATGATGTCTCCTAGTCCATAGCATGCTCTTCCTGCAAATGCATCTACAAATTCTTCAATGTGAGGTGGTAAGCCAGCATCCTTGATGGTGACTTTGTTGAGTTCTTGAAGGTCATGGACAATTCTGAGTTTCCCATTTGATTTGGCCACACAAAAGATTGGGCTTGTGTAGCTTGAGGTGGATTGCTCATAGAGTCCAGTCCTGATTCTTTCTCTGATTAATTCAGTAAACTGAGGTAAAATTGATTTGGGTATGGGAATTGGCTTCTTCTGCCAAGGTTCATGAGGTATTACTGGTATGTTGTAAGGTTTTCCATATGAGTGTTTGAGTAATCCTCTTTCTTCTTCACAGAAAGCTATTGCTTTTTCCCTTAAGGTAATAACATTTTTGAGTAAATTCATTTCTTCATTTGATAACCATCCTGGTGGGCCAAAATTGACTGCTTGGAGTCTTTCATGGGTGACCTTGAAGGTTTCTTGAAATATAGGTGGGTTTGGTGATAAGGGTGTTTCATAAGGATCTCTTGACAAAGGTGGTCTTTCCAAAGGTGGGTTAAGGTCTTGAGGCATTGGCTCATTGACTGGTCTCACCTTCTTCAGGACTGATTTGTATTTGGCTGCTAAAATTTGGTGATCCATCTTCAATTAGTTATTTTGTTTCTTCTTCTCTTTTTTTTTATTTCTAAGAATTTGCTAGTGTCCTGAAATCTTGAGGTCTTCACAGCTCTTCTTTCTTCTTTCTTCCATAAAAAAAAATGTAGTTTAAGGTCATACAGGACCTACAACTAGGTGTGTAACCCCTGTATATTAGGTATACAAGTCCTGCAGTTTAAGTCATGCAAGGACCTCCTGGTCTAATCCAAGGGCTTATCTTGATTCTTGAGCTCCTTTGGGCTTGATTTTGGATTCCACTTGACTCTTGTTTTATTCTTCAATCTTCATGATTCCCACTTGATGCAAGATTCTTCTGGTTGTTTTATTTCTTGATAAGGAATTTTCTTGTCTTAATTGATGGCTTGGGACTCCACTTTGTTCATTCTGGCCAATTTGATAATGATAAACACCTGTAAAACCCCTTGTTCCTGTTACACAAAGGGAGCAGTTTATTTTCATGCTAAGGACAAAAATGGTCCTTCAGCACTTCTCCTGACTAGGACAATCCCCTCCAGCTTCTTGGCTGTTATTTTTTATAAGTTTCCCTGCCCAAGTCCACAGGGGAAGCAGTTTAGTGTCATGCTGAGGACCTCTTGAGTCTTCAATCTTCTTTAAAATCCCAAGGGCAATTTGAGTTGAGTGTTTTCATAATCTTGTTGGTCCATCATGTTGAGTGAGTCCTGAGTCCATAATTAATCCAGTGAGTAATCCTTCAGTCCACAAATCCTTACCACTTATTCTTGAATTCCAAGGGAGTTTCAATCCAGAATCAAAGAAGTGTCTAAGGTCTTGTGCTGTCCAAAGGTCAATCCATAAGGAACTCCTGTTTTTCTTCATAAATAATCTTCTTCATTTTCAGTATTGTGAATAACTGCCCTATGATAAATTGTTTCCAAATTCTCTTGCTATTTCTTAAAAATAATGTATGTCCTTTTGTTCTTTTGTATTCCTGAATTATACCTGTTATAAGGAAATGAAAAATAAAAAATTGTAATAATAAGGTGATTTAAAATTTATTTTAATATTAATTTATTGATATTTTTTTTTAATAATATTTGTTTGGATGAGGGCCCCCCTCTCCATTTAAAAACTTTGAGTTGGTTTTCAGATTTTGAAGAGGATATGTTCTCATTCCCCCAAAACTTCCACTATAAGGGATAGTGTAAGAAATAAGTTTACCCACCCCTTATTTTTTATAGTGATTTTGATAAGGATAAATAATGATACATAAGATTTACATAATTTTATTCTGATGATGATTCAATAATAAGTTTTTTGTTTTTTTTGTTTTTTTTTAATGTAAGTATAAAATAACCATTAAGTGAGATATGTGAGTAAAAGTCACAATTTAAAAGAAATAATCCTGAATCACAATTAAGATCATGGAACTGTTTGGTTGAAGGTGGTAATTTGTGCCAATCAGTAAAAATTGGTGCTCTTGAGAGTATTTATAATTAATATTACATAATTGAATGATCATAATTTGAGTCCTTTAATCATATAATGACCCTTATGATGCCACAACTCTTCCTTTTGGAATCATCATTGTGACTCAGACTTTATTTCAAGTCTATTCCCTTTATGGTTCAGATTTTCTGTTACCCATAAATTCATTTGAGTTGTTAAAAATATAAACAGTGAAAAATCAAATTTTGTACAATAAAAAAAACTCTTGTTTGTTCTTTGGGGGGCTTTTTAAACTCCATTTGGAATAAACAGCACATTGAGGTGTTATTAATATGTAAATTCCCCAAATTATGTCATCAATTTTTGAGTTTTTAATATAAATAACTCCTTCAGAGTTCAATTAATGCCTTCTTGGCACAAATACTTCTTCTTTTCAAACAAGTTCCAATCACTTTCTTTTAATTGAAGAAATATTTCAAATAAATTGATCTTTTTTTTTTTAAAAAAAAAAATAACACTTGATGTAGAGTTTTTTTTTTTTTTTTTTTTTTTTTTTTTTTTTTTTAATTATTGTTATTATTGAGTTGAAAAATTAAGCCAACTTAATGGCTCTTGTTGTAATAGTAGGAAAAGTATAATAAAAATAATGAATAAATAGAATATTCTTGAGATCATGAATGGGATATGCCCCTAATTCTTAGTGAAAATAAATAGTTGAATTTTGGATAAAAAATAAAATAAAAATATGTTCAAAAAGCATAAGTCAGTATATCTTTCCAATTCTTTTTTTTTTTTTTTTTTTTTTTTTTTTAAAAATGAAATAAAATTAGAAAAAATAGGAAATAAAACCTTAGGTAGTTTATAGTCTTGCCTAGGACTTATCCTCCTTTTTTAGTCCTTTTCCAATCTTTTTGAATACTTCAAATAGGCAGTTTATGGTCTTGCTAAGGACCATTGGTTGTTTGTGTTTTAGCTTTGAGTCCTTGTTGATAATTCTAATGGTGGGAATTTTATGGTCTTGCCAAGGACTTTTGTGTTGTCTTTGCTTTGGTCCTTGTTGATAATCTTAGTGATTTGTTTTTCATATTTGAAGGGGCAGTTTATGGTCTTGCCAAGGACCATTGGTTAATTTTTCTTGATTATTGTTGATAATTTGAGTGGGCAGTTTATGGTCTTGCCAAGGACCATATCTTGTGTCCAGGAACCTGATTGTTGCCTTTGGGGTTTCCTGGCATGTAATTTATCTTCAAAGCCAAGTTGTATAGTTATCTTAAACAGTTTATAGTCTTATTGAGGACTCATCTGTGGAAGCCAAATCAAATATTTTAGTATAGTTATTATTCAAAATAAGAAAGCATAAAAGATAAAATAGCAGTTTAAAGCCATGCTGAGGGCTTTATCTTTTATTTGTAGCCCTTTACCTATCAAAAAATGAAATATATCAGTTTTAATTTAATATCCAAAAAATAAAGTAAGAATGAAAAAATAAAACAAAATAAGCAGTTTATAGCCATACTGAGGGCTGCATTGTCCTTTATGGCCCTGTAGCACATAAAAGGTAAAATATGTCAGTTCAATTTAATATCAAAGATAAAAAGATCATGAGAAATAAAGTAAAAGAAGCAGTTTATAGCCATACTAAGGGCTCATTTGTATATTGAAGACCTGTAGCACAATTAAATGTGTCAGCTCCATTTTTATCCAAGACAAATTAAGAATGAAAAAGAAATAAGCAGTTTAAATCCTTGCTGAGGGCCTTATCTTTGTCCAAACACTTTTGTTTGATAATTTTTGGTTTTCAGGGGATTGGATTTATCTTCAAAGCCCAGTTGCATAATTAAACAGTTTATAGTCTTGTTAAGGACTCCTTACTCTTTATAAGCCTTATGCTTATAGCATCAGGACAATTTTTGAATGATAAACACCTAATTCATGAAATATACTTATATATATACTGTTTTTGTTTTGTTTCTTTTTGTTTCTCATTAGAATATACCTGCATCAAAAATAAAAAGACAATTTTAGCATTGATAGAGGAAAGAAGAATCAAATAAATAAAATCAAGCAGTTTTAAGCCATGCTGAGGGCTTTTTGTGTTCATTATTTCCTCTAATTATCAAACTAAAGGGAAAATCAGTAAAAAAAACATAAAAAATAAAATTTGAGCAGTTCAATTCCTTGCTCAGGGCATTTTTTGTCCTTCATAGCCCTGTAGCACATAAAAGTAAATAAGTCAGCTTCATTTAATATTAATGAGAAAATGAAAAAAATCCAGCAGTTTAATGTCTTGCTCAGGACATTTTTTTTGTTTAATTAAATTATTTTAAAGCCCTGTAAAAAAAAATAGAAAATCATTTTAAGTAAAACAAATAGCCAGAAGATTAAAAATGAAAGCAGAAACCAGCAGTTTAATGTCTTGCTGAGGACATTTTTCTGTTTTGTATGCCCTGTAGCATAAAAGAATTAATAAACTAAATTCAGTAAAATAAACAACCAAACCCAGCAGTTGAAAGCCATGCTGAGGGCTTTTATTTTGTTCTTCATAGCCCTGTAGCAATCAAAATGTCCAATAAAACCAGTTATGAAAGAAAAAAATAAAAACATGAGTAAAATAAAAGAATCCATCAGTTTAAAGCCTTGATGAGGGCTCATATCCTTTATAAGTCCTACTTAAAAAAATAAAAATAAAATTAGCATAAAAAATGCAAGATAGAAAACTTAAAACCAGCAGTTTAAAGCCATGCTGAGGGCTCTTCTGTTATTTGGTTTTATTCTATTGTGAAGCCATTCTGATATATATATAAAAAACAGTGAGAAGTTTTAAGGCCTTTTTTTAAAAAAAATCATCAGTAAATATAATAAAATCTTGAATAAAATTAAAAATAAATAAGTATTTTATTTATATTCTTATATATATATATATATATATATATATATATTGTAATCATTGCCATCATTTTTTTATTAGTAATAAATAAAACTAGTATAAAACAGGTATATAAATTCAACAGTTTAAAGTCTTGTTGAGGACTTTTTTTTTTTATTTTTTTTTTTTTTTTGTATCCTAAGGGCTCTTTCTTTTTTAATCCCTTATTCTGTTATATATATTTATATATATATTTTTATATAAATAAATGTAATTTAAGTCAGCTTTCAATTCTTCATAAGTACTGCATAGAAGAACATCCAACAGTTTAAAGTCTTGTTGAGGACTAATTTTTTTTTTGTATGCCCTGTAGCTTATTATTAAATATTTATTTATTTTATACGGGACTTCCTATTTAGTCCTATATAGCTAATCGGGTCGTACGGCCCGGCACTGGCTGTACAAGGTTAGCTCCCTATGACCTTGCGGCAACTTTTGTTTTTCGAACTGTTCATTCTACCCCTTGTTTATATATTATTATTATTATTATTATTTTTTTTTTTGTTTTATTTTGTTAGTGATATTTATATTTTTTTTTATTATATTATATTTCTATTCTCTATTTATTTTTTATATCGAAAAGAAAAAATACTTGTGTTTTAAACTGTTTTACGAGGCTTTTACCATGCCGAATGCTTCTCAACCATCGTTCCCTTCAAGAATAGGTCCCTGGAGAAGACTACTAGCTTCGCGAAAACCTCAAACACCGCTGGTCGGTGTAGTATTCCCCTCAATGTATCTTCCGAGCCGAGCAAGCTAAATTCACCCGAACTAACACCACCCGTCCGTTTTATACGTCCTATATTTTCTTCCAGGTGCATTTGCTTCCACGTCCACTGCTGTCGTGATCCTTCGGTAAACATTTTTATTTATTATTATTATTTTTTTATATTTTATTTTATAATATTATATATGTATGTATTAGGTGAGATTCTGCGTTAACGCCCTCCCTCGGACCCGAAATTGTACTTTTTATTGGATTGGTAGGCTACCCTTTTTTTTCTTTTGTTGCATTATGGCCGCTGTTAAGTCCCATCTTTTTACTAGAACGTTTTTTTTTTTTTTTTTTTTTTTTTTTTTAGTTTTTTCAGCTTGACGCTCATGTGTTCTATTTCCTCTATGCTAGTATCATTCCGAATTGGTCGCAGGTAACAAATATTCATCTTTCATGTAGCTTGGCCGTTGGATCTATGCTCTACTCAACCGACACCGCTGACGATTTGGCGAGGTACAGATGCATTCGTGCCGGTATCACCTGTTGTGGGCTTTAGAAGGCTTTTGACGAAGCGAACCCCAGTATTATTGGGATACTGTGGAAGAGGTAAAGTGGTCATTTGGATTGCTGTTTTCTTAGGGTTCTTCCCATACTGGTTCAGATCTTCCTTCGAAATGGTATAAATAGGGCTCTGAATTGACTATTCCCCATTCCAACTTCCTTCCATTGGACATTATTGGGCCGTTGTGTTGACTCGCACTTGCGGTAAGTTTTTTTTTATTAGCTTAACATATTTGTTTTTCATTAAGCTGCTCTTATGGAGACTATTCTCTCTCCCCTTCTTTAGTATCTGGTTTTTTTTATTTTTTAACCTGTAGAGGATGAGCCACGATAAGCCTGTATACTCTTCCACTTTCTTAAAGGCAATCGAGCCCTTTACGATTGAAGAGTTCGAGGAACTGGTTTTCGGTACTCCAGAAACGCCCATCAAACAATCCATGTGGGACTGGGTCACTTCGATAACTCCCCCTTTGACACCAGCTCTTGCTAATCCTTCCTTTAGCTCTACCCGATCCTCATCGCCCGAGGAGGAGCCTCCGTCAGCTGCTTTGGCCTTTTATACCTTCATAAACGGCGATTACCTCCCCGAGCTTTTCGTCGATGATCCCGAGACCTTTTTTTCAATCGGACCAGCTTCCAACTCTCAAGGGTCCAAGAACACAGCTCCCCATCCGTATAAATTGCGACCTCGTGGTCAAGATGGTCGTGCCATAACTTCACATTCAAAATAATGAATAGGCGAAAGGTTTTGTTCGTTTGTTTGTTGTTTTGTAGAGACTAAGTTGGAGTATAGCTAATTGTTCCATTATTTCATTTTTTTGTTTTTTATTATTATTATAGTATTGTTTGATTTCTATTCGTTGTTGTTGTATCATTGTGGACTACAGTTCTTGCAGTCATTTGCGGATCTTGAGGAATTTAGGTCCAGCCCTTTGATATAATCAATTCAATTCTAATAACATATTGAATAAGATTAATCAAAGTTGTGTAATACAGGTCAAGTCCCCTTGTAGAGCTACTTGATGCAATCAAAAAATAAATAAAAAATTAAAATTTGTTCGTTAAGCGCTTCTGCCTTCATGAATCATGTCAATCCCTGTTTTTTGTTTGTTTGTTTTTTTTTTTTTTTTTTTTTTTTTTTTTTGAAAAAAGTAAATAATAAAAAATAAAACAAAATTAATCGTTATTGATTGGGGCTTGAAGACCCAAAAGAAGAACTTCATTGAGTTGATAGTTGAGAAAAGATGTTGATTAGCTAGAATAAATTCACTTAGATAAGCCATTAATTCACTTTTTTTTTTTTTTTAAACAAAAAAAAAAAGAAAAAAAAAAAAAAGAAAAAATAAAAATAAAGATAAATAAAATAAAAAAATATATCATTCAAATAAAATAAAATAAAAGTAAAAGTAATGAAATAATAAAACAATAAAATAATAAAATAATCTGTTGATAAAAAAATTGGATGAAATAATAATTAAGCTGAAGTTATAGTCTGTAATTTATGATATTTGTATAAGTATATCTTATCCTCCAGATGATCATATGCGCAGTAATATTTATATTCTTCTCTTTTTTTTTTTTTTTTTTTAAAAGAAAAAAAAAAAAAACTAAGGATAATGGAAGTTTTTCATTTTATATTTATGATTTTTTAGTTATAATTTACTGAGTATGAATTAAGTGGAGACTAATGTTTTCTTTTATTTTAGATATATTTTTTATTGATTTTTTATGAATAAAACAAAAAAACAGTAAAATAATATAAATAGTGAAATAAGAAAAAAGCAAATAAATAAATGGAGAATTTTTAATATCATGTAGTTTTTTTTCTTTAGTTATCATCTACTGATATGAGCTGAATTAAGACTGATTTTTTTTTTGTTGTTTTTCTTTTTCTTGAGAAAAAAAAATAAATATAACTATAAGATAAAATATTTAATATCAGGTAAGCTTATATTCTTTTTTCTTGCTTCAAAGCTTATATTAATTGAAGCTTATGTCTGAATTTTTAATATTCTATTTTTTGTCTCTTTTTTTTTTTAGTATGAAAGAAAAAATTGAATTGTAAAGAGGAAGGATGAAAGTGGTAAATAAAAATTGAAGAAATACATAATGATAATATCAATGGAAATAGGATCAAAGAATCCAGGACTTAGCAGGTGAGATTTATTTTAATTAGTTCCCTTGACCAAGTATTTTATTCACTAATTCATTCTTGATAAAATCTCCTCCCCTCCTCTGTTCAGTTTTAAGAGTTTCAAAAAGGTAGTCTTGACAGAAGACTTTCAAATCTTCTGTATTTAATTTGGTTGCACCACATCTAAGGCTGAATATTGCTGGTATAAGTGTTTCTTCCCAGTGGCAATCCCAAGTGGATTTTTTTACAGTATAATTTCCTGAGATTTTGCTAATTGTCCCATTTTTAATTTGAAAATCCTGGAGGTTGAACCAGTCTTGGCATTCCCAGGTCCTCCAAAATAATGATTTCCTGAGGTTTTCATCCATGGGGAATATTTCATCCCAGTATTGGTTTCCAAGGTTGCCATCAACTCCATCCCATGTCAGTAAATCCAAGAATTCATATTTTGTAAGGTTGAATCCAGGTAATTCTCTCCATGGATGAGGAATGACCATTTCTGATGGTGAGTTTTCTTTTTCAAAGATGTCCTCAAACTCAATATATGGAAGTATTATGGTGGAAATATCAGGACAAGGTTCTGGTTTTATTTTCAAAAACCAGTCAGGATTTTCATCTATTTCTTGTGGATTAATGTAATTGGCCCAGTCTTCTTTTTCTTCTATCCAGCTGATATCTGTGTCCAATGACCAGGGATTTTCTTCCAGTAATGGCCATGATTCCATTTTCAAGGATTTGGTGTGTTTGAAAGTGTTAAGGTAAGATGAATTGAGAATAGTACCATAAAAAATAATTTGAGGGTAGGTTTTGGATGGTAATTTTGGGTAAGAAATTTGCATATTCCTCTTTGATAAGGCAGGAGGTCACTGCCTTATGATCTTTTTGTTACTTATTGTGATTTTTTTTATTGGTGAGTGGGATTATTGATTTGATTTTATGAGAGTTGATATTCCTCTTTGATAAGGCAGGAGGTCACTGCCTAATGATTAATTAAATTTGAATCTGACTTTTTTCTTTGATTTTTGATTTTTATAGCTTTTATGTGTCTTCAAGATGGGCCTTGATGGTTTGAAATTTAATTGTTCCATTAATTCTTGAGTAATTTGATCATTGGTTTCGTCAGAAGCCTCCAAAAATTTCAGCAATTCCTTAATTTCCTCAATTTCTTGGTTTCTTGATATTGATGAAGTATTCTTAAAGTGCCAAAGGTTTTCTTTATTGAAATCTTCATCTTCTGGTGACCAATGAAGTTCTTCATTGATAATTGGGTCTTCTTTTATTAATTCTTCCCCATAGGATCCAAAAGTTGGTGAATTGGCCATGGTGAAGGTAATTGATATATTTTTTTTGTAAGTTTTTTTTTTTTTTTTTTTTTTTTTTTTTTTTTTTTTTTTTTTAAGGAATAACTTATTGATGAGTTTCTTCTTTGTTAAGGCAGGAGGTCACTGCCCTATGAGAGAAAAAATGAAATAAAAGAGAAACTAATGATACATTTGATGAATGATACTGATACATTTTAGAGAAAAAATCTTGATTTTGTTGGTTTTATTCATAGTTGAGCTCCCCCAAGTGGGAAAGGTGAGTGTCTGTTGAGTAACCTGGTCAAAATAAGGTCTTTGAGGGCTTCCACAAAGTTATTTGTTTCCTCAATTTCTGGTTCTGATGGAAATTCTGACCACCATAAGTCTTCATCAATGAATATATATCCATCTCCAACCCATTTCAGCTTTCCAGTTTGGTATGTTGATCCATTTAATCCAAGGTACCACTGGGCCCAAATTTGATTAAAGTAAAGTCCTCTTCTTGGTAGTGTGGACATTTCAAATATTTCATCCCAAAGTTGATTTTCAAGGCTACCTTTAATTCCCTCTTCAGTTAATAAATCTAAGAATTGGATATTGTTCAAGTTTGCTCCTGGAAGGTGACATAAGTATTTATCTTTACATAAAATTTCTTGAGCTTCATCCCCATAAATGTCTTCAAAGGTGATGTATGGCAGGTAAATATAATTGTATTCATTTTCTAAGATGGATTCTGTTTCTTCATCCTCATTGGGAGGTTGCTGGATAAATTCAGGGTTTTCCAGTTGCCATTCATAAGGTTCTTCTTGGTTGTTCAATGGTCTATCCAAGAAGTTAATATGGTATGTTTCTTTTAAATTTTTGTCTCTTTCTTCCATAATTATGAGGTCCTTTTCAATTCCATCTATAATTTCTTCATCTGAAAGTTCATGATGTTCACTAAATCTGACTTTCTTCCTTTTTGATTTAGTTTTGAAAGGGTTTCCATGTATTTTCTCATTTCCATCCACCAAAATTTGGAATGTTTCTTTATTATTGTTAATTGGCTTGTAACTTATGTTGGGTAATTCATCTTCAGAGGTTGAGTCTTCAAGTTGTCTTTTGAGGTTGTTTGGCCATTGGGTATTTTGTAAATATTGACCAAATTCATCACTTTTTGGAGATATGGATAACTCTTGGGTCTTCTGGGTTAAATTGATTATGGTATTGTCTCTTTTTGCATTTTGATGCTTCTTTCCTGGGGTATTTCTGACCAATGTTGCCATATTGCATAAATCCATTCCTCTAGGTGGTCCAGTTTGCCATCCAAGTGCTTGAGGTTTGCATATTGGCATGCATAACCTTCTTCCATCAGGTTCTTGATAGCTTAGTATTTCACCTTGTTTATGGGAGAATTCTAGCCTAATGTTATTGTCTGCTATGAAAGGTCTTCCAAGTACTGTATGGACAGATCCTTTTGCAATGAAAAAGTGGATTTGAGTTTCTTCACCTGAAGCCAAAATGATTGGAGTAAATTCTGATAGTGCCACCAATGAAGTAGTATGGCCTCCAATTCCCCTCAGGTTCATGTTAAGATTTCTTGTTTTGAGTGAGGCTTTGATTGCTATTTCTTCTGGTATGATGTTGAGTTCTGCCCCAGTGTCCACTAATGCTCTGATAGGATATTCTTCCTTTCCAATAAAGATTTCCATAAATCCCAAAGGACAGGCATAATGAATCTTGGGCTTTGGTATTTCTTTGAATCCAAATGTTAATAGTCTTTCTTGAAGATCCATTGAGTTGAGTGATTTAATTTTTTCCTTGTCTTTTTCTGATAATTCTTGTAATTTATGGACAAAATTTGGTGACATCCTCAAGATTTCTTCAATGGTGAGGTTAATCTTTTGTTGCATAATTTTCTTGATGATTTTGTCAATTTCCAATTTGGTTTCAACTGGTTTCTTTGGAGGTTTTCTGACCTTCTTTTCTTCTTTGGGAATTTCATCATCTTCATTCTTATTGGCAATATTTTCAATTTCCTCCTCAGGTTGGTCTGGTTTTGGAATATTTGAATTTTGGAATTTAGTGGGAATTATGACTTTTTCTTCTTCCTTTTCTTCTTCAATGTAAGATCCTGGAATTTCTGCCTTTTTCTTTGGCTCTTGATTTTGGGATTGTCTTTCCAACCTTTGTTTTGTCTGTCTTAGTCCAATATGTGATTCAAAAGGGTCATTGGCTGAGGAAATGGTAGGTGGTTTCCAGTTTGACCAATCTTCAACATGAGCAATTGAGGTTGTTTTATCATCTGATTTCTTTTCAGTGGGCTTAACCTCTTCTTCTGGTTTTGGTTTTACAGTAGTTTTATCCATAAATTTCTTGTTGAGTTCTGCTTGTTCTTTTGCAAAGGCCCTGACTATGTCTTTGGCACTTTCATTTCCTTCCATAGGTACTCTCTGATAGTTGGGGAAGAGGTAAGATGCTCCTTGGGTTCTGACAATTCTTCTGTCCAAATCTTCAGCAAGGTGAGTGCATCTAGTTGCTGAATGTCCTTCTTCCTTGCAGTAAGCACATTTCATTGGTGGTCTTGGAGCCATTTGAGCTGGTATGTAAGGTTGATAACTGGATGAAAATGGTGGTAAGGGATTCCTTGGCCTATATGGCTGATTATTTTGAGGGAATCTTTGCTCTTGATTGTTGTTCCAGTTCCTTCTTGGTGGGTTCACTGCTTCTGAAAGTGTTTTGAGTTGATTTGACACTTCTTTAACTGATTCTTTTCCCTCATTTCTTGGTTGAGGCTCTGGTTGTGGAGGATTTTTGATCTTTTGGGTGAGTTCTTTTACTTGTTTTAAAACTTCATCCCAGCTTTCATCCTCAAATCTTGTTTTCTTTTCTGGAGGTTTTGGTTTAGAAAATTCTTTTTGTTGAATAAGTACCTTGGCCTCCAAGTCTTGTTCAATGTATAATTTCAAAATATCCAATCTTGGAATGATGTAACCTCCATCCAAGGCTTGAACCATAGCTCTGTTTTTAATCATTTCTTTGTAAATTGATTCTTGAACACTAGTGGAAAGGCTAGCCAATATTTCCTGGTTATGATTGATATCACCTTGAATATATTGGTATCTTTTGAGGTAAGTGATGATTGCTTCATATTCCCCAATGAATTTTCTGTATTGAGTCATGTTTCTTATTCCACCTTCTTGTTGAGTTTTTTGTGAATAATTCAGTGATTGAGGATAATCTGTATCTTCTTTCAGGTGAGACTGTTCCCCATCTTCTTTTCATATCCACTTTCAATTGATCCCAATCAGCTGTTTCATATCCTGGCATTCCTTCAATATGATAACTGATTTCTTCATCTTTTGTCCAAAATGCTATTTGTCTTGCAATGTCTCTTCCACTTGCTCCTTCAATTTCTGCAATATTTTCAACTTTCTTGATGAATCTTTCAACATCCTTTCCATCAAACCACAAGTTATAGTCCTTAGCTCTGATTTTCACTATTGGAGTAGTGTTTCTTGGAATTTCTTGATGTAATGGAGTTGGTATTTGGGAAGAAATGTTGACTCTTCTTGGTAAGGTACTTTGTCTTTGTTCTGTATAAGGTGTTGAGGTGGCCATGGGTCTAGGATAAGGTGAAGTTGATCCATGTGGCCTGAATGATCTTGGAAGGGTGGTCTGTTCTTCAAGTGGACTATTTTGTGGAGTATAACTTGATGGTTTATTTTTGCCTTCCTTTTTGATTAGTGCTAGTAATTCTGCTTGAATTTCTAGCATCTTCTTCTGAAGTCTCTCTGTTGAAGACATTTCTTCCTGTCCTTCAACAGTTTCTTCATTAAGGTTTTCCTCCTGGATTTCTTCAATACTACCAGGTAATTTTGATGATGAAGGTTTATCCATTTTTGATTGATTTATTTCTTCCTTTGATTCTGGTATTGAGTTATTGATTTTATTTCTTTCAAGGAGATCAAGGAAAAATTTCTCCACAACCTTCAAGTCCCTTTTATTGGTTCTTGGTGTTGCAATAGGAAAATTAGAATATTTTTCTGATTCCTCTCCTAATTCTGTTTCTTGCTTTGGTGGATAATAGTAATGATCAGAGTAAGTTGATGATTCAGATTCTTGAGATGATGGTCTTTGCTGATTTTGATTATTTGAATCCAGTTTTTGTTATAAAAAATAGTATTCTTGGAGTAGTTAAGAATTTTATAATTTATTGATTTTTAATTTATTTTTTTATTGAAGTTGAGGTTATCTGGCCACTGTTGGGACACCAGATGTGGGAACTCCTCTTGTGTGGGATTAAAATGAGGCAGTACCTGAAGGGGCAAATCACAGGTAACTAGTTTTGAATTGCTAATAACTCCTGTAACCAAGGGTGGCAAGGGTGTATTGCCTGCCCCTCCTAAAATACTGAAAAAAATCTTCCTTGGAGCTCACAAACCAAAATAAAATTAGTAAGTGGCTTTACAACTGCAGAAGACAAAATTCAGCAGTCTCAGATCAGACCTATTCAATAAATAATATGAAAAATAATTTCAGTAATTTTGGTTAATTTTTAGATTTTAATAAAATACTTGTCTGTTTAATTTTAATATTTTGGTTAAATTGAGGTGAGTTTTTTCTTCTTGGTGATAAATCCTTGGTAGGATGGGCTATTTAAGGCTTTCTGGAAAATTTGATTGGTGTTGATAAAGGTAATTTTGTTAAGGTATAGTTATAATAGAGTAAAATAATTTTTTAAAGGTTTGTTATTTTTTTGTAAGAGTGTTTAATAATGAGATAAAATAGTATTTGTTAAATTTAAGAGGTAAGATTCTTTGATATTGGATTTTTAAAGGGGTAAGTTATTTTTAAGTCTTGATAAATGGTGTTAATTTTACTGGATAAAATATTTTAATAGAGTAGTAACCCTAATCTTGGGTACTGGGTAATTTTTATTTTATTTTAATAATAATAAGATTCCACTGAGCTTAGCTACTGGGCAATCTTTAACACTATACTTCCACTGAGCTTAGCTACTGGGTAAGTAAATTCACTATAATTTGCTGGACTACCTCCCAGATGAGGGATGACTTATTCCTGTGCTTGTAATGTGCAGAGGATATATTGTGCATGGGGGGGAGAGAGCCCCTCTATTTATACCTTTTGGGAGCCCAGGGGGCCCTCCATGGGAGCTGTCCTTTTCCACTTTAATTCCTCTTGATTTCATCATGTGACTCCATTTTTTGGTGAGGACCTTTCTTGCATGGGTCAGGTGATTTAAGGTTTGGTGATAATTTTCTTCTGCACAGCCTCCATTTATCACATGATTGTCTTTTGGTGAACTAATTATGATGTGATATTCTTGAATTTTCCTTGCATACATGAGGTGATTAAATTTTGGCTGAAGAGTTTTCTTGTGCACAGCCTCTTTTCTGTCACATGATATTCTGTTGGTGGATGCAGTATCACATGATGACCTTGTAATTACTTTGCATATGTCCTATTTTAGGTTTTGGTAGAAGTTGCTATGTAATTTATGCAGGTGTCATGGTTGTTTTTCTTCTTTTTGAACTTTAAAATGGAGTCAGGTGATAATTTCTTGCACTGGTGAATTTACTGTTATGAGATGATGTGATTTTTGATTTTGACACATGCTGTGCATAGTCATGTGGTTGAGATTTAATTGGAATTGTGTACTGCATGCAGCCTGTTGTAACTAGCTTTGGTTTGCATGAGGTGATGAGTGGTGTAAATAATTTTGATTATGTTTTAAGGTTTTAAGTGGGGTTACTGTGGATATAAGATAAGGTACTCCTGTGGCTGTGTTGTAAATGAGCTGCAGGAATTCCATGGAGTTGAGCTTTGCATCATGTGACTTTTCTATGTGGAGTTTTAGGTTGCTGTGTAATTCATGCAGGTGTCCTTTTCTTGCTGCATGAGTCCTGTGGCTATAAGGGGGTGTAATTTAAAGGGTGGTACCTTGTTTGTTGTAACTAGTTTACTATGTGTAACTTGATTTTTACATATGCATAATGAAATTGAATAATTTATTTAAACACATACACTGCCCTTTGGTGCCTGTGCAATGGTTTTATGAGTTAAATCCAGCTTCTTGCTGTAAAATTGACCTTTTGGGTGTAAATTTGAGTGTAAGTCTGCCTGTAGGCTGGATTTACTGCTGTTATGGGGTACTATGAGCTTGAGCCTGGTGAAAAAAAATGGTATGGAATACCACAATATGAGTGATAAAATTGGTGAATACTGTTAGTTTATGAATAAAAATAATAAAATCCACGAAATTTGGGGTTCTTCCAAGCCTTGACTTCATCAAACTTAGAGTTATAGGGATAACTCTAAATAATGGCGTAATAATGAGATAATATGGTTTAATCATGATGTAATCATCACCAAACCTTAAAGTATTGATCAATTCCAGTGGATATGATCAGTGCACGTCTACTAAAAAGACTGTTGGACTCTAGGAGGGAGGTATTTACTATAAATAGAGCTCTTTTTACCCTTTTTTCCCCTCAGACACTTACAAAACATTAAATCATTAAATAAAAAGGTAATTTCTTTATTCTTTATATATAAAACTTTGATATTATCAAAGACCAAAGATCATCTTATAATAATTTTCATCTTTGACGTGATTATTACAATTACTTAATTGTTTTGTTTAAATTTCTCTCAAAAACCTCAATTCCACGTAAAACTAAGAAAATTTGTAATTTCTCTTAAAATTTATTGTAACTACAATTTAAATAAGTTGTATTTACATTTCTAGGTGTAAATTTACTCAAAATTATTATATTAAGCATTAAGAGTAGGTTATTTCTCTTATTATAATAATTTTTCTCTATTATTACTTTTTAATAATTCCATAATTGATATAAATAGTATTTATATTAATTTATAACTTTAATATTGGTAATATTATTGTTATTAATTGTTTTTTATTAATAAAAAACAATTTTTTTGTGCCTTTATTATTTTCTGGTAACAATAATAGAGTGCTTTTTAATAAATTAATTATCTTATATTAATATATTTATTTTATATATATTATTTTTTATAATATAAATTATATTATTACATTTATTTAATAATATAATTTTTTTATGCCATAATTATAATAATTATTTTTTATCTTATTTAATTTATTTTTAAGGAAATTCATAGTACAATAAGTGAAATATTAGTAATTTTTACTTATTTTTTCATAGTCAAACCTTACACTTAGACAATTCAGTAAATATACCCAATACCTCAATTTTAACTAAAATTTTGATGAGTTTGCATAAACCTTATGCAACTTTGAATTTAAGCTTATTTAAGTTTAAATCTAACAATTTTAAAAAAATGTTAAAAAAGCTACCTTAGTACTGTGAGATTCTTAAATATTCCAATAACATAAGAAATAAACCTTTTTGGGTATAACACCCTATGGGTGTACCCTAGGTCATTTTTGGTGTAGAATCCAAAAATGACATAATATTTATAGCTTGTTTATCAAAAAAAAATATTATTATTTTTTGTTATTATTTATTTCAAATTCAATTGAAAAGTCTTTTGAAGACTAAATCAGCTGTATATAAAATCATATGTGGCCTTATGGGTATGTTATACATACCTCACAGGCTCACATTCCCTACCACCAAAAAAAATTGTACCACAATTCCTTTTAGTAGTATACCCCCAAGCTAATTGGGGGTGTATCATCCACTGTCCAACCTCTCTACTTATACTTTCCTTTATGTTAAGCACACAATTCAGATGTTTTATTGAGGAATTGGTCTTCTCTAATGTCTGAATATTCTGAGAAACCTTTGGGAATCAGGTATCTTTTCTGCTACAATCCATTCATCTTCATGTTGTGGATTTCTGTACCTGACCAAGTATTCTCTTTCATCTTTTCCCCTAAGTCTTGTTTCTTTCAAGACTTTTAGTACTTTTTTCTCTTCACTCTGATCAAGTGGGGGTACCTCTAAGGGTGTTTCATTTCTCAAAGGAAATAATTCCTTATCACTTGAAGTGTAATGCTTTACTAGACTAACAGGAAAAGTTGGATGTTTGTTTTCCAATTCCGCTGAAAGTTCTACTTGTACTGCTTTTGTCCCATGAAGGGATTTGATAATGGGTGTTGGTAAACACACGTAAGCCCTTACGTGTTTTTACCAATTTATGGTAAAAACACATAAGTGACCTTAATTTTCAAAAAAATTCCTCAGGCTCAGTTTTGAGGATTTTTTTAATTTTTTTTTGCCATATTTTTCCCGACTTGGCATGTAAATAAGCACAAATTTTTTCAAATTTTTTTTTTGCCAAATTTCACCAATTTGGCCAATATGCCAAAATGGCATATTTTTTCAAAAATTCATTCAAAATCTTCCCACTTATGAATTTCCTTATTTTTTTTTAAAAATGAAGGGTTAAATGTGAAGAATAAAGCACCAGAATCCCATAATTTTGGGAATTTTTTTGGGTGGGACAAGTGAAGGCGCAAAAAGGTTTTTTTTTTCAAATGTTTTTTCCTGTCATTGTAATATGCCTACTTTTAAAGAGTGAACTTAATAACTTCCCACTTATGAATTTACTTCATTTTGTTTTAAATTATAGGGTTCAATCTGGAAAATGAAGAACCAGAAGCTCATGAATTGGGAAATTTTTTTGGGTGGGACAACAAGTGAAGGCGCAATAAGTGTTTTTTTCCACTGTTTTTTTTCTTGTGTGTAATATGACTATTTTCAAGTACAAAAGCTCCACATGTTTGATAAAAAAAGGAGACTGAGGTGGGATTTAAGCAATAAATATGACTGAGGAGGGGGATAATTGGCATAAATTGTATATAAAAAATCATTCAATCAGAATCAACCTCCAAAATAGTGGGTTTTTCCTGAATGGGGGGAGGAAGGTTGGACAAATACAACATTCTGTGTTTCTTAAATTTATCAGCCCACCCCAGGGATTGTTTTTGGGCATGAATCTCCCAGTTCACAGTAATGGGGGGGACTGGATAAACTCTAGAAATGATGATGTCCAAAGGAAGAAAATGAGCACAACTATTCAAGAAACAGATGAAAATGGGGGGATTATCATTTGGAGGACAGAAATAAGGGAAAAAAGAAAAAGATTGGGCTGTGGAATAAAAGAAAACTGGTATTTTACACTTATTTGCAATTGGATCCCCCATGTCAGGCATGGACATTCACTTGCTTTTTGGAGCCTGGCCAACATCTTCATACCATTCAATTCTTTCCAAATAAGAGGATACTGAGGGAATTAAGGTGTTCATGGCTTCATAAAGGACTTGATTTTGGTGAATTTCTTCAGCCAAGTCACCTCTGACATCAGCCCATTGATCTTGAGTCTTGTAAATGAAGTGGGATATTGTTCTGTAGCCACAGTTTCCATCACCCTGGACATTGATGGCCTTGAAGGTGTATTTCAATATAAACTTGGGCAAGTCTTCTGAGCCAGTTATCTGATAAAATAAGTACAAAAAATGAATAAATATCAAAATAAACAACAAAAAATTACATTAAAAAGAATCAGAAACTCACAAACAGCTTGGAGCATTCATAACTTGTGGGATAATTGCTTTGACAATGCTCACAGGTTAAGTCGATTGCATCATAGATATTAAAGCTGGTGGCAGGCTTGTGTGATTTTCTTTGTGAGGTTTTGCTTCCAATTGCCAATGTTCTGGACCTTCTAAGGGTTACTTCTGATTTATTTAATTCAGTTGCTGAGGGTAGTTAATCTGATGAACTGATGGATTTAGATAATGAGTCCTCAGAATCTTCAGAATCTTCATATGAGTCCACTTCCATAATTGAAGAGGGGACATTTGACTGAGATCTTGAAGTTGTTGTGCTGGTCACTTTTGATGGGGGTCTTCCTCTTCTCTTGGATTGACTTTCAATAATTTCAAATCTTGAAGGTTCTCTTTTGTTTTTATTCGTGGCTCCTTGGGGTCTCCCACGGATATTCTTGCATTCTAGAGGGTCTTCATAATATTGATCATCCTCTTGACTATTGGAAATTTGATCAAACGGGACTTTTCCAGTCAAAACATCTTGAAAATGTTGGAGTATTGGAGTGATTTCTGCCATTGGTCTTTGAAACAGGTCTTCCCCAATGTCTTTGAATATTTTCTTGGCTTCATTCTTTCTTTCTTTTTCAACACTTTGATCATCACCTTGAAAAGCAGCCTGAGAAGAATATGACAAATAAAATCAGTTAATAAGGAAAAAAATAATAAGAAGAAATTAAAAAACCCTCACAGGAAAATTCAAATGCCATTGAGGATGGAAGTCTGATAATTCAAGACTTTGGCCCTTAGCAAATGCCTTTTGGGTCTTATGCTTGCAAGGAATGCCTTTATAATTGTTGTATTTGTTGGTGCATTTTTCATTTGGAGGAAATTTTGTCTTGAAATTTTCAAAGGCAATCTGAAGAGCATAATGAGACACCTTGCCATTGAGGGCACAGATGTGTGGAGGAAAATTCTTGACATGGACAATCATTTCTTTGGAGATTCTGTTGACAATTTCAATAAATTGTTTTCTGAATGCCATGTTTAGTGCCCTGACTACCTCCAGGAGAGTACCAGTGGACTTTTGGAGCCAAAGTTTAACCATGGAATGGGCACCTTCAACTCTGGAGGTGGATCCCACACCCAGGTGGCAATGGTGGTTGGTCCAGGCTGGCACATAATACTCCTTTAGAGGAAGCCAGGTATTTTACAAATACTGCAAGACCTCAGCATTTTTAACTTGCTTTTGAAGCTTCTTCCAGTTGTCTTTGAAAGACTTTTCAGTGGGTGAATACATATGCTGAGAAAAGAATCCCAAAGTCATTAATAAAGACAATAATAAGAAAAAAAGTGAAATAAAATGAAATAAAGTGAAGAAGTATATTACTTGATTCCAAAGGCCCATAAAATTTTCAAAATCAGTTCCATGACCAATTTTATTCATGCAACGAGAAGATACATCCTTGTTGATGTGCCAAATGCATAGCATGACTTTGGAGTCTGGGAAGAGCTTCTTAATAGAGTTTTTCAAGGCCAGATCCCTGTCAATAACAATAACTGGAGGAGGAACAAGATTGGTGTTGTTGAGGACCTTTTCAATGTATTGATTTAATGCCCAAGTATATGAAGTTTCATTTTCATTCTTCATCAAACAAAAAGCCCCAGAAAAGGTCTTATTTGTTGAGCTGAATCCAACAATATGAAAAAGGGGCATTGTGTACTTATTGGTTTTATAAGTACAATACATAAGAATGACATGAGGAAAGCCATGAAGAAGTTTTATGGCCAGGGGGTGAGTAAAAAACAAGGAGGTAATGTGTCCCTCAGAATCCCTTGCAGAGGACCAAACAAAATTTTATTGTTTGAGAGTGTCAATAAGAGCATCAATGGGCCTTCTGCCTTGCAGTTTGTCTTTCTTGATTTTCTTGACTTGGTTATAAATGTCTTGAAGAATTACAGGCCTGTCAGACTCCCTCTGGCTGCATAATTGGGCCTGAATTTGCCTTGGCATGAGCAGTGATTCAGACATTTGAGCAATTTGGGATGTTTCTTGCTCATTGAATTTCCTGAAAGCAGGATGTGCCATGATATTTTCAGTGGCATCATGGCTATGTTCAGGATTTTTGATTTTAAGAGTCCAAGTGGTACTCTTGGCATATTCCCTGGCATAAAGTCTAAAAGGACAGTCAAGCTTTCTTGAGGTGAATGTTTTGGAGGGGCTTTTGTTGGGATTTGGAATGGGGTAAGAACCTTTCAAAATGTGAAAAAGAGGTGAAAAAAGGTGTGAAAAATGAACAGAAGTGGTTAAGAGTGACAGAAAGTGATTTAAATTTGGGATTAATAGATGAGGGAAGGTAAAAAGTTGAAAATTGAGAGGCTTGAAAGCAGGTTGTTGTGGTGGAAAATGCAGTCTTTGGGGGAAAAAAGGAAAAAAAAGTGTGAACAGCTTTGCAAAATGGCTTTGGTAATGCTGTTTTTCCAAAAAAACAATGGTTTGGGGTGGGGATAATGTGGATTATTGGGGTGTTTGGGCTTGTTTGTTTTTTTTGGGGGGGCTGGGCAAAAAAATCTGAAACAATTCGGAGTTAGAGAGGTTTTGTGGGGAAAAAACCTCTTTTGGGCATGTTTTGGCCCAATACAGGCCCAATGGTGTTTCATTTTTAATTAAAAATGGGCCCAGGGCACCCCTTACATGTTTTTACCAAATTTTGGCCAAAACACGTAAGTTTTTAGTAAAAACATGTAAGCTCTTACGTGTTTTTACCAATTTGCTTACGTGTTTTTACCAACACCCTTTAATAATAAATGGTCTTGCAAAGGAATCTTTCAGTTTCATTGGACCTTTGATATTATTAAAGTTCAAGGTTAAAACTAGTATTAAGTCCCCTACTTTGAATTCTGGGGTTTTATGACTTTTATCCCATTTCTGTTTAGCATATTCAAAGGAATCATTCATGCTTTGATTTTCATGAAGCCTTACTTTATCAAGCAATAACTTGAAGCTTGAAGAAGTTGGATGAATATAAACTAAATCTTTCTTCAAAGTATTAACTGGAAGTTTAGGGTTCCATCCTTTTTCCAACATTGCAGGAGTCTTTCCTGTTGAAGCATGGATAGAAGTCTTGTAGGATAATTCCAATGCTGGTATAAGAGTACACTAATCATGGTTAAAGCCATCAGAATCTTTAAGCTCCAGGCCATAAGCACAAAATTCTCTTATCATGTCCTCAAGGTTTTGAATCATGCTTTCTGCTAGCCCATCTGTTTGTGAATGGTATGCTGTTGAGAATGATAGCTTTGTACCCAAAGGCTTATGTAAATTGGTCCATAAGGCTGATTTAAATTTTGGGTCTCTATGACTAATGATATATTTAAAGAGACCAGTATGAGATATAACTCTTTTCCAAATAAAAAGAGCTGTATCCATAGCTGTGCCTTCTTTATGACATGATAAAAAGATTGGTGTTTTGCTATATCTGTCTACAATGACAAGACATGCATTGTAACTTTTATCACCTCCAGGTGGTAAGGCATCTAACCAATCCATATGAACCACTTCCCATGGGGTACTTGGTTCTTGGATAGAAATCATCAAACCAAATCTATTACCAGTATCTTTATTGGTTTTTTTGGCATCTATCACAACTATGACAGTACTCAATGACATCTTTTCTCCAAGATGGCTACCAGGCACATGTCTTGATTCTTTCCATTGTTATGTATTCAGGAAGATGTCCAGAGTGAATGTTATCATGGAATTCTAGCAGTATTGTGTTAATTAACATCCTACTACACAGGACCATGACACATGTGTGTTTAGATCTATGATATAAGATACCATCATATAAATGGAATCTTCTATTGTCATAATATGTTTTCCAAATATCATCCAGAGAATTAGCTAAATCTGCATATTTGAAATCTTTGTCAAGTAGAGAAGTAAGAATATGACAGTTTGTATCCAGATTATAGCTATCTCCAACTTCTTCAAAGAGTTCTGTTCCAACATCTATGATGTTAATTACTTCAATTGGAATTTGAGGTTCTGCACCTGTGGGAAAATAGGCAGGATTGTCAGGTGTATTGGGTAATTCCCATCTACTTAAGCCATCAGCATTCCTGTGAATACTTACAGCTTTATGTACTAGAGTCATATTACCTCTATACTCCTGTATAGCAATCTGCCATCTTAACATGTGTCTTTTTGGAGTTTTCATGTTAAGAAGTGATTTTACTGCATTAAAATCAGTAATTAATTCAAACACACTACCATCAGGATAGTAATAAACTTTTTCCAGAGCCCATACAAGGCAAAGGCACTCCATTTGGCTAGCTCCATATCTGGACTCAGTAGGTTTGATTTGTCTTGAAATGAAACAAATTGGACCTTCATAAGGTTTGTCATTGACAATTTGAGCTTGATGAAGAGCTGCACCTAGGCCCTCACCACATGCATCAATATACATCTTGAAAGGAAGTTTCCAGGCTGGCATCAGTAATAATGGTGCATTGGTCAAGGCATATCTGACCTTTTCATATGCTTGAATCATCTCCTGTGTCATTTCAAAGACAGTTTGTTGACCAAAAATTCTGTACAATGATCTGGCATGGATTGCAAATTCTTTAAGATGTTGCCTGTAATAACTGGAAAATGCTAAGAAAGACATCATTTCTTTTTTGTTCTGGGGCATTTGTTTCAGTAACACTGCATCCAATTTGTTTTTATCAACACCAAGGCTCAGTCCTGAGACTACATGTCCTAGAGCTTTCAACTTATGAAACCCAAAATTACATTTTTTAAGAGATATTTTCATTTTCACTTGAAGAATTTTCTTAAGTACTAATTAAAGTCTCTCTAAATGCAAGTGCCTGGTTTCTGAACAAATGATAATTTCATCAATACAGATGATTAACCATCCCTCTGATAATTCATGTGGGAAAATGGTGTTCATCATTCTTTGATAGTGAGAGGGTGCATTTTTAATACCAAAAGGCATCCTCAAGTATTCATAAATACCACAATGAGAAATAATACTCAATAATTTCCTAGCATGAGGTGTTAAAACATTCTTATGGAAGCCTTTAAGAGCATCCTTAGAGGTAATAAATCTTGCTTTGGATAATTGGGTCAAAGTCTCATGGATTCTAGGGATTGGATACTTGTCTGGAATAGTGTAGGTATTCAATGCTCTAAAATCACCAACCATCCTTGACTTATCATTATGCCAAGTAATTATTACAGGAGTTGTGACTTTTACTTATTCATTGTGTCCAACCTTTCTAAGAGCTCCCAGTTTCATTAGTTCATAGATATGACTTTCTAATTCTTCTCTGGCCCTAGGGCTATCTGGGTAAGCTTGTCTTCTTAAAAGTGGAGGGTAAGTTCTTTCCTCATTAAGCATAATATCCACTTCATGGCCTTTGATAGCCTCAAGTGGTTCATTATCAGAAGCAAAGGCTTCCCAGTATTGAAATAAAATTTCAACAAGTTCTTCCTCCATTTCTGGTGTTAATTCAGGACCAATTTGTGTTTCAATCAATTGATCTGACACAAAGCTTTCTTTATTAACATTTTTCACTTGTCTAATGACAGTGATTTCTCTTTTTTCTAGAGGAAAAGCAAATTTTTGCATTTTATTTTCCCCTATAGTGAAGTACCTGTCTTTATGATTATTAATATCAATACCATAAATATTGAGATAATCATTTCCAAGTACAAAATGTTGTGCAGTACAATTACTTATAAACAAAATTCAGCTTTTCATCTGATACTTCCTGAAGGATGAGGGAATATCATTGCTGCTTCAAATATACCCAAGGGTTGCATATTTTGGCTGGCACTGCTAAATTTTATACCTTTTATTGGCATTAAGTTGTCTTGCCAATTGGTATAAATCTTTTCAAGAGAATCATTTCCAACACAAGTACAAAATGCACCTGAGTCAAGATGTATCCTGGATTCTCTGTTGTTTGTCACAATATCAGTGATACAAGATGATCCAGCTGTATAACCTTTACCTCTGGGTGGCTTGAGTTTCTGCATTTTAGCATCTTGGACATGTATGAGATCCATACATTCATCACTGTACTGTGGTAAGTGAGTATGCACTTCTGTGACTTCAAAGGAAACATTAATATTTTTTATACTAAGTTCATGTCAGGCTGAGTCTATATTGAAGTGGTAATAAGAGTATTTACAACTAGAATTATGACTGTGACACGTAGAAAATTAATTTAAAATAAGGGTTATGGATTTTAAAGATGATTTATAATATAATTAAGGGGTTCTACTATTGGATTATAGTGGTGGTGAGCGCTACTGAGAACCCAGGGTGCAATCTTACCAGTTGGGTTACTATAATAAGAGTTACAATAATTAAATATATAATTATACCTGTTTATTACCCAAGAGTAAAACTTTTTTGGACAGTTTACTACATAGGGTATTCAAGAGCAGGATGGGGAGACAATTCTGGCTGTGAAAAGCCTCCTTTTTATCCTGAAATGGGGTGGAAAGGGTGCTAGACCTTTCCACGTAGAGGAAGTGAAGATTTTTCACTTTCTGGTACTGGTTTATGGTTTGCAAACAGCCTGTATAACCTTTATTGGGCTCAGATGTGGCTTTGAAACCACATCTGGGCAGTTTTCACCAATACAGGGTGAAAATTTTCATTTGGGGACCTCACAGCCTGATTCTGACGTGTATGACGCATAGAATGCTGTACAGAAACTGTATGGGACCCCAGTATTGACTGACATATGAGGTATTGAAGTAAAAACATGCTTCTTCGTCTATTTGACACCTCATATTCATGGTTATGGGATATTATCCCATGGTAAGGCTGTATATGACAGAAGGTGGGATTTCAACCTTAAAACAGCCATAACTTTGTCAATTCTTGAGATATCAACCTCAAAATTGGTTCAGTGTGTAGACCTGTATGTGCTCTACACAATGGTACCTCATTTGATATGGGTATCATTAAATATGGCAAAGGTATCCCATGTACAAGATTTTTATACATTTGTGTGTTTTAGGCAAAAAGCTGTATTGAGCTTGTTTGCCCCATACCTTCTGCTGTAGTTGAGATATGAGGAAGTGGATGACATCATCAGATAGCCCTGATTGTGCTCTTTCCAAAAAGACCCCACTTCAGGTATCCCACACTAAAACTGTAGAAGTTAGATGAGAGGTGAATGTTTTGTTCACCCTTATTTGGCCTGAAATTGACCATAACTCCATTAATATTGGTGCTAGCTCAGTTTGGCTGGTACCATTGAATAGCCCTGGCTTAGAGCTTCATTTCGAATACCCATTTGATGGGGTTAAGCCTCTCCTTCTAGGTTTTAGATGAGAGGTGAAAATTTAGGTTTATGCTCAGCAATAACTTTGAGCAGGAATAACTTTGTTATTTCTTGTCCTATGGTGATGGGACTTATATTTTCAGGATGAGGTGAGTTTCCTCTTTCTTTTGATACCTTTTGAGCTTATTTGGCTCAGCTCCATGTTTTGGTGGTATCTTGGCTATACCATTGGTTTATGGTATTTTGGCTGTCATGCTTGTGCTCTGGTTTTGAGTCACCAGCTGACGGTTCATCTGTTAATTCCTCCTCTTCAGAAGGCTCAGAATCACTTTCATGTACAGGGACATCATTTGTTTATTTTGTGTCATCTTTTTCAATTTCTATCTCATTTATTCCTGTCTTTTTGGGACACATATTAGCCAAATGAGATGTACTTCCACACTTATTACATTTAAAAGGAGCTTTGTCATGTGGTTCATTGGGTTTTGCAATTGCTTTCCCACTGGTCTTGTTTTCCATTGGTGGTTTATACCAATTTCTACCAATTTTTGTTCTAGTAGTGATGTCCTCCATAGCATTGATATAATATTCTGTAGAGAAAGGCTCAATACATCTGCTTCTTATAGCATGCTCAAGGTCCCCACCACACCTTCTCAATATCATTTTATGTACCATTGTTTCAGACACATCAGGATGAAGAGCAGTGTATCTGTCCTTTTGTTCAAGAAACCAGGACATGGGCCTGTCCCTCTAAATATTAAAAATGGCTTCTTCAAAAGAATTTCCCATTTTAAATCTTCAGGAATCATTTGCCCATTTGGAAATAGTTCGTTCTTTCCACCAAGGAAAAGAATGTTTAACATGGTCTTGTCTCATTTTGTAATACCATTTCTTTGCTGATTTGGTAAACAATGAGTGTAATATGGCACTTATGTATTCATCCGGTATTGTGGAACTCCTTTTGGTGTGGGATTGGATAAGGCAGTCCTTGAGGGGGAAATCACAGGTAAACAGTTTTGAATTTCTGAAATAATCCTGTAACCAACGGGGCTAATGGTGTTTTAGCTTCCCCTCTGAATATACTAAACAATCTCCCTACAGAGCTCACAGATCAATATTTAAGATTGTGGCTTTACAACTAGAGAAGACTTTTCAGCAGTCTCTATCAGACCTATTCAATAATCAGACTAATGCCAAAATAATAATAATTTTAAATAAACAATTTGTAGGGGATTTCAAGATAATAAAATAATAATTGAGTAGATAAATAATAGATATAATAGTACTGAGTGGAGATTTTGAGTTGTTTTCTTTGTTGAAGGTATTTTTTTTAATGAAAAATAGCTCAATATGAGAAAATTTAGTAATAGTGATAATATAATAATATTGTTTGTTTTTTTAAATAAGTGTAATTTGATAAATAATTTTCATAATATGTTAAATATATATTTTGTGATAATGATAATGGTGATATGAATTTTCTCCTAGTGAGAAGAGTATAATATAAATATTTTTTTGAGTATGAGTATTTCACTAATAGATGAATTTATAACATAGGCAGACCTACTGTTAACTACAGCTATATATAAATCACTTTTAATGTAATGTAATAATAATAATAATAATTTCTAGATTAACCTACTAGTAAGGGATGAATAATTATTCTCCTTCTTGGTATATAATTATTTGCATGAGGAAAGAGGAGAAAAATGAGAGAGAGAGGCCTCTTTTTATGTTGTGAGAAGTACCCATGGGCTCTCCATGTAAAGTGTTATTCTTGCCCTTGAGATAATTTTGCTGGTGTAGATTTTTTGTAACAAAAGTCAGATGACCTATCTGCTGCACTGTATTAGTAATCTTGCACAGCCTTGAGAGATTAATGCTAGTGTGTAAAATTGAGAATGGTGTCATATGACTGAAATATTTTTTCCATTTGTTTGGTCAAAATGAAGGTTGAGATGTTTTTCTTGGTGGGGATTTTGATAAAATATCAGGTGGCTTCTCTTTTGCACTGCTTTAGTCAGCTTGCATAGCCTTGAGGAATTAATGCTGGTGAGTTAAGGATGAAGGTGGTGTCATGTGAATAAGCCCCTGTATAATTTGTTTGTAAGATTTATTTAGTTCCAGGTGATTATGCTGTGTAATGTGGGGATATCTTCTTGAGTTTTGATTCTTGATTACTGTAATTGCTGTGTGGTTTACAGTTTTAGTGTATTCCCCTGGCATGCAGCTAGTTGAAATTGAATTGAGTTGTATTTGATGACCCTGAGGCTGTGTACTGTACAGATCTTATGCATGTGGACTGCATAAGTCTTATTTGGGCTCCTGTATTGTTGTGTAATTTTTAACTTTTTAGTGGATTTTCCTGTATTGAATTGGATTGGATACTGTCATATGATCCTTGTGTCACATGAACTGTATTTGGCTACTGTAATTGTTGGTAATATAATCTTCCTGATGGATTTAGAGTGGATATGATGTTACAATGTTACTTTTCCCATGTAATTTTGAGTTTTCTGTATGTATTAATCCTATTGTTGATCGTGTAAGCCGTATATGTAAGTTTTATTGTGTAACTCCATAAGATTGGACTCCTCTATTATTCATTTAATTATAGAAGTATATTGAATATTTCAATTGTGAATGCTAAAATCTTCCATTCCTCCCTACTGTTGATGTTACTCCTGGGTTTTTTGTGATTTTAAGCATGTCCTTTGAGTGGTGATTTCCTGAATTAGCCATTTTGATCGTGCTTTTCCAACTGTTAATCTTCACAAAAATTCTTGAAACTGGTAAAAAGGTATGGAATACCACATCCCCCTCTCCATTTAATGCTGTCCCCAGCATTCCAGTTTCAAGTACAGTATCCTGGGTTCATAAATGAAACTTTTCTTCCTTTAAATTTTTTTATTTCAATAAATTCAGTTGATAATTCCATTGATGGCTTGTTATATTGATTTTGAATCTCTATTTACTCATATTTGATTTGTACCCTGTTGTTTCTTCTTGTTTGTTTGTTTTATCCATGTTAATGTTGTCCTATATCATCCATACTTATTCAGGGTAATTTCCCTCTCCATTTGATAAAAATTCTTCCAGCTACTAATAACCTTTCTTGATTAAATATTTCCACCAGTGTTGCCATAAAAGGAGATAAATGAATAATAAAAGATAGAGATTTGATATAGTTTAAGGTCTCATTCAGGACCACAGCTTGAATTCTTGAAGTTTGTTTGATAAAAAAAGATGATTTAGACAGTTTGAGGTCTTATCAAGGACCTTGTCTTGATGTAATTTTGTTTGATGATGGACAAAAATAACGAAAATTTGAGATATTTAGACAGTTTAAGGTCTTATCAAGGACCTTTTCTTGAGTTGAATTTTGTTGAAGTGTCTTGATGAAAGATAAATAATAATTCAGACAGTTTAAGGTCTTATCAAGGACTTTTTCTTGAGTTGATTTTGTTGAATGGTATTGATAAAAGATAAAGTAATTATTCAGACAGTTTAAGGTCTTATCTAGGACCTATTCTGAAATTTATTTTGTTGAATGGTATTGATAAAATATAAAGTAATTATTCAGACAGTTTAAGGTCTTATCTAGGACCTATTCTGAAATTTATTTTTGTTGAAGTGTCTTGATGAAAGATAAAATAATAATTCAGACAGTTTAAGGTCTTATCTAGGACCTTTTATCGAGTTAATTTGTTGATGATAAATAAAAAAAAAAGTGGAATATTTAGACAGTTTAAGGTCATATCAAAGACCTTTGCTTGAGTTGAAATTTGTTTAATTGTCTTGATGAATGATGAAATAATGATCCAGACACTTTAAGGTCTTATCTTGGACCTCTTCTTGAGTTGAAATTTGATGATTTGAAATATTTACTTAATTGGATTTGTTTTTACCTATTTTTTATTGTATTTATTAGTGTTGAGGTCTAATATCCTCCTTCCCCATGTCATCCTCTTCATGACAACTCTAAACTACACCCATTGATGATTATTAACTGGGTGGGTACCCCCCTCTCCATTTAATAATTGTGACCTACTTTCCACCTTTTATAATAATGATAATACAATAATTGAGAGTTTAAAAAATGATAACAATAATAAAATTTTTCAAATAATAATATAAAATAAGATAAAATAAATTAAGAAAATAGTAATGATTACTATAGATAATATGAAAAATACATGAAATCTAAGTGTAATCATAATATTATTATTTTTATTATTATTATTCTTATTTTTATTTTATTTTTTTTTGGTAATTAATGAATCAAAAAATAATAATTCATAATTTAAATAATTTTCTGAATGATATATGAAAAAAATAAATAAATAAATTAAAAACATGTTTTAAAATTAAGTGATAATTAATTTTTTTTTTTTTTGAAGTGCGCCAGTGTAAATCCTTCAAATTTGAAGTATTTTGTGATTTGTTTTCTAGCCGCGGGTGTTGCTTTTCTTTTCTTTTTTTTCAACTTGTACTTCTTGTTAATTAATTTTCTTTTTTTTTTGTTTGAGTAATTTCTACATTGTACTGTATAGTACAGTACTGTTCTATTTTCATCGCGACCGATCCTTTTTTTTTTTTTTTTTAAAAAATTTAATTATTATTTATTTTTTTGCTTTAAAAAATAAAAAAAGGAATATTTTTTTTTTGTTTGTGTGATGTACAATGCTGTACCCTTCTCTTTCCATTGCGATTGATTGTTTTTGCTTTTTTTTTTGATTAGAAAAATAATAAAAATTAATTTATTTTTTTAGAAAATAAATAAAAAGTAATAAGTAATTAAATTTTCTTTTTTGTCTAATGATTGTACTGTACAGTACAGTAATGTATTCTTTGTTTTTGGTCGCGATCGATCGTCTTTTTTTTTTTTCTTGATTCTCTTCCCTTGTTTCCTTTATTATTATTTTTTTCTTTTTTTTTTTTTTTGATCCCTGTTAGCTGTGAGATGAGAAAAAAAATAAAAATAAAAACAAGAAATAAAAGATAAAAATAAAAATAAAAAATAAAAAATAAAAATAAAATAAAAATAAAATAAAAAAAATAAAAAACAATAAAAATAAAAAAAAAATAAAAAGTCAAAATGAAGATAAAAATCAAAAAAAGAATAATAAAAAATAAGGCATAATAGATAATTAAATGAATCCATAATAAAATAAAAATAAATAAATAAAATTTGAAAAAATAAAATAAAAGTAAGTATTATTATTATATATATATATATTTATTGATATCTGAGAAACCAAAATTCATGAGATAAAGAGAATAGTTTATTATTATAAAAAAAAACTTCATTGAGGATGTGAAAATTTGCTATCAAGACTACTCTTAAATTTGGCCTTTTTTGATGTAAGCTCATTTCTTCTTTCTTTATTGAGATATTGATCCTGCAATTCTTTTTCATCCCTTAAATACTCATGATTGGTGTTTCCATTTTCATTTTTGTTCTCTTTCCAGTCCTCATTTTGTATTGAAATTTGATATTGCCTTGCCAAATGGGCTTGCAAATTTGGGCATAACTTTTTATTCTGGGTAATCCAGAAATACTCCTTTTCTTCCTTAGTCTTCTTCTTCTTTTTACTACTTTCTGTTGTTTTATTTATTTCTTTCTTTATTCCTCCTAGTCACTTTACATGTTGGGTTGAGCATTGATGATCTTGTTCAGTCATTTTGTACAGTTCCAGGTTGCAGTTTTCATTCCTCAAAGGCTGCCAATTTTTTTTTGGTCTTCTGTAAGTAAAATTCCCTCTGCTTCAAGTTCTTCAATATTTGTTTGTTCTAAGAAAGTTTCTTGATCCTGTTTCTGCTGTCTGTTACTGATTTCTTCATTTATTTCTTCATTTTTGTTCATTTGGCTTTCCTTGGCTTTGCCCAAAGAAAAGTGATTTGTTTCCAGATTCAAATTGGTATTTTCTTTATCAGAGTGATGGTGTGGGGTAGGTGAGTCCTCCTCTTTGTCATTTGTTGAATGATCTGTAGAATTAGAACTACACATATCATTTGGCTGTGGTTTCTTTTCCATAAAATATGGTTTTATAGGATTTCTGATGCTGGTAAAATCTTGAGGTTTTGGGTTAAATGGAACTTCATTTTTGGTAGTTTCACTTCCTTTTTCTACAGTTACCACTTTCTTGAAAGCTTTATTTTCAGGTTGGATTTCCTTATTCAACTCTCTGCTTGGGTTTAAATTTTTAAGGTGTTGAGAATATTCTGGGAATGTTGGATCCTTATTGGATGTATGGATATGACACAGGTTATTTTCTATGGGAAGATAAGTCTCTGATTTGTTTTCCACACAATCTTCTGTGCTTATTGGGTAAGTGAATTCTTTATGAATGTCCATTTACTTTTTATTTTGACCTTGACAAAATATGTCAGAATTGTTATTTTGAATTTTAGTTTTTGTTACTTTATGTTCCTTTGTAGTTGACATGGGTGATTCCTTCAGGTTGATTGACTTTTCCTCTTTTTGGTTGAAGCTGGGATTGTCAGTTTTCTGTTCAAGTCCTTCCTCTTTTGAAAGCTTGGTAAGCTCAGTATATCCCAAATTTTCTTCAATACCTGCTACAGGAGGGTCAAATGTATTGTCATTGACTTTTGTGCTTTCTCTATTTTGTACTGAATTTTTATTTAGATATTCTAGGTCCAATGAGGGTAGGTACTTCCTATTATTGACTGTTTCTTACTTTGTCATACTCTTGATTAGTGCTGAGGGCTGTGCCCTTGGATTAATTTCTTCAGTTGTTGAGCTTTGTTTTGGTTTATATCTAATAATCTCCTTTTCCTTCCTGATTAGTTTGGATATTGATTTGACCAATTTCTTGGGTGATAATCTGCTTTTGAGGGATTTATTCTTAGTAACCAGATTATAATCAGGGTCTTTGTGAGTGATTCCAGGTATTTCTTGCAGAATGAATTCCCCTTGACTAATTGTGTTGGATTCTGTTTTTATGACCCCCTGTTCTTCTGTTATTATGGAGTCTTGATGGACAGGCTTGATTGAACTTCCCTTTTTCCTGGTATTTTGTTTCTCTAAGTCCAAAATGCCTGTTAGGAGTTTAGGTGAAGTCTTATTCTCTACATGTCTGTTGGCCAAAGTTGGAATTTCTTGAGGTGACTCTTTATTTTTGAAAACTTTGATATCAATTCCTATATTGCCAGAACCTTCCTTATCTTCTATATTTAGACCATTATATCCTTACACTGTTGCAGATGCACAGGCCTCCATGCCTGCTGGTGGGTTTTCTCTCCAACCTACTTTCTGTGGTGAACAAATTGGTAAGCAAAGTCTTCTTCCATCTGGCTCTATATAGCTGAATATTTCCCCTTTTTGTTGAGAAAAGTCTAATCTGATGTTGTTGTCTGTAAGGAAGGGCCTTCCCAATACTGTGTGTACTGCTCCCCTTGCCACAAAAAGGTGTATATTTCTTTCTTCCCCAGTAACTAGAGTAATTGGGGTAAATTCTGCTAATCCAACAATTGAAGTACAGTGACCACCAATCCCCCTTAAATTCATGTTGAGACATCTTGTGGTAAGTCCTGCTTTGATTGCTGAATCTTCTGGTATTATATTTAATTCTGATCCTGTATCTACTAATGCCATTATTTCATGTCCTTCTTCACCTAGGTAAACTTGCATAAATCCCAATGGACAGGCATAATGTAGTTTGGGCTGTTCATAATCTCCTAAATGGTGGTTTATGAGTTTGGTTTGAATTTCTTTTGTGTCAAGTGAGTTGATTGAGTTTCTTTCTTCTGTTGTCAAATTTTTAAGCTGGTTGATAACTTTGGGTGACATGCTAAGAACTTGTTCTAAGGTGAGATTTATTTTCTGATCCAAAACCTTTTTGATAATTTGACTCATGACCTCTTGAAATTCTGTGTGTTCTTGCTTGATATTCTTGTTTTTAACAGTATTTTGAGTCAATTCTTGCTTCTTTACAGAATCCTGTTTTTCTTTAACTTCTGGGCTAACTTCTTCCTCTTTGAACTCTTGAGGTTTCTTGAATTTAGTGGGAATAATTGTTTTTTCCACTGTTCCATGTTCATCTTCAATATAGGCTCCAGGTATGTTTGGTTTATTTTTTTAGTGGTGTTTCCATTATTTTTGGTAATGACTTTGTTGGTTCTTGACTTGGATGCTCATTTCTTGAGGATCTTTGTTTGGTGTTTCTCAATCCATAATTATTGAGGAATGGATCATTGGCTGAAGATATGGTTGGTGGTTGCCAGCTCCCCCAATCTTCAATTTTGACTATAGCTGTTGAAATGTCATTTTCCTTTACTTGTATTAGGTTTACTTCTTTTGGTTGGTGTGTTAATTTTTCAGCTTCATTTTCTTTTCTTTTCTTGGTAAGTTCTTCCTGTTCTTTTGCAAATTATTCAACTAACTTCTTTGGTGATATTTTTCCGTCTGTTGGTACTCTTTGCCAATTTGGAAATAAGAATCCACCTCCTTGTCTGCTGACCCATTTTTTATTTTGATCTTCAAATAGGTAGTTACATCTATTAACTGAATGTCCTTCCTCCAGACAGTAGTAACATTTGACATAAGGTTTTGGTATGTTTTGTGCTGGTGCATAGGGAACATGCCTTTGTGAGAATGGGGGTAAATCATTTCTTGGTTTGAACTGTTGATTATTGGTAACCCCACCCATTGGAGGTTTGGATAGACTTTTCAATTCTTCTAGTTGAGTAATAAATTTCTTGAAATCTTCATTTTCCCCTTGTTCCTGCTTTCTAGTTTCCAGTTTTTGCTCTTTGAGGGATTCAGTAATTTCCTTCATTTTATTAAAAGCTTCATTCATTCCTGGAAAAACCTCTTCCTTGAAGTGAACTTTCTTTTTATCTTCAGTAACATTCCTTCCTGTATCTCTTGATGATGAGAATCTGTTGGTTACTAATATTCTGGCTTCCAATTCTTGTTCAATGTACTTCTTGAGGATCTTCATAGGTGGTATAAGGTATCCTCCATCTTCAGCTCTAACCATAACATTATCTTTGATCATTTCCTTACTTATGGCTCCTTTAATATCAGCTGAAAGACAATCAAATAAGTCTTCATGGAACATGTTATCTTGAGGAATATACCTGTATCTTAATAAGTAACAATAGTTTCACATTCTCCCATAAACTTTTTATATTGTGAAAGACTACCAATTCCTCCATCTTCTTGAGTATCATTAAAAAGCCTCATTAGTGAGTCTTTTCTGTATCTTCTTTCAGGTTCAACTCTTCCCCATTTTGTTATGAGATATTTCTTGAGCTGTGTCCAATTTACTTCTTCATAACCTGGCATAGCTTCAATTGCATCACTCACCTTTTGGTTTGTTGTCCAAAATGCCATTTGCATTGCTAGGTCTTCATCTGTTGCTCCTTAAATTAGAGCTATTCTTTCCACTTTCTTGATAAATTTCTCTACTTCTTCTCCATCAAAATTTAGATTGTAATCTTTTGCTTTAATTTTAACCACAGGTCTTTCTTGTCATGGAACTTTCTGCTGTAGTGGACTTGGGTTATTAGGTGTAGTGACAAACACTCTCCTGGGAATATTTTGAGTTCTTGGTTCTGTGACTGGAGTAGAGGTTGCTCTAGGACCAGGTGTAGGTGATATTGGTGAGTCTTCAGGCCTAACATGCCTTGGTGATGTTTGTTCACTTGGACTGGCTCCAGGTGGGTAAGATGTTTGTTCTCTTCTTTTCTCTTTCTTTTTGCTTTGTGTTAATAATAGATCCTGCATTTGCTTCATAAGAGTTTGTATCTGTACTGTTTGATCTTCCTCTTCACTTTCTTCTGCATACTGTCCTTCTACAGTATCTTCAGGTAATGGTGGTAAGTCAGATGTTGATTGTTGATTCATTTCTACTTGGTAAACTGATCCTTTAAATTATTTTGTACATTTCTTGTTTTTTCTTGCTTCTTGAATTAACTTGAAGAAAAATCTCCTTAATTCTTCTTTCTCCTTCTGTTCTGTTCTTGGTGTTGCAATGAGTAAATCAATATCCTTGGGTGTTTGATTTTCTGGTGTTCCTTCTTTTACTGGATAATAAAAATGATATGATTGATTTGAGTATTGTGATGGTGATGATGATTTGGAATGGGATTTGTTTCCAGATTCCAGATTGTATGAGAGTGTTTTATAGTTAATTCTTGATAATGATAATTATTTTTGTGAGCTATGTTGATTTGATTATCTTCTTTCTTGATTATTGACTGATTGTTGAATTTTGAAGTTGAAATGCCACTGTTGGGACACCAGATGTGGAACTCCTTTTGGTGTGGGATTGGATAAGGCAGTCCTTGAGGGGGAAATCACAGGTAAACAGTTTTGAATTTCTGAAATAATCCTGTAACCAAGGGTGCTAATGGTGTTTTAGCTTCCACTCTGAATATACTAAAAAATCTCCCTACAGAGCTCACAGATCAATATTTAAGATTGTGGCTTTACAACTAGAGAAGACTTTTCAGCAGTCTCTATCAGACCTATTCAATAATCAGACTAATGATAAAATAATAATAATTTTAAATAAAAAATTTGTAGGGAATTTCAAGATAATAAAATAATAATTGAGTAGATAAATAATAGATATAATAGTACTGAGTGGAGATTTTAAGTTGTTTTCTTTGTTGAAGGTATTTTTTTTAATGGATAATAGCTCAATATGAGAAAACTTAGTAATAGTGATAATATAATAATATTGTTTGATAATTTTAAATAAGTGTAATTTGATAAATAATTTTGATAATATGTTAAATATATATTTTGTGATAATGATAATAGTGATATGAATTTTCTTCTAGTGAGAAGAGTATAATATAAATATTTTGTTGAGTATGAGTATTTCACTAATAGATGAATTTATAATATAGGCAGACCTACTGTTAACTACAGCTATATATAAATCACTTTTAATGTAATGTAATAATAATAATAATGATAATTTCTAGATTAACCTACTAGTAAGGGATGAATAATTATTCTCCTTCTTTGTATATAATTATTTGCATGAGTAAAGAGGAGAAAAATGAGAGAGAGAGGCCTCTTTTTATGTTGTGAGAAGTACCCATGGGCTCTCCATGTAAAGTGTTATTCTTGCCCTTGAGATAATTTTGCTGGTGTAGATTTTTTGTAACAAAAGTCAGATGACCTATCTGCTGCACTGTATTAGTAATCTTGCACAGCCTTGAGAGATTAATGCTAGTGTGTAAAATTGAGAATGGTGTCATATGACTGAAATGTTTTTTCCATTTGTTTGGTCAAAATGAAGGTTGAGATGTTTTTCTTGGTGGGGATTTTGATAAAATATCAGGTGGCTTCTCTTTTGCACTGCTTTAGTCAGCTTGCATAGCCTTGAGGAATTAATGCTGGTGAGTTAAGGATGAAGGTGGTGTCATGTGAATAAGCCCCTGTATAATTTGTTTGTAAGATTTATTTAGTTCCAGGTGATTATGCTGTGTAATGTGGGGATATCTTCTTGAGTTTTGATTCTTGATTACTGTAATTGCTGTGTGGTTTACAGTTTTAGTGTATTCCCCTTGCATGCAGCTAGTTGAAATTGAATTGAGTTGTATTTGATGACCCTGAAGCTGTGTACTGTACAGATCTTATGTATGTGGACTGCATAAGTCTTATTTGGGCTCCTGTATTGTTGTGTAATTTTTAACTTTTTAGTGGATTTTCCTGTATTGAATTGGATTGGATACTGTCATGTGATCCTTGTGTCACATGAACTGTATTTGGCTACTGTAATTGTTGGTAATATAATCTTCCTGATGGATTTAGAGTGGATATGATGTTACAATGTTACTTTTCCCATGTAATTTTGAGTTTTCTGTATGTATTAATCCTATTGTTGATCGTGTAAGCCTTATATGTAAGTTTTATTGTGTAACTCCATAACATTGGACTCCTCTATTATTCATTTAATTATAGAAGTATATTGAATATTTCAATTGTGAATGCTAAAATCTTCCATTCCTCCCTACTGTTGATGTTATTCCTGGGTTTTTTGTGATTTTAAGCATGTCCTTTGAGAGGTGATTTCCTGAATTAGCCATTTTGATCTTGATTTTCCAACTGTTAATCTTCACAAAAATTCTTGAAACTGGTAAAAAGGTATGGAATACCACAGTATGTTAAAGTATTCTTTAAAAATATCAATTGTTCTCATAGGTTCCATATGATTATATTCTCCTTCACCACTGAAGGCTGGCCATTCCTCTAATCTTGGAATGTATTCAAAATTGCAAGCAGTTTCCACTTCTGCATTACTTGAAATTGTATGATGTAAGTCATTTTTCAAGTTTAGCACATTTATGTCAAGAATTGGTGTGGACTGTCTTGAAAAATCATTCTTCAATGATATATTAGTAATGCTTGATTTAATTTCTTCTTCCAATTAAAGTCTTGCTTTATCACTTTTTTCCAATTGTTCTTGGAAAAAAGCTGCATTGTTCCCAGTTGAGTTTTCCAAGTTTTGAACTTGTATTCTTAATTCTTTTGACTGTCTAGTTATAAAAGAAATATAATTGTCATCTGGTTGATTGAGTAAGGTAGCCTTGGAATCAATTCTTGCACAAATTTGTGCCAAAGACAAAATATTGTTTTTAACAAAATTTCCAAGGCCAATAATGGTCTTTTGTGATTCTTTTACTTGTAGTATGTCATTACCCAGCTTTTGTTGGATACACTCAAATGTTTTAAGCTTTGTTATAATTTCTTTATAACAAGTTTCGATTTGGTTTACAAGCTTTAAAAGGTCTACTTCTTTGTAAAAGATTGGTTCAATCCTCCCTCTTCCTTGTTTTTGAATTCCATGAGAGTTATTGCCATATTGAACACATTGTTCATGGCTGTCTTCTCTTTCTTGGTAATCCTATAATTCTGCAGGTAAGGCTTTGCCTTTTGCTTGCCCTTATGGTTGGTCTTTGGCACTTGCTTGGGCTTGTTTGGCACTTGTTGAGGTGTATTTTTGCTTGTGGATGCTTGGGGAGCTTCCCTTGGGCCAATTTCTTCTTCTGGTCCTCTGATAACATGCTTTGGTTTTTCAATCAAGCTTTTATCTGTTGGACTTTTCCTTTGCAAGACATGGGTATACAACCCTTCAGAAGTTCCTCTGTCTTTTCTGGTCCCATGAACTTCTTCACTTGAAGATATGAGTTCATGGTGCCTATCCAAAGACTTGGGAGAAGTTCCCACTGTTGCTGTTTTGCTGCCATGGACCAGTTCTTTTACTGATTCTGGTATATCTCTATTGTTTCCTGTTGAAGGTGATTCAGGTCTAACAACAGCAATAGCAGTTATGTCAGCTTCTTGACTGTCAATAAGAGTGTCAAAGGTGCTGGCTAAGCTTTTGGAACTGGTGGAAGTTCTGGCATCCTCCATTTGTGCCTCTCCTCTGGGCTGACATTCTTGTCTTTTGGATTTATGACTTGAATGTCCTGGTCCAGATCCATTTGATTGGATGGAGTAGTTACTTCCACTTCTAGTAGGAGTCATTTCATGTCAAGATAAAGCAATTAAGACTAAGAAATCAATTGAATTAACCTGCTGGACCTGTGAAGGGTTCTTTGGCAATTAAACCCCTTGGTGCTGGGCTAGTTTGAATTTCAATACTAGACTCTGAGGCTTCTGAGTATGAAGAGCTTTCTCTGATTGATGACACTAGAGAAAAAAATATAAGTTATTTTCTCAAACAATAAAAATAACTTATAAACTCAACTTATTGGATAAAGTTGTTTTAATGTAATTTATGGCAAATTACATCAAAATTAAAGAAAAATGTCTAAGATTGAAGAAAAAAGGTTTTTAGTAAAGAGTTTCAATTTTTTAATTTTTGATTTGATTTTATATTTTCTTTAAATAAATAATAATTATGAAATTAATAAGTTATTAATCAAAACTGTGTTATTTTTCACTCTATGCTAGAATAACTCAAAGAATAAATTTCAAGTCTGTGATGTGAAAAGGCCACTAGTTAGACAAAAGAAATTTATTCCAAGTCACTCAGTGGTATATTCTTCAAACAGAATTCTTAAGAAAAAAATAACTTTATTAATATTATAAAGATTATTTATAAGGGATAAGTCCCAAAAAATCCAATATTAAAGTAAATATGCAAATTTTACATCAAAAAACAGTAAAATAAGGTCTAGAATATGATTTATGTCCCAAAGATTGGTTAAAATCACTGCCAGGCCCCCAAATGTAAGGTTTGTCTATGAAACTCTTGATAATAGTAACAATATCAAGAGTACTATGACTGTTCTCAGTAGAAAAATATAATATAATAAAATATTATAGCCACAAATTTAAATATTATTATTAAAAATAATTATATATAAAAGAACAATTTACTTATTATTATATAAAAAATAATAATTATGATAAATTATAATTATTCTATTATTGTTATAGTCACTGAAATTCATAACAATAAGAAGTGTAAAGCTCTTAATGAGACAATTACATGTGGAAAATATAAATATTTAACCACTCATGAATAATATATAAATGTTATTTATAAAAGAATTAAGATACACACTGTGCAGAAATAATTCTTATAAAAAAAATTTATATAAAAAAACTAATAATAGATATAAAAAATATAGAATTTTAGAGAAAGCTTACTTATAATTTTTATTTAATGCAACAAGTCAAACAACAACAGTTATTATATTACATAATAATTATAATTAAAAACACACCAAAAATCAATATTTCAACAGATAAAACAACTTTTTAGAATAAAAAATATTATTAAAGAGTTTTTGAGAGGAATTGGTGGATTTTAAAAGATATTTTAAGACAATAATTTTATGAAATAAAATATATTATAGGTGATTACAACAATAAGCTAATTTCTATGATTTCAATTCTTTAAATTATAATTGATAAAGAATGAAATACTTAAGAAATACTTTAATAATAAGATTTTGTATATAATAAAGCTTTACCTGTTTAAATGTCTAATATTATTGGATTGATAATTGATTATGGACAAAATCAGTGATGAAAAGACTCTTTTTATGTCTAAAGAGCAGCTCTAATGATTAATAATAAATCTAGAGGGCGTGATCAGGTCAAAAATGAAAAACCATGCCCAAAAATAAGGTTCTTGACTTAAGGTAACTTATTTTTAATTCCAATTTAAAGTTACCAGTGCTATTCTTAACTCCAAGTAGCTTTAATCCTCATTTAAGTTAATTATTTTGAGCTTTAATATAAAATAGGTTTATTTATATTAAAGTTAATCACATGAACAATTTAAAAATAGAGTTTCAAGCAGAAATCCCTTAAACTCAATTTTTAATTAATTCTTGAGAAATATTAATTTTCTTTAAAAATAATTGAAAGAGTAAATTTCACAGCAAATTACCCAGGAAATCTGCTTATAAAAGATACTTAAAATTCAATTTATATACACATCATATTAAATCGTGAGCCATGTGGAGATTTCAAGTAAATCCATTAAGAATTGGATTTTTAATGAATTTTTGAAGTTATTACTATTTTTCCATGAAAAGTAGCAATACACACTAAACCTTATCTTTTGATAAGGTTTTAAGGCTTGTAACCTCAAATGTTTAAGCTTATTTAAGCTTTTTACAGGTCTCAAAACTACAATTTCAAGCCTGCATATTGGGATTTACCCTTTGGCAGCTTGCCATTCCTTTCCAAATTGGGATAAAACCAGTTTGAACTTTAAGGTTGGATCAAAGTCTAATCTTAAAGTTTAAACAAGGTTGAAAATCCTCCAATAGAGGTGGAAAACCTTAATTGAATCCTTGCAGATCCAAAAAGCTGGGTACCCCAGCTCTGTTTGGTCTTTTTCCTTTGTCCCACCTTTTTGTGTGGATTTTGCCCTTTTATTTATTTGATGCCATACTATGGCCTTAAACACTTTTAAATTGAGCTCACACAGGATTTACATTCTGTATGGAAAATTCTTAGCCAATTCAGTAAATATACCCAATACCTCAATTTTAACTAAAATTTTGGTAAGTTTGCATAAACCTTATGTGACTTTAAATTCAAGCTTATTTAAGCTTAAATTTAACAATTTAAAAAAATGTTAAAAATGTTACCTTAGTACTGTGAGATTATTAAATATTCCAATAACATAAGAAATAAACCTTTTTGGTATAAAACCCTATGGGTGTACCCTAGGTCATTTTTGGTGTAGTGTAAGGTTTGACTATGAAACAATAAGTAAAAATTACTAATTTATTACTTATTGTACTCTGAATGTCCTTATGAATTGAATAAATAAGATTAAAAATATAATAATAATAAATAATTATTATTATTATGGCGTAAAATAAGTATATTATTAAATAAATATAATAATATAATTTATATTATGAAAATATAATATAATAAATAAATATATTAATATAAAATAATTAATATATTTAAAAAGCTCTTTATTATTTTTACCAACAAATAATAAAGGCGTAAAAAATTGCTTTTTATTAATAAAAAACAAGTAATAACAATAATATTACTAATATTAAAGTTATGAATTAATATAAATACTATTTATATTAATTAAAGAATTATTAAGAGAGTAATAATAGAGAAATTATTATAATAAGAGAAAATAACCTACTTTTAACACTTAATATAATAATTTTGGAATATTTTACTCCAAAAAATATAAATACAACTTTTTCGAATTGTATTTACAATAAAAATAAAGAAAATTACAAATTATTCTGGATTTTTACGTGGAAATGAGTTTTCAAAGAGATTTTTAGCAAAAACAATTAAATAAATGATTTAATCACGTCAAAATAGATGATTACAACAAGGTGGTCTTTTGTCTTTAATAATATAATAGTTTTTATATATAAAGAATAAAGAAATTACCTTTGATTTAATTGATTTAATGTTTTTGATGCGTCTGAGGGGAAAATAGAGTAAAAAGAGCTCTATTTATAGTAAATACCTCCCTTCTAGAGTCCAAAAGGCTTCTAGTAGACGTTTACTGATCATACCCACTGGAATTGATCAATACTTTAAGGCTTGGAGATGATTACATCATTATCAAACCATATTACATCATTATTACATCATTATTTAGAGTTATCACTATAACTCTAAGTTTGATGACATCAGAGGCTTGGCAGAACTCCAAATTTGGTGGATTTTATTAGTTTTAATCATAAACTAATAGTATTCACCAATTTTATCACTCTTAAGACTGTTAAACTCAAATTAAGGTTACTGAGAGTGATCATAACTGCTGAAATTAAGCTCAAACTTTGATCCTCAATAACTCTTAAGATTTACACGATACAGCAATTCAGAGAGTGAATTCTGATAGCCTGGCATAACCTTATTATGCTTCCGAGAGCCTTTCATTACATCATCAAAACTCTAATTTTGATGATTTTTCTTGTAACTCATCTTTTCTGTCGAAATTCAATATTTTAAACTTCAAACCTTGATTTCAGGGGTTATACCCTGAATTTAATAATAAAAATTACATCATTCTTCACGAATGAACTAGTAGAATCCAACTGTATTTTTTTTTTAAGTTTGGAACACTTTCACAACAAAGTGGTCAACAGCTCTGTTGATTTTTATCAATATTTCATCATAGGTTTTAACCTTGTTTATAATTTGTACAATAAAGTTCATATCTGTGTTTTTAAAGTAATTACGTGGTAACTTTATTTTTGGTTCATCATTCTATCATGTATAGTTTAGGAGATATTAGCTATGATCCTTGAATATATGCATTGACCAAAAAAGTGCATATATTCAGGTTAATTCCTTACGTATTAACTTTGGAAATTAGCTTAATAATTATTTTATGTGTGAATTTTCGTGGAAAATCCACTGGTACAATTCATTTCACATGTTTTTTCATTAGTTCCTGAGATAAATAAGGTTTTATGGTTTTTATAAGGTATTATACCTTATAACTCATTAAATATTGACTTTACAGATATGCCATAAAAATGGTATATGTGTATTTTACCATGGGGAATCCAATGGTATAACCTATTTTACATGTTGATTCATTGATTTTTAAGTCAAACCAATTTTTGTACCAATTTATGGTATTTTTTGTATATTTAAGTAATTATTTTTAATGTATAATTATTCTAAGTAATCTTAATATAATTATATTAAAGATATAATTATTCTGAGTCTTTTTTGTGACCTTATTGGGTATGTGGTCATATCTCAAAGGCTCACATTCCCTACCACCAAAAGAGATTGTACCACAATCTGATATGTGTGATTAGGGTATCATCCACTGTCCTACCTCTTCATTAGACTTTATCAGTCCTGAAGCTCAATAATGCTTGATTTTGTTATTCTTTAGGTTTTCTTTCATGTCTAAACCTCCTCAGTAGTTTATCAGCATTTGTTATATCTTTCTCAAGTAGCCATTCATCTTCTTGAGTTGGATTTCTATACCTTACAAGGTATTCTCTTTCTTTTTTGTTCCTTTTCCTTCTTTCTTTAAGGACTTTTACAATTCCTTTTTCTTCTCCTTCTTCCAAAGGGGGAATTTCAAGGGGGGTTTATTTCTTAGTGGAAATAATTCCTTGTCACTTGAGCTGTAAGGTTTTATAAGACTTACAGGGAAAGCTGGGTTTTTATTCATTAAATCACCTGTAAGTTCCAATTGTACAGCATTGGGTCCATGAAGTGCTTTTACCATAAATGGTCCTGCAAAGGAATCTTTCAATTTCTTTGGTCCTTTTATGTTATTAAAGTTAAGAGTTGATACTAATACCAAATCTCCTATTTTGAAGTCAGGTGGTTTATGACTTTTGTCCCATCTTTCTTTTGCATATTTGAAAGAGTCTTGCATGCATCTGTTTGCATGATGTCTTGCTTTGTCAAGCATTATCTTAAAACTGCTTGCTGTTGGATGTATGTCCACCGAGTCCTTTTTGAGGGTATGATAAGGAAGTCTTGGATTCCAACCTTTCTCTAGCATTGCTGGTGTTTTGCCAGTAGAAGAATGGATTGATGTCTTATATGCCAGTTCAAGTGCTGGTATTAGTGTACACCAATCATGGGTAAAACCATCAGAATCTTTGAATTCTAGCCCATAAGCACAGAATCTTCTGATCATGTCCTCTAAGGTCTGTATCATTCTCTCTGCTAAACCATCAGTTTGGGGATGGTAAGCTGTTGAGAATGATAGCTTTGTCCCAAATAAGTTATGGAGATTTGTCCATAATGCTGAAGTGAACTTTGGGTCTCTGCCACTTATAATATTTTGGAATAAGCCTGTGTGGCTGATGACTTTATTCCATATCATTATGGCTGTATCCATAGCTGTGTCATCTTTATGACATGGTAAGAACATGGGAGTTTTACTGTACCTGTCAACTAACACTAGACATGCATTATAGCTCCTGTCTCCTCCTGGAGGTAGTGCTGTTACCCAATCCATATGAACTATTTCCCATGGGGATTTTGGTTCTTGGATTTGGATCATCATTCCAAATTTCTTTCCTGTAGCTCTGTTGGCTTTTTGACATCTGTCACAGGTTTGGCAGTACTCTGCAACATCTTTCTTCCAATTTGGCCACCAAGAGCAGGTTTTCACCCTCTCTAGTGTCCTATCTTCTGAGAGTTGTCCAGATGCAACACTATCATGACACTCATGTAAAATAGTGTTTATTAGTGTTCTATCTGTTAAGGCCATAACACATGTGTGTTTTGTTCTATGGTAAAGGATTCCATCAAGGAGGTGGAATCTTCCTTCATCATATGCCTTTTTCCATATTTCATCTAGTTTTGATGAAAGTGATGGATCTTTGCAGTCTTTCATTAGAAGTTGGCTTAAGATATGGCAATTTTTGTCTGTCTTATAGCTTTCTTTAACTTGGTTAAAGAATTCTGTGCCTATGTCTGTGACACATATTCCTTCTGTATGGTGCTCTTCTTGTGGTACCCATGCTGGATTGTCAGGGGTATTTGCTAAAGCCCATCTGCTAAGACCATCTGCATTTTTATAAATATTTCCAGATTTATGTACAATAGTCATATTTCCTCTATATTCTTGGAGAGCAATTTGCCATCTCAGCATATTTCTATTTGGAGTCTTCATATTTAATAGTGATTTCACAGCATTACAGTCTGTGATTACATCAAATAATAATGCAGCTTTTCTAAAGCCCACACTAGACATAAGCATTCCATTTGGCTGGCTCCATACCTTGCTTCTGTTGTCTTTATCTGCCTTGAAATGACACAAATTGGTCCTTCCACTGGTTTATCATTGATAATTTGTGTTTGGTGAAGTGCAGCACCTAGTCCTTCTCCACAAGCATCAATGTATAGTTTGAAGGGTAGTTTCCAATCTGGCGTTAGAAGAAATGGGGCATTTGTTAGTGAATTTTTCAATTCTTCATATGCCTTGACCCTTTCTTCAGTCATTTCATAAACTGCTTGTTGGTCACATAATTTATATAAGGATTTGGCAATTTTTGCAAAGTCCTTTATATGCTGTCTATAGTAACCAGCAAATCCTAAAAATGATTTCTTTTCTTTTTTGGTTTGAGGCATTGGTTTGAGTAGTACTGCTGCTACTTTATTTTTGTCTATGCCTAGACTAAGTCCAGATACGACATGTCCTAGTGCTTTTAATTCACTATATGCAAAATGACACTCTTTCAAGGAAATTTTCATATTCACTTGGACTATTTTTTGTAGTACCCTTTCTAGTCTTGTAAGGTGATTTTCCCAAGTTTCTGAGCAAACTATGATATCATCAATATAGATAATTAACCATCCTTCTGATAATTCTTCAGGGAATATGGTATTCATCATTCTTTGATAATGGGAAGGTGCATTTTTTATGCCAAATGGCATTCTTAAGTATTCAAAAATTCTACAATGGACTATTATTCTTAGTATTTTCTTGGCATTGTCTGTTAAGACATTTTGATGAAAACCCTTAAGAGCATCCATAGCTGTGATGAACTTAGCTTGTGACAATTGGGTCAATGTCTCATGGATTCTAGGTATTGGATATCTGTCTGGAATGGTATAGGTGTTCAGGGCTCTGAAGTCTCCTACCATCCTTGATTTTCCATTATGCCAAGTTATAATGACAGGTGTAGTAACTTCTACTTGTTCATTATGTCCAACCTTTCTTAATACTCCAAGGTCCATTAATTCTTTAATGTGCACCTCTAAGGCTTCTCTAGCCCTTGGACTGGCTGGATAAGCAGGTCTTCTTAATAAAGGTGGGTAAGGCTTTTCCACATTAAGAATTATATCCACTTCATGTCCAATTATGGCACCTAGTGGCTCTTTGTTAGTTGCAAAGGCATTTTTATACTTAAATAAGAGGTCAACCAGTTTTTCTTTCATTTTTTCTGTTAATTCTTGATTGAATTCTACCTCTTTGAGTTGTTCAGATATAAAAAGTTCCTTTTCTGGAATTTTTTCTCCATTCTTAATAACTGTGATTTGTTTTTTGTTATTTAAGAAGCCAAACTTTTGTCTTTTGTTGTCTCCTATGGTAAAATATCTGTCTTTTTGGTTGGAGATATCTATACCATAGATTGATAAGTAGTCATTCCCAAGTATGAAATGATTACCAGTACAGTTGTCCATTACTACAAACTCTACTTTAATTCTGACACATTGTGAGGGATGAGGAAAAATTAGTGTTAAATCAATTATTCCAAGGGGCTTCATGCTCTCACTTGCACTACTAAATTTGACACCTTGTATTGGCATAAGTTTTTCTTGCCAGTTTGGGACAATGGTTTTTAAATAACTTTTGCCAACACAAGTGCAATATGCTCCTGTATCCAAGTTAACTTTTCCTTCTTGGTTATCAACCATAACAATACTTATACTTGATTTTCCAGCTGTATATCCCATTCCTCTTGCAGGTTTGGTTCTATACATTTTGGCATCTTGTATGTTTGTCAGGTTTGTGTCAGATGTTCCAACTTGTGGTAAGTTTGAATTAACATCCAGTACTTCATAAATTATATCAATATTATTAATTTGTGCATTAATTATATTGATTTCATCACTTTCAGAGCTTTCTGACTCTTCTGTCTCTTTTTCAGAGTCAGATTCCTCCTCTTTGTCATTGTGGTTTTCTGTTTCCACAATTTCATTAATCTTTGCTTTTTTAAGGCAATTATTGGCTAAGTGTCCAATACCTCCACATTTATGGCATTTTCTTTGCTCATTATTGTTGGATGTATTGGGCTTAAAGGATTCTTTTGATTTATCTTTTTTGATGGATGGTTTATTTGGGCTTTTAATGTCCAATTTTTTCCAAGTCCTGCCAATTTTTGTTCTTGTCACTATATCTTCTAGTGCATTTATATACTCTTCTGTGGAGCATGGTTCTATACACCTGCTTCTTAGGGCATGTTCTAGTTCCCCTCCACATTTTTTAAGTATTTTCATGTGCACCATCTTTTGTGACATTTCTGGGTACAGTGCATTAAGCCTTTCAACTTGTTTCAAGAACCAAGTTGAAGGTTTGTCTTTCTCTGGGTCAAAGAAAGAGTTTTCAAATGCATTTTCTATCTTATACCTCCAGGCATCATTTGCCCACTTGGTGATTATTTCTTGTTTCCACCAAGACCAGGTATTTTTACCATTTGTTTGTCTTATGCCATAATACCATCTTTTTGCAGATTTCTCAAACAATGAATGTAATCTTGCAGTGATTAATTCATCTGGTATGGCATAGTCTTCTTGTAACATGTCAATTGTTTTAATAAATGACATGTGGTCATATTCACCTTCTCCTGTGAATGTTGGCCATTCCTTCAATTGAGGTGCTTCCTTCATTAAGACTTGGTTATTATCTTGGTGACTCAAGTCTGTTATGAAAGTATTTGACAATTCCTCTTTTGTTTTAACAGGGCTTCTTATATGAGAAAATGGTGTTGATAACTTTTGCATATTTGAATTAGCCTCATTAATTTTATCCATTTTTTCAGTAATAAGCCTTATTTCACTCTGAATATCATCTTTCAGATGCATTCTTGCTTCATCACTTTTTTCCACATGGTCCAAAAGTAATTTTTGGTGTGATGAAGTCTTTTCTTCAAATTTTTCTACAGAAATACTTAATTTATTTAATTTTTCTGTAAGATTGTCAATACTCACATCATAATTGATTGTCAAAGTCTTGTCTTTGATATCTTTTATGTATTTATACAATTCTTGTTGTCCTTGTATTAATTTTTGAGTATTGTCAATTAAACTCTTTGGTTTATTATTTTTAACAATAAACTTAATGTTGTCACTTTCTTTCTTGTTTTGCACAACAATTTTTGTTAAAGAAGATAAATTGTTATTTATTTCTTGTAGTGATAATAAACTTCCTTTAATTTCTTTTAGAGGTAATATACTATTTTTAATTTCTGTCAAAGTATTTACAACATTTTTGGACAAGGTTATTTCTTTGGGAAATGAGGTTGTCTCATTCTTTGCTCTTCTTTGTCCTTGAATTCCATCAAGGTTCTGGCCATGTTGAAAACATTGTCCATGGCATCCTTTTGGATTCTTGGGATCCTGTAGCTTGGTGAATATGGCTTCCTCCAATGCTTTTTCTTGTTCTTCTTCCCTTCTTGGGGAAGTGGGCTGGCTTGGGGCTTGCTGGTAGAAGCTACTGGGGCTTCTTCCTTGGTTGCCTCCCTCTTTTTGGCGTGGTAATCCTTGATTTTTTTGATTTGAGGTTTGGATGACAGTGGATTCCATCCATTGGAGTATTTCACTATCTCCTCCTCTTTGAGGAACTTTTTCAGGATGTGCCAGGAGTTCATCACTCCTTGGTGTATTTGAGGCAGCATTTCCCAATCTTTGTCCTTGTACACTGTGTAATACTGCTTGTACTGGCTCATGTAGATGTCTATTTGAGCCCTCTGAATGTGATTTGTACCTATTTGAGTTACTCCTACTTAGCTCCAATTCAGGTTCAGATATCATGGGCTTTTCTGGGACTTGCCTTTGGGATAAGGCACTTCCTTGTGTGGATTCTGTTCCACTGGGGATATTGCCCTTTCTTTTCCCTTTTGAGGGATCAGTTCTACCTCTGAGTCCAGCTCCATCTGATTGGATGGAGTATTGGGAACCTCTTCTGGTAGTGATAATTTACGAAAATAAGAAATAAAAGTATTTTAGGATAAAAATTCTTTTTATGGCAATTATAAAAGAGGTGCTCACCTTCAGAGTCTTGAATGGTGGGTCCTGGAAAGTCTAATTTCTTAGCTTTCTTTCTTTTGGTGATAACTGGTGTTGGAGAACTTTGACAAGTTTCTTCCACCAATCTCTCAACAGTAGTTTGGTTGTCTTCTGTTGGGTTATCTTCAAACACTAAAAAAGACAAATAAATATAAGTCTTTTTATAAGAAGTGTTATTTTTTGGCAAGATATGGCAATTTTCCACGTAGAAATTGCTTTTATATCTTTTTTCAGAAAATGTGAAATGAATAAAGAAATGAATAAAGATTAATAAAAAAAATAACTTTTTTTTTGATTGGTTTTTTTAATATTTTTTAATATTTTTTATATTTTTATTTTTAAAGAATAAAATAAAAAATGAATATGATTCTTTTAAAAAATTTAATTATAAAAAATTATTTTTAATTTATAAATTATCTTTTTTAATCACTAGAGTCACTCAAAGAAAGTTCTTGCAAGTCTAAGGATGTGAAAAAACCACGTGTAAGACAGTACAATTGCTTTCCAAATGCCTCAATAGCTTTTAAAATCAATAAAATATAAGATTATTATATAATTTTATGATTATAAATATAATTTATTATTGGATAAACCCAATTAGAATCTTTTTAAAGGTCTTTTAAGTAAACATCACGGCCAGGCCCCCAAATGTAAGGTTTGACTATGAAACAATAAGTAAAAATTACTAATTTATTACTTATTGTACTCTGAATGTCCTTATGAATTGAATAAATAAGATTAAAAATATAATAATAATAAATAATTATTATTATTATGGCGTAAAATGATTATATTATTAAATAAATATAATAATATAATTTATATTATGAAAATATAATATAATAAATAAATATATTAATATAAAATAATTAATATATTTAAAAAGCTCTTTATTATTGTTACCAACAAATAATAAAGGAGTAAAAAATTGCTTTTTATTAATAAAAAACAATTAATAACAATAATATTACTAATATTAAAGTTATGAATTAATATAAATACTATTTATATTAATTAAAGAATTATTAAGAGAGTAATAATAGAGAAATTATTATAATAAGAGAAAATAACCTACTTTTAACACTTAATATAATAATTTTGAAATATTTTACGCCAAAAAATATAAATACAACTTTTTCAAATTGTATTTACAATAAAAATAAAGAAAATTACAAATTATTCTGGATTTTTACGTGGAAATGAGTTTTTAAAGAGATTTTTAGCAAAAACAATTAAATAAATGATTTAATCACGTCAAAATAGATGATTACAACAAGGTGGTCTTTGGTCTTTAATAATATAATAGTTTTTATATATAAAGAATAAAGAAATTACCTTTGATTTAATTGATTTAATGTTTTTGATGCGTCTGAGGGGAAAATAGAATAAAAAGAGCTCTATTTATAGTAAATACCTCCCTTCTAGAGTCCAAAAGGCTTCTAGTAGACGTTTACTGATCATACCCACTGGAATTGATCAATATTTTAAGGCTTGGAGATGATTACATCATTATCAAACCATATTACATCATTATTACACCATTATTTAGAGTTATCACTATAACTCTAAGTTTGATGACATCAGAGGCTTGGCAGAACCCCAAATCTCGTGGATTTTATTAGTATTAATCATAAACTAATAGCATTCACCAATTTTATCACTCTTAAGACTGTTAAAGTTAAATTAAGGTTACTGTGAGTGATCATAACTGCTCAAATTAAGCTCAAACTTTGATCCTCAATACCTTTTAAGATTTACACGCTGTAGCAATTCAGAGAGTGAATTCTAATAGCCTGGCATAACCTTAGTATGCTTCAAAGAGCTTTTCATTACATAATCAAAACTCTAATTTTGATGATTTTTCTTGTAACTCATCTTTTCTGTCAAAATTCAATATTTTAAACTTAAAACCTTGATTTCAGGGGGTTATACCCTGAATTTAATAATAAAAATTACATCATTCTTCACGAATGAACTAGTAGAATCCAACTGTATACTTTTTTTTAAGTTTGGAACACTTTCACAACAAAGTGGTCAACAGCTCTGTTGATTTTTATCAATATTTCATCATAGGTTTTAACCTTGTTTATAATTTGTAAAATAAAGTTCATATCTGTGTTCTTAAAGTAATTACGTGGTAACTTTATTTTTGGTTCATCATTTTATCATGTATAGTTTAGGAGATATTAGCTATGATCCTTGAATATATGCGTTGACCAAAAAAGTGCATATATTCAGGTTAATTCCTTAAATATTAACTTTGGAAATTAGCTTAATAATTGTTTTATGTGTGGACTTTCGTGGGGAATCCACTGGTACAATTTCTTTCACATGTTGTTTCATTAGTTCTTGAGATAAATAAGGGTTTATGGTTTTTATAGGGTATTATACCTTATAATTCATTAAATATTGACTTTACAGATATGCCATAAAAATGGTATATGTGTATTTTACCATGGGGAATCCAATGGTATTATTTATTTTACTTGTTGATTCATTGGTTTTTAAGCTAAACCAATTTATGGTATTTTTTGTATATTTTAGTAATTATTTTTAATGTATAATTATTCTAAGTAATTTTAATATAATTATATTAAAGGTATAATTATTCTGAGTCTTTTTTGTGACCTTATTGGGTATGTGGTAATATCTCCAAGGCTCACATGTAGAATCCAAAAATGACATAATATTTATAGCTTTGTTCATCCAAAAAAAATTTATACTCATTTTTTGTTATTTTTCATTTTAAATTCAATTGAAACGTCTGTTGAAGACTAAATCAGCTGTATATAAAATCATTTGTGGCCTTATGGGTATGCTATACATACCCCACAGGCTCACAACCTTTCACCTTGAGGTCTTTCATGGGTATTTTTGAATTCAAGTGGGTCTTAATAATAGTATTGGTCCTCTTTACTCTTGGGAATTTAATAAAATGGTACATTTCCAGTTAGAAAATATTTATAATACTGAAGAGTAGTGGTAATTTCTGCTGATTGTCTTTGGGAAAGGCTTTCCTAAATATACTAAAATATTCTGTTGGAATCATTCTTTCTTTATTTTTAAACACTTTATAATCTCTTTGATAGACATTGTAGGAAATAGAACTGGCTGAATAAAATAAGTTACTGGTACAAAAGAGATATGAAACTAATGATTTAAAATCCTTACAGCTAAATTTAAATTCCCCTGTGGATGAAAGTTTAAGAAATGAAGCCCTATGTTCTTAGAAAATAGCTGTTTGGTACTTGTCACAACCAAGGAAGTTACCCTCCTGGACTCCATATGGCATATCAGTGCCATATCAATCTCATGGCAATTTGGCCATATCCACAATCACTTGCCAAATTGGCTCTCTCATATTTTTTGGCCTTTTATGGTCATTTCACTCCTGGGGCCAATCTGGCCCCTTCACCATCATCAGGACCTTCCTGGCCTTTCTCTGCTTCTGGGCACTCTTTGGTATTTTCCAGTCAATATGGAAAATACAGCCCAAAAGCTGGTATTTGGCTTTTTAAGCTTTAAATACAGTTTTGCACATTTTTTCTGTATTCAGCTGTATATGCCATTTTACTATGTATTATGGGAAATATGTCCAAAAGGCCATATCAGGACTTTTGGTGCTTAATTGCCAGTTTTGTGCATTTTGTGTAAATACAGTTTTAAAGATGTATAAGCTGTATTTGGCCAATACACCAAGAAACACCTTCTCACCTCTGAAGTCACCCAAAACCCAATTTTCACTCTCATCTTCCTGACTTCACTCACAAAGGCCTTTGGCCACTTTCACCCTTCAGCAACTCAAATTGTCATAAATGGTGTTATACACCATTCTGCACCTTTTTTTCACCAGCAATTCAATGGTTTCAATATCAGAGGGTTAATTCAACATTTCATAAGTCACCAAAGTGTCATGTCATCCAGAGGACCCATCAAGGCTCAAGTGCAGGTGTAATTTCTCAAAGACCAATGATGCCATCAGGAATTCATTGGTTATTCTCACTTCAAGTATTCCCTCCAAGGGAATACTGTCAATTAATTCCCAAGGTGTATTCAAGAGGCAGTTCCAAACAAGTTGTCAAGTGTCAATGCTCCATCAATCCAGCTTAGCAACCACATTCATTTCAATACGGTCTGGATTCATCAAGACCTGTATTTCAATCATACATCATGGGAAAATCATTCAACACAGTTCACTTCCCAATCTGGCAAGGTATACACTTCATAAAGCTTTCAATACAGCTTCAAGGATTCAATACAGACCAGCTGTCAGACTGAAGGAGTTGAGCTCTCAGCTTTTCACATATACCAGCCTTCTTGGACCCTGGGGGGGTTTTTCCCCAGTTAATTAATATATTTTGATTTTATTTTATCTTTATTTATCTTATCATTTTTGTTAAGTGAATACTGATATTATCAAGTCAGTCATTTAGCACCTTTTCTCTTTTCTTTCTTCACCTGTCAATGGATATTTGGTGGTCATATCCTTACTAATTCCATTGTTCATTTTGTCAGGTTGAAACAGTTATTAAGGACTTGTTTGGTTGGCTCTATGGCCATTTGGCTTCCCATTTCTCTTATTGCATCTCATCGTTGTACTTGCATTCTTCTTAGAGAAATTCAATTCTTTATTTTCATTTTCTTCGTTCTTTTGTAGTCTCCCAAGTGAGTTCCCTTATTGCTGAGTGCCAGGCCACTCTTGCTTTTCTGTCCAAGAGCCCCTGTGACAGTAGTGTGCTTCAAAGGAATTCCTTGAGAATTACTGTTTTTATGGGTGTATTTTTTTTTGAGAGAACCTTTTTGTGAAACTTTCAAATTCTATCTGGAGGGAATAGTGAGAGAAATTTCTATTGAGAGAACAGATTTCAGGAGGGAATTTCTTGAAATTTGATATGAGCTCCCTGGTGATTCTTTTGATAATTTTGATAAATCTTTTGTTTAAAGCCATTTGAAGGGCTTTAACAACCTCAAGGAGGGTACCAGTCAGCCTTTGAAGCAAAAGTACAAACATTTCATGGGAAAATTCAGCTCTTGAGATCAAACACACCCCTAGGTGAAAATGTTTCCTTTTTCTGATCTGTAATGAGGTAAGCCTTTATATAAATACCACCTTCATCAAACTATTACACTAATTTGGGTTTTTTCTTTCTTTGTGTTCCAAATTAATAGCATGATTTGTGAGTCTGGAAAGAGTTTCTGAAGGGAATCTTTTGAGGAAAAATCCCTATCAATAAGAATAATTGTAGGAGGGATAATATTGGTCTTGTTAGAAATCTTTATATTGATATATATTATATTTCCAAGTATAGGTGCGTTTAGTTTCATCTTTAATCAAATGAAAATTTCTAGAGAATATCTTATTGGTTGAGCTGAATCCTACAACATGGAAAAGTGAAAGTATTTACTTTTAAGTTTTATAAACTGAATACATAATAATAAAATGAGGAAAGCCTTGAAGGAGTGTTATAGCAAGTTGGTGAGTGAAATACAAAATGAGATAATTTATTTTTCTTTATCCTTTCCAGAGGACCACCCAAAGCTTGGTTGATTGAGGTTCTTAATGAGAGGATTAATTGGCCTTCTGTCTTCTAGTCTGTCTTTGTTTATCTCCTTGACTTGGGTTCAAATTTCTTGGAGTATTACAGAACTGTCAGGCTCCTTCTGGATGCATAATTGGGCCAAATTTTGCCTTTTCATAAGCAGTTATTAAGACTTTTTTCAATTTGGGATGCCTCTTGCCCATTGAAGTTTATAAAAGAGGGATGAGCCATCATTGGGGACTGTGTTCAATAAGTTTAAATTTGAGAGTAGAAGTGGTACTCTTGGAATATTTCCTGTGATAAGTTCTGAAAGGAAATTCTAGTTTTCTTTAAGAAACTGTTTTGTATGATGGTTTGTGGAAATTTGGGGGTTCAGACCTATCACAGCCCCTTTTTTTGTTTTTGGGTCATATTTAACATCAAGGTGGACACAGAACACCCCTCTTCCATGGAAAAGCTATGAGGATTATTCCAAAGAAGGTCAAGGGTCAGAAATTTACCTTCAGCGGGTTGGAGAATAACTTTTGGGAAAAATATGAAGAATTTTTTTGAAAAAAAGGAAGAAGGGGGAAATCAAGCTTTAATAGAATACAAAAGAGCCTTTTTAAAATGACAAAATGGGAAATAAAAAAGGGAAATTATAAATAAATTGGCTCAGTTCTATGGGAAATCAAAGCAGGAAGGGGAAAAGAAAATTTAGTTTGCGTTTATGGTGTAAGTAAAGGGGAAAAGGGTTTTGGAGGCAGGATTTTTTGAAAAAAATATAATTGATCTTGAAATTTCTCTTTGAGAAAAAGTTTGGTTGGGGGGAAAGATTTTAGTTTGAAAAAAAATGTTTTTGGGGGTTTTGGCTGATTTTTTCCCAATAAAGGTTATCTTTCTCTTTTTTTAGTTGAAAAGGGGCTTAGGAAGCTTCTAAAATGCTTTCAACAATTTTCTGATAATGGTTTAAAAATTCCCTCTAAATATGAATCCAAATCAATTAAAGGCAAAGAATATTCAATATATATATTTTCGAAATTTTTAATTTTTTTATAATATATCTCAAAGTAGAACATAATTGTTTTTTGACAAAAAAATAACAATATAGAGCAATCAGAATAGAATTTATATTTTTAATTTCAAATTAAGAAACTTGTTATGTAGTGGGGGTGGGGGGGTTGAATTATAAAAAATGAAGAATTGCTTAGAATGATTTAATTCAATCAAAATTAAAAAAGGAGATAAATCATAATAAAACAATGAATGCTTAAATTTTTTTTATTCCAACTTCAAGAAGATAAAAAATAATAACTTCAAATTTAGAGATTATATTTACTTTAATCTTCAATACATCACTCAAAGAATTGCAAATATTAATGACACCCATTTTTATATAACATTCCTTTTTGTTTGAAAAATAATTATTAATATTATTTTTATTTTTTTGCAAAACAATACTTTTTTTTCTCATCTCAAATCCCATAAATTTAAATTCAAAACTAACAAAATAGTATATTATCTATAAATATATATATTCATAGCTTATAAATTCTATCTTTTTTATTTATTTAAATCATAAAATGTTTTAAAAATAAGTTGAAAAACTAAAAAGAGAAATTTTTCTCATTTAATTTGATTGGGGTGAATTCTTCGATCAATAAAAAAATTGAAAAATGTGAGCATTTTTGGATAATCAATATTTCCAAGAGCTCAGATTACAGCTGAGGTCCATCATCAGTTTCTGTCATTTTATCTTTTGAAAAAACCCCGGAATGTTGATAAACCTCTCTCCTAAGATTATCGAAATGACTGCGCATCTATCTTCAAAAGCATGGATCCCTTCCATTTACTAGTATTTATTTGAAAGCCTGGATCATTAAGAGAATATGTGCGCGTTTTACAACCTTTTTTGTTTTGTTTTTATTAGCTGGTGAATACATACCCCGCAAGCTATCTCTAAAATCCATAGGTTATTCATATGCTTGATTTAATTCCAACTTTTGAATATAAAAAGTGGATGTGAATAATTAAAAAAGATTAAAAATGAAATAATATTTAGATTTTTAATAGTATATCAACTCTAATAATATTCATTAAAGGGAAATAATAACTAGAAAATTAAAATTGCAGGAAACTCCAAACTTAACTCATGTTACAACTTCTTAATCTTTTCATATAGTAAAACATTTTGTATTTGAAAATGACATAAAATTAAAAAATTAGAATTTTAAAATATTTAATTCCAAATCCATATTTATTTATTTATTTTAGATTTTTTCTCAAAGGAAGCAAAGAGAAGTGTCCTTCAATCAGGTTAATTCCTTTTTTATGATAATTAATTTTGATTTTTTTAAGAATAGAAAACAAAAAACATAAAGCCCTTATTATAGAAATATTTCAATCCGATTAATCCCTTTTTTAAAAGGAATCATATCATCATATTCATCAATTTAAAGCATCTATATATAGCTTTTAGAATTTTAAAGTTAATCAATACACAGAATAATCATTTGTTTAGCGTAACTTTTCTTTCAGAAATACTAGGGCCATAAACAATACATGGACCTGAACTCCAGGAACCTAAAAGCCAATAGCTAATTTAATTGAGTAAGCTTGATGAGCTTTGTAAGAAAATGCAGCAGGTCCCATCGAACAGGCTTTTTGACCATGCTGTATTCATCTTTTTAGTTACTAATAATAAGAAACTGCCCAGTTCGCAGCCCTGAAGCATGGGTGTATCAATTTTCAAATTGGAACAAAAACACACTGGAGTACAATTTCAATTAGCTATTGGAGATAAAAAAACTTGAATCAAAAATAAGATTTGAACAATTAGATTTAGTATAAATATACTTAAAATACTCCAAATCTATAATTTTGAGAAAAAAACCCAGTTTGAACTCATGGGAAAGAATATAAAAATGAAACTGAAATTGAGCTAAAAGCTTATTATGATTCCATTATATTTACTGAAAAAAGGAAAATCTTATAAATTTCATTCAAGAAAATATTTTGGTAGGTTCTAAATAAAAAAATCCCCTGGAACTATGGCACAAGAAAATATAGCATCAATTGATGAAAATTTTGCATCAGGAATTCAGATTCTGACCACTTGATATTGAATTATGACATTTTTTGAATGCTTAATAATTGTTAGTGTAGTATATATTTGATATTCTGAAAGATTATAATAATTTATATCTTATTTTCTGTAAGAAGATTCCAAATATCTTAAATTGATAATTTTCTTGAATTTTTCTGAGTTTTACTTTAAACTTTAAAAGAAGTAAAGAAATATTGATTTGAATATTTGACTTAAGACCACTGGATGAAGAATATTTCTATCCTTTGTTTGGTATTTAATATTTGCTTCTTTTATTATATGATTCAATTTAAGGAAATGAATATTAAAAAGGTTTCAAAGAATATATCGATTGTAGCTGGAGAAATTCAGCTTATAGCCTTTTCTCCGAGATCATTTCCTTTTGAAAAATATTGAATTTAATCACAGGGAAATTATCTAAAGACGTATGTAAAAGTTTATTAATCCAATTACATCTGGTGATTGAAAAAATTGGAAAAAGTTGCCTTTTATTTTCAAATACAAAACTGAGGGCAAATTGAAAAATCTCAAAAGAACTCACTTTGAGTTTTTCTTAAAATAAAATATCTCTCTGTTTTTTTTAAGTAATATGTATAATTAAAGTACAAAAGTAGTAGAAAGGAAATTTCTTTTTTATCTGTGAATAGGTTTTCAAAAAGGGATTTAATGATATTCCAAAATGACACCCTTAATTCAAGTTAATATCTTATTTGGGGCTTCAAATCTTTCCAGATCTATTATTAAGATAATCCCACAGTACAACTTCCAGTTGTTCAATCTTGAATCTCAAAATAGTTTAACTGAGTCCACTTGTATTTTGTTCAAATATGTTGTTTTTTTTTTGAAAATTCAGAGCTTAGGTGCTCAAACAATATTTAGACATAGCTCAACCACATTTCAAATTTCAATAAATAAACAAAAGAAATTCCAGAAAATTAAAGAAAAAATGATCAAATTTCATCATATTTGTCTTTAAAATCAAATCCCTAAAGTTACTTATCTAAATTTAAGCTTGTTTTCTGAATTCAAATCAACCTTCTTTTAAAAAAAAGGTTATCTTGTTATTTTGAATTGAAACCTTGAACTTCAAGAAAATTTCCAACTCCTCTTTTGAATTAAAATCAACTTTCAAAATTTTTTATTGAATCAATGAATTTCAAAAGACATACATGTTTCTCTCGTTTTTTAAAAAACACTCAAGAATAATAATGATTTATCTCTTCTTTCCTTTGGTTCTATGGTGAAAAAATTGTGTTTCAATTCTATTTCTTCTTATTTTATGGGTCCTACTGGCCAAGATTTCATATATCATGAGGTATAATAATGTTATTATTTCATCAATAATATCATTTCATAATTCTAATTCATTCAAGAAATAGAAATAATTGCCATAATTTCATGAACATCTTGTTTCTTCAAAAGAATACTTTTCTCAATTATCTAAGAATGTGTTTTAAAAAAATCTGAAATATTGAGTATTTTTTCTGATTGTTTTGAAATTTTTTTGATTCAATTAGTGTGATTATATTAATTTTGAATAGAGTCTTTTATGATGAAAAATTTGAAAATTAGTAAATAAATATATTTTAATTTTTCATGTCCTTTATGAAACCAGTATATTAATACAAAACAAATTTATAATTATAGAATTAGGATTGATATTCATCCTATTGATAATTCAAGTTCATTGTATAATTATGATTCCAAAATTTGATTTTGATAAAAAAAGCAAGATATATTCAAAATATAGGCTAATAAATATTCATGAGAGTACTATTATTAAGAGAATACAAGAATAGAAAAATACCAAAACAGCTCAAAAACACAGTATTTCCTTGAATTATCTTCAGAAATTTCTTTTTTTAGTGTAATTGTTTCAATTATTATCTTTTGAGTGATTGCGCTACAGATGTGGCTTTTTTAAAAATTGAAAATTCAGATTTAATTTGTTTTCATTGTTTTTTAATGAATTAATTTATTATTAAAATCTATTTTATACCTATGTTGTCAAGAATTGTAAAATTTAATTCATTTCAAATTTTATGAAACTTGAATATATCTTTATTATTTCATGATAGAAAAGAACATAAATCTTGGGAGCTATTCATTGGAAAGAAATGTAGTATCTGTGGTGATAAAATTTCTGATTTGGTACCAAGGATAGATGCTTTTGTAACTTGAAATAACACACCTAAACAAGTGTGGCATTTAAAAAAACTAATAAATTAAATCTAGGTACTTCTAAAAAGAAATCCAGTATTTGTAATTGAACATTTGGTAAGCTTAATTCCCCCTATTTTATATCTTGATGAGAATTAATTCTTCCTAAATAAATAATAATATTCAACATTTTGATTAAAAAATCAATTATAATATAAGGAATGATTTCATCAATGAAAGGGGAAAATACAATCAGTTATTAATATCTAAAATGAGAAAAGAGGTTGTTTTGTGTTTTGAATTTGGGTTCTAAAACAAAAATGCAAACACTAAGTTTTTGTCACAGGGGCTCTTGGACAGAAATACAAGAGTGGCCTGGCACTCAGCAATCAGGGGACTCACTTGGAAGACTCCAAAAGGATAAAGAATAAAAATAATAAGAATTAATTCCTCTAAAAGATATGCAGGTACAAGATGAGATGCAAAAGAGGAAAGGGAAGCCAAATGGCCAAAGAGCCAACCAAGTAAGTCCTTAATCACTGTTTCAACCTGCCAAAAATGAATAATGGAATTAGTAAGGATATGACCACCAAATATCCATTGACAGGCGAAGAAAGAGAAAAGAGAAAGGTGCTAAATGACTGACTTAATAATATCAGTATTTGCTTAACTAAAATGAAAAGAAAATAGAGATAAAATAAAATCAAAATATATTAATTAACTGGGGAAAACCCCCCAGGGTGGAAAGGGTAGCTGGTATATGTGAAAAGTTGGGAGCTTGAGTTCTTCAGGCTGAAAACTGATCTGTATTGATCCTTGAGGCTGTATTGATTGTTTTGGGAATTGGTACAGCTGGCTAATATTGAAATTGAATTGGGTTGAATGAATTTCCCATGATTGAAAATGAAATACAGTTCTTGATGGATCCAGACTGTATTGAAATGAATATGGTTGCCAAGATGGATTGAGTGGAGCTTTGACACTTGACAACTTCTTTTTGGCACTGCCTCTTGAATACACTTGAGAATGAGTTGAAAGTATTCCCTTGGAAGGAATACTTGGAATGAGAATAACCAATGACTGCTTGATGGCGTCATTGGTCTTTGACGCTGAAACACTTGCTCTTGAGCCTTGATGCTTCCTCTGAATGATTGGGTGCCTTGATGACGTGATGAGATGTTGGAATGTTGAAATGAGCATTTGATATTGCCACCATTGAATTGCTGTTGAAAAATGATGCACAATGATATATAACATCATTTATGGCATATTGGTTGATTGGCAAGAAGATTACGTCCCAAGGTCTTGAGGTGGAAAGGCAGAGGGAAAAGGATGGATGTAATGGCTTCAGAGCTTGGAATGGTGTTTCTGGGCCTTTTGGGGTTTTTGGCCATTTTTGGGTTCTGAGCCAAAAACTGGCCCAAAAGGCGGGAAAGTGTCTTTTGGACACTTTGCGTCAAAGTGCGCAAAAGTGCGCAAATGCGCCAAAATGCGCAAAAGTGCGCAAATGCGCAAATGCGCATTATGAGCCCAAATGGCCAAAAACAGCCATTTGGGCCATTTCCCCTGGCTTTGAGGGAAATGACCAGAAATACCCATTTGGGCATAAATTGCCGCTATGGGTGCTGGATTGAGGTGAAGGGCCATGAAGGCCCCAAAACACAAATGGCCATAAATGGTCCATGAGATGATGACGTGGCCATATTGGCCACTGGTGATGGATATGGCCAATAGGCCATAAAAGGACTGTGGCTTGATATGCCATATGGGGATCCAAGGAAGTGAATTGCCATGGTTGTGACAGTTTTATATTATTCTCTCAAGCAATAATTAGCTCTCTAAATAATTTTATTTGAAAGAAATACATATTTCATTTATATATTTTGTGCTTTGGATTTTCAAAAAGAGATATGTCTGTATTTTTTCCCTATATATTTAAAAATTTAGAATATAATTGAAGGGTTTTGATATTTTGAGCTTCAAACTGGAAATCCACCAGTAATAATATCTATTTTGGTCAAGTCATCATTAAAAATAGAAATTATTCAATCTTCAAGCAAAAAATCTCTATCAGATGGAATATTTCCTTCTTAAGAGATAGAGGAATATGATTTTCTCAGTCCTATATATTTATTACAATTCCAAATTAATAAAATAAAAATAGACAGGCTGGCTTCATATTCCATGATTATTTATATTAGTTTACAATGAGAAAAGTACTTTCAATTTGATTTTCTGAACTTTCCTGCTTCCAAAGGAAACTATTAACTTAAATATTTAAAATGAAATACTAATAAAAAAATATTCATAAAGCTCAATTTTCTCAATTAATTCAAAAGAAAAGTAAAATTTCCACTCATTTTGACTTTTATTTGGCACAACTGTTTCAAATCCTACTCCAAACCAAAACAATTAATTGAATTTATCACTATAACATAAAAACAAATGGCTAAAATCTATAAGTCATTCTTTCATTTGGGGAGGAGACCAATTTTATCTTAGAGTTTGAAATAAAAGAAACAAAATGGTTAATTAAATTTCAAAAAAGAAACCCAAAGCTTCATGGATGCCAAAAAAAAGAGAAATTATTAATTCAAAAATAAATTTTAATTTGGGAAGATTGAAAAAACTGATCATTTTTCGATTGATTTTGATTGAAAAAGGTTTTTCTTTCTGAAAAATTGATATATACCATTTGGAAACAGAATAAAAATACAAAATTTATATGATTTGATTTTGGTTTGTTGCATATTTTTTTTCTTAATTTTTGAAACGAATGAAGCAATCAAGCCCCTCCTTTTTTTCTTTGATAGAAAAATAGAACAGAGTTTTTTATTTTAACTTGGTTTCGTTTTAGAACACACACCCAGCTTGTTATTTTTTTATTTTTAAGTAACTTTAAGCTTGAAAATGTCAAAAACTCCAAAATATAACCATCTTTAGTTCAAATAAATATAAAATTCTGAATAATTGTTTTTGTCTCAAGTAAAATTTTCATGTTTCTTTGAGCTGGGAGGTAACACTTCCTCATATGTTTGCTAAGCTTTGGCATCTATCATATTTTTAAAAGATGTGTAATAATTTTGTAACAATGGTGTACCAATGGAATCACTCTACTTTTAGTGTGTGAAATATCCTGAAAGATGTGTTTTTCTATAAAAAATATATTTAGTGGAGAAAATATTTAAAAAAAAAGGTATTTTATTTCAAGCAGGTATTTTGTTTAAAGAGGGGTTATTTTAGTAAAAAACCTATTTTTTTTAAAAAAAAAATAATAATTTTGTGAAAGAAATTCGGAAAAGTTATTGCAATTTTTGGAGGAGCTGGACGACGGATTCATAAAAGTATCAATTTATATGGGAACGATGGAAACTATCTTTAATATTAAAAGCTAGAAAGGTAATTATTAAGAACTATGCAAGATCTAGCGGTCTGTTAATATGAGTTATCTTTCTTCTTGAAGCAGTATTCCTTTCATGTAGTTTTTCACATTTGAAAAAATTAGTGGGTATTTTTCCAATATCTTATAATGTTTAAGAAATTCAATTGCAGAATCAAAAGCAAAAGGAATAATGAGAATAAATTTGGTCACCTTCAATTTGTTTTGGGTATGTTCCCTTTGAATAAAGTATCTTCTTCAGGAAACGTTTGCATACTTGAGCCCATTTTGAGGCGTTTTTCCAATATTACACACTATTTTGAAAGTTAGATCACATCAGAAAGAGCTCAAATAACTCTTTGAGACCCTCAGAAATTTTTTAAAGCCCTTCTATCTCCAATGGGTTTTTGAATTTATCAAGAGATATTGTTTTTTAATGTGATTTTTTTTTTCAAATTTATGGATGTTTCTCCATAATTTGAGGATGTTTTAATGGTGGAATTGCAGGAGGAAACATGAAAACTATCACGTAAGTCCATTAAGCATTACTTCAGACTATCCTATTTGAAATGAATACTTTCTTACCTGGAGAAATGGTGTTTTCATTTAATTTCTATCATTTAAACCCCCTTGGGGTTTTTCAAATTATTCCAATTTTCTTCAGAGATTCCCTTATAGCAGAAAAATTGAAATTATTAATTTTCTACATTATCAGTATCTTATTCCCCTTCGATTGTTCTTTCCCTTGTTGAAAAAGGCTTTTTCTATGTAATTTTCCGAATCTGCACCAATTTGTGGGTGTTTTTGAAATATATGAATGTATTGAGAGAGGCGCATCTAAAAATGGAATTTTGGAAAATTCAAGTTCAATTAGAGATTTTGGTATCCTCCGATTTTGAATCATATACTCCTTTTTGGAGAAATCTCGGTTTTTATGTACATTTGTGCATTTTTACCAATTATTTTTTCACTTTTAACATATTTAAACAGGTTTTGAGGTCTTAAATTGAGCATAGAAGGGGGAAAAAAATTATTGATGAGAATAAGTCAAAACACAACAAAACTAATAATTAAATGATTTTTGGGGAGATGTGTTTTTACAAGATATTTTAAATAAAGCTTTTAAAAATAAAACAATTCTTGATTATTATACAAATATAATAAGATGATAATATTTTCATTATTTATTTATAAAAACTATAAAGAACAGAACACAGAAGAATTCTTCATAATAACAGGGGGTTCAAATATGACAAATCACAATTCTCAAACACTTAATTTAACTCTTGTCTTTGTTAAAATACCACACCTCATGAACTGTGGTATTTGAGTCACCATAAACCAATTTGGTTGTTTTTAAATAATCAATTATTTCAACAATATCCCAAGTATTGCTAATAATTTGTGTAAGTATAAAGTTAACTGAAGAAAAATTTATTTTAAAATAAAGCTAACTACACTTTCATTTTCAATGTTTAATCATATGTCTTTTTTGAATTTGATCTTATACACCCAGAAACAAATAAAAGAGGAAATATAAGCTTAAAAATCAAAAAATGCAGATCATCTCATCAATATCTCTACTAAAACATGATATTTTAGATGAAAAATTAGCAAATTCAACTTATATTGAATCTGATTAAGACCTTGAAGATGGCATACAGGCTTTAAATGCAATTTATCAAGACAAATACCTCAGAAAATAATGGCTCTTTGTCTCTCCTCATATCTTGAAAGCAGATGATCTTGAAATTCTTTCCCATAACAAGTTCAAGAAGATATGCTGTACAGCATACAGCTCATTTCTTTCTTTTATGTCTCTTATCGGAAAGGATCAAGTATTTCACAACAGTTCAAACTATTATCAACATGAGACGGTAGCTTAAATAGTAGTGGCCCTTTCAATACTTGGTTGCAATAGTGGTGGGGAATTGGTTGGGAATATTGGGGAAATTTTTGGTATCAAAAATAGTGCGGTTGTTTTATATACACCAAGGGGCATTTGATGCTTAATAAATCTGAAGGAAGCATACTTCTCATGGCCAAATGAGCAAAAAAGACTTGAAATTTCACAAGTGATGAAAGCTGGAGGCTTTCTTGGCTGTGTTGGTTTCATTGATGGTAGTCTCATTTCATTATCCCAAAGGCCACCCAATGATGGACAGCCTTATCAAGATCTCAAAAAAAAGTATGTTTGTCTCTTCTATTGCTCATTACTATAATATAAAATAGCATTCCTTTGGATAAAGGTTATTAGTGAAACTGATAATGGCTTTCTATTTAGTTACTCCATGTTAGTCCAGTTAGTATGTGATTTTAATTGTTTTTTTACTTAATTTAATTTTTTATTTCAATCATCATTAAATGACTCAAGCATATATCAAGATATGAGGATTCATGAAAGGCCTGAAAGATATTTATCCAAAAATAAATATCTTTTCGCTGACTCAGCTTATGGAAGATCAATGAAAATTGTTCCAGCATAGAAAGGAAATTCAGAACATAGTCCAAATAATAGTAAATTCAGCTTATGCCTTGAAAAAGAATTAATAAGAATTTAACATAAAATTGAAATACTTGAACGTCAATGGCCATCCCTCAGAGAAATTTCAAATCAAATGAAAAATCCAAAGTAAGCCCCATTCTTCATTGATAGTTTTTTTAGCTGTGTAATCCTTCATAAACTTTTTGAAAATATCAGACAGGAATGGGACAAGGTTTAGGAAGAAGATTATTCACCATAGATTCAAAATTTACCTTATTTGGTCAATAATGGATAATTTTTCTTGATTTAAGAGAAGATTAATCCTTTAACATTGGCATAGAGTGATAGGATGGATTAAAACACTGAAATTTCTCATAAAAGCCATTTGTATGTGATATTTATTTTTGAAATAATTTTAAAAAATCCAACTTGTCATTTTCCAAAACTTAGCAGGGTGTTTCAAAGAAATAATTGAAGCAAGAATTATCCATCCAAGTTAAAAGAAATTTTGTGAAAATTTATTTGAAATTTCATTTCTTATTTTAAATTTTAAATGAAAAATTATTTAAGGCTGCAAAAATCTTTCCTTACCATGGAATTTTTACTATAAAATCATAATTCATATACTGAATTTTGTCATATTTAATTTCAAGAACCAATAGAAAGTATGTAGAAGTACAAGGAGTTATCTTTGTAATGTATTTTTGATCATAAAAATCTAATGTGTAAATTATTTCTTCATTAAGTTATTTGAAAATATTGAAGGGTTTTGGGGATATTTGGATTGACATTGAGAGCATGACAAAGTTTCCACTAGAGGAACCTTGGAGCTATAAAGTGAAATGTGGTATCTTACCAGCCTTCCATAACTTCTAAAATATTACATGACTCTGACTGTTAAATTGAAATGCAAAAGATAATCTGGAAAAGAAAAGAATTAATTAAAAAAATCACAATTTTTATGAGAAAGCTGATCAGTTTGTGTATTAATAGGAATGGAGAAAAAAGATGCAAATTCTGAGGCATCATTATCAATTTAAGGAAAATTATAGAATTTATCAAGAATATAATTGAATTGAGTAGAAAAAAATAAATCATAAAAGAGTTCAGAGAAGTTCAGGTATTTTATACTGTAACATTTTTTCTTCATTTTGGTTTGATACTTCAATTGCATAATTTTTTAAGTAAGTCTTGAGAATAACAAACGCCTGTTGGTTTAAATCATTAACCTCTTGATAATCCTTCATACTTGAATATACTTTCTTGGAGCAGAAATATCAACAAATATTTCCTTGACCATCCTGGGGAGGGCGCCATCATATTTCATACATTAAATCATGAGTATCTTTGCCACATTTTTTCACTTTACTAATAAACTCTTTCTTCTTCAAGATAAATGTGGAGAGGAATTTGATTTAGTTTTTTTTTCTCTAAATTAATTTGACTAAAATGTTGGAATTCTTCAGCTCAAAAAACATTCTCAGAAGCAATGTTGGATGAGCTATAATATAAAACAATTTCATCCATGATCAATGGTATGGGAGGTGCTTTTAATATAAAATGAGAATCAAATTGCTTTGGTCATTAAAATGAGGAAAAATTCCTTTCTTTTTTTCTCATTTTTAGGAATAGGATTAAAGTAGTAATTATGAGAAGATGTTATTTTTATATTGCATGAAGATTCTACTTTTCTTTTTATTGAATGGGTTGAGCTCTTGATCTGATTTAAATGCCACTGGGATGATCTGGCTGACCTATGATTTTATCTCTGAATTAATTTAGAATTTAATTCATGTTAGATATGATAATGAAAGCAATAATAGTTAATAATAGTAATTTGGACTGACAATGGGAGTTTTTTATTCTATTTGGAATTTTCAAAGAATTATTATTTTGAAACAATTTGTAACAATATAAATCTGACAAACAAACTATAGTACAAAACATATTGGTTTAGCAGTTCTATCACATGAAACACAAGCTATATTGAAATGAAAAAGATATGTATAGATAATAATTACTAAAGAAAATAGAAATATTGAATATATAAGGAATAGAAAAAATAAAAGGGTATAATAAGTAAAATTGAAGCAAGTTTTCAGCCCAAATTCATACATAGGAGGGATCGGGATAGAGTAAAATAGCTTTTCTAAATATTGTAGCCCTTTTTTGCTGGCTAAAAACAATATAAAATTCAAAAGGTAGACTTTTGAATGAGAAAGAATTCAATTTGTGTTTGAAAAAGGAGCTGTGGTTTCCAAAGTTTGGAGGTTAAAATTAAGATGATGTAATTAGTTCAGATTAACGATTTATTTTTAAAGGATTTTTTTAATTATTAATTCTTTTGAATTAAAATTATAGGATTGTTGTACATATATTTTTAATTGTTAAATCTGATAGGTTGAAATTCAGTTTAACATTGAAAGAAATAGAGCTATTGAGATTGAATCTCATCATGTATTTTTGTTTAACAAAAACTTCATTTCAGAATTCCAAATTAATAGTCATTTTAATTAATTTAAACACATTTCTGAACATTTCATGAGAAATAATTGAAAAATTTATCAATGGTTCAGTATCAATCAGAAAAATCACAAACTAAGATCTATTAATAAGCCTCATAATTCCTTCCAGATTTAATGCAGACCAGCCTGAGTTAACCATGGCCACTTTCAAATCAAAATTTCTTTATTTTTCTTTCAATTCCATCTCCAGATCCCACTTTCCCTCCTCAATTTGTTTCTGAATTTAAAATTTAGATTCTTGAAATTTTATTTGTGTAATCATTTTATTTTCCTGAAAGTTCAATTACTTTTTAATTTTCTTTCTCTCAAATGTGATTTCCAATCTTTTTTTCCATTCAAATTAATTTATTCTCATCATTTCTTCTGCCTTTTCCTCCTTCCATTTTAATTTCTCCCATTTTATGCATGAATTGATGTTTTTATAACATACTAAGGTTTTTCAAAATCAGATTCTGTTTATATATTTATTAAATCATTTCAAGAGAGAAATAAACTTGTTGATTTTCATCCATTAAATGATTATATGGTTTTGATAATGGATCATGTGATGACCTTCATAGCTCACTAAAAATATAAAAGCTCTTGGAATATCTTCCATAAGTTCTCCTTGGAAGATTTTCTTTCTTAATTCTTCTTTCATTATCATTATTGGCCTCAGTATCTTGCATGGAGTGACTATGTATCTTCTTCTCATCATTTTGAACACCCTTTGAAAGTGCAGTTTCAGTTAAATCCTCAATATTCTATAGCAATGCTTAATTATTCAAAAGATCTATATATATGAATGATGCTTACAGCTTCTGAAAGCAGGATGTTTCCCTCCATTCTCCAGAATTCTGTATTCATATCACTTTTAAAAAAATTATTTTCTGGTTCCTCACTCATTCTCCTTTCAATAGAATGAACCCAATTTATAAGTTATTAATCTATATGAACACACTATCCAGTGAATACTGATTTTTCTTACCCCTTTGATATTGGTGGATTTCCTTTGTGTAACTTCATAATCAGATCCTTCATCTCGTGCATCTAAAAAGGACAAAGGAATCACATTTCTCTTTTACCCAAACAGAAAATCCATTTCTTTGAATCAAGGACAAATACATTCAAGATTATGAGCTATTGTTTCAATACCTCTTTTGTGATCATCAGGAGTAATTCCAAATCCAGTGTTTGTTGAAAAGCATATATTTTTCTTATATGTTCTCCATTGCTCATGTAAGTTAATTGCCCTCAGATTTAATCAATTGCAAGACTTCTTATTCACCTCAGTTGCTAATTGGTGAAATCCAGTTCGTTTAGGATGGTGGCCAACCTATGGAGGTTTTTTCTTAGGTTCTAAAACAAGAACAAAATTTGGACTTCACTGAAAGCCGATTAATCATACACAAGTAATTGGCAGTTTTCAAATGAACTGATGATTTTTAATCAGGTTTTATTGTCTTTTTTGATGAGTGTGATTGAATACATGATCATTTTTGTGGTATAGTGATGTCCAAAATTAAACAAATGAGCTCTAAGCATTGGTTAATTGAATGGATGGATATAAAAAGAAAAACTGACAAAAGTATTATGTTTCACCTATTTGATTGTGGAAGCAAGAATTGGGTAAAATCCCAGAGGAGTTCAGCTTAAACAATTTGATATTTTGAGAATAAAAAATAAAGTTCTTTCAATTCAAAATTTCTTTTAAAATTTTGAAAAAATAAAACCCTTGATATTTCATATTTGAACCACTTTAATAACAGCCAAAATAATCAATTTTGGCTATAACACCCTATAGTTTTTCCTTAGATTATTTTTTGTGTAAAATCAAAAAATGACATAATAATTATAAATTTTTTTATTCAAATTAAAGTTATAATCAATTTTCATCATTTTTTTTGTTTCAAAATAATTTGACCAGTCAGTTATTGCCTAAATTAAATGTGTAACTTAGTTATCACCTTAATTATGAGTATTTCATACATACCTCACAGGCTCACATCATTATTGTTACAAAAATTCTTGTTTAACACCATATGTGGTGTGAAGAAATTAAATTTTTTATTTTTTTTCAGATTTTTAAATTTAAATCCTCAGGAAATAACTAAAGCTTCTTTATTTTTGAGTTATAAAATCTTGACTCAGAGGTGACCCAAGTTAAAATTTCATAAGGAATCCAATGGCTTAAGCAACTGAATATTTTCTTTTTGTAAATGTTTTAAATTTTTAATAAATGTTTTCTTTTTTATTAATTTTTATAAGAAAGAAAAAAAAAACTGATTTTAATTTAGGTTTTTAATTTTATTAAATTTTCATGTTTTTTTGGTTTTTATATTTCAAAAAAAAATTAAATTAAATTTTTAAAAAGTTATAAAAAAATTGATTCAATTTTAACTATTTAATTTTTCATCTTTAGGTATTTTAGAATACTTTTATATCTCACAATTAAGGCTTAAGTTAAGGAAAAAAAATAAATTCTTTTTTTCTTGTAATTTGAAATAGTTTAATTTTTAACTATGAATTAAAATTATTTTAAAAAAAAATTAATTCCAAGTTTAATAGTTTATAATTTTAATTTTATTTATTTTTGGTCTTTAAATATTTATATCATCTTAATTAAATTAAATCAAACAAAATTAAATCCAATTCTTTTTTTTTAAAAATAAATAAATAAATAATAATAATAATAATACTGAAATTTAAAAAAACTTTTTATTTCTTTTTAAAACTTTCTTAAATAATATTCAATTAATTTTACTTCAAGTGATTTTTTTATTTTTTTTTTTAAAGAAAAAAAAATTGATTTCATTATTTATTTTGAAAAAGGGAATAATTCTTTTTTGTAATATTTGATTTAGAAACTATCTATTATCATTAAAATAAAATATAAACTTTACTGATAATAAAAATCTTAGTATAATCACTTTAAATCATACAATTTCAAAAAACAAAAAGAAAAAAGAAAAAAGAAGAAAAAAAAATTATATGGAAAAATACTTTTTCTTTTTTTAAATTTGGAATTTCATTCAAGTGAATTTTCTTATCAACATATGTACAACATGTACAGTACTTACAAATAAATATATATGTATTTCTTCTTTTGAGGCAGTTGAAAAAAATTGTTTAGAAAGTTTTTCTTTTAAAAAAAAGGTTATTGGAACAATTATTTTTTTGTTTCAACAATTTACAAAAAAAGAAATATTCAAGTTCATACTTCTTTTTTTTTTTTTTTTTTTGGTAAATTGAAATAATAAAGGTTTATATAAATTCGTTAAACATTTACATGAGTTTTATACTAATAATTTAAACCAACTTTCTAACGCAAAATAAAAATAATTCTTTTCCTTTCCTATTGCCATAAAGTTGTGAACTTTCATTTCATTTTGTTTCTTTTTTGACCATGTGATTTTTCTTGTTCATTTATAATTCTCTTTCTCGTTCTTTTCTTATTTTTCCAAACAAAAAAGTAAATAGTGAAGTGTATCTTCTCAAGTAAAATCAATTATTTCTCTTTTTTCTTAAAAAAAACGAAGTATTATATGTGCATTTATAATAAATCAATAAATAAGCAATTTATTCTCTGGGAAACCAAACAGTTTCATGTGTCACTAGAACTAGAAACTGTCTAATTGACAATTTGCTTTTGAAAACATTGTTGTCACAGTCATTGTATGTTTTTTCAAAAACTTGATGCTTTATCTCTCATATCTTTATTGCAATCTTCTCGAAAATCTAGTTTACATTGTCGAAAAATGCTGATCCCTTTTTAAAGAAAAATAGGAATGTTTTACACGTTTTAAACAAAGAGCTTTTCTTTGCGGAAACAGGGGTTTGGATTCAAATTGATTGAAAGTTTTTTTTTTGGCTTTTGTCAATATTTGATATTTACAAAAGAAATCGACGTTTTAAAATTGAACAAGAGTTACATTAAAACTTAAAATAGTATATTCTTATTATTAAATTTCGTCGTATCCTTTTCCTGATCGCATCTTCTTACTTTTTGACTTTTTGAATCCTTTGAAATGTTTTTTGTCATTACTATGTCTGACGTTTTTTCCATGTGAAAAATTCCCTAATTTGACTTGGCCTGTTTCGTCAATTGAATGAATGTCGGGATGTTGCAGCCTTAATCGAGCTAATCCTTCTGAATCAACCAAATTAGCAGCTAACGCCCTTCGCCCTTTTATTCCAAAATTTACTGTTGAAATTGGTTTTGAAGCTCCTCTTGGTCCCAAAGATTCATTCTCAAAGAAGTTTCGATCAAGTGCTTGAGATTGAATTGATTGCTGAGTGGATGGAGCACCGGAGAGTTGTGGGACATAAGTCCCACTGCTGTAAGGTACGCGATTTGTTGGGGCAAGTTTCTTTTGTGAATATTCTTTAAGCTTCATTTCTCTTATTTCAGAGTTAAAATCATCAGCGGTCAATCCTGGCAATGGTGGTGGTTCACAATATAAAAGTTTAGCAGAGACATAATCTTTTAGAATAGGTCTTGCTACCTTGGATTCATCTGGACGACCCATTCCACCTCCACCAGTAAAGGCGCCACGAGCAATAGCATAAGCTGTCAGGAATTCGGTCGCGCTTACTGATTGATTACGACCTTTTATGGTTGTTGATGTTGGTAGCTGTAGGCCATAAGTGGCTTCTAATATTTTTGTTGGAATTCTTTCAGTAACCAAACTGATTGGGCCTGTGTGCTCACGCATTTGATCGATGGGTAGCACACCATCGCAAACGAGCTCGGCTTTGGTTGAAGCGAATTGTGGAAATACAAGTCCGGGGCAATCGCAAAGAATGATTTCAGGTGAAAGATGAATTGTTTGAAAATGTTTTGTTTTACCTGGAGTGGCAGAGACGGATACTTTTTTAGAACCAACTAAAGCGTTGATAGTAGATGACTTTCCAACGTTAGGATATCCAACCAAGCCAATGACCATTTTGAAATTTTGCCTGTCTGTCTCGTGATGAATGTTTTGGGAATCCAAAGAGTTTTCAAGAGTAGTTTTTGCATGTTCTATAAAAAGATTCTCCAATTCTTCCACAGTCAAAACTTTGGTTTTAGTCTGTGAAGACGTAGGATCAAAAGTAGCGGGTGTATTGAGAGTTTGATTGATTTGAGATTGTGAATCTGATGGAAGAGCTGAAGTTGATGAAACCTGTGGAACCGATGTTATGATGCTCAAAGAATCATTTAGAGTAAGGTCAATTGGGGAATTGTTAAGACTTGATGAAGGCGGAGTGGGTAGATGAGTTTGAGATTGAAGCGTAGTTGGATTTGATTTAAGAGCAATCTCATTTTCATCTTCTGAGCTATCAGTAGAAAATTGGAAATTTGATTCTTCTAATTCTTGGTCGGCTTGTAAAGCAACAGCACGAGCGGCGGAAAAAAAGGCGAAGCGAATATTTTGGCTGTCGAAATATTCTGCCCAAAGTGATCTTTGATTTTCTGTTAGAAGATCAGCTTTATTGATAAGCAGTAAATTGGTCTTTCGATAGATGATTGGAGAGTTAGGATCTGTTTGATTATTTGATTGTTGATTTGAAAGTTCTTGAACGTATTTTTCTAAATCTTCACACCTAAACCTGAGTGGGTTACGAGCATCAACAATTTGAACAATGAGTTGACTTCTTTCAACTACTCTCCAAAGTTGCCTCCAAACCTCGATATTACGTTCGAATGGGGTTAATAATAATGAACGGTTATCTGTCAAATCAGCTAAACCTTTTCGCCAATCTAAAAAGGAGTCTTTTTCTAATCTACTAAGCTGATCTGGAGTAGTGGAAGGAGACCAATTAGGACGTCGAGGGACTCTTAAAAAGTTTTTATGAGCTTGATGAGCTTCTTTTAATTTGTCTTGATCTATTTGAGAGAGTAAAAAGGGATTTTGATCATTTTCAAATTTGGAGCCAGTTTGTGAATTGATGATGACAACGTTTTGACGTTCTGCCGTGAAATCTTTATCAGCTAATTTTGCAGTATTTAGAAAGTTTTCTAAATCTGTTTCTTGAGTGACGGAGATGGGTTTATTATCATAAATGTCTGTGGTATGCTATTGATGAGGATGACAAGACGAGATTAGCAAAAGAGAAAGTAAGATGACGACGAGCTAAGAGATAGTTTACTAATTCTCTCTGATATTCTAATTTTTGAGTCTTTGAACGATGATTGATTAAAGCTTTCCCAAGTCCATGTTTATGAATTGGTTTTTTGTTGGGAGGCTGATTGAAAGTATTGAAGGAAGATTAGCTCAGGATACTGAATGATTAGTATAGATGATTTTGAATACATACCATTATTTTTCAATATTTTCACAATATTGATGACTTCCTACTTGAAATCTTGATGGATGGATGGATGGAGGATGGATGGAGGATGGAATATGGATGGGTGGATGGATGGATGGATGGAATATGGATGGATGGATGGATGGATGAAAACCTGATTTGAAAATTTTAAAAACCAGGCATTGATCATGAGCGCGCTTATGCAAAACAATACTTTGAAATCATCTTATGCATAATCATCCTTTGAAACTAGTCAGAAAACAAACTGGGATTAATTTGGGCTTCTATTGTTTTACTTTTGTAAAATTAAGGCAAATAAAAAATTAATAATTTTTTGAATAAAATTTTGGAAGAAATTTAAGGAAAAATTTAAGAAAAATTTCCTAATTTAAGTTGAGAATTATTTTAAAAGACACTTTTTTTGAGGGGATATGCTCTTACATAGAAAATCAGTTCTACCATATAAGATTTACTAAAGAATGGATCATTGGCCACAAAGATTGTCAAAAAGGGTCAGATTTTAGATTAAAAAAAAGCCAATCTTGATGTTTTTTAGAAAGCAACAAAGTATTTTTTGGTGAGAATTTTCCTAAAACATATTTTGTTCTTCTGTATGAGACAAATGAAAACTCCTATGATCAACTAAAATAATTATTTTAATTTAATGGGATAAAAAAACCTTTTCATCTTTTCAGAATATGTTTTGTAGTTCATTTTAAAACTTTCCTCAAAGTAAACAAAACTCATTGTAAACTTATCAATAGTTGAATTTTATTTTTAAAGTAATTATTTGAGAATTGCCAAGATCCTTACGTAAATTGAAAAAATATCATGTTAATCAAAATGAACTATCTTTTTGGATTTATTTATACAGCTTTTTTTCTGACGGTGACGCAGTAGTTGATAGTAAAAAAAGTTTCTCCTCATAGTATTTGGGGCTTTACTATGAAGAATAGTGGTGGTGAGTGCTTCTGAAAGCCCTGGGTGCACTGATTATTGGGTGATTAACTATGATAAGAAATAAAATACCAAGACTAAAGTATACACTGATTATCTTCCAAGATTATAGCTATTTTGGACAGTTGTACTTCCAAATTTTATTAAATTATTACTTCAAAAAATGTTTTATTTTCATAAGATAATTTTAATATTTTCATCAAAGAAAGTGAAAAAAGTTTGAATTCAAATTTCAAAAGTGATAATGATCTACTTTAAAATTATATGCCTTACTTATTCACCAATTAAATTCTTACTTTTTATATATAGTATACAACCTTAGTTGCATTATAATTTTTCTCTTTGTTTTATTTCATTGAGAGAAGATAAATGAGAAAAATTCAGGTATCAATTAAAGTGAATTAAATGGTTTGTAAATACATATTTATAGCTTCATATTAACCTAAATGTAATTGTTAATGAAGTGTTAAATAATATAAATTCTATTTTTCCCAAAAGTATTTACAGAAACATCTAAAGTTGAGAAATAAATAAATTTTCAGGAGAATATCAAAAATTGGTCAAAGAAAGAAGCAGACAGATTTAAAAAGAACTCTATAGTCATGCTAGGGAGAGATCCAGTTTTAAGTCTAGACGTAAAAAATTTTGAAACAAAAAATAACTTGATCAAAATTACAGAAAAATTGTGACATAGCTCAGGCCTTTGAGCCCATATATTAAGAAAAAACTTCCTGAGTATTTTCCAGTAATATTTCAGTTTTAATATCCATTAAATTATCCTGAAAGAAAAATATTGGTAATTATTCAATCTAATAATCATGAATAGAGTGTAAAACACGACCCAAACCCTTGAAATATTATGTTACCAAAGGAAATACCTGTAATTTACTTTGGAACAAAACCCTTTCAAGCTATATCCACAGTATTGCACTGGGTTTGTGTTATCATTTACCTCAAATTAAACACCCAAATTCCAAGTTCAATGGAGATTAGTCAAACATAGATATTTTACTTTTTAATATTAAGAAATATACACTTTCAAAGTGGTGTAAAAATGGAGAATTTCTTATTTTTCATTCCTAAAAAGAGCTTTCAGTGAATCTTAAAGTTCAGAGTAACTGTTAAGATCTGATTAAATCCTTTTCTGATAAATTAAATTACATGAACTTGCTAAAATACTTAATCTAATATCTTATTCACTTTATATTGAAAACGAAATTAATAAGGAGATTTTCCACTTATTTTAGGATATTTTTATATATCAATAAAATTTGTTGAAACAGCTAATTAATTTTATTATCACAGAAATACTCAAAGATTTTATAGTATTTATTTTATTTATTAACAAGATATGAATTTTGAAATAAATGAGCTACATTTTGGAAATATTACAAGAATTTTAATTCTCCACTGATAATTTTAGAAATTATATTTAATTTATTTTCAAATCAAGAGATAAAAGTAAGAGTAAAACTCACAAAATTGAAAATATACCTTTTCTTATTATAAATTTATTATTTGAAATTTGAAATGTCCATTTAACAGCACACATGAATATCTCAAATGTTCAATACTTAAGATATGTTTTAAATACCCAAATATACCAAAATTGATATCAAGATTATGTTTTATAGATTGAATATCCTTAAATAATGTGCATACTCGAAATTCATCAATTTTCATGAAGAAAAAAATGGATAACTTGTTTTAAAGTAATTAAGTTTAAAGCCAGATTTGGAGAGTACCCAAAATTTTACCCACCTATAGTAGCTCCAAAATGTTTATAAGATAAATATAGATACCCATATAAATTTTTTAATTGAAATATGATCGAAAATCTTTTAATTAATAATACATATGAAGTTTGTTGAAATTTTTGTTTTTCACCTTTTTGCCTAAAGATAATGAGATTGTGAGGAAACACCTGATAATTCCCATTAAAATTAGTTCATTCAATTGTTCTAGAATTTGAAGTTAATTTATTGGGATTTAACGCTTTTATTTATACATACTAATTTTTACACCTGAGAGAAGAGTTAATTATTTTAACTTAGAAAAGTATTAATGGGGAAAAGGATAGTGAAGAGATGCAGAATAACCCAAACTTTGAGGCCTTTGAGGTATAGAAAAACTGAAATTTCTTATAGATGAATATTAATAGATTATTAAATTGATTAAATAAAGCCCATTTGGAGGATTTTTAAAAAGGCCAAGGTACATTAATAATGAGGAGATAGCCATAAAGTTAGTATTTTGACAAGCCAAAGAGGTAATGAGCACCTAAGACCCTTTTAGCTTTACCAAAAATTGATTAGTTAGAATTAATACACTAAGCAATTCTAATAGAAATCTTTTTGGGAGAAGTCTCCATGGAAATACCTCTTGGAAACAGCTTGTAATTTTACTTATAAGTCTTGATAAAATTGAGATTTATGTAAGCTTCAAAGCTTCATCGAAGACAAAACTATTAAGGAATCACTCAGGAAGCTCTTGGAAAAATGGAAAAAGAGCCAATATATAATTGAATTTTCAAATAATTATGAATTAAAAAGCTCAATTAAAAGCTATAGCCACCCTCCATTTTTGAAGATTTTATTCAAAAGAAATCTTTTTCAAGGATTCATAGAAACCAAAAAAATTTGTTGAACTGAAGATAACATTGATATTAGGGGGGTTGAAATCTGCCAAATACCAACTTTAAAACAATTTTTTTTTTCAAAAACCTGAATTTAATTCTATCTTTTTTCAAAATGCAAAACATCAGGAGGTGTGGTCTTTTGAATCGTCATAAACCCAATTTTCCCTTGCTAAATTATCAATTGTTTCTCTTGAATCCCAAGTATTTTTTAGAAAAATTGATAACCATAACTGTTTCTCAAGATCTCCTCATTTAACCACCAAATTATCTAAAACATAAATTTCACATAACATTCAATTCTGCATATTTTTTTGCACCTTGTTCATCTGACATAAAAATCAGCTATAACAAGTTATTTAAACCGAAAAAGGAAAAAATGCCATATCTCTCATATAATGCAATTAACACAAGTCACTGAAATTGAATCTGATTAAGAGATTGAATAAAATATATGGGTTTTTTATGAAGTTGGTGAAAAAAATACCTCAGATAGTAGGGGTTTTGATCTCCTCATATATTTTTAAATAAGATAATCTGGAAAGTCTCCCTCATCAAAAAGCTCAAGTAGCTATGACATACAAAATACACCTCATTTTTTCTTTGATATCCCTTTTCGGAAATTATCAAGTCCTTTATAAAAGTTCAAGTTATCATCAATGGGAGGTAGATATTCAGAAAGAAGTCGCACTTTAAAGACTTGGTTTTAATGGGAATTCCGCATCAGCTAGGAAGATTGGGGCTATTTTTTGTATCAGAAGAGATTTACTTGTTCCATATACAAAGAAAGTTGTTTCATTCCTAATTAGGTTCAAGGAAACATGTATATCATGGCTAAAGGATCAAGAGAGGATTGAAATATTATAAGTGATGCAAGCTTAAGGCTTCGCTGGTTATGTTGGCTTTATAAATGGAAGTCTTATTTCATTATCTCAAAGACAAACTAATGATGGTCAAATTTGTTATGACCAAAAAGAAGTGTGTACGACCTTTAGTTGGCTCACTACCATATTAAAGATATTATTGGTTTGAATGAAGGGTAATAGTAATACTGATAATTGATTTTGGTTTATTCACTACATGTAAATACAGTAATTATGTTATTTCAATGCGGATTTTACCTCAGTTCATGTGGGATTTCTACAATCAGTACCAGACTCAATTGTATATCAAAATATGAGGAGTAAAAGAATTCCTGAAAGATATTTCTTGGAGGCCTCAGCCTATGGAATATCAATGAACATTGCTCTGGAATACTAAGGAGATGCAGAAAATAATCCAAAAAATACCGTATTCAACTTCCATCTTGAAGATTCAATTGGAAGAATTAAAGGAAAAATCTAATCCCTCAAAGAAATAAAAAATGAAAAGAAAGTCAGATTTTATCAATTGGTTCGTTATATTTTTAATTCATAATCTCTTGTCTAGGATTAGTGATAAATGGGAAGATATTTATGAAGAGAATGATTCACCAGCCTTTAAAAATGGACCCGCTTATGCAAAAAATTGTAAGTTATTTGAAATTTCAGAGAATATTAAGCCTTTGACATTGGCATGGATTAAAATTATTATCTAAAATACATGAATAATTTAATGTGACATTAAATTCTAGAATAATTCAAAAAACTGCCAATGAGATTTTTTCATTTAGCAAGATGGTTGAAAGGATTAATTGAGGGACAAATAAATAATTAAATTTATAGTGAATTTAATTATTATTATTTAGCTACATAATTTAAAATTTCAAATAAAAAATATTGAAAAGAATAGAGAATTATAGTTACAATGAGATTCTGATCATCAAAATTGAGTTCATTTAGTAAATTTTGTTTTGTAATTTTTGTTTGCAAAGACAAAATAGAAAACAATTAGAGATAGAAGAAATCTTATTTAAAATGAAATTCTTATCATCAAGGGTTGATGCAGAGAGTCTCCCTTCATTTAGTGATCTGAAAATATTGAAGGTTTTTTGGGATATTTGAATTGAAACTTAGAGAATTACAGAATTTTGACTACTAACACAAAGGTAACATAAATTGAAGTTTCATATGTTCTCAGAACACCATTCCATTTGACAGACCCCAGGACTATTTTATCAGTTAAATTGATATGCACAAGATAATATAGAAAAGATAAATATGCATCAAATAAATCACAATCTTCAAGAGAAATTTGACTAACTATTTTATTGATAGGAATGAAAATGAAATATCAAGCTTCTTATGCATCAAAATTGAGTTTAGTAAAATTTTAAATTCCATGAAGAGTATAATTCAGGTGATTGGAATCAGATTCATCATGAAAAGATCTAGAAAGCTCAAGGTATTGAATTTCTGGTATTTTATATTTTGACATATTTTCTTTGATTTGGTTGAATAATGAAAGTGAAAATATTTTGAAGTAATTCTTGAGAATTAAAAAGGCCTGTTGGGTAAAAAAAGTGACTTCTTGATAATAAATTAAGTCTGAAGAGATCTTATTGGGTTAGAAATATTGAAAAATGTGGGCTGCACCATCCTGGAGTGGATAACATCCAATTTTATACATAGAACTATGTATTTTGTTTCCACATTTTTCTTCTTACCATTTAATTACTTCTTCTTTGAGAGAAATTTTGAAAGAGTTTGAATTTTACCTTTTTGAAAATATTTTATTTGACTGAAATGTTGGAATTGAACTGCACCAAAAACATTTTCAGAAGGAATATTTGTTTATTTATCATTTTTTTAAGTGAACACATGATCAATGGAATGGAAGCTTCTTCTGAAATAAGCTGATAATTGAAATTATTTTGTCATTCAATGGATTCCAACTGCTTTATAGCTTAGTAATTGGTGGTAATTGTATGAAAATGGTTTCTCTATACTAAATGAAGATTATAATGGTCTGTGATTCATTGAGATTGATGATTAAGCTGATTTAAGTGGCACACAGATGATTTTGTGATTTATGATGAGATCCATTAATCAATAAGAAATGAAACCAAGGCTATAAATGGAAATTGAATGATTGATAAAGGACAATAAGGATAAATGCTGATGAGTGGTGTTTTTATTTCTATTTGGAATACTCAAAAAAATATTTTTATGAACAAGATTTTTACAATTACAATCTGTCCCAGGGACTTTCAAGATGTGTCTATGGAGCTGTTTATACTATTAATATTAATATGCAGTAATATGACGGTCCTTATTAAATATGATAAATATATTTATTATAACCATAATTAAATAATTAATTACTTAATTATTTCTTTTAAACTTTATGAACTACTAGTAGTTATAACAGTAAGCAGTCATTGTCTACAAGAATCAAACACAAAAAGTATTTAATAATAAAACTTCTTCATTGAAATAATATAAATTATTTTAATATATAATTTTCTTTTCCAAGAATAATTATAAAGATAATTCTTGGGGAAAGATATTACTAGAAAGTTTTTTCAGAATTAAGTAGAAACATCTTGTAATACTCCGAAAATAACCTGTAAAGAATTGGTAGAGTGATTTGACAGATTAATTGTGTATTTAAAGGGTCCAAATGGTATTAAAACAGCAATACAACAACATGATAATCAAATACTATGGTGAATAGTATATCTCTATCATCTAATGTCCTTCTTATTGATTATGAAAGAATCAAAACATGTAAAAAAAAGGATTGACTAATATTTACTTATTGGAACTAATGGTATGATTGAATAATAAGATGATTTGAAAAAGGCAGCAAGAGAAGGCTTCTTTTAAGTTGACAACAGCTCCCAGAGGCACTCCATAAAGGAAACTCAAAAGCTAGTGAGTGAGAAACCATTACTCCTCTTTGGATAATTGGTTACATTACTTGCTTTCATGTAGAATTATCATAATTACTTAATTAACTCATTTCATGCGACTACCAGCTCATTTATCATTAATAAATAAAGGAGTAACAACTGAAATTCTTCTTCTATTTAAATATAATTATTTATTTCTTCAATTTATCAATCTTATTGGTAAGTTAATCACAGATTGAATTTTCTGTGAATTTTTGAAGATTCAGTGTTTCACATGGAATCATCAAAAATGGACTGTAGGTAGAACTTTTAATTTGAATTATGAATTAATAATTATTTTTTGCTTTATATGGATTATTTCTTTCTCAGTTTGTCCTGACATGTTAAGAAATATCCAACAAGAATTGTATTTTCAATGGATTTTTGAAGTTCTTACCTTATTTCTACATAGAATTTCAAATAGCACAGCTGTAGCTGGTTGCCATGAGGTAAATGCATGGATACTAGTCCAAAAAGGGTTTTAATAAATCTTTTGAAGTTTATTCATTTAAAATAACCAGTAATTGACATGGTTAAACAAGTCAGAGTTTTTCATTGCCTTGTTGTCATGTCAAAATGGCAGCTTATTTGCTATTCTCTCATGTTTTAATGGGACTTTAACTTGGTAACCGAGTTCCCAAAAGGCTTTGGTATACTAATTGGGTCATTGTTAGCCATGGATTCAAGCTTTAGCACTGTTAACACCTTACGGGCCTCAGAAGTTGGGTACCCTGGCTCTCAAATATGTCTTTTGTTCCCCTCAGCTATTTTAACATCAAAAATAGTAATTCAGCCTTATAGACTGATATCCACTATGGGTGTAAAAAAGCTGTATGTAAGTATAATGTATTTCTAAGTTCCACAAACATGCATAACAGAAATATTAGTGTATGTCAGGATGAAACTATGATAAAGGTGTAAATAGGCTAAATACAACTTTAACTATGTTTGTGACATGGTAAAAATGGTTTAAAGATAATTAAATTCAAGATTAAAAGGGCTTTACTATATATGATATAGTGGTGGTGAGCGCTGTTGAAAGCCCTAGGTGCAGCTTTATCTGTTGGGTTACAATAATAAAGATTTATAATTATACCTGATTATTACCGAAGAGTAAAACTGTTTTTGACAGTTTACTACGTAGGTTATTCAAGAGCGGAATGAGGAGACAATTCTGGCTGTGAAAAGCCTCCTTTTTATCCTGAAATGGGGTGGAAAGGGTGCTAGACCTTTCCACGTAGAGGAAGTGAAGATTTTTTCACTTTCTAGTACTGGCTTGTGGTTTGCAAACAGCCTGTATAACCTGTATTGGGCTCAGATGTGGTTTTGAAACCAAATCTGGGCAGTTTTCACCAATACAGGGTGAAGATTTTCATCTGGGGACCTCACAGCCTGATTCTGACGTGTATGACACGTAGAATGCTGTACAGAAACTGTATGGGGCCCCAGTATTGACTGACATATGAGGTATTGAAGTAAAAACAAGCTTCTTTGTCTATTTGTTACCTCATATTCATGGTTATGGGATATTATCCCATGGTAAGGCTGTATATGACAGCAGGTGGGAATCTGACCTTACAACAGCCATACCTTTGTCAATTCTTGAGATATCAACCTCAAAATTGGTTCGGTGTGTAGCCCTGTATGTGCTCTACACAATGGTACCTCATTTGATATGGGTATCATTAAATATGGCAGAGTTATCCCATGTACAAGATTTTTGTACATTTGCGTGGTATAGGCAAAAGCTGTATTGAGCTTCTTTGCCCCATAACTTTTGTTCTAGTTGAGCTATGGGGAAATGGATGACACAATCAGATAGCCCTGATTGTTCTCTTTCCAAAAAGACACCACTTCAAGTATCTCACACTAAAACTGTAGAAGCTAGATGAGAGGTGAATGTTTTGTTCACCCTTATTTGGCCTGAAATTGACCATAACTCCAGTAATATTGGTGCTAACTCAGTTTGGCTGGTACCATTGGATAGCCCTGGCTTAGAGCTTCATTTTGAGTACCCATTTGATGGGTTTAAGCCTCCCCTTCTAGATTTTAGATGAGAGGTGAAGATTAAGGTTTATGCTCAGCAATAACTTTGTTATTTCTTGTCCTATGGTGATGGGACTTATGATTTAAGAAAGAGGTGAGTTTCCTCCTTTTTTTGATACCTTTTGAGCCGATTTAGCTCAGCTCCATGTTTTGGTGGTATCTTGGCTATACCATTGGTTTATGGTATTTTGGCTGTCATGCTTGTGCTCTGGTTTTGAGTCACAGGCTGACAGTGTATATGTAACATGGGATTTATCACACTCCCATTATTTTGGGATGAAATTGAGAAACTTTTTTTTTAACAATTATTTTATGTGGTATTGAATTATTTTTCATCTTACCACTACATAGTGTTAATTCAAGCTTATTCACTATATGGAGCTATCCTAGGTGAAATTTTGTTTATAATTCAAATCTGGCCTTAAATCAATGTATTTTATTACTCACAATAAAGTTATTCATCTTTTCTTAAATGAAATATGATGAATTCTGATTATATGAATGACTTATGTGGAATTCATAGTTGGAAAGTTAATTTTATCCTTATTGTGGCCTATTTGAGTATGTAAAATATACCTCAAGGTTCACATTCTCTCCCACCAAAAGAATGAAATTTTACTACAATTTTATCAATTGTATTCAACAAGAAAAAAGGCACCAAAGGGGGTTAATTTCAACTGTCCAACCTCTTTATATTACTCAAATCAAGTGATTAAAAGCAAAGTCATAGGAATATTCATGCTTTTCTTATTATTCAAGCCATTAATCTTCATGTACTGGGTTCCTATATCTGACAAGATATTCACTTCTATTTTTACCCCTAAGTCTCCTTTCTTTAATGAATCTATTTACCTTTTCATCTTCATTTTTTTCCACTGGTGGTACAGCTAAGGAATCTGGGTTCCTTAAAGTAAAAAATTCTTTTTCAGCTGCTTGATAAGGTTTAATCAGGCTTACTGTGAGCCTTAGTGGCATTTTGATATACCCAAAAGACCAAAAATAACAAGTCATATTATAATTATAAATATATAAGCTTATTTATATTATAAAAAAATATTAAAAAATAAATATGACATTTATATATAAGATTAAATTTGTTTATTATAGTTTAAAATTAAAATTACATTGAAATTTAAAACTGTCAAAACACATTTTTACTTGAAAGAATTAAGTGAAAATAAATTTTCATCAAAAATATTGAAACTAAAATATCCTTGGAAAAACTTTAAACAAAATTTATTATAACTTTTTATCCAATAAATAAACTTATGAAAATTATTTCACTATTGGATTCCTCATAAATAAATAAGGTGGGCTCACCCCTGGGTGAAATTTCTGTAACTCAACTCTAAATAAGCTTAGATTAGGTCTTTAGAACTTTCTGTATAAAAACTGAAAATCCTCAAAAACTTAATTTAATTCACACCACATGTGGTGTCAACCATCAGTTTTTGTGTTAAAATTGGGGTGTGGTGTGCAGCTTGGAAGTTATGAGGAATTGAAGTATTTTCAATTGAAATGTCAAATTGTACACATGTATTAGATAAGTGAACTTTTATTTACATATGAGGTATTAATTATTACAGCTTTGTACTGTAAAAACTCAATTTAATTACATATGTATATTACTAGTATAATACATGATGAGGAATTAAAGAAAAAAAAAATTGGAAAGATTAATTCTGGGGGGAAAAGGAGTCTTGGCTCCAAGGGTGCCAGACTCCCCCAAATTTCTTGCTGACAGGAATGGGTTGTCAAAATCAAAGAAAAAGTCCATCAATTTTGGCCTGGAATTGAGTCACAGGGTCTGTGACTCAATTGATGATGAGGCTTTGATACCAACCAGGTCAGTTTTAACTGTTAACAAGAGGGTAAAACTACCCTTAATATAAAAAAATCTTATTGAATAAAGTTTTAAATGGCTTTGAATTCTCTTACACACATTCTGACGTGTTTTGAAGGCTTGAAACCAGGTATTACTATAGCAATGGCTGATTTAAGGGTCTAAAATGGCTAAAACCAGCCCTTTTTTGGTCCCAACCAGGGTTCAATGATTCCATAATTGGCTTTTATGGTTTCAGAGTGTTCTTTTACAACTGAAGAGAGTAAATTTTTACTTTTGGAGTAAGAAAATTGGTGGCTATAAAAGAATTTCTTCTTTGCCCCACTTTTCTCTTCATGTTGGAATCTTTTCCTCTTATAATTAGTTTGAACACAGTTAAACCAATCAATAAAAGATTCCGAAAACCCCTTTAATATAATCTTAAACCTTTTAACCACACAAAAAAATTCTTATGATCTTTGTTTGGAACTTTTATAATAATCTTTACCCTTGAACCACCCCATAAGTGAATTGAAGCATCTTTCATCACTGTTAACTTTGTCACTTTCTTCCAAATTAACTCTGATCACTTTTTGATGTGCTTTATATTTGATAATCTTTCTAAAGACTTTGTTCCTATATTAATTCCCCGCAGCTCTTTTCTCAATTAATTCCAATTGAAATTTCTCTTGAAGAAATTTCTTTTGTAGCCTTAAATATCTCTTGTAGAGTATTTTTGGATAGGTTTTATTGTTGGTAAAACAATTAGTCTTTATAATATTGTTGTTTTATAATTATAAAGTTAAAGACAAGAAATTTGATGTGTTTTCTCTTAAAAATTCTAAATTTTACTATCTTTAATTGAATTTTACCTTATACAAATTTTGAGGACATGAAAAGTACTTTATTTTAATCAAAGTTGTATATACACACCTTACACTTACTGGAAAGGTAGGGTTTTGGTTTTCCAATTAAAAAATCAATTCCAATTGAGCTGTATTGGTCCCATGTCAGGAAGCATTGAAAAAAGGTCCTACATAAGAATCTTTGAGTTTCTTTGGGCCTTTGATATTATTAAAATTCAAGTTTGAAACTAGAACTAATTCCCCTATTTTTAAGTATGGTACTTTATGACTCTTGTACCACTTCTGTTTTGCATAGTCAAAAGAATAATTCATGTTTTGTTTTTCATGTTTATTTACATTATCAAGCATAATATTGAAGCTGGAAGCTGTAGTGTGTATGTGAATTAAGTCTTACCTCAGTGTGTCTTCTGGGAGACTTGAATTCCATCTATTTTCTAACATAGAAGTAGTCTGACCTGTAGAAGAATGGAATGATGTTTTATATGCCAGTTTTAATGCAGGAATTAAAGTGAAAAAAGTCATGGGTAAAGCCATCTGAGTATTTAAGCTCTAATTCAAAGGCACAGAATCTCCTTATCATGTCCTCTAACGTTTGAATCATTCTATCTACCAGCCCATCAGTTTTTTTTGATGATGGGATGGTATGCTGTATAAAATGATACCTTGGTCCTAAAAAATCTATGAATATTGGTTTAAAGTGCAGATGGGAAATTGGGGTCTCTGTCACTTATGATATTCTTCAATAAGCCTGTATGAGAAATAACTCTATTCCATAGAAAAAGACCTGTATACATAGCAGTGTCATCTTTATGAAATGGTAAGAATATGGGATTTTTTCTGTATCCTTCTACAATGACTAAAAAAGCATTATAGATTTTGTCACTACTTGAAGGAAGTTCTGTGACCCAATCCTAGTGAACAAATTCTCAAGGGGATTTTGGTTCTTGACTATGGATCATAAGGCCAAATGTCTTGCCTGTAATTCTGTTTGCATTTTGGCATCCTTCACAAGTATGGAAATATTCAATGGTTCCTTTTTTCCAGTATGGCCACCTTGCACAGTTCTTGACTTTTTCAAGTTTTCTGTCCTCTGACAGGTGTCCAGAATAGATGCTATCATGACATTCATGAAGAATGGTAGAAATAAGAAATCTACTGCATCATTTAATCACACAAGAAAGTTTGTTTCTTTGGTAGATTATGCCATCAAACAAGTGAAGTCTTCCTTCAGAATAGGAGGTTTTCCATAGTCCATCCAGTGAATTAACCAAAACTGTGTCTTTGAAGCTTTTGTGCAATAAGGATGTCAAGATATGGCAATTCTTGTCTTGTTTATATGATTCTTTGAATTAATTGAAGAATTCAGTCACAATATCAATTATGCTGATGCCTTTAATTGGAATATGTGATTCTGCTTATAAAGGAGCATAAGCTGGGTTATCAGGGGTATTGGCTAATGCTCACCTGCTAAGTCAATCATAGTTCTTATGTATATTTACTGTTTTATGAAATATAGTAATGTTCAATCTATATTCTTGAATGGCTATTTGCCATCTAAACATGTTGTCAGCCTGTGACTCAAAACCAGAGCACAAGCATGACAGCCAAAATACCATAAACCAATGGTATAGCCAAGATACCACCAAACCTGGAGCTGAGCCAAATCAGCTCAAAAGGTATCAAAAGAAAAAAGAAACTCACCTCTTTCTGAAAAGATAAGTCCCATGACCATAGGAGAAGAAATAACAAAGTTATTCCTGCTCAAAGTGATTGCTGAGCATAAACCTTACTTTTCATCTCTCATCTGAAATCTAGAAGGAGAGGCTTAACACAATCAAATGGGTATTAAAAATGAAGCTCTCAGCCAGGGCTATCCAATGGTACCAGCCAAACTGAGCTAGCACCAATATTACTGGAGTTATGGTCAATTTCAGGCCAAATAAGGGTGAACAAAACATTCACCTCTCATCTAACTTCTACAGTTTTAGTGTGGGATACTTGAAGTGGGGTCTTTGTGGAAAGAGAACAATCAGGGCTATCTGATGGTGTCATCCACTTCCCCATATCTCAACCACAGCAGAAGGTATGGGGCAAACAAGCTTAATACAGCTTTTTCCTAAAACACGCAAATGTACAAAAGTCTTGTACATGGGATAACTTTGCCATATTCAATGATACCCATATCAAATGAGGTATTACTGTGTAGAGCACATACAGGGATACACACTGAACCAACTTTGAGGCTGATATCTCAAGAATTGACAAAGTTATGGCTGTTTTAAGGCTAGATTCCCACCTGCTGTCATATACAGCCTTACCATGGGATAATATCCCATAACCATGAATATGAGGTGTCAAATAGATGAAGAAGCTTGTTTTCACTTCAATACCTCATATGTCAGTCAATACTGGGGTCCCATACAGTTTCTGTACAGCATTCTACGCGTCATACACGTCAGAATCAGGCTGTGAGGTCACCAGATGAAAGGTTTCACCCTGTATTGGTGAAAAATGCCCAGATGTGGTTTCAAAACCACATCTGAGCCCAATACAGGCTATACAGGCTGTTTGCAAACCACAAGCCAGTACTAGAGAGTGAAAAAATATTCACTTCCTCTACATGGAAAGGTCTAGCACCCTTTCCACCTCATTTCAGGATAAAAAGGAGGGTTTTCACAGCCAGAATTGTTTCCTCATCCTGCTCTTGAATATCCTACGTAGTAAACTTTCCAAAACAGTTTTACTCTGGGGTAATAATAAGGGTATAATTATAGTTTTAATTATTGTAGTTCTTATTATAGTAATCCAACTGGTAACACTGCATCCAGGGTTCTCAATAGCGCTCACGACCACTATTTTTAATAGTAGAACCCTCTTATTATATTATAAAACAATCATATTATTAAAAAATCTTATTTTAAAATTATTTTCGCGTGTCTAAGTCATAGTTCTAGTTGTCAATAGCCTAATTACTGCTTCAACATAGACTCCAGCTGACATTTTGGGGGCCTGGCCGTGTTTTAAACCTTTTTGGACCCTTATAAGTGAGTTTTTGTCTTATTTCTCACTTTCTGACATTTGTTTTATTCTCTTTAGGCATAACAGTTCTTAAAAATATATATATTATATATATACTTCTCTTTTTGGTACATATACCACCTTTTTTACTCACATTTTAAAGAGTACCTTTCACGTGGCTAATAACCACAAGACCCTTATTTTTGGCGTGTTTTACATATAAAAACACATAAGCCATTAATACAGTCTTATTTTTTAAGTAAATTAAGACACCTCATACTGATAAACCAACAGTTGAGGTGTGGTTGGATAAACTGTTAACTCAATTGCCCTGTTATACACCACTTTTTGACAGTTTACACTTGCTAAATACAGGTTGTTCTGTGAGATATTGGAATAAAAACAGTATACCAAATATCATTGAGCTGTATTTCTGACGTGGAATTGTTAATTCAATCACACTGCCATGGTACAAGGGAACACTGTAATAATATACAAGCCCAGAGGCCATTCTTAGACGTGCAAAACCAGCATTTCTTGAGAAGTCTTAACTGACATAAGCCATCTTGTTCCTGTTTTTGATTCAGTGGAAGATAATTTCATACCACTTGAAAGCCAGTCACAGGCCAACACACCAGTGACACCCTCAGAACCAGAGGGCAGCAAAGGCAAAGGGAAGAGGCACAGTGAAGGCCTGATAAGAGAAAAGAAGTGGACACCCATTGCCACTCAGAAAAGTAGAAAACCACAAAATTCCGCATCAATACAAGGTAAACCAACCTTGATAACTTGTACAGGAAAAATTACAATTATTAACCCAGTTGTAACCTCCAAAGGCAAACTTACCAAATCAGCAGATAACAAATTTGTACAAGGCACAGTCAAAGGTAAGTACCCTAAGAACATAAAGTTTTTGACTGCTTGAAAACACTAACATGTCACCTGTACACCTCAGAGATCTTGACTTCCAAAGGAACCAACCAGAGGACAGAGAAGGTTTGTCCAGAACCAGAAGACCTGAAAGAGGACACCTTGGACACAGTGGTGGATGGCAAAACAATGAGGGAGATAATATCAACCCTGCCATTTGCACTCCAATTCAATGGAGACCTCAAACCAGAGGACTGGAAAGACATGGATCAAGTTCTTCAGCTCCACCAACTCCTCAAGGACTTATTCCAATGGAGCATGGACAACAAGAGGTTCAAACTGGCAAGTCACTGGGCAGAACATGGAGCAAGTTGCCAGAAGATCTGTCTCAGAGAGCTAGACTTCAAAGACCTGATGGAAATCACCAAAGGTTGGAATCCTACCAGGAAGTTCAGACTCCTGGAGGCAAGGGCACAGAGGATAAGGGAGAATCAAGCCACTATCCAAGCTATAGAAGAACAGTTAACCCAGACAGGGCCTACTCAGATTCCTTCAGGCTCACAAGGAGCAGGCCAAATCAGCTCTCCAGTGGCTTCACACCATTCAGAAACCAGCAGATCAGTGGCCAAGAGTCACCATTCTTCACAATTCCAGGAAGTTTCCAGGAGAAGACAAGGAAACAAGGGCAAGAACAAAACCTCCTTCAACCAGAGGAAGAAAGAGTCAGACCCTATGATTCAGAAGCTTTTGGATTTGGTAAAAGAAGTGCACAAGAACCAGAAGTAGTTGTAAACCACTCTAGAATCAGTAGTCCTAGTAATAGAAACATTACCCCCACTCAGACTGAAAATAAGATTGTCACATCTGAGAGTAACATCAACAGTGATACACTGTGGTTACAAATGTCCCAATATGCTGAACAATCTGCAAAGAAGTTTGCAGAAATTAAAGCTGGCCAAGGGAGGATGAGACAAACTAAAGCCTCCTTGGAACAGATAGTTAAGAATCTTCAAGAAGGATAAGCTCAACTGAGCAAAGCCTCTGAAGAAACCAACAAAAGACTGAATATAGTCTTTGAAGAAAAACACCACAGCAAAAGGGACAGGGATTGTCTGGACCAAGACATAAACAAATTGTTCAATGTATACCATAACTTGAAGCCCCAACCACAAGGCCAAGTTATGGAGAATCCATATCAACCAGATGACATCAAACCAGATGCCATGTTGATGAATAAGGCAAGATCTCCATTGCAATACCAGGATGGAGATGTAATGTCTTATTCAGAGAAGAAAGCCTTGAAACAGCTTCCTGAGGCTTCAAGCTGGCCCAAATTCTCTGGATCAGGAGAATATGATCATATGGAACTCATAGATTATATTGATGGACTCTTCATTGATGTACCAAGCATACCAGACTACTGGATCACTGCTAGGTTGAATACTGCATTTAAAGGTCATGCCAGTATATGGTACACAGAAATGAAAGAAATCCATGGCAGAAGAAACTGGCCATGGTGGAAGAATCAAATCATCCAAAAGTACAGTAATGTAACTTGGATATGGAAAAAGACCATGTCATTTGAAACTGACAAATACTCTGTGGACAAAGATCCATATGAGTGGTGTCTTAGACAGTCTAAGCGACTTAAAGCCATTGATCCTCAGATGAACATCCAAATGAGGAATCACAAACTTCTGACACAACTTCCAGGAGAAATGAAGCATGCAGTAAAATGCAGATGCAACCAAAATTGCACTCTAGATGACATTGCCAACACCTTACAAGACATAAGGAAAAGGACTAATATAGGGAAATTCACCCCATATAAGAGCAGTAGTTTCAAAGAGAAACAACCTTTCAGGGTAGAGTTTAAAGACAAACCCAAAGAAAGAGTGGCAGAAGTGGCAAAGAAGAGGAATTCTTGTCACAATTGTGGTTCAACAGACCACTATGCCAACAACTGTCCAAAGGCAAAGAAAAAAGTCTATGCCATAGAGAAAGTCCCTGAGGAAGAACCTCAAACAGAGGATTCTGAATCAGACTTCATGGGTGATGCCATCAGAGAACCATCTGATGATGATCAAGACCCAAGAGAGGAATTTCTAGTGGAATACCAAGAGGAAACCCCACTAGAAATTCAGGACATACAGTTGGAAGCAGGCATGCCACAGGACACTGCTAATAAAAACTTGTTCAAAAACACACAAGATGCACAAACATTCCTGGTTACACCAACCAAAGGAATGGCATATATACATGGAACAGCCACAAAAATGACTGTTTGCATTGACAATGCTCAGCATCCACTGATCATTGATAGTGGGGCACACTGCTCCATAGTGGCCAGAAACTATCTGGATACTCACTTCCCAAACTGGGAAAAACAGCTCTTGCCCACTAAGGCAAAGAACTTTAAAAGTGCATCAGGGAAGATGACTTCCATTGGGACAATTATCAAAGAGATAATTATACCCCACAGGAAGGGTAATATCAGACTCAACCCAGAATTTGTAGTGCTTAATGATGCCCACATCCAAGGGTTTCTACTGGGAACAGATTACGAGAGGATGAATGGAATAGAACTTTACAACAGTAAAAATAGGCACATAACCATTGGTACTAACAAGGAAAAGAAATTTTCACTTGATGTATACCAGATATCTTCTCAGGACCCACTAGAAGAACTTCTGAAGGAATTCAGAGAGGGACAGTTTAGCACTACCCTCACCAGTAAACAAAAACTAAGTTTACTGAAGATGCTGAGAAAGAACAGACCAGCATTTGCCATTGGTGAAGAACCATTCGGCAAGATCAAAGGCCATGATATAGAACTATATTTGGATGTGGAAAGACCTTATCCACCCATGCTTAGGAGACCTCCTTATCCAGAAAGCCTGGAAACCAGGAAAGAAATTGAGAAACATATCAATGAACTCCTGGATATGGATGTCATCAGGAAGATTGGACATAATGAGATAGTGGAAATCACCACCCCTGTCCTAATCACCTGGCATGATGGCAAGTCTAGACTGTGTGGAGATTTCAGAGCTCTGAATAACTACACAAAAGCAGACAGGTACCCTATACCCAGGATACCCCATGCCTTGGATAAACTGGCAAAAGCCAAATACATAACTAAAATGGATTGCATGAAAGGCTTCCACCAAAATGGAGTTAAACCAAACTCCATGAAATTACTAAGGATAATATGCCATATGGGCATATATGAGTATACCAGAATGCCATTTGGCATCAAAAATGCACCAGCCCATTTCCAAAGGATGATGGACACCATATTTCAAGAAGAAATACTGGAAGGCTGGATGGTGGTATATATTGATGATATCATTATATACTCAGAGACATGGGAAGACCATGTGCAATACATAGACATAGTACTAAGTAAATGCACACCCATAAATCTCAAAATTTCACTTAAAAAGTGCAATTTTGGCCAACAAGAGCTACTGGCTCTAGGAGATAAAGTCTCAGGTCTTAGTCTGGCGATTGATCAGAATAAAGTAGCAGCAGTACTGCAAAAGCCAGTACCAAAAAGCATCAAAGAGATGCAATCTTTCCTTGGGTTTTCTAGCTACTATAGAAACCACATTAAAAACTTTGCACACATAACTAGTAGTTTATACAAGTTATGTTCAAAAGATGTAGTTTTTGAAATAACCAAGGAAAGGAGGGATGCATATGAGAGGATCAAATATGAACTCACAAATGCACCTGTGCTCATCTTACCTGACTTTGAACTACCATTCAAGTTATATATAGATGCAGAATGCAGTCAAGGCCTAGGAGCAGCCCTCCACCAAAGACAAATTGTGGATGGTGAACCAAGAGAAGGAGTAATTTGCTACATCTCAAGGCAACTGAAAGATTCAGAAGCCAGGTATGGGGCCACCCAGACTGAATGTCTATGTCTAGTCTGGGCTCTGGAGAAACTTCATTATTATTTGAAGGGTGCAGTCTTTGAAGTCTACACAGACTGCACAGCCTTGAAGTCTTTACTAAACATGAAGACTACAAATAGACACATGCTGAGATGGCAAATAGCCATCCAGGAGTATAGAGGGAATATGACCATCATATACAAAGAAGGTAAAAGTCATACCAATGCAGATGGCCACTGGACAATGTCAAAAGAAATCCAGCTTATGACCCTGAAGTTGCAGCCAAAATCCCTATCCATTTCATGGAAGTAAATAGGAGGAAGAACTTCAGATTTTCTGAATGGGCACCAGAAAAAGGTACCCTTGACAGTGGAAACACTGTTTCAGAGGGGACAGAAACTCCCATATTGGGGATAAGTTCCTCTGAACTGAACAATGAGTTTTTTAGTGCAGTACTGAAGTCATATGCCAAACACAAACAGTGTGGCATACTTCTACAACTCCTTCAACCAAAGTACAGGAGTGCAGAACTGGAATCCCAGCTGGAAGAACCCTGGTTGAGGGCCTATAAGGATAACAAGTTCTTCCTTATAGATGGCCTGCTCTACCACAGGGAGAAACACACAAGTGCACTCACAGTGGTAGACAGAGACCACATCTCCTTGATCCTGCAGGAATGCCATGACTGCCCCTATATGGGACACATGAGTGAGGACAGGACTAAGGAGAGGGTAGCAAGCACAGCTTGGTCACCCAAGTGGGAACAAGAGTTTGGAGAATACATCAACACTTGTGAAAGATGCCAAAAGGCAAATAGGAAGCATGGGAAGAAGTATGGGTTACTTAAACATATAGAAGAACCCAAACACCCATGGGAAACCATCAACATGGACTGGGTTACAGGACTTGTCCCAGGAGGCAAAGAAAACTACAATGCCTGCTTGATCATAGTTGATAGGTTCAGCAAGAGCATGAGGTGTCTACCATGCCACAAAGAGGACAGCCATGGATACTGCCCTGTTATTTTGAAATAACATCATATCTACCTGTGGAGTCCCTAAAATCATCATTAGTGATAGGGACCCAAAATTCACATCTGAATTTTGGACCAACTTGTATGATATGCTTGGCACCAAGCTTGCGTTTTCCACAGCTTACCATCCCCAAACAGATGGCCTAGCTGAGAGGATGATCCAGACTATGGAAGACATCCTTAGAAGGTTCTGTGCCTATGGCATGGAATACAAGGACCATGAAGGATACACCCATTACTGGGTTACCCTTCTACCAGCTGTCCAACTGGCTTATAATACAAGTCAGCACTCTACCACAGGAAAAATACCTGCACTGGTAGAGAAAGGGTGGAATCCCTTGTTGCCTGTGGATTGCTTGAAGAAGAGCCTTCTAACCATCCACCCCACAGCCAAAGACTTCCATGATATGTGGAAGAGGGCTTGTGACACAGCTGCTAAATGTATAGCTGAAGAAAAAGATTATAATAAGCAGAGGTGGGACAAGACACACATGGAACCTGACTTTAAGGAAGGGGACCAGGTGTTAGTGTCTACACTGAACTTTAATAATATTAAAGGACCCAAGAAGATGAGGGACTCATTTGTAGGGCCTTTCACTATCATCAGGCTGATAGGAAAGAATGAAGTGGAAGTCAAACTTCCAGAGGCACTTTCCAGGAAGCACCCAGTCTTCCCAGTAAGTTTGGTCAAACCATATTTCCAAACAGAGGAGGATAAATTCCCCTCCAGGAAGAGGAACCCCACACCACCTGATATAGTGGAAGTGGAGGACTCCCCAGGACCTGTGAGTAAGATCATCAGGGCCAGGAATATCCGACTTAATGGAAAGGATCAAAGACAATACTTAGTTAGATTCAAGCACCAAACAGCTGATAAATACAAATGGTTGGCAAAGGATGCCATACCACATGGGAACCTTCATCTAAGGAGATTCAGGGCCTCTAGGAGGACTGAACAGTCTTATCAATGATGAGCCTTTCTTAGAGGGAGGGTATGTCAGCCTGTGACTCAAAACCAGAGCACAAGCATGACAGCCAAAATACCATAAACCAATGGTATATTCAAGATACCACCAAAACATGGAGCTGAGCCAAATCAGCTCAAAAGGTATCAAAAGAAGAAGGAAACTCACCTCTTTCTGAAAAGATAAGTCCCATTACCATAGGACAAGAAATAACAAAGTTATTCCTGCTCAAAGTGATTGCTTAGCATAAACCTTAATTTTCACCTCTCATCTAAAATCTAGAAGGAGAGGCTTAACCCCATCAAATGGGTATTAAAAATAAAGCTCTGAGCCAGGGCTATCCAATGGTACCAGCCAAACGTAGCTAGCACCAATATTACTGGAGTTATGGTCAATTTCAGGCCAAATAAGGGTGAACAACACATTCACCTCTCATCTAACTTCTACAGCTTTAGTGTGGGATACTTGAAGTGGTGTCTTTTTGGAAAGAGCAAAATCAGGGCTATCTGATGGTGTCATCCACTTCCCCATATCTCAACTACAGCAGAAGTTATGGGGCAAACAAGCTTAATACAGCTTTTGCCTAAAACACGCAAATGTACAAAAATCTTGTACATGGGATAACCTTGCCATGCTCAATGATACCCAAATCAAATGAGGTACCATTGTGTAGAGCACATACAGGGCTACACACTGAACCAATTTTGAGGTTGATGTCTCAAGAATTGACAAAGTTATGGCTGTTTTAAGGCTAGATTCCCACCTGCTGTCATATACAGCCTTACCATGGGATAATATCCTATAGCCATGAATATGAGGTGTCAAATAGACGAAGAAGCTTGTTTTTACTTAAATACCTCATATGTCAGTCAATGCTGTGGTCCCATACGGTTTCTGTACAGCATTCTACGTGTCATACACGTCAGAATCAGGCTGTGAGGTCCCCAGATGAAAATCTTCACCCTGTATTGGTGAAACCTGCCCAGATGTGGTTTCAAAGCCACATCTGAGCCCAATACAGGCTATACAGGCTGTTTGCAAACCACAAGCCAGTACTAGAGAGTGAGAAATCATCACTTCCTCTATGTGGAAAGGTCTAGCACCCTTTCCACCTCATTTCAGGATAAAAAGGAGGCTTTTCACAGCCAGAATTGTTTCCTCATCCTGCTCTTGAATATCCTATGTAGTAAGCTGTCCAAAACAGTTTTACTCTTGGGTAATAATCAGGGTATAATTATAGTTTTAATTATTGTAGCTCTTATTATAGTAATCCAACTGGTAAGACTGCATTTAGGGTTCTCAATAGCGCTCACCACCACTATTTTTAATAGTACAACCCTCATATTATATTATAAAACCATCATATTATTAAAAAATCTTATTTTAAAATTATTTTGATGTGTCACAGTCATAGTTCTAGTTGTAAATAGCCTAATTACTGCTTCAACATAGACTCCAGCTGACACATGTGTCTGTTGGGTTTTTTCATGTTCAGAAATGATTTTACTGCATTACAGTCAGTTATCACCTCCAAAACACTTCCATCAAGATAATAGGGTAATTTCTCAAGTGTCCATACCAAACATAAGCATTTCATTTGGCTTGAACCATATCTGGCTTCTGTTGGTTTTATTTGTATTGAGATATAACAGACTGGTCCTTCTGTGGTATGGTATTACATACCATTTTCCCCCCAGGTTCAAGCTGATTGTGCCCCATAAAGGCAGTAAATCCAACCCACAGGCAGACTTACAATAAAACTTTACACCAAAAGTTCAGCTTTACAGCAAGAAGCTGGATTTAATTCATAATACCATGGCACAGGCACCAAAGGGAAGTGTATGTGTTCAAATAAATTATTAAATTTCATTATGAATATGTAAAAAATCAAGTTACATACAGCAAACTAGTTACAAAAAATAAGCTACCAACCTTTAAATTACAAACCCCACCCAGACTTACGCATCCTCTATAGCCACAAAACTCATGCAGCAAGGAAATGACACCTGCATGAATTACACAGCCACCTTGCATTAAACCTAGAAAAGTCACATGATACAAAGCTCAACCCTATGGATTTCCTGAAGTTCATTCCCAACACAGCCACAGGAACAACAGTAAGTTAATCATTATAAGACCTCATCACCTGACCTCATTTTGAAGTTCAAAAAGAAGAAGGACCACCCTGACACTTGCATAAATTAAACAGCCACTTCTACCAAGCCTAAAATATGACATATGCAAAGGAAATACAAGGTCATCATGTGATACTGCACACACGAAAAGGATATCATGTGACAGAAAAGAGGCTGTACACAAAAAAATCCCCATAAAAAATTAAATCACCTCATGCATGCAAGGAAAATCCCAGAAAATCATGTTATAATGAATAATTATCACAAAACCTTAAATCACCTGACCCATGCAAGAACGTTCCTCACCAAGAACAAAGTCAAATGATGGAGCCAAGAGGAAGTAAAGTGCAAAAAGACAGCTCCCATGGAGGGCCCCCTGGGCTCCTAAAAGGTATAGATAGAGGGGCTCTCCCCCCATGCACATTATAAGCACAGGAATAAGTCATCCCTCACCTGGGCAGTAGTCCAGAATATTATAGTAAATTTACTTTCCCAGTAGCTAAGCTTGGTGGAAGTATAGTGTTGAATATTACCCAGTAGCTAAACTCAGTGGAATCTTATTCTTAAAAAAAAGAAAATTATGCAGTGCGCAATATTAGGGTGACTACTCTATTAAAATATTTCACCTAGTAGAATTAATACTTTTTACCAAGATTTGAAATTAACTTACCCCTTTAAAGATCCAATATCAAAGAATCTTACCTCTTAAATTTAACAAATAAAATTTTATCTTTTTTTTAACCACTCTTAAAAAAAGAACAAACCTTTAAAAATTATTTTACTCTATTATAAATTTACCTCAAGAAAATGACCTTAATCAACACTCATGAAATTTTCCAGAAAGCTTTAAATAACCCATCTTACCAAGCCTTTAACACCAAGAAGAAACCACTCACCCCAATTTCACTAAAAAATAAAAATTATACAGACAAGTATTTCATTAAAATATCAAATTTAACCAAAATTACTAACATTAAATTTCTCATATTGTGGTATTCCATACCATTTTTTTTCACCAGGCTCAAGCTCATAGTACCCTATAACAGCAGTAAATCCAGCCTACAGGCAGACTTACACTCCAATTTTACACCAAAAGGTCAATTCTACAGCAAGAAGCTGGATTTAGCTCATAAAACCAATACACAGGCACCAAAGGGAGGTGTATGTGTTTAAATAATTTATTCAGTTTCATTATGCATATGTAAAAATCAAGCTACATATAGCAAACTAGTTACAACAAACAAGGTACCACCCTTTAGATTACACACCCCACCCTGCCTTACACCCCCCTATAGCCACAGGACTTATGCAGAAATAAAAAGACACCTGCATGAATTACACAGTGACCTAGCACTCAACATAGAAAAATCAAATTATGCAAAGCTAAACCCCATGGAATTCCTGCAAGTTATTTACAACACAGCTCCAGGAGTACCTTATCTTACATCCACAGTAACCCCACTTGAAACCTTAAAACAGGATCAGAATTATTTACAACACTCATCACCTCATGCAAAACCAAAGTTAGTTACAACAGGCTGCATGTAGCACACACTTCTAATTAAATCTCAACCACATGACTATTCACAGCATGTGTCAAACTCAAAAATCACATCATCCCATACACCACAGTAAATTCATCAGTGCAAGAAATTATCAGCTGACCTCATTTTAAAGTTCAGAAAGAAGAAAAACAACCATGACACCTGCATAAATTACACAGCCCCTTCTACCAAGCCTAAAATATGACATATGAAAAGAAAAGAAAAGGTCATCATGTGATACTGCACCCACCAACAGCATATCATGTGACAGAAAAGAGGGTGTGCACAAAAAAATCCTCAGCCAAAATGAAATCACCTCATGCATAAAAGTAAAACCCAAGAATATCAAATCATAATTACTTCACCAAAAAAAACCATCATGTGAAAAATGAAGGCTGTGCAGAGAAAAAAATTATCACCAAACCTTAAATCACCTGACCCATGCAAGAAAGGTCCTCACCAAAAATGGAGTCACATGATGAAATCAAGAGGAATTAAAGGGGAAAAAGACAGCTCCCATGGAGGGCCCCCTGGGCTCCCAAAAGGTATAAATAGAGGGGATCTCTCCCCCCAAATTTCAAAATCCCCTCATGCAAAATTATATCCCCTGCACATTGCAAGCACAGGAATAATTCACCCCTCACCTGGGAGGTAGTCCAGAAAATTATAAGTGAATTTTACTTGCCCAGTAGCTAAGCTCAGTGGAAGTATAGTGTTGAAGATTACCCAGTAGCTGGGCTAAGTAGAATCTTATTATTAAAAAATAAAAAATTATTATTAAATTATCCAGAACCCAAGATTAGGGTTGCTACTCTATTAAAATATTTTATCCAGTAAAATTAACACCATTTATCAAGACTTAAAAATAACTTACCCCTTTAAAAATACAATATCAAAGAATCTTACCTCTTAAATTTAACAAATGCTATTTTATCTCATTATTAAACACTCTTAATAAAAAATAACAAATGTTTAAAAAATTATTTTACTCTATTATAACTATACCTTAACAAAATTACCTTTATCAAAACCCATCATATTTTTCTGAACACCTTAAATAACTCATCTTACCAAAATTATATCACCAAGAAGAAACCACTCACCCCAATTTCACTAAAAAGAAATAAAAATTATACAGAAAAGTATTTCATTAAAATCTAAAAATTAACCAAAATTACTGACATTATTTTCTCATATTATTTATTGAATAGGTCTGATCTGAGACTGCTGAATTTTGTCTTCTGCAGTTGAAAAGCCACTTACTAATTTCATTTTTGTTTGTGAGCTCCAAGGAAGATTTTTTTCAGTATTTTAGGAGGGGCAGGCAATACACCCTTGCCACCCTTGGATACAGGAGTTATTAGCAATTCAAAACTAGTTACATGTGATTTCCCCCTCTAGGTACTGCCTCATTTTAATCCCACACAAGAGCAGCTCCCACAATATATATTGAATAGGTCTTACTGAGACTTCTTAATTTTTTTTTCTGCAGTTGGAAAGCCACTTACTGATTTTATTTTGGTTTGTGAGCTCCAAGGAAGATTTTTCTCAGTAATCTAGGTGGGGAAGGAAATACACCCTTGCACCATTGGTTACAGCAGTTCTTAGCAATTCCAAATTTGTTACATATGATTTCCACCTCCAGGTACTGCCTCATTTTAACCCCACACAAGAGGAGTTCCCACAGTGGGGGCTTACTCAATAATTTGGACTTGATGTAGAGCTTCCCCTAATCCATCTCCACATGCATCAATGTTAAGCTTAAAAGGAATATTCCAGTCTGGCATAAGAAGTAAAGGTGCTTCTGTTAGAGCTTTCCTTATCTTCTCATAAGCTTTAATTGGTTCCTGTGTCATCTCAAATACTGTCTGTTGATCACAGATTCTATATAGTGACTTGGCTAGAATTGAAAACTATTTCAAGTACTGCCTGTAATAATTGGCAAATTCAAGAAAGGACATCATTTATTTTTTATTCTGGGGTATTGGCTTAAGTAAAACGTGTGCTATTTTACTTTTGTAAATACCCAAGCCTAATCCAGAAACAATATGTCCCAATGCTTTAAGTTTTTCAAAGCCAAAATAACATTTCTTGAGTGAAATCTTGATATTCACTCCTGAAAATCTGTCAAGTACTGTTGAAAGTCTTTCAAGGTGCAAAAGAAATGAGTTTGAACATATGATTATATAATAAATATAAATAATGATCCACCCTTCAGATAATTCTGTGGGGAAGATGGTATTAATCATTCTTTGATAATGAGACGGAGAACTTTTAATCCCAAATGGCATTCTAAGATACTCATAAATACCACAATGAGTGATAATTCTAAGTAAATTTCTGGTTTTCGGCATAAAGACATTCTTATGAAAGCCCTTCAAAGCATCAATTGAGGTTATGTACTTGGCTTTGAGTAATTTGATATCTATCTGGAATTGTGTAGGTATTCAGAGCTCTAAAATTTCCAACCATCCTTGAGTTATCATTATGACAAGAAATAATGAAAGAAGTTTTCACTTTAGCTTCCTCATAATGGCCTAATTTTCTTAGTACACAAAGTTTTATTAACTCTCAGATATGGTTTTCCAAGGCTTCTCTATCTCTGGGACCTTCTGGGTAAGCTGGTCTTCTAAGTACTGGAGGGTATGTTCTATCAATATTGTGGGTATTATCAACTTGATTCCCTCTAATAGCTTGTTATGGTTCACTATCTGAAGCAAATGCATTCTTTTATGTGTACAAAAAATCAATAAGCTCTTGCTTCATTTTGGATGATAAAGCTGGATTAATTTGTGCTTTAACAAGTTTATTTGTCAAATATTCTTCCTTATATGTATCCTTATTTAAAGATACTACTGATATTTGTTTTGGAATATTGGAAAAAGCAAATTTTCATCTTTAGTTTTCTCCAATTGTGAAATATCTGTCTTTATGGGTATTGATGTCAATATCATAGATATACAAGTAACTTCTTCCAAGAAGAATATTTTGAGATGTACAATTTTCTATCAGTAATATCTCTGTATTCATCTCCACACTTCCTTCAGGGTGTGGAAGTAAAAGATTAGTGTCCAATATTCCCAAAGGGTAAGTATCCTTACTGGTACTACTGAATTGCACACCTTCTATTGGTAATAGATGGTTATTCCATTCAGGAAGTATGACTTGAAGGTAGTATTTGTTTACACAAGTGCAAAATGCTCCTGTGTCCAAATTAACTTTGACTTCAACATCATTCATCAGGATTGATGTAATACAAGATGCTCTGACAGTGTAACCTTTTCCTCTAGCAGGTTTAGTCTTACATATTCTGGCCTCCTGGATATTGATTGGGTTGTAGCAATCTTCACTATATTGTGCAAAGTGAGTATGGAATTCAGTGACTTCAAAGAAAGATTTAATGTTTTTAAAAGGATAGTCTTCTGCTGGTGTGTCATCAGAGATTGCAGAATCTTGGTCAGATTATTCTTTCTCCTCAGCAGACTGAACCTATTCAATGACTTGAACTTAATTGATTTTAGACTTTTTTGGTACAAGTGTTGGATCAATGTGAGGTACTCCAACATTTCTGAAAGTTCAATACAGATCTTTCAGGTCTTCTATCCTCTTTAGAAGTCTTTGAGATTATTTTTGACTCCATAGGGTTTCTAGTACAGGTTTTACCAATTCTTGTCCTAGTAATGGTATCTTCCATTGAATAAATATAGTCCTCTGTTTAAAAGGGTTCTGCACATCTTCACTTTATAGCACGTTCTATTTTTCCTCCAAATTTTCTTAATATTTTAATATTAACCATAGGGTCAAACATATCTAGGTATATATCAGATAATATGTCTTTTTGTTTGAGGAACCAAGTAAGTGGTTTATCCATGTATGAAGAATTTTCAATTTTGAATCGCCAGGAATTGTTGGCCCACTTGGTGATACTCTCAGATTTCCACCAAAGCCAATCATGTTTTCAATGTTTATTGTCTCATCTTGTAAGACCATTTCTTTGCAGTTCTTGTAAACAACAAGTTTAATTTTCCCACTATCATTTAATAAGATATATGTAGATTTTCCTGCAACATATAAATTTTTCTAATGTACTCAATATGATTATATTCACTTTCACAAGAGAATGTTGGCAATTCTTCTAGTTTGGGAATATCTCTTGCAGATATTACCATTTTTGCTAGAAAAGGGGTCAAAATTTCTTTCAAAGAGAGTTTTTCTTCACTTAAAGGTGTAGAATCTCTGGAAATATGGGAATTTGCTAATAATTATTTTGAATTTTGCACTGGTGAAATTATTTAATATCTTAACTTTTGTCTTTACTAATCACTTCTTTGTAGATGTTTTGCAAAAAAGGTTTCTATTTTTAACTATGTCCAGAACATGTTCTTTTAAGCTCATGGGTTGTTCATTGATGTTATTAATGGAAAAATTATCAATTTCATCATCTTTCTCTTGGAATTTCTTCCTACCTCTGTCAAATGTATTAGAAATTGACTCAAGTCTGGAATGAGTTATGCTACATCATCCAGTTAGCTTTCTGTCATTTTTTCTTAAGTCATTAATATTTGATGTTAATTTTCTCAATTATTTCTCAAACTTTCCAGGTTTAACATGAATAACGGATTAAAAATTTCTAATTTGATCCATTATTTGTGTGGAAAAGTCCTTTTCATCCTTTCCTGATACTTGGCTGTGAACTCCATAAGGGTTCTGGCCATATTGAACACACTGTCCATGGCTGAAGGTTCCAATTTGGGAATCATGTACCCTTGTGGGTAAGGTCTTTTCCAATTGGCTTTTCCTTTGCCCTTTTCTTGATTGTTCTTGGGACGTCTCTGTTTTTTCTGAGGTCTTTTGGGCTTGTCTTTGGACTGCTATGGAGCTGGTTGATGCTACTAGTCCTTCTTTCTCCAAAGCTAGGGTCATTTCCAACTCCTTCTTTTGGTCTATAGATAAAATAGTTTGGCTCTTCAACCAATTATTTCTCTTTTGGACCTTTCCTTTGCAAGAAAATTGAATCCATACTTTCAAGAGTTCTATTGTCTTCTCCTGGCCCAGAAAGCTCTTGATGTGTAAGTAGGAATTCATAGCCCCCAGCCAAAGTCTTGGGCCTATTTCCCACTCCTCTTCCTTGGATTCTCTGTACCAGCTTTTGTACTGGGACATATGTATATCTGTGGTTACCACTTGAAAGTGGTTAGCCCTTGAAGAATTACCATGAAACAGTTCAGGCTCAGAGTTAATGTAAAAGCTCGTTGGTACAGACCTTGGGGAATGGGGGAAAACTCTGGAATCCTCCAAATGTGCCTTTCTTGAGGAAGACCTGCCAGGTCTGGCCCTAGTCTTGCCCCTTCCTTGTCCAGATACATCTTGCTAAACTGAATAGTTGCTTCCATTTTTGTATGCACCATTTTAATGTCAATTTAAGAGAAAATAAAGAATCAAGACAAAGAACATACACCTTTTGGAAGCTGTTTGGATGACTCTGATTTAAATGAAGTGCCTCTTTTAGCAATCTGAACTTCAATTCTTTCTCCAGATTCTGGACCGGTAATATATCTCTTACTGAGCCTATTACCAGCTGCAATGTACTTGATCAAAGACACTAGAGAAAAATTGATAAAAGGAAAATCATTTTTTATAAATTTAAAATATTTTAAAGAATTTTTATAAGTTTATTTTTCATTTATTATTAAAAAATTATTCTTTTAAAAGAAAAAAATGAAATTTCATTCAGAGTAGCTCAAAGAAGAATTTTATAAATTTTTGGATGTGAAAAGCTATGTGTAAAACAATATAAAATTAATCCAAATCCCCAATGAAAACTATTTATAAGACAATTTCAAAAATAAAAATAATTTTAACTTAAAATTGAAAGGAAAAAAGTCATTAAAATTAATATATTTGAGATCTTAAAAATATATTAATTGAGGGTAGAAGGTTCAAAAAACATGGACAGGCCCCCAAATGTAAGATGTGACTATGAAACTGTTGATAATATTGATATTAATCAATAGTAATATGACCTTTCTTATGAAATATAATAAGTAAATTTATTATAAAAACAATCAAATAAATATTTAATTAATTATTTATTTTACTTTTTATACAATAATAGTGATTATAACAGTAAGCCATAACTGTCTATAAGAATCAATTACAAGAAGTATTTAATAATAAATCATTTTAATATATAATTATATTTTAAAAGAATAATTATAATTATGATTCTTGAAGAAAACTATTAATAGAGAAAAAATTTAAGATTTAAATAAAAAAACTCACTAATACTCCAATAATAAATTGTAAAGCATTGGCAGAGTGATTAGGCAGATTAATTGTTGATTTAAAAAAGAAAGATGGTATTATAGCATTCCTACAACAATATGATAGTTAAATATCATTGTAATGAGTATATTTATATTATTTCACCTATTTCATATCTATTCCGAAATAATTAAAACACTGAAGAAAAGGATTAAATAATATTTACTTGTTGGTACTAAAGATATAATTGAATAGTAAGATTATCTGGAAAAAACAGCAAGAGGAGGCCTCTTTCAAGTAAAGAATGTCTCACAGAGACATTCCATGGAGAAAAATGAAAGACAAGTAAGTGAGAAAGCAATTATTGTTTTTGTATTATTGATTTCAACATTTGTTGTAACATAAGATTATCATAATTAATTAATTAAGTGATTTATGTGACTACCAAGCCATTTATGGTTATGAAATAAATGAGTAAAAAATTTAAATACTCTTTTATTTCAAAATAAAAATTAATTTCTCAAAGATATCAATGTCATTGGAAATTCCATCGCAGATTGTATTTTCTGTGAATTTTTGAAGTTTCAGTGTTTCATGTGGAATAATCAAAAATGGACTGTAAGTAAAAGCTTCAGTTTTAATCATAAAGTCATAATTTTTTTTCATTTTTATATGAATAATAGCCTCAGAAAGTGGCCCTGAAAGCTTTATAGGTATTCATGAATAATTGTAATTTGAATTAATTCTTGAAGCTTTTACCTCATTTCTATGTAGAATTGCAAATAGCATAGTTGTAGCAGGATTCTATGAGGTAAAGGCATGGATACTAGTAAAAAAAGGGTTTAATTAATATTTCAAGGTTTATCAATTGAAAATAATTAAGAATAAACATGGTTACAGGAGTAGGAGTACCTCATTACCTCCTTTCCATATGAAAACAGCAGCTTATGTCCCATTTTCTTATGATTTAATGGGACTTTCACATGGTAACCAAGTTCTTAAAAGGCTTTAGTATAATAATTGGGAAATGATCAGCCATGGGTCCAAGCTTTGGAGCTTTCAACACATCAGAGGCCTCAGAAGCTGGGTACCCTGGCTCTCTTTGATGTCTTTTGTTCCCCTCAGCTATTTTCACATCAAAAATTGTAATTCAGGCTTCAAGACTGATATCCACTATGCGTGTACCAAAACTATATGTACAAATAGTATACTTTTAAGCTCCACAGAAATGCATGACACCAATTTTAGTGTATATTTAACATGGGATTTATCACACTCCCATTATTTCAGTGTGAAATTTAGAAAAACAGAAATTTTCACAATTTTTTGTGGTATTGAAGTATTTTCCATATTACCACAACATAGAGTTAATTTCAGCTTATTGAATCTATGAATCTACCCTAGGTGGAATTTTGTGTAGAATTCAAATATGGTATTAAAGCCATGTGTTTGATTACTCATAAAAAGTTATTCATCTTTTCTTAAATGAAAAATGATGAATTTTTCATAAATGCATTAATTATGGGTTATGCATAGCTTAAAAGTTATTTTTATCTTTATTGTGGCCTGTTTGGGTATGTAAAATACATTTTAAGGCTCACAGGACTTTACACTAAAGGATATTGGTTTAGAAATTTAATAAGAAAAAACAACAGTCATACTTAAATGAATAAATGTTTATATAATAACATCTATCAATAATGATAGTAAGATTCAATTTCTAAGAAAAAATAGTAGCAAATAAAGAGGGTCAGAAAAAAATTTGATGGTAGTTTTCAATAATGTGGCAGGAAAAGGAGGAAAGGAGCTGGAACAACATGAGATAAATAGAAATTTATCCCCTTATTTCTCCTAAAATCAATATTTAAGAAAGAATCAAGATCTACTAGTGGAAATAGAAGTAAAAACAGGTTTGAAAAAAAGTCATTTTTTCAATAATTGGACTTTATCATTAAGATGAGTATATTGGCTATGATCAGTCCCTTTTGAGTGAATTGATTCTAAAAAGAGAAAGGAATTTGAGATGTTTATTAATTGAAGTTATCTACCTTGTGTAAAGCTATTTTATTCAAAGAAATCATTTGTATAATAATATATCCTATAGATAATAATTAAAATGGAGAAAGAAGAAAAGTTTAAAAGAAAATGGATGTTGACACCAAATTCAAGAGAAGAAGAGAGGAAGGTAGAGATAGAATTGAATGAGCTCAATAGCAAATGTAGCCGTTAATCTCAGCAACAAAGCAATACCAGATTCAGAGATCAGATGTAAGAATAAAAAAGGTTTGAGAAAGGGTATTTTTACAAAAATTAGGGGTTATTATAAAGAAGAAGATATTTGCTCTGATGAGTTAATCCAACAAAAAAACCAATTGGATGATAGATATTATTGAGTTAAAATAATTGGTTGTGCGGAAAATTATTTTAAAAGTAATGAATCTGATAGGTAGGAATGCATTTAAATATTCCAAAAGAATCTAAGAGCTCAGAAGTTTGAATATAAAACCATATGTCTTCCTAAACCAGAATTGGTTTCAGTATCAAGAGCTAAATAGTAAATGAAAATTTCTTTACAAAAATCACTTAACAACGTGATAATTGATATTTGATAGTTTCATGCCACATTCCTTTTTAAGGCAAAATCACGAACTATGAGTTATTAATCTACCTCATAATTCCATCTTTCTCTGGAGAAGACATTCCTGAATGCATAATATCCACTTTAAAATCAACTTCCTTTGCTTCCATCTTGACTCCCTCTCTTAATCTCACCTATTCTCATTGAATTTTGGCCAGTTTTGGAATCTGGATTCCTCAAATTCCCTCTGTGAAGTCATTTTATTCTCCTGAAAGTTAATTAAATTTTCCTTTTCTCTCACTCAAATTAAATTGCCAATATTTTGGCTCATTCACCTTGACTCCGCTTTAAGAATTTGTATTTCTCCAATTACAAGAATGAGTTGAGGCTTTCATTTATTAGAAACTGTGGAACTACTATTGGTGGGGCTTTGGATAAGTAATTCCTTGAGGGGAAAATCAAAGCTGAAAAGTTTTAAATTTTTGAATGAATCCTGTAAGAAAGGGTGCTGAAGTGTATTAGCTGCCCCTTTGAATATAATAAAAAATAACACTACAAAGCTCAAAAATAAATTTTCAAGACTTTGGAATTGAAAATAGAGAAGAATTCCCAGAAGTATTTATTGGACACAATCAATAATCCGCCTCCTGATAATAATAAATAATAGAAATTGAAATATAAACCTTTAGGTGAATCCATTCAATTTGGATACCCCAAATACTAGAGTAGTCTTATTTATTTCAAGATAAGTAAAAAATAATTGGTTGAGTAAATAGTATACATAATAGTCCTGAGTTGTGATTTTAGTTTTTTCTTTTATTGAAATTGAGCTTTAGTGGATAATAATTTATCTGAGAATATATAGTGATATTAATTATATATTATAATTTGTTTAATTTTTAACTAGTTGGAATTGATGATAATATTGATAATATGATAGCTATAATATTTATGATAATGATAGTGATAGATATGAAGTAATGAAAGATATAAGAACAATAATAGTGCTACAGATGATAGCACCACTCTGAGCTCACGAAATACTGGAAAAGTCTGATAGATATTTTGCTACTTATGATAGTAATAATTGATGGTAATTGGGATGATAATAAATGATAATATTAAATAATAGTAACAATGATGAAGCTGATAGTATATTCTTTCAATTTGATAACAATGATATGTAACTTTCTACTAATGAGAAAAATATAATTTAGATATTTTTAACTTGTTAAATATGAGTATTTTATTAATAGATAAATTTAGAATATAGGAAGACCTTCTTGTAACTACAGCTAATTTTAAGTTCTTATTGTTATAATATAACAAAAATAATAATTTCTATATTAATATAATAGTGAGGGATTGATAATTATTCTCATTCTTGGTATATAGCTAATTCAATGTGGGGAAGAGGAGAGAATGTGAGATAGTGGCATTCCTTTATGTTGTGAGAATTACCCATTGGTTCCCCATGTAAAAATTAATTTTTTCCTTGGTGATGATTTTTCTGGTGGCAGATTGTATGAATGGTGTCATATGAATGAGATATTTCACCACTTTTTGGGAAAAATTGAAGTTAATGTGTTTTTTCTGGAGTAGATTTTATAAAAAATGTAAGATTAATTTATATTCACACTGCATTAGTCAGATTGCACAGCCCTGAGGGAGTAATTCTGGTAGGTAACAATGAGAATGGATTCATATGGCTGAGACATTTCACCATTCATTTGTAAGACTATGTAGTTTCAAGTGATCACTCTTTGTAATGTGGGGATAGCTTCTTGTGTTTTGATCCCTGATTACTGTAATTCCTGTATAATTTGAAGTTTGGTGTATTTTACTTTCATGCAGATAGTTGAAATTTAATTGACATGAAATTAATGATTCTGTGGCCATGTCTTGTATAGCTCTAATCCATGCGGATTGCATAACCCTTATCTGGGTGTTTGCATTCTTATTTAAGTTTAGGTTTTGAGTGAATTTTTCATGCATGAATTCAAATTTGATACTTCAAGATGATTCTTGATTCACACAAACTTTATCTTTATAGCTGTAATTATTAGCAAAATAGCACTTATAGTGAATTTAGGTTGGATTTAATGCCAAATTGCTATGATTTATATGTAATTTTGTGTTTGATGTATGTATTAAACGATATTATTAGTACTGTAAAGTTTATATGTAACATTATTTGTTTCTACGAATCCATAGAATTTGATTCCTTTATAATTAATCAAACTATAGAAATTTTTAGGTTATTTCTATTCTGAATGCTCAAATCTACCTCTACTCAATACTTCTGATTTTATCACTGGCCCTGTGTGATCTTAATACTATACTTTTGAGATACAATTTGTCTAATTGGGCTTATATATCTTGATGTTTTAAAACTCTCAACCCTTATTATGCATGAAACATGTTCAATAAGGTATAGAATACCACATTTTCCTTTCCATTAAATGCTGTCTCTAGCATTACAGATTCAAGAACAATATTATGGGTCCATATTCCTACATTCCATTGTTTTAAGTCTAAATTCTGATAATTTTAGTTGGTAGTTTCTGTTTGTGTCTTGTTATGTTAGTTTTTCATCTCCATAGCTTCTCATTTTGTGTTTTATTCTTTCCAAATTTCACTTTATCATCCTTGATTATTGAAAAAATGCAACATCTTGTGTTTAATGCCCAATTCCTTAAAAAATCTTCTGTTAATTAGTATTTGTTAATTCTGAATCCCCCTTTGTTTTTACTCAATTTTATCTCTGTTTTATATTATTTTTTCTTTAGGTTATTATTCAGATATATGTACTCCTTCAAGTATACTTCCACATATAAGCATTGATAGAAACTGTAAATTGAGATAAAGTAAAAGGAAAAGAAGTATATAAGCTAGTTAATTCCCCTACTACCCCAAAGACTCAACATCATGAAGAGTTATTTAAAGAAAGAAGATTCCACCCCCTATTTTTTATGTATAATAATCTCCTATTCCAGTTCCATAAATCCTTCTTGAGTTTGATTTTCCCCTCAATTTTATAGGTTCCTTCCAGCTACTAATAGATACTTCTGGATAAATATTATCACCAATGTTTGCCATAAATAATAATAAATTATGAAAAAAGCACTTGATGCAGTTTGAGATCTTGTATAGGACTAGTCTTGACCTTTTGAGGTTAATTTATGAACTAAATTGAAAGTTATGTGTACATTTTAAGGTCATTTCAAGGACCATTTTTTGACATTTTGTTTCTTTATGGGTATATGAGGAATTTTTTGAACTGTTTCAGGTCTTTTCTAGAAAAATATGTGGAGTTAATTTTTTTGATGGGACAATTTTACTAATTTGATTTAGTTTTGTCCATTTTTTGTATCTTACTAGTGTTTAGATCCTATATTTACCTTCAATGACGTTTATAACCATGTCATCCTTTTAATTACAGATTTAAATGACATTTCCAGGCTGGTCTGCCCTTCTCAATTCAATAATTTTACCATCATTTCCACCTCCTATAAAGATAATTTTGACTTAATAATATAAATAAATAGTAATCTTCTTTCTCTCTCTTTTATTGTATTTTTTCCAAAAAAGGAATAATAATAAAGTAAAAGTGTGTTATAAAGAAGCTATTAATAAAATAATACTTACTAAAATAAATGGTATAAATAATAAGTAAAATATAAATTGAAAAAGAATAATATAATTAATAAAGAAAATATTTAAAATAATCAGCTAAAAGATAATGATGCCTAATTTAAATAATATAACTAATAAACTAATTGAAGAAAAAATATCAAGAATAATATAAATGATAAATTATTTTTCTATTTATTTTTATTTTTAACTCTTTTTGAAGTCTACAACTGCAAACACTTCAAATTTGGAGTGTTTTGCTTTTGTTTTCTGGCTGCAGGTGTTTCCTTTTGTTATAGTTTAATCCCAAATTTACTATTTTGTTTCTTCTGTTTTCTCCCTATTATTCTTTTTTATTTTTACTGTATTAATTTTCTCCTTTCCCTATTTGCAATATATATGGTCTTTGAGGTCACAAATACTTCTTTGGTTCATATTTTTGACAATGAAGATCCCTAATTTTGACTGTATTCACCTCTGGAAGGTGTTTATTTATCTTTCGTAACAATTATTTTTCTCCCAACTGACTCATAAATTATTTTTTATTTATTTTCTCATTTGTTTTCAACTTTTGTAGTGATGGTGTTAAAGCTCAAGGCTGTTGCATGCATGGACTTGTGGTGGCCCTAAAAAGTGGTGAGTCCCTCTTTTTATTATTTTATTTTTACTATACTCAAGTCTTCTCACAAATCATTTGTTTTTTTAAAAATAAAAACAATAGTATAGTCAAGAGCTTTTGATGAGAATGCCCCATAGACTTTTCTATCCATAAATTGGAGAATGGTCAAGAGACCATTACTGTGTTTTGGGGTGGAATACAATACACCATAGATTGTGCACAACATGAAAAACCTCAATCAACTACTCCTACTTATTTTTTGAATTTTTCCATTCCAATTAGGTATCCACCTCAGTCCAACCTCATTCAAGCAGCATTATATTTTTAAGGTTTGTCTATGAAGCTCTTGATAAGCGTAACAAATATCAAGAGTACTATGACTGTCCACAGTAGAAAATATAATATAATTAAATATTATTATTGAAAATAACTATATAAAAGAAGAATTAATTAATATTAAATAGATTAATATTACAAAAATCTCAATGATTACAATAAAGTAGAATTATTCTCTTATTATTATAGTCATTGACAGCTATAATAAAAAGAAATATAAAAACTATTAATGAGACAATCATTTGTGGGAAATGATACTATTTAGCCACTCATAAATAATGAAAATATTATTTATAAAAGAAATAATCACACCCAATGTGAAAAAATAGAGATTATATATAAAAAAACTATCAGTAGATAAAAATGATGAAGGATTTTAGAGAAAACTTACTTATAATATTTATTTAATACAATAGGTTGAACAACAACAGTTATAGTATTAAATAATGCTTATAGGTTAAAAAAACACCAAAAAATCAATTTTTTATTGGAATAAACAGCTTTTTTATGATAAAAGAAGATTTCAGAGTTTTTAGAAAAATTTATGGATTTTGAAGATATTTCAAAAAATAATTTTGTAAAATAAAATTCATTATTGTTAGTTACAACAATATAATCTAGATTCTACTATTTCAATTCTTCATTTGAGATTAATCAAGAATAGAATAACTTAAGAATTAATTTGATATTATAAGATTTTATATGGGATAAAATATTACCTTTTTGAAATTTCTGATTGATTTACTTCTGATTGGGATGGAAAAAAACAATGATTTAAAGGCTTTGTTTATTCCTTCAAAGAAGTTCTCTTGATAAAAAATGGATATAGAGGGCATTCTCAGATCAAAACTAAAAGAAATGCTTCAAAATAAGGCTCTTAGTTTGAGATCAATTATTTTTCATTTAAATTCAAAGCTATTAGTGGTATTGTAAGGTTTTACTATGAAGAAATAAGCAAAAATTACTAATATCTTACTTATTGTATTATTGATGTCCTAATTTAATGAAAAAGAATATTCAAAAATAATTATAATAATAAAGATATATTATAATTATAGCACATAATTGATTATATTCTTAATAAGTGATGATTTAATATAAGTATATTATGAAAATAATTTGATAAAGTAATATATTTATGGAAATATATTAATGTTACCCACCAATTCATAAAGGTGTAAAAAATTGATATTTAATAAGAAATAGCAATTAATAACAATAATATTACTTATACTAAAGTTACATATTAATATTAGAGTTTTTAAAATATTAATAAAGAAAAAAAATCTACTTCTAACGCTTAAGATGATGATTTTGAATGTTTTGACACCTAAGAATGTAAATAAACCTTTTTTAGATTTTATTTACAATGGAAAATATAGAGAATTACAAATTATACTATTTTCACATGGATTTAGAGATTCCAGAGAATTTTGACAAATGACAATAGAAAAATATAAAATAGTGGATAATACAAGATAAAGCTTTGGTATTTAAAAATATAAGAGTTTTATATTGAAGTATAAATAAATTTAACTTTAATCTGGGGACTTTATTGTATTTTTTGCATCTGGGGGGGGAACAGAGGAAGAAGAGGACCTTTTCTAGTAAGAATCCTGCCTTCTAGTGACCAGAAACATTCTAGAAGACATGTACTGATGTTATTCACAGGAAATTATCAGTAATTTAAGCTTTGGTGATGATTAAATAATTATTGAACTGTTTATCTCATTATTATGCCATTTTTGAGAGTTAGCACTATAGCTCTAATTTGATGACATCATAAGCTTGGAAAACTATTCATTTATGTGGATTGAAGTAGTTTTAATCATGAAATACTAATTTAAACCAGCTTTACCTCCTATTTAACTGTTAAGCTCAAAATAAGGTTAGAGTTAATGATCATATATAATCATTTTTAAGCCTACACTTTGATCCTTGATACCTTTTTATTTATTAACACTACAGCAATTCAGAGGATGAATTCTAACAGCCTAGAATGTATTCCTCAATTTTACAAGAGTATTTGGCCACATCATCCAAACTCTCTTTTTGATGATTTTTCTTGTAGATCTACTTTTCTGTCAGAATTTACTATTTTCGACTTTAAACCATGATTTCATGGGGTTTAACATTGAATATCATGATAGAAATTGAATAATGATTCACATATGAACTATTAGAATCTGACAAGCTAATTTTTTAAGCTTGGACCACTTTTTATTTTAAGTTGTCAACAGCTATTATTATTCTTCCCAATATTTTGCTGTAAGCCTTAACATTTCTTATAGCATGCCAAATAAAGTTTGTCTCTTCATTTTTATGGTTATTTTTTGGTAGCTTTATTTTTGAATAAACTTTTTGTCATGTGTAATTCAGAAGATATGAGCCAAAAAACAATGAAGATGTCAGGCCAAGTCTATGATAAAGTAGTAATATAGGTATGTATCACTTTAAAACTGACTGTGACATCAATATTTCAAGTTAAAAAAGGTTTATAAGTTAAAATTGAAGGGCTTTACTATAAGAAATATTAGTGGTGAGCACTGCTGAAAGCCCTTGGTGCAGTGTTCATCCAGTGGGTTACAATAATAAAGACTAAAATAATTAAAGTTCAAATTAAAGCTGGTTATTTTCCAAGAGTATAACTGTTTTGGACAGCTGTACTATGTAGGAATCCAAGAGAAGGATGGGGATTCCTCTTTTGGGCAGAGAAAGAGCCCTTTTTATCCAAAATTGGGCGGAAAGGTCCTCTGGACCTTTAAGGTTTGACTATGAAACAACAAGTAAAAATTACTAATATTTTACTTATTGTACTATGAAGGTCCTTATAAATAAAATAAATAAGATAAAAATAATCATAATTATGGCGTAAAGAAATAATCATATTATCAAATAAATACATTAATATATTTAAAGGCACTTTATTATTGCTACCACCAAATAATAAAGGCATAAAAAATTGTTTTTTATTAATAAAAACCAATTAATAGCAATAATATTACTAATATTAAAGTTATATATTAATATAAATACTATTTAGATCGATTAAAGAATTATTGATAGTAATAATAAAGAGAAATCATTATAGTAAGAGAAAATAACCTACTTTTGACACTTAATAGAATAATCTTGAATGAATTTATTCCACATAATGTAAATGAAACTTATTCAAATTGTATTTACAAATGAAAATGAGAGAAATTACAATGTTTCTTGATTTTACGTGGAAATGAGATTTTTGAGAGAATTATAACAAAAAAAGAGAACAATTGAAGTAATCATGTCAAAGATGATGATTATAATAAGGATAAATTTAGGTCTTTGATAATATAAGAGATGTATATATAAAGAAAAAAGGATTTTACCTTTGGATTTAATTCTTCAATTGTTTTGATGCGTCTGAGGGGAAAATAGAGTAAAAAGAGCTCTATTAATAGTAAATTCCTCCCTTCTAGAGTCCAGTAGATGTGTAATGATGGTATCCACTGGAAATGATTGGTATTCTAAGGTTTAATGATGATTATGTCATGATCAAAGCATCTTATCTCATCATTATGCCATTATTTAGAGTTATCACTATAACTCTACGTTTGATGACATCAAAGGCTTGGAAGAATCCTGAAATTCGTGAATTTTATTATTATTGATCATAATATAATAGTATTCACCAGATTCATTACTTATATAACTGTCAAGCTCAAAATAAGATTACAGTGAGTGATCATAAATGATTGTTTTTAAGCTTAAACTTTAATCATTCTTACATTGTAAGTTATACACACTACAGCTATTCCGTGAGTGAGTCCAGATAGCTTGGAATTTCATTATTGAACTACCAAGAGCATTTCATTACATAATCAAAACTCTATTTTTCATGATTTTCCTTGTAACTCATTTTTTCTGTTGCAATTCAATATTTTAAACTTCAAACCTTGATTTCAAGGGGTTATACTTTGAATATTATAATACAAATTACATAATTCTTCATGTATGAGATAGTAGAATCTGAATGGCTTTTCTTAAGTTTGGACCACTTTCACAACAATGTGATCAACAGATCCAGCGATTTTGCTCAATAAACCAGTACAAGTTTCAACCTTGTTTATAGCTTGTGAAATAAATTTCATATCTGTGTTCTTACAGTAACTACGTGGTGACTTTATTTTTGGTTTAACTCTCTATCTTGTATGTTTCAAGAGATATCAGCTAAAAACCATGAATATATGCATTGACCAAAAAAGTGCATATATTCAGCTCAATTCCTTAAATATTGAATTTAGAGAATAGCCATATAATTGTTTTGCGTGTAATTCTTTATGGAAGATCCAATGGTACAATCTATTTCACATGTTGGACCATTGGCTTCTGAGTTAAATAAGGTTTTGTGTCTTTTTTAGGGTATTATTACTTATTCTTCAGTAATTATCGACTTTTCAGATATTCCATAAAATTGGCATATGTGTATTTTATCATGAGGAATATAATGGTGTAATTTACTTCACATGTTTAATCATTAGATTATGAGTTAATTCAGATTTTGTACCTATTTATGGTATTTTAAATAATTTTAAGATAGTTATTATAAGTATAATTATCCTAGTATTTTTCTTGTGAACATTTTGGATATGTGATCATATCTCAAAGGCTCACATTCCCTACCACCGAAAAAGATTGTACCACAATCTGATATAGTTAATTAGGGTATCATCCACTTTCCTGCCTCTTCAATAGACTTTGTTAGTCTTTAAGCTCAATAATGCTTAAATTTTCTATTCTTTAGGCTTTCTCTCATGTCTGAAACCTCTTAATAGTTTATCAGCATTTTTTATATCCTTTTCAAGTAGCCATTAATCTGCTCAAGTTGGATTTCTATACCTTACAATATATTCCCTTTCTTTCTTGTTTCTTGTCCTTCTTTCTTTAAGGACTTTCACAATTTTCTTTTCTTCTCCTTCTTCTAAAGGGGGTATTTCAAGTGGGGGTTTATTTCTTAGTGGGAATAGTTCCTTGTCACTTGAGCTATAAGGTTTTATCAGACTTACAGGGAGAGTTGGGTTTTTGTTCAGTAATTCACCTGCAACCTCTAGTTGCACTGCATTAGGTCCATGTAGTGCTTTTATCATAAATGGTCCTGCAAAGGAGTCTTTCAATTTCTTTGGGCCTTTCATATTATTGAAATTTAGAGTTGACACTAGGACCAAGTCTCCTATTTCCAAGTCAGGTGTTCTATGACTTTTATCCCATCTTTCTTTTGCATACTTGAAAGAATCTTGCATACATCTGTTTTCATGGTGTCTTGCTTTGTCAAGCATTAACTTGAAGCTACTTTCTGTTGGGTGTATATCCACTAAGTCCTTTTTGAGGGTATCATAAGGAAGTCTTGGATTCCAGCCTTTTTCTAGCATTGCTGGTGTCTTGCCAGTTGAAGAATGGATTGATGTTTTATATGCCAGTTCAAGAGCTGGTATTAATGTACACCAATCATGAGTAAAACCATCAGAATCTTTGAATTCTAGGAAATAAGCACAGAATCTCCTGATAATGTCTTCTAAGGGTTGTATCATTCTTTCTGCTAGACCATCAGTTTGAGGGTGGTAAGCTGTTGAGAATGATAATTTTGTTCCAAACAGGTTATGGAGGTTTTTCCATAATGCTGAAGTGAATTTTGGGTCTCTATCACTCATGATATTTTGAAATAAGCCTGTATGGATGATAAATTTATTCCATATAATTATGGCTGTGTCCATAGCTGTATCATCTTTGTGACATGGTAAAAACATTGTAGTTTTGCTGTATCTGTCAACTAATACTAGGCATGCATTGTAACTTCTGTCTCCTCCTGGAGGTAATGCTGTTACCCAATCCATGTGAACTATTTCCCAGGGGGATTTTGGATCCTGGATTTGGATCATTATTCCAAATTTCTTTCCTGTGGCTCTGTTTGCTTTCTGGAATCTGTCACAGGTTTGGAAGTATTCTGCAACATCTTTCTTCCAATTTGGCCACCAAGAGCAGGTTTTCACCCTCTGTAGTGTTCTGTCTTCTGAGAGATGTCCAGCTGCAACACTATCATGACATTCATGTAGTATAGTAACTATCAGAGTTCTATATGTTAAAGCCATAGCACATGTATGTTTAGTTCTATGGTAGAGGATTCCATCAAGGAGGTGGAATCTTCCTTCATCATATGCATTTTTCCATATTTCATCTAGTTTTGATGAAAGTGATGGGTCTTTACAGCTTTTCATTAGAGGTTGGCATGAGATATGGCAGTTTTTGTCAATTTTATAGCTCTATTTAAACTGGTTAAAGAATTCTGTGCCTATATTTGTAACACATATGCCTTCTATATGGTGCTCTTCCTGTGGTACCCATGCTGGATTTTCAGGTGTATTTTCCAGAGCCCATATGCTAATACCATATGCATTGTTCTGAATATTACCAGATTTTGGAACTATAGTCATATCTCCTCTATATTCTTGGATGGAAATTTTCCATCTTAGCATATGTCTATTTAGAGTTTTCATGTTTAATAGAGATTTTACAGAATTGCAATCTGTAATTACATCAAACACTGTTCCATCCAAGTAATAGTGTAATTTTTCCAAAGCCCACACTAAGCAGAGGAACTCCATTTGGCTTTCTCCATACCTTGCTTCTGGTGGCTTTATTTGTCTTGAAATGAAGCAAATTGGTCCTTCAACAGGTTCGTCATTGATGATTTGTGTCTGGTGTAGTGAAGCACCTAATCCTTCTCCACAAGCATCAATGTATAGTTTAAAGGGCAGCTTCCAATCTGGAATTATAAGAAATGGGGTATTTGCTAAGGAATTTTTCAATTCTTCATATGCCTTGACTCTTTCTTCAGTCATTTCATAGACTGTCTGTTGGTCACAGAGTTTATACAAGGACTTAGAAATTCTTGCAAAATCTTTTATATGCTGTTTGTAATAACAAGAAAATCATAGAAATTATTTCATTTATTTTTTGGTTTGGGGCATTGGCTTCAATAGTACTGCTTCTACTGTATTTTTATCTATGCCCAAACTTAGTCCAGACACAACATGTCCTAGTACTTTCAGTTCACTGTATGCCAAATGGCACTTTTTCAAGGAAATCTGCATGTTTACTTTTACTATCTTTTGAAGGACTCTTTCTAGTCTTGTTAGGTGACTATCCCACATTTCTGAGAAAGCTATAATATCATCAATATAGATTATTAACCATCCTTCTGATAATTCTTCAGGAAATATGGTATTCATCATTCTTTGAGAATGGGAAGGTGCATTCTTTATACAAAATGGCATTCTCAGATTTTCAAAAATTCCACAGTGGACTATTATCCTCAGTAGTATTTTGGCATTGTCTGCTAAGAAATTTTGATGAAAACCCTTTAGCGCATCAATGGCTGTGATGAACTTAGCCTGAGATAATTGTGTTAATGTCTCATGGATTCTGGGTATGAGATATCTGTCAGGGATAGTATAGGTGTTTAGAGCTCTAAAGTCTCCTACCATCCTTGATTTTACATTGGGCCACTTTATAATGACAGGTGTAGTGACCTCTACCTATTCATTACGTCCTACTTTCCTTAATACTCCAAGGTCCATTAATTATTTAATGTGTACCTCTAAAGCTTCTCTAGCTCTTGGCCTAGCTGGATAAGCTGGTCTTCCTAATAGAGGTGGATAAGGTTTTTCTACATTAAGGATTATGTATACCTCATGTCCAATTATAGCACCTAGTGGTTCCTTGTCTGTTTCAAAGAATTTTTATATTTAAATAAGAGGTCAATCAATTTTTCTTTTATTTTTTCCGTTAATTCATGATTGAATTCTGCCTCTTTTAGTTGTTCAGCTATAAAAAAATCTTTTTCTTGGCTTTTTTCTTCATTCTTAATGACTGAAATTTGTCTTTTGTTATTGAAGAAGCCAAATTTTTGTCTTTTATTGTCTCCTATGGTAAAATATCTATCTTTTTGGTTAGAGATATCTATGCCATAAATTGACAAGTAGTCATTTCAAAGTATAAAATGGCTACTAGTGCAGTTTTCCATTACTACAAATTCTACTTTCAATCTGATACATTGTGAAGGATGGGGAGAAATGAGTGTTAAGTCAATTATACCAAGGGGCTTCATGCTTTCACTTGCACTACTAAATTTTACTCCTTGTATTGGTATAAGCCTTTCTTCCCAATCTGGAACAATTTTTTTTAATAACTCTTACAAACACAGGTACAACATGCTCCTGTATCTAAGTTCACTTTTGCCTTCTGGTTTTCCACCATGACAATACTTATACTTGATTTCCCAGATGTATATCCCATTCCTTTTGCTGGTTTGGTTCTAGCCAATTTGGAATGTTGTATGTTTGTCAGGCTTGTATCAGATATTCCAACTTGTGGTAAGTTTGAATTGACATCCAGTACTTTATATATTAAATCAATATTATTAATTTTTGCATTAATTATATTAATTTCATCACTTTCAGAAGTTTTTGATTCTTCAGTTTCTTTTTCAGAATCAGATTCTTCTTATTTATCATTGTGGTCCTCTGTTTCCACAATTTCATTAATTTTTTCTTTTTTAAGGCAATTATTGGCGAAGTGTCTAATACCTCCACATTTGTGGCACTTACTTTGCTCATTACTGTTAGATCTATTGGGCTTGAAAGTTTCTCTTGGCCTTCTTTTTTCAAAAATGGTTTGTTTATACTTTTAATGTCCAATTTCTTCCAAGTTCTGCCAATTTTTGTTCTTGTCACTATGTCTTCTACTGAATTAATATACTCTTCTGTGGAGCATGGTTCTATACACCTGCTTCTCAGGGCATGTTTCAATTCTCCTCCACATTTCTTAAGTATTTTCATGTGTACCATTTTCTGTAACATTTCTGGGTACAATGCATTCAATCTTTCAACTTGTTTTAAGAGCCAAGTCAAAGGTCTATCCTTGTCTGGGTCAAAGAAGGAATTTTAAAATGCATTTTCTATTTTGTACCTCCAGGAATCATTAGCCCACTTGGTGATTATTTCTTGTTTCCACCAAGACCAGGTATTTTTGCCATTTGTTTGACTTATGCCATAATACCATCTTTTTTCAGATTTCTCAAAAAGTGAGTGTAATATGGCAGTGATAAATTCATCTGGTATGGCATAATCTTCTTGTAACATGTCAATTGTTTTAATAAATGAAATATGGTCATATTTACCTTCTCCTGTGAATGTTGGCCATTCTTTCAACTGAGATTCTTCCTTCATTAAGACTTGGTTATTGTCTTAATGACTCAAGTCTGTTATGAATGGATTTGTTATTTCCTCTTTTGGCTTAAAAGGAATTCTTATGTGAGAAAATGGGGCTTATAACTTTGGAATATTGAAGTTAGCCCCATTAATTTTATCCATTTTTTCAGTAATAAGCCTTATTTCACTTTAAATATCATCTTTTAGATGCATTCTTGCTTCATCACTTTTTTCCACATGGTCTAGAAGTAATTTTTGGTGTGATGAAGTCTTTTCTTCAAATATTTATAAAGAAATACTTAATTTGTTCATTTTTTCTGTAAGATTATCAATACTCACATCATAATTGATTGTCAAAGTTTTATCTTTGATATGCTTTATATATTTATACAATTATTGTTGTCCTTGTATTAATTTTTGATTATTGTCAATTAACACTTTTGGTTTATTATCTTAAACAATAAATTTAATGTTGTCAATTTCGTTTTTATTTTGTACAACAATTTTTGTTAAAGAATATAAAATATTATTTATCTCTTGTAAGGATAATAAGCTATTTTTAATTTCTTTTAGAGGTAAGATGCTATTTTCAATTTCTTTTAAAGTATTTAAAACATCTGGGGACAAGATCATTTCTTTGGGAAATGAGGTTGTGCCATTCTTTGCTCCTCCTTGTCCTTGAATTTCATCAAGGTTCTGGCCATGTTGAAGACATTGTCCATGGAATCTTTTTGGATTTTTGGAATCCCATAACTTGGGGAATATGGTTTTCTCCAGTTGTTTTTCTTTTTCTTCTTCCCTTCTTGGGGAAGTGGGTTGGCTTGGGGATTTCTGGTAGAAGCTACTGGGGCTGCTTCCTTGGTTGCCTCCTTCTTTTTGGCATGGTACTCCTTGATCCTTTTGATTTGAGGTTTGGATGATAGTGGATTCCATCCATTCGAGTATCTCACTATTTCCTCCTCTTTGAGGAGCTTTTTGAGGATGTGCCAGGAGCTCATAACTCCTTGGTGGATTTGTGGCAACATTTACCAATCCTTGTCATTGTACACGGTGTAGTACTGCTTGTACTGGCTCATGTAAATGTATATCTGAGCCCTCTGAATTTGATTTGTACCTATTTGAGTCACTCATACTTAGTTCTAACTCTGGTTCAGATATCATGGGCATTTCTGGGACTTTCCTTTGGGATAAGGCACTTCCTTGTGCGGATTCTGTTCCACTGGGGATTTTGCCCTTTCTTTTCCCTTTTGAGGGATCAATTCTACCTCTGAGTCCAGCTCCATCTGATTGGATGGAGTATTGAGAGCCTCTTCTGGAAGTCATCATTTAAGAACTAAGAAATAAAAGATTCCAGGACAGGAATATCTTTTTATGGCAATTTATAAAGGAGGTACTCACCTTCAGAGTCCTGAATAGTGGGTCCTGGAAAGTCTAATTTCTTAGCTTTCTTTTTATTAATGACAATTGGTGTTGGAGAACTTGGGAAAGTTTCTTCCACCAATCTTTCAACAGTGGCTTGATTGTCCTCTGTTGGATTGTCTTCAAACACTAAAAAAGACAAAGAAATATAAGTCTTTTGTAAAAAGTGTTATTTTTTGGGAAGATATGTCAATTTTCCCCATAAAAATTGCTTTTATATCTCAGAATAAGTGAAATGAATAAAGAAATAAAAAATTGAATAAAAATACCTTTTTTATTTGGTTTTTATATTTTTTTAATGTTTTTATATTTTTATTTTTGAAGAATAAAACAAAAATGAAGATGATTCTTTTATCAAATTAATTTATAATATAAAATTATTTTTTATTTATAAAATATCTCTTTTAATCACTAGAGCTATTCAATGAAGTTTCTTGCAAGTCTAAGGATGTGAGAAACCACATGTAAGACAGTAAAATTGCTTTCCAAATGCCTCAATGGCTTTTAAAATCAATAAATAAAAATTTATTTTATAATTTTATGGTTATAAATAAAAATTAGTATTGGATAAACCTAATTAGAATCCTTTTAAAGGTATTTTAAGTAAATATCATAGCCAGACTCCCAAATGTAAGGTTTGACTATGAAACAATAAGTAAAAATTCCTAATATTTTACTTATTGAACTATGAATGTCTTTATAAATAAAATGAATAAAATAAAAATAATTATAATAATAAGAATTATTATCATTATGGCATAAAAAGATAATTATATTATTAAATAAATATAATGATATAATAAATAAATATATTAATATATGATAATTAATATATTTAAGAGCACTTTATTATTGTTACCAACAAATAATCAAGGCATAAAAATTTGTTTTTTATCAATAAAAAACAATTAATAACAATACTATTACTAATATCAAAGTTATATATTAATAGAAATACTATTTATATTAATTAAAGAATTATTGATAGTAATAATAAAGAGACATCATTATAATAAGAGAAATAACCTAATTTTGATGCTTAATATAATAATTTTGAATGCATTTATGCCAAATAATGTAAATAAAACTTGTTCAAATTGTATTTACAAATAGAAATTGGAGAAATTACAATTTTTCTTTATTTTATGTGGAAATGAGATTTTTGAGAGAATTATAACAAAACAAGAGAACAATTGAATTAATAATGTCAAAGAAGATGATTATAATGAGGATAACTTTAGGTCTCTGATAATATAAGAGATTTATATATAAAGAATAAAATATTTTGCCTTTGGATTTAATTGTTTAATTGTTTTGATGCGTCTAAGGGGAAAATAGAATAAAAAGAGCTCTGATTGTAGTAAATTCCTCCTTTCTAAAGTCCAGTAGGCTTGTAGTAGACGTGTAGGGAAGGTATTCACTGGAAATGATCAGTTTGTTAAGGTTTAGTGATGATTACGTCATGATCAAACCATCTTATCTCATTATTACACCATTATTTAGATTTATCACTAGAACTCTAGTTTGATGACATCATAGGCTTGGTAGAAGCCTAAAATTTGTGGATTTTATTAGTATTAATCATAATATAATAGTATTCACCAGTTTTATCACTTATATAGCTGTTAAACTTGAAATAAGATTACAGTGAGTGATCATAAATGATCAATTTTAAGCTTAAACTTTGATTGTTAATGCATTTTAAGTTATACACTCTACAGATATTCTGAGAGTAAGTTAAGAGAGCTTGGAATGTAATTATTAAACTCTCAAGAGAACTTGATTACATCATAAAAAATCTATTTTTGATGATTTTTCTGGTAACTCATCTTTTCTGTTGAAATTCAATATTTCAACCCTCAAAGCTTGATTTCAAGGGGTTATACTTTGAATATTATAATACAAATTACATCATTCTTCACATATGAGCTAGCAGAATCTGACTTTCTTTTTTTAAGTTTGGACCACTTTAACAACACTGTGGTCAACAGCTTCAGTGATTTTGTTCAATAAACCAGTACAAATTTTAACCTTGTTTATAACTTGTAAAATAAAGCTCATATCTGTGTCCTTACAGTAATTAAATGGTAAATTTATTTTTGGTTTAACTCTCTATATTGTATATCTTAAGAGATATTAGCTCAAAACCATGAATATATGAATTGACCAAAAAAGTGCATATATTCAGCTTAATTCCTTAAGTATTGAATTTAGACAATAGCCATATTAATGTTTCATGTGTGGTTTTTCTATGGAGAAGTTAATGGTATAGCTTACTCCACATGTTGGTTTATTGGTTTCTGAGCTAAATACATTTTTGTGTCTTTTTTAGGGTATTATTACTTATTCTTCAGTAATTATTGACTTTTCAGATATACCATAAAAATGACATATGTGTATTTTATCATGAGGAATCTAATGGTGTCGTTTATTTCACATTTTTACCAATTAGGGTCTGAGTTAATTCCGATTTTGTACCTCTTTATGGTATTTTCACTAGTTTTAAGATAATTATTATAAGTATAATTATCCTAGTATTTGTCTTGTGAACGTTTTGGATATGTGGTCATATCCCAAAGGCTCACAAGACCACTTCCTGTGAAGGAGGTTAAGATTTTTCACTTCAGAGTAGTGGATTTTGGTTTTCACAAGTCTTGTATACTCTGTATTGGGCTCAGGTGTGGTTTTGAAGCCACATCTGGGTGGTTTCCCCAATAGAGGGTGAAAATTTCATCTGGGACTGCACAGCCCTCTTCTGAAATTTATGAGGCATAGAATGCTGTACAAAACGTGTATGTTACCCCAGTATTGACTGAACTGTGAGGTATTGAAGTATAAACAAGCTTTTCTTGTCTATATGACACTTCATAATCAGAGCTACAGGATAGTATCCCACAGTAAAGGTGTATTGGACAAACTGTGGGATTCCAATCTTAAAGCTGGTATACCTTTGTCAGGTTTTAAGATATAGACCTCAAAGTTGGTTCATTGTGTAGCCCTGGATGAGATCTAAACAACGGTACCACATTTGGTTTGCCATGTTCAATTTTTGTTATCCATATATATAGTTTTTTCCAAATCTGTATGGAGCTTGTTTGCCCATAACTTCTGTTACAGATGAGATATGGGGAAGTGGATGGCACCATCAGATATCTCCAATTGTTCTCCTTCTAAAATGACCCCACTTTAAGTATCTCACACTATAACTCTAGAGGTTAGGTGAGAGGAGAATATTTTATTCACCCTTATTTGACCTTATTCTGGCCATACCTTCTGTAGTTTTGGTGCTAGCTCATTTTGGCTAGTACCATTGGATAGCCCTGACTTAGAGAACCAATTTGAATACCCATTTGATGTGGTTAAGCCTCTTCCTCTGGATATCAGATGAGCGGTGAAAAATAAGGTTTATGCTCAGCACTTGCTTTGAGCTTGAATAACTTGGTTATTCTTTATCCTATGATTATAGGACTTGTATATTTAGAAACAGGTGAGTTTCCTCTTTTGTTTGGTACCTTTTGGGCTGGTTTGGCTCAGCTCAATATTTTGGTGGTATTTTGCTGTACCATTTGCTTATGGTATTTGGCTGTCATGCTTGTGCTCTGGGTTTGAGTCACAGGCTGAGATACCCTCCCTCCAAAAACGTCTCATTATGGATGAGCCTTTTCAGCCCTCCCAGAGGCTCTGAATCTTCTCAAGTGAAGGTTACCATCTGGTATGGCATCTTCTGCCAACAATTTGTCCTTATCTTCTGTTTCGTTCTTGAACCTGACCAAATATGGTCTCTGGTCTTTACCATTAAGTCTGATCTTCTTTACAGTGCCAGGGAAGTCTTCCAATTCCAGTATGTCCTGTAGACTGGGGTTCCTGTTTCTAGAGGGGAATTTATCCACTCCTGTTTGGAAGTAAGGTGTGACCAAACTCACTGGAAATACTGGATGTTTCCTAGCAAGTTCCTCTGTAAGCTTGAGCTCCACTGCATTCTTCCCTATCAATTTGATGATAGTGAAGGGTCCAAAAAATGAGTCTTTCATTTTCTGTGGTCCTTTGAGGTTATTAAAGTTGAGAGTAGACACTAATACTTGCTCTCCTTCTTTGAAGTCTGGCTCCATGTGTCTCTTGTCATACCTCTGTTTATTAAGATTTTTAGCCTTAGCTATGCATGTAGCAGCTTCATCAAATTATCTCTTTACATATCATGGAAGTCTTTAGCTGTGGGGGGATAGTTAGAATATTCTTCTTCAAGTGATCCACAGGAAATAGGGGGTTCGACCCTTCTTACACCAGTGAGGGTGATTTCCCTGTGGTATAGTGCTGGCTTGTGTTTCAGGCCAGTTGGACTGCTGGTAGGAGTGTGACCCAGTAATGGGTATACCCTTTATGGTCCTTGTATTCCATGCCACATGCACAGAATCTTCTGATGATGTCCTCCATTGTCTGGACCATCCTTTCAGCTAAACTATCTGTCTGTGGATAATAAGCTGTAGAAAATGAGAGTTCTGCTCCAAGGATGTCATAGAAGTTGGTACAAAATCTGATGGTAATTTTGGGTACCTATCACTAATGATGATTATAGGGACTCCACATGTGGATATGATGTTATTCCAAAATAACAGGGCTGTATCCATAGCTGTGTCTTCCTTGTGACATGGTAGGCACCTTAAACTTTTACTGTAACTATCAGCTATGACTAGGCAAGCATTTAAGCTTTCCTTGCCTTCTGGGACTAGTCTTGTGACCCAGTCCATGTTAATGGTTTCCCATGGTTGTTTGAGTTCTTCTATATGCTGGTGTATCCCATATCTCTTCAAATGCTTACTGTTTTCCTTCTGAAAACTTTAACAAGTGTTGATTTATTCACTAAACTCCTGTTCCCATTGGGACCACCAAGCTGTTCTTGCTACCCTCTCTTTGGTCCTTCACTCATGTGTCCCATCAAGGGGCAGTCATGACATTATTGCAGGATCAGGGAGATGTGGTCCCTATCTATAACTTTGAGCGCACTAGTATGCTTCTCTGTGTGATAGAGTAGTCCATCTATGAGGAAAAATATGTTATTGTTATAGTCCCTCAACCAGGGCTCCTCTAACTGGGATTACAGTTCTGTGCTCCAGTACTTCTGTTGAAGGAGTTGTAACAAGATGCTACACTGTTTGTGCTTGACATAGGCTTTGGTGACTGAAATGAAAAATTAATTATGCAGTTATGAGGAGCTTATTCCCAATGTGAGAGTTTCTGTACCTTCTGGTTCAGTGTTACAACGGTCTGAGGCACCAAATTCTGGTGCCCATTCAGAAAATCTAAAGTTTTTTCTCCTGTCTATTTCCATGAAATGGATAGGAATCTTGCCTGCTACTTCAGCATAATAAGCTGGGTTTCTTTTGACATTGTCCAGTGGCCATCTACTGAGGCCATCTGCATTGGTGTGGCTTCTGCCTTCTTTGTATATGATGGTCATATTAACTCTATACCCTTGGATGGATATTTGCCACCTCAACATGTGTCTATTTGTAGTCTTCATGTTAAGTAAAGACTTCAAGGCTGTGCAGTCTGTGTAAACTACAAAGACTGCACCCTCCAAGTAATAATGGAGTCTTTCTAGAGCCCAGACTAAAAATAAGAATTCAGTCTGAGTTGCTCCATAAATGGCTTCTGAATCTTTCAATCTCCTGGAGATGTTGCAAACTACTCCCTTCCTTGGTTCTCCATCCCCAATTTGTCTTTGGTGAAGGGCTACTCCTAGGACTTGACTACAAGATGCATCTATATATAACTTGAATGGTAGTTCAAAGTTAGGTGATATGAGTACAGGTGCATCAGTCAGTTCATATTTTATCCTCTCATGTGCATCCATCCTTTCCTTGATAATTTCAAAAACTAAGGCTTTTGAATGTGACCTTTATAGACCACTAGTTATGGGGCAAAGCTTTTGATGTGGTTTCTGTAGTAGCTAGAATGCCAAAGCAAATATTGCATCTCTTTGATGTTCTTTAGTACTGGCTTTTGTATTACTGCTGCGACTTTGTTCTGATCTATGGCCAGGCTAAGTCCTGGGACTTTATGTCCTAGTGGTAATAGTTCTTGTTGGCCAAGATTATGCTTTTTAAGTGGAATTTCCAGATTAATGGGTGTGAATCTACTTAGTACTATGTCTATGTATTGCACGTGGTCTTCCCATGTGTATGAGTATATAATGATATAATCAATATATACCACCATCCAGCCTTCCAATATTTCTGCTTCAAATATTGTATCTATCATCATTTGTAAATGGGCGGGAGAATTTTTGATGCCAAATGGCAATATAGCGTACTCATATATGCCCATTTGAAATATAGCTCTGAGTAGCTTAATGGAGTTTGGTTTAAAACCATTCTTGTGAAAGCCTTTCATACAATTCATTTTGGTTATGTATCTGGATTTTGCAAGCTTGTACAGGGAATGTGGTATCCTTGGTATAGGGTACCTATCAGCTTTTGTGTAGTCATTCAGGAATCTGTAATCTCCACACAACCTGAATTTTTCATCTTGCCAGGTGATAAAGACAGGAGGTGTGATTTTCACTATTTCATTGTGTCCTATATTACTAGTAACATCCATATCTAGGAGTTCATTGATGTTTTTTTCAATTTCTTTCCTTTGCTAGTTTCCAGGCTTGCTGGATATCAAGGTCTTCTCAGCATGGGTTGATAAGGTCTTTCCACATCTAGATATAATTCTATATCATGGCCTCTTATTTATCCTAAGGGACCTCACCAATGGAAAATTCTGGTTTATTTTTCCTCAGCATTTTCAGTAAGCTAAGTTTGTTTTTACTGTTGAGGTTAGTAATAAATTGGCCTTCTTTGAATTCAGTCAGTAATTCTTCTAGATGGTCATGGGTAGAAATTTGGTATATATCAAGTGAAAATTCCTTTTTCTTCTTTGTACCTATAGTAATGGGCTTGTTTTTACTATTATAAATTTCAATGACCTACATCCTTTGATAGTATGTTCACAGTAAAAAAACCTTGGATTTGAGAATCTTCAAGAATTACAAACTCTGGGTTGAGTCTGATATTAACTTTCCTATGGGGTATTATTATCTCTTTGATAATTTACCCAATGGAGATCATCTTGCCTGATGCACTCTTAAGGGTCTTTGCCTTGGTTGGCAAGAGTTGCTTCTCCCAATTTGGGAAGTGGTTTTCCAGGTATTTTTGGGCCACTATGGAGCAGTGTGCACCACTATCAATTCTCAGCCGGTGTTGAGAATTTTCAATACAAACAGTCATTCTTGTGGCTTTCCCATGTATATAAGCCATTCCTTTACTTGGTGTGACTAAGAAGGTCTGTGAATCTTGTGTGTATTTACACAAATTTTTGTTTTCAGTGTCTTGTGGCATTCTTTCTTCCAACTGTAAATCCTGAACTTCTAGTTGGGTTTCCTCTTAGTACTCCGCTAAAGATTCCTCTTTTGGGTCTTGGTCATCATGAGAGTGTTCTCTGATGGCATCACCCATAGATTCTGATTCATAATCCTCTGTTAGGGATTCTTCCTCTGGGACTTTTTCAATGGAATAGACTTTTTTCTTTGCCTTTGACCAGTTGTTAGCATAGGGGTCCATTGACCCACAATTGTGACAAGAGTTTTTCTTTTTGGTCACTTCTTCTACTTTTTCTTTGGGTTTATCCATGATTTCCTCCCTAAAAGGTTGTTTCTCTTTGAAACCACTGCTTTTGTATGGGGAATATTTCCCTATATTTTTCCTTTTCCTTAAGTCTTGTAAGGTGTTGGAAATTTCATATAGAGTGAAACTTTTGTTGCATATGCATTTTATTGCATGCCCTAGTTCTCCTGGCATCTGTGTCAAGAGTTTGTGATTCCTCATTTGAATTTTTATTTGTGGATCAATGGGTTTAAGACTTTTGGACTGTCTAAGACAACACTGATATGAATATTTTTCCACAGAGTATTTGTCATTTTCAAATGAAATGGTCTTTTTCCATATCCAAATACCATTGCTCTACTTTTGGATCATTTGGCTTTTCGACCATGGCCAGTTTTTCCTGCCATTGATTTCCTTCATTTCTGTGTACCAAATACTACCATGTCCTTTGAATTCAGTATTTAATCTAGCAGTAATCCATAAATATGGTATGTTTGGTACATAAATGAAGAGTATATAAATATAATCAATGAGTTCCATGTGCTCATATTCTCCTAGCTAGAGAAAGTTTGCCAGCTGGAGGCCTTTGGATGCTTTTTCAGTTCTTTTTTCTCTGAATAAGTCATGTTATCTCCTTCTTGGTATTGTGATGGAGATCTTGGCTTATTATCCAACAATACATCCAGTTTTATTTACTCTTGATATGAATTATCCAGAGCATGCATTTGTGGTTGAGGCTTCATGTTTTGGTAGACATTAAAAAGTTTGTTTATGTCCTGATCAAGACAGTTCCTGTCCCTTTTGCATTGGTATTTCTCTTCAAATACTTGATTTAGTCTTTTATTGGGTGCTTCAGAGGCTTTGCATAATTTAGCAGAGATATCTTGGATAGCCTTTATTGTAGCCTCATGTAAGGTTGTCCATTCTTTCAGCCTTTTATTGCTCCTATGGAGTTCATCAAACTTCTATTTACTTTGGACTGCAAATCGGCACATTTGCAACCACAGTTGATCACTGTTTAAGTTACTCTCAGGTGTAACAACATTGTTTTCAATCTGAATGAGGGTAATATTTCTATTAGTGGGGCTACTGATTCTAGAATTATTTACAAATATTTCTGGCTCTTGTGTACTTCTTTCACCAAGTCCCACAGCTTCTGGATCCTTGGGTCTGACTCTTTCTGCCTGTGGCTGAAAGAGGTCTTGTTTTTCCCTTTGTATCCTTGTTTTCTCCTGGAAACTACCTGGGATTATGAGGAATGATCACTCTTGGCCACTGATCTGCTGCTTCCTTAATGGTGTGAAGCCACTGGAGAGTTAGATTGGTCTACTACTTGTGAGCCTGAAGGAATCAGAGTAGGCTCTGTCTGGTTCAGTTGTTCTTCTATAGCTTGGATAATGGCTTGATTTTCTCTTATCCTTGCTTCCCTCTCCTCCAGGAGTTTGAACTGCCTGTTGGGATTCCATCCTTTGGTGATTACCATCAGATCTTTCAAGGGTATCTCTTTGAGAAATATCTTCTGGCAAATTGCTCCAAGCTCTTCCCAGTGTGATGGTAGGTTGAACCTCTTGTTATCCATGCTCCATTGGAATAGATCTTTGAGGAGTTGGTGGAGATGAAGAACTTGATCCATATCCTTCCAGTCCTCTGTTTTGAGGTTTCTTTTGAATTGGAAGGTGAATGAAAGAGTAGGTATGATTTACCTCAGTGTCTTGCCATCCACCACTGTGTCCAAGGTGTCCTGTTACAGGTATTCTGGTTCTGAACAGGCCTTGTCTGTCCTCTGCCTGGTTCCTTGGGATTTCAAGGTTGCTGAGGTGTACAGGTGACATATCAGTGTTTGAATGCAGTCAAAAATGTTATGTTCTTAGGGTATTTACCTTTGACTGTGCCTTGTAAAATTTTGTTTTCTACTGCCTTGGGAAATTTGTCTTTAGAAGTTACAGCTTGGTTAATTACTCTAAGCTTCCCTGTACAAGCTATCAAGGTTTTTTTACCTTGTATGGAAGCAATGTTTTGTGGTTTTCTACTCCTACAAGTGGCAATTGATGTCCACTTTATGGTGGTGATGAGGCTTTCCCTGTTTCTCTTCCCTTTTCCCTTGCCTTCTGTTTCTGAAGGTGCCACTGGTGTAATGCCTTGTGACTTGGTTTCAAGTGAAATAAAGTTCTCTTCCACTGAGTCAAAGGAAACATGAGTGTTTATGTCAATTAAGAATTCTTAAGATGCTGTTTGCATGTCTATGAGTGGCCTCTGGGAAATATATTACTATATTATGCCTCTGTATTAGGATATGTAATTGAGATTATCAATAACACATCAAAAATACTTCTTTGTGGCTGTATGGTGTACAGTTTGTACCCAAATATCTCACAGATTAACTTGTAATCAACAAGTTTAATCTTATTAGTGGTTCTGTAATGGACAATTGAAATTATCAATATTTCCAACCACATCTCTGAGCTGTTATTTACAGTACTGAGGGTTCTTTTGAATGAAAAAAGGATTTATTAAGGGTTTTTAAGTTTTTAAATAGTCTTGTGGTGATTAAATCATAATCAAACCACCTAAAAGGCAATAAAAAAGAAAAACACAGTGGTACATTGTTATATACCACTAAAACAAAATAATATATGATATTTTGTATATATTTTTCAAGATTTTACGCCTAAAAAAACAAAACAATGATATTAAGTAAAAAATAAGAGAAAAACTCACTTGTACACCAAATTTAGTCAAAAAAGTTCAAACCCACAGCCAGGCCCCCAAATTTTCAGGCTGAGTCTATGACAAAGTAGTAATATAGGTATGTAAAACTTCAAATCTGACTTTGAAACCAATATTTCAAGTTAAAAACGTTTTATAAATGATAATTAAAGGGCTTTACTGTATGAGATAGTAGTGGTGAGCGCTTCTGAAAGCCCTGGGTGCAGTGTTTATATGTTGGGTTACAATAATAAAGACTAAAATAATTAAAATTATAATTATAACTGGTTATTTTCCAAGAGTATAACTGTTTTGGGCAGTTATCCTATGTAGGAATTCAAGAGGAGGGTGGGGATTCTTCTTTTGGGCAGAGAAAGAGCCCTTTTTATCCTGAAACTGGGTGGAAAGGTCCTCTTGACCACTTCATGTGGGGAAGTCAAAATTTTTCACTTCAGAGTACTGGCTTGTGGTCTTAAAAAGGCCTGTATACTCTGTATTGGGCTCAGACATGGTTTTGAAACCACATCTGGGCAGTTTTCCCCAATACAGGGTGAAAATTTTCGTCTGGGCACCACAGTCCTCTTCTGACATGTATGATGGGTAGAATGCTGTACAAAACCTGAATGAGACCCCAGTATTGACTGAAATATGAGTTATTTAAGTATAAAAATGCTTCTTTGTCTATTTGACACCTCATAATCAGAGTTATGGGATAGTATCCCACAATAAAGGTGTATTGGCCAAACTGTGGGATTTTAACCTTAAAACTGCTATACCTGTGTCAGTTTTTGGGATATTTATCTCAAAGTTGGCTCATTGTGTAGCCCTAGATGAGATTTAAACAATGGCACCTCATTTGGTATAGGTAACATGAAATATGGCAAAGTTATGCCATGTTTGATTTTTGTTATGCATATATATGATTTTCTCAAAATCTGTATGGAGATTGTTTTCCCCATAACTTCTGTTCTTGGTGAGAAATGGGGAAATTTATGGAACCATTAGATAGCCCTGATTTTTCTCTTTTCAAAATGACCCCACTTTAAGTATCTCACACTAAAGCTTTAGAAGTTAGGTGGGAGGTAAATATTTGATTCACACTTATTTGACCTTCTTTTGGTAATAACCTCTGTAGTTTTGGTTCTAGCTCAATTTGGCTAGTACCATTGGATAGCCCTAATTGAGGGCATTAATTTAAATACCCATATGATGGGGTTCAATCTCTTCATCTGGAATTCAGATGAGAGGTGAAAATTAAGGTTTATGCTCAGCACTTGCTTTGAGCTTGAATAACTTGGTTATTATTTGTCCTGTGATGATGCGACTTGTATATTTAGAAACAGGCAAGTTTCCTCCCTCTCTGAATACATTTTGAGCTTGCTTGGCTCAGCTCCTTATTTTGGTTGTATTTTGCTCTACCATTGGTTTATGGTATTTGGCTGTCATGCTTGTGCTCTGGTTTGAGTCACAGGATGATAGAATATATGCACTGATTTTAAAAGTGCATATATCCAGGTTATCACAGTAAGAATTGGTTTTACAGATATGAAATAAAGAGCTCATATATTTAGGATTTGATGGAGAATCCAATAGTTTACTTTATTTCACATGTTTATTCATTGGGTTCTGAGATAATCAAGATATTATGTATTTTTATTGTATTTTTAATCATTTTAAGATTATAATTTCAATTCTTATTATTAAGCTAAGGTTTGTAATGTTTTTTTTCATTTCTGTAGATTTTGGGTTATATCACAAAGCCTCACATTCCCTCCCACCAACAGAAATTGAACCACAATCTGATTTAGCTAATTAGTGTATCATCCACTGTCCTACCTCTTCAATAGGCCTTTTTAGCCTTGAAGCTCAATAATGCTTTATTTTGTTATTCTTTAGGTCTCATTTCATGTATCAACCTTCTTAGTAACTTTTCAGAGTTATTTATATCTTTTTCAAGTATCCATTCATCTTATTGGGTTGGGCTTCTGTGCCTTACAAGTTATTCTATTTATTTTTGGTTTCTTGTCCTTCTTTCTTTAAGTGCTTTGAAAATTTTATTTTTTTATCCTTCTTATAGAGGTTGCATTTCAAGTAGGCTTATTTAATAGGGGAAACAATTCCTTATCACTTGAGCTGTAAGATTTTATCAGACTTACAGGGAAAGTTGGGTGTTTGCTCATTAGGTCACCTATTAACACCAGTTGTACAGAATTAGGGCCATGTAGGGTGCTTATATTAAAGGGACCTGGAAAGTAATATTTTGAATTATTTGGTCCTTTAATTTTTTTAAAGCTCAGGGTTGATACTAAGAGTAAGTATCTTATTTTAAAATCAGGTGGCTTGTGACTTTTGTCCCATCTTTCTTTTTCATTTTTGAAAGAATCATGCATAAATCTATTTGAATTATCTCTTTGTTTGTTAAGCATTATCTTGAAACTGTTTTCTGTTGGATGTATATCAACCAAGTCCTTCTTAAGGGTGCAATATGGTATTCTTGGGTTCCCAACCTTTTATGACGTTGCAGGTGTTTTACCCATTGATGTACAAATTGATGTCTTATATGCCAGTTCAAGAACTGGTATTAGAGTAAACCAATAATGAGTGAGATAAGAAGAGTATTTTAACTTTATTCCATAAGAACAGAATCTTTTTATCATGTCTTCTTAAGTTTGAATCATTCTTTCAGCTAGTCTATCAGTCTGAGGGTGATAGGCTGTTGAGACTGACAGTTTTTTTACCAAATAGATTATGGAGATTTTTCCATAAGGCTGAAGTGAATCTGGGATCTCTATCACTTATGACTTTTTGTAATAATCCTGGAATGCTAATAAGTCTATTCCATATAATTATGGCTGTATCCATAGCTGTGTCATCTCTGTGGCATGGTAAGAACATTAGGATTGTTTTGTACCTATGAGCTAATACTAGGCATGTGTTAAGACTTCTATCTCCCCCTGGAGGTAAAGATGTAACCCAATCCACATGAGCTATCCTGTAGCTCTGTTTCATTTTGGCAATATTCTGCAACTTATTTTCTCCAGTTTGACCACCAAGAGCAGGTTTTAACCCTTTCCAATGTCCTGTCTTCTGAGAGATGTCCACAAATGGCACTTTCATGTAATTCATGTAGTATAGTGTTTATTAAAACTCTATATTTCAGGGTCATAACACATGTGTGTTTGGCTCTATGATAAAGAATTCCATCAAGGAAGTGGAATATTCCTTCATCATAAGCCTTCTTCCATGCTTCCTCTAGTTGGGAGGATAATGATGGGTATTTACAGTCTTTCATCTGGAGTTGGCATCAAATATGACAATTTTTGTCCATCTTATAGCTTTCTTTAACTTGGTCAAAGAATTCTGTTCCAATGTCTGTGAAACATATTCCTTTTATATGATCTTCCTCCTCTGATGCTAATGCCCGGTTTTCAGGTGTATTTTCTAGAGCCCATCTGCACTTTTGTGGATATTTCCCAATTTATGGACTATAGTCATCTTTAATCTATATTTTTGGATAGAAATATGCCATCTTAGCATGTGTCTATTTGGTTTCTTTTTGTTTATTAATGATTTCACAGAATTAAATTCTGTAATGACATCAAAGACTGTTCCATCTAAGTAGTAGTGTAAGTTTTCTAAATCCCATTCCAAGCAAAGGCCTTCCATTTGTCTTGCTCCATACCTTGCTTCTGTTGGCTTAATCTGTCTTTAAATTGAGAAAATTGGCCCTTAAAAAGGTTTATCATTTATCATTTGTGTTTGATGTAATGAATCACCTGATCCTTCTTCACAAGAGTCAATGTAAAATTTGAAAGGTCATGTACAATCTGAAATTGGGAAAAAAAGGGCATTTGTGAGCTATTTTTTCAGTTCCTCATATGTTGTAGCTCTCTCTTCAGTCATTTCATATACTTTTTTCTTGTCACAGAGTTTATACAAAGATTTGGTAATATTTTCAAGTGTTTCATATGTCCTCTGTAATATCCAGCAAATCCTTAGAGCGATTTCATTAATTATTTGGTTTTGTGCATTGTTTTCATAGTACTTCTGCTAATTCATTATTGTCTATACCCAAACATATTTTAGATACAACATGTACTAATACTATTAGTTCACTATATAAAAAATGAAATTTATTCAAGGAAATTTTCATATTTACTTGCACTATGTTTTTCAAGACTCTTTCAAGTTTTGTCAAGTGCTTTTCCCAAGTTTCTGAGAAAGCTATAATTTCATCAATTTAGATTATCAGTCATATTTCTGATAGTTCCTCATGGAATATAGTATTCATCATTCTTCAAGAGTGGGAAGGGGCAATTTTTTACAAAAAGGCATTCTTAGGTATTCATATATGCCACAGTGGACTATCATTATTAGCAGCTTTCTGCCATTATCCACTAAGAAATTTTTATGGAAGCCTTTTAGAGAATCCATAGCTGTAATGAGCTTAGCTTGTTACAACTGTGTGAATGTCTCATGGATTATGGATATTGGGTATCTTTCAATGATGGTATAGGTATTTAAAGCTCTAAAATCCTTTACCATCCTTGATTTACCATAATTCCAGGTTATGATAAAAGGTGTAGTAACCTCTACCTGTTCATTCTTTCCTACTTTCTTTAAATCTCATAGGTACATTATTTCTTTAATGTGTACTTCTAGAGCTTCTCTAGCGCTTGGTCAAGCTGGATAGGCGGGTCTCATTGATAGGGGTGGATATGGCTTTTCTATATTTAAACGAATGTCTACCTCATTTCCAATAATAGAATCCAGTGGATCTTTTTCAGTTTCAAAGGCACTTCTGTACTTACATAAGAGATATATCAGTTTTTCTTTCATTTTTTCTGTCAAGTCTCAATTGAATTCTACCTCTATTAGGTTTCAGCTTATAAAAGAGCGTTTTATGGGCTTTTTGATTCATTTTTATAACAGTAATGTGTTCTTTGCTATTTAAGAATTCATATTTATGTCTTTTATTGTCCCCTATGGCAGAATATGTGTCTTTTTGGTTAGAGATATCTATACCATATATTGATAAGTAATCATTCCCAAGCATTGGATGGTTAGTTTTACAGTTATCCATTACTATAAATTCCACATAAATTTTCATGAATTGAGAATGATGTGAAAAAATTAGTGTTAAGCCAATCATTCTGGGGGCTTCATTCTTTCACTTGAAATACTCAATTTAACCCCCTGTATTGGTATGAGTTTCTCTTCCTAATCTGATATAAGTCTCTGTAAATATCTTTTTCTAACACATGTGCAGTATGCAGCTATGTCCAGATTAATTCTTTCTTCTTTATTTTTTAGCATAGCAAGAATTATACTTAGTTGTCATGCTTTATAGCTGTCAGGTTGAGTTTATGATGAAGTAGTAATAGATGTATTTGCATCCTTGAATATGAGTGTTACATGGATTATATATATAAAAGGGTTTGGATTGATAGTATAAGGGCTTTAATATGTGAATAGGGGTGGTCAGCACTGTTGAAAGCCCTTGGTGCAGTCTTACCAGGTGGGTTTCTATGATAAGAGCTACAATACACTACATTAAGTTAGACCTGATTATGTACCAAGAGTATAGCTTTTTTGGACAGTTGTACTACGTAAGAATTCAAGAGAAGGATGGTGATTCTTTTTCTGGTAGAAAATCACACCTTTTATCCTGAAATGGGGTGGAAAGGTGATCTAGACCATCCACATAGATGAAGTGAAGATTTTTCACTTCAGAGTACTGGCTTGTGGTTTTCAAAAGTCCTCTATGCTCTTTATTGGGCTCAGATGTGGTTTTGAAACCACATCTGGGCATTTTCCCCAATACACGGTGAAACCTTTCATCTGGGGACCACATGGCACTCTTCTGACATGTATGATGCATAGAAAGCTGTACAGAACCTGTATGGGATTCCAGTATTTAATGAACTATGATTTATTGAAGTATAAAAAAGCTTCTTCATCTATTTGACACCTCATGAACACAGTTATGGGATAGTATCCCACAGTAAATGTGTATTGGCAAAACTGTGGGAAGCTAGCCTTTAAACTGCTATATCTTTGTTGGTTTTTGATATATTGAGCTCAACATTGGTTCATAGTGAAGTCCTGAATGGGATCTAAACAACAGTACCTGATTTTGTACAGGTAAAATTAAATATGTCCAAGTTATACCATGTTCAATTTTTGTTATCCCTACATATGATTTTCACAAAATCTGTATGGAGCTTGCTTTCTCCATAATTTTTGCTCTAGATGTGATATGGAAGAATGGATGGCACCATCAGATAGCCCTGATTGCTCTCTTTTCAAAATGACCCTGCTTAGCTATCTCACACTCCAACTGTAGAAGCTAGATGAGAGGTGAATATTTCATTCACCCTTATTTGACCTTATTTTTGCCATACCTTCTGTAGTTTTGGTGCTAGCTCAGTTTGGCTAGTACCATTGAATATTCCTGACTTAGAGATTCTGTCAGCCTGTGACTCAAAACAAGAGCACAAGAATGACAGCCAAAATACCATAAACCAATGGTATAGCCAAGATACCACCAAAACATGGAGCTGAGACAAATAGGCTCAAAAGGTATCAAACCAAAGAGGAAACTCACCTCTTTCTGAAAATATAAGTCCCATCACCATAGGACAAGAAATAACAAAGTTATTCCTGCTCAAAGTTATTGCTGAGCATAAACCTTAATTTTTACCTCTCATCTAAAATCTAGAAGGAGAGGCTTAACCCCATCAAATGGGTATTCAAAATGAAGCTCTAAGCCAGGGATATCCAATGGTACCAGCCAAACTGAGCTAGCACCAATATTACTGGAGTTATGGTCAATTTCAGGCCAAATAAGGGTGAACAAAACATTCACCTCTCAACTAACTTCTACAGTTTTAGTGTGGGATACCTGAAGTGGGGTATTTTTGGAAAGGGAACATTCAGGGCTATCTGATGATGCTATCCATTTCCCCATAACTCAACTAGAACAAAAGTTATGGGGCAAACAAGCTCAATACAGCTTTTTGCCCAAAACACGCAAATGTACAAAAATCTTGTACTTGGGATAACTTTGCCATATTTAATGATACCCATATCAAATGAGGTACCATTGTGTACAGCACATAGAGGGCTACACACTGAACCAATTTTGAGGTTGATATCTCAAGAATTGACAAAGGTATGGCTGTTTTAAGGTCAAAATCCCACCTGCTGTCATATACAGCCTTACCATGGGATAATATCCCATAATCATGAATATGAGGTGTCAAATAGACAAAGAAGCATGTTTTTACTTCAATACCTCATATGTCAGCCAATACTGGGGTCCCATACAGTTTCTGTACAGCATTCTACGCGTCATACACGTCAGAATCAGGTTGTGAGGTCCCCAGATGAAAATTTTAACCCTGTATTGGTGAAAACCGCCCAGATGTGGTTTCAAAACCACATCTGAGCCCAATACAGGGTATACAGGCTGTTTGCAAACCACAAGCCTGTCCTGGAGAATGAAAAATCTTCACTTCCTCTACGTGGAAAGGTCTAGCAGCCTTTCCACCCCAATTTCAGGATAAAAGGAGGACTTTTCACAGCCAAAATCATCTCCTCATCCTGCTCTTGAATAACCTACTTGGTAAACTGTCAAAAACAGTTTTACTCTTGGTTAATAATCAGGTATAATTATAGATTTAATTATTGTAGTCTTTTATTATTGTAACCCAACAGATAAAGCTGCATCCAGGGCTTTCAACAGCGCTTACCACCACTATATCAAATGTAGTAAAGCCCTTTTTATCTTAAATTAAAATATCTTTGAAACCTTATAACTCTTTTTTAAACTATTTTACCATGTCACAAACATAGATAAAGTTGATTTTAGCCTATTTACACCTTCATCATAGTTTCAACCTGACATTTTGGGGGCCTGGCTGTATTTTAAATCTTTTTTTGGACCTTATAAGGTATTATTCACGTGGTTAGTACCCACTGAAAATAACTATTTTTGGCGTGTTTTGTATATAAAATAACATAAGCCATCAATAAGTCCTGTATTCTTGACTGAATAAGGACACCTCTGACTGAAAAACCATCAGTTGAGGCGTGGTTAAGTGTATTGTTAGCTCAATAACACTTATACAAAGCCACTTGTACAGAATACACTTGAAAGCCACAAGTGTATCTGTGGGATACTGGCACACAAAGAGTGTGACAGGGTACCAAAAGCTGTAATTCTGATGTGGAATTGTTGATTCAATTACATTGTCATTATACAGGGCACATTGTAGTAACATACAAGCCCAGAGGCCAATCTTAGACGTGCAAAACCAGCATTTTTGAGAAGTCCTAACTGAAATAAGCCCTCTTTTTCCTGCCTTGATTTCAGTGGAAGAAAATTACATCCCACTTGAGACCCAGTCACAGGCCAACACACCAGTGACACCCTCAGAACCAGAGGGCAGCAAGGGCAAAGGGAAGAGGCACAGTGAAGGTCTCATCATAGCCAAGAAGTGAACTCCAATAGCCACTCAGAGGAGTAGAAAACCACGAAACTCTGCTTCAATACAAGGTAAACCAACCTTAACCACTTGTACAGGGAAGATTACAATTATTAACCCAGTTGTAACTTCCAAAGGCCAACTGCCCAAATCAGCAGACAGCAAATTTGTACAAGGCACAGTCAAAGGTAAATACCCTAAGAGCATAAAGTTTTTGACTGCTTGCAAACACTGATATGTTCCCTGTATACCTCAGAGATCTTGGTTTCCAAAGGAACCAGCCAGAGGACAGAGAAGGATTGTCCAGAACCAGAAGACCTGAAAGAGGACACCTTGGACACAGTGGTGGATGGCAAAACAATGAGGGAGATAATATCAACCTTGCCATTCACACTCCAATTCAACAGAAACCTCAAACCAGAGAACTGGAAGGATATAGATCAAGTTCTTCAGATCCACCAACTCCTCAAAGATTTATTTCAATGGAGCATGGACAACAAGAGGTTCAACCTAGCAACTCACTGGGCAGAACTGGGATCAAGTAGCCAGAAGATCTGTCTCAAAGAGATAGACTTCAAAGACCTTATGGAAATCACCAAGGGTTGGAATCCTACCAGGCCGCACAGACTCCTGGAGGCAAGGGCACAGAGGATAAGGGAGAATGAAGCCACTATCCTAGCTATAGAAGAACAGTTGACCCAGACAGGGCCTACTCAGATTCCTTCAGGTTCACAAGAAGCAGGCCAAATCAGCTCTCCAGTGGCTTCACACCATTCAGAAACCAGCAGATCAGTGGCCAAGAGTCACCATTCTTCACAATACCAGGAAGTTTCCAGGAGAAGACAAGGAAACAAGGGCAAGAACAAAACCTCCTTCAACCAGAGGAGGAGAGAGTCAGACCCCATGATCCAGAAGCTGTTAGATTTGGTGAAAGAGGTACACAAGAACCAGAAGTAGTTGTAAACCACTCTAGAATCAGTAGTCCTAGTAATAGAAACATTACCCCCACTCAGACTGAAAATAACATTGTCACATCTGAGAGTAACATCAACAGTGATACACTGTGGTTACAAATGTCCTAATATGCTGAACAATCTGCAAAGCAGTTTGCAGAAATTAAAGCTGGCCAAGAGAGGATGAGACAAACTCAAGCCTCCTTGGAACAGATAGTCAAGAATCTTCAAGAAGGATATGCTCAACTGAGCAAAGCCTCTGAAGAATCCAACAAAGGACTGAACCAAGTCTTTGAAGAACAACACCACAGCACAAGGGACAGGGAGTGTCTGGATCAGGACATTAACAAATTCCTTAATGCCTAACATAGCTTGAAGCCCCAACCACAAGGCCAAGCTATGGGGAATCCATATCAACCAGATGACATCAAACCAGATGCCATGTTGTTGAATAAGACATGATCTCCATCACAAAACCAGGATGGAGATGGCATGTCTTATTCAGAGAAGGAAGCCTTGAAACAGCTTCCTGAGGCCTCAAACTGGCCCAAATTCTCTGGATCAGGAGAATATGATCATATGGAACTCATAGATTATATTGATAGACTCTTCATTGATGTACCAAGCATACCAGACTACTGGATTACTGCTAGATTGAATACTGCATTTAACGGTCATGCAAGTATATGGTACACAGAAATGAAAGAAATCCATGGGAGATGAAACTGGCCATGGTGGAAGAGTAAAATCATCCAAAAGTACAGTAATGGAACTTGGATATGGCAAAAGACAATGTCATTTGAGAATGAAAAATACTCTGTGGACAAAGATCCATATGAGTGGTGTCTTAGACAGTCTAAAAGACTTAAAGCCATTGATCCTCGTATGAACATCCAAATGAGGAATCACAAACTTCTGACACAACTGCCAGGAGAACTAGAGCATGCAGTAAAATGCAGATGCAACCAAAATTGCACTCTAGATGACATTGCCAACACCTTACAAGACATAAGGAAAAGGACAAATATAGGGAAATTCACCCCATATAAGAGAAGTAGTTTCAAAGAGAAACAACCTTTCAGGGTAGAGTTTAAAGACAAACCCAGAGAAAGAGTGGCAGAAGTGGCTAAGAAGAAGAATTCTTGCCACAATTGTGGTTCAACAGACCACTATGCCAACAACTGTCCAAAGGAAAAGAAAAAAGTCTATGCCATAGAGAAAGTCCCTGAGGAAGAACCTCCAACAGAGGATTCTGATTCAGACTCCATGTGTGATGCCATCAGAGAACCATCTTATGATGACCAAGACCCAAGAGGGGAATTTTTAGTGGAATACCAAGAGGAAACCCCACTAGAAATCCAGGACATACAGTTGGAAGCAGGCATGCCACAAGATACTGCTAATAAAAACTTGTGCAAACACACACAAGATGCACAAACATTCCTGGTTACACCAACCAAAGGAATGGCATATATACATGGAACAGCCACCAAAATGACTGTTTGAATTGACAATGCTCAGCATCCACTGATCATTGATAGTGGAGCACACTGCTCCATAGTGGCCAGAAACTATCTGGATACCCACTTCCCAAACTGGGAAAAACAGCTCTTGCCCACTAAGGCAAAGAACTTTAAAAGTGCATCAGGGAAGATGACTTCCATTGGGACAATTATCAAAGAGATAGTTATACCCCACAGGAAGGGTAATATCAGACTCAACCCAGAGTTTGTAGTGCTTAATGATGCCCACATCCAAGGACTTTTACTGGGAACAGATTACCAGAGGATGTATGGCATAGACATTTACAACAGTAAAAATAGGCACATCACCATTGGTACTAACAAGGAAAAGAAATTTTCACTTGACATATACCAGATATCTTCTCAAGATCCACTAGAAGAACTTCTGAAGGAGTTTGGAGAGGGACAGTTTAGCACTACCCTCACCAGTAAACAAAAACTAAGTTTACTGAAGATGCTGAGAAAGAACAGACCAGCATTTGCCATTGGTGAAGAACCATTAGGCAAGATCAAAGGCCATGATATGTGGAAGAAAGCCTGTGACACTGCTGCCAAATGCATAGCTGAGGCCAAGGAGTATAACACAAGTCAGCACTCCACCACAGGAAAAACACCTGCCTTGGTAGAGAAAGGGTGGAATCCCCTATTGCCTGTGGATCACTTGAAGAAAAATCTCCTGACTATCCACCCCACAGCCAAAGACTTCCATGATATGTGGAAGAGGGCCTGTGACACAGCTTCCAAATGCATAGCTGAGGCAAAAGAATACAATCAGCAGAGGTGGGACAAATCACATATGGAACCTGATTTCAAAGAAGGGGACCAGGTGCTAGTGTCTACACTGAACTTCAACAATCTCAAAGGACCTCAAAAGATGAGAGACTCATTTGTAGGACCTTTTACTATCATTAAGTTGATAGGAAGAAATGCAGTGGAAGTCAAACTCACTGAGGAGTTTTCAAGGAAACATCCAGTCTTTCCAGTGAGTTTGGTCAAACCATACTTCCAGACAGAGGAGGACAAATTACCCTCAAGGAGAAAGAACCCCACACCAAAAGAGATAGTGGAGGTGGAGGACTCCCCTGGCCCTATGAGTAAGATCATCAGGGCCAGGAAGATCAGACTGAATGGGAAGGATCAAAGACAATACCTAGTCAGATTCAAGAACCAGACAGCAGATAAAGACAAATGGTTGGCAGAGGATGCCATACCAGATGGGAAACTTCATCTAAGGAGATTCAGAGCCTCTAGGAGGACTGAGCCGTCTCATCAATGATGAGCCTTTTTTAGAGGGAGGGTATGTCAGCCTGTGACTCAAAACCAGAGCACAAGCATGATAGCCAAAATACCATAAACCAATGGTATAGCCAAGATACCACCAAAACATGGAGCTGAGTCAAATAAGCTCAAAAGGTATCAAAATAAAGAGGAAACTCACCTCTTTCTGAAAATATAAGTCCCATCACCATAGGACAAGAAATAACAAAGTTATCCCTGCTCAAAGTTATTGCTGAGCATAAACCTTAATTTTCACCTCTCATCTAAAATCTAGAAGGAGAGGCTTAACCCCATCAAATGGGTATTCAAAATGAAGCTCTAAGGCAGGGCTATCCAATGGTACCAGCCAAACTGAGCTAGCACCAATATTACTGGAGTTATGGTCAATTTCAGGCCAAATAAGGGTGAACAAAACATTCACCTCTCAACTAACTTCTACAGTTTTAGTGTGGGATACCTGAAGTGGGGTATTTTTGGAAAGAGCACAATCAGGGCTATCTGATGATGCCATCCATTTCCCCATAGCTCAACTAGAACAAAAGCTATGGGGCAAACAAGCTCAATACAGCTTTTTGCCCAAAACATGCAAATGTACAAAAATCTTGTACATAGGATAGCTTTGCGATATTGAATGATACCCATATCAAATGAGGTGCCATTGTGGACGGCCCATACAGGGCTACACACTGAACCAACTTTGAGGTTGATATCTCAAGAATTGACAAAGTTATGGCTGTTTTAAGGTCAAAATACCACCTGCTGTCATATACAGCCTTACCATGGGATAATATCCCATAATCATGAATATGAGGTGTCAAATAGACGAAGAAGCATGTTTTTACTTCAATACCTCATATGTCAGCCAATACTGGGGTCCCATACAGTTTCTGTACAGCATTCTACGCGTCATACACGTCAGAATCAGGCTGTGAGGTCCCCAGATGAAAATTTTCACCCTGTATTGGTGAAAACCACCCAGATGTGGTTTCAAAACCACATCTGAGCCCAATACAGGGTATACAGGCTGTTTGAAAACCACAAGCCTGTCCTGGGGAATGAAAAATCTTCACTTCCTCTACGTGGAAAGGTCTAGCAGCCTTTCCACCCCAATTTCAGGATAAAAGGAGGGCTTTTCACAGCAAAAATCATCTCCTCATCCTGCTCTTGAATAACCTACGTAGTAAACTGTCAAAAACAGTTTTACTCTTGGTTCATAATCAGGTATAATTATAGATTTAATTATTGTAGTCTTTTATTATTGTAACCCAACAGATAAAGCTGCACCCAGGGCTTTCAACAGCGCTCACCACCACTATATCAAATATAGTAAAGCCCTTTTTATCTTAAATTAAAATATCTTTTAAACCTTATAACTATTTTTTAAACTATTTTACCGTGTCACAAACATAGATAAAGTTGTATTTAGCCTATTGACACCTTCATCATAGTTTCAACCTGACAGATTCAATTTGAATACCCACTCTCTGGGGTTAAGCCTCTTACTCTGGATTTCAGATGAGAGGTGAAAATTAAGATTTATGCTTAGCAACTTCTTTGAGCAGGAATAACTTGGCTATTCTTTTTCCTATGATGATGGGACTTGTATATTTGGAAATAAGTGAGTTTCCTCTATTGTTTTATACCTTTTGAGCTGGTTTGGCTCAGCTCCATGTTTTGGTTTTATTTTGCCCTACCATTGGTTTATGGTATTTGGCTGTCATTCTTGTGCTCTGGTTTTGAGTCACAGGCTGACATACCCTCCCTCTAAAAAAGGCTCATGATTTATGGGACTTTTAATCCCTCCTAGAAGATCTGAATTGTCTCAGGTGAAGTTTACCATCTGGTATGGCATCTTCTGTCAACCATTTATCCTTTTCTGCTGTTTTGTTCTTGAATCTGACCAAATATTGTCTCTGCTTTTTACCTTTCAGCCTGCTCTTCCTGGCTTTGATGTCTGTTTTGACCGGTCCAGGGGATTCTTCCAATTCAACTATGTCTTGTTCCTAGAGGGGATCATATCATCTCCTGTCTGGAATTGGGGTTTGACTAAGCTCACTGGGATTACTGGGTGTTTCCTAGAGAATTCCTTGGTAAGTCTAACTTCCACTTCATTTTTTCCTATCAATTTGATGATAGTGAAGGGTCCCACAAATAAGTCTCTCATTTTTTTTGGTCTCTTAAGGTTATTGAGGTTGAGTGTAGATGGCAACACTTGGTCCCCTTCTTTGAAGTCTGGTTCTATGTGTGTTTTGTCATCCCTCTTTTTGTTGTATTCTTTTGCCTCAGCTATGCACTTAGCAGCTGTAGAACATGCTCTATTCCACATTTCATGGAAGGCTTTGGCTGTGGGGTGGATAGTCAGAAGATTCTTCTTCAAGTGATCCACAGGCAATGGGGGTTTTCATTATTTTGCTACCTGTGAGGGTGATTTCCCTGTGGTAGAGTGCTGGCTTGTCTTGCAAGCCAGTTGGACTGCTGGTAGGAGTGTGACCCAGTCACGGGTATACCCTCTATGTTCCTTGTATTCCATGCCATATGCACAGAATCTTCTGATGATGTAATCCATTGTCTGGAAAATCCTTTCAGCTAAACCATCTGTCTGTGGATGATAAGCTGTATAAGACACAAGTTTTGTTCCAAGGATTTTATAGAGGTTGGTCCAAAATTCTGATGTTAATTTTGGGTCCCTATCACTAATGATGATTTTAGGGACTCCACATGTGGCTATGATGTTATTCAAAATAACAAGGATGTATCAATAGCTGTTTCTTCCTTGTGACATGGTAGGAACCTTACACCATTACTGTACCTATCAAATATTACTAGGCAAGAATTCAAGTTTTCCTTGCCTCATGGGAATAGTCTTGTGACCCAGTACATGTTGATGGTTTCCCATGGTTTTTTGGGTTCTTCTATATGTTGAAGTAGCCCATATTACTTCCCATGTTTTCTGTTTGCCTTCTGGAATCTTTCACAAGTGTTGATGTATTAACTCAACTCTTGTTCCCATTGGGGCCACCAAGCTGTTCTTGCTACCCTCTCTTTGGTCCTTCACTCATGTGTCCCATCAAGGGGCAGTCATGACATTATTTCAGGATCAGGCAGATTTGGTCCCTATCTATCACTTTGAGCACACTAGTATGCTTCTCTCTGTGATATAGGAGTCCATCTATCAGGAAAAATCTGTTATCCTTATAGTTCCTCAACCAGGGTTCCTTTCACTGGCATTCCAGTTCTGGGCCCCAGTACTTCTGTTGAAAGAGTTGTAACATTATTGTCAGCCTGTGACTCAAAACCAGAGCACAAGCATGACAGACAAAATACCATAAACCAATGGTATAGCCAAAATACCACCAAAACATGGAGCTGAGCCAAATGAGCTCAAAAGGTATCAAAAGAAAGAGGAAAGTCACCTCTTCCTGAAAATATAAGTCCCATCACCATAGGACAAGAAATAACAAAGCTATTCCTGCTCAAAGTTATTGCTGAGCATAAACCTTAATTTTCACCTCTCATCTAAAATCTAGAAGGAGAGGCTTCACCCCATCAAATGGGTATTCAAAATGAAGCTCTAAGCCAGGGCTATCCAATGGTACCAGCCAAACTGAGCTAGCACCAGTATTACTTGAGTTATGGTCAAATTCAGACCAAATAAGGGTGAACAAAACATTCACCTCTCATCTAACTTTTACAGTTTTAGTGTGAGATACCTAAAGTGGGGTCTTTTTGGAAAGAGCACAATCAGGGCTATCTGATGGTGCCATCCACTTCCTCATAACTCAACTACAACAGAAGTTATTGAACAAACAAGCTTAATACAGCTTTTGACTAGACCACGCCAATGTACAAAAATACTTGTACATGGGATAACTTTGTCATATTTGATTATAACCATGTCAAGTTGGGTACAATTGTGTAGAGCTCATACAGAGCTATTCAATGAACCAACTTTGAGCTTGATATCTCAAAAACTGACAGAGTTATGACCATTTTAAGGTCAAAATCCCACCTGATGTCAGATACAGCCTTACCATGGGATAATATCCCATAACCATGAATATGAGGTGTCAAATAGACAAAGAAGCATGTTTTTACTTCAATACCTCATATGTCAGTCAATACTGGGATCCCATACAGTTTTTGTACAGCATTCTACGCGTCATACACGTCAGAATCAGGCTGTGAGGTCCCCAGATGAAAATCTTCACCCTGTATTGGTGAAAACTGCCCAGATGTGGTTTCAAAACCACATCTGAGCCCAATAAAGGGTATACAGGTTGTTTGCAAACCAAAAGCCTGTCATGGAGAGTGAAAAATCTTCACTTCCTCTACGTGGAAAGGTCTAGCAGCCTTTCCACCTCAATTTTAGGATAAAAGGAGGGCTTTTCACGGCCAAAAGCTTTTCCTCATCCTGCTCTTGAATAACCTACGTAGTAAACTGTCAAAAACAGTTTTAATCTTGGTTAAATAATCAGGTATAATTATAATCTTTAATTATTGTAGACTTTATTATTGTAATCCAACAGATAAAGCCTGCACCCAGGGTTCTCAATAGCGCTCACCACCACTATTTCTCAATAGTAGAACCCTTTTTATTTTATTATAAAACCTTTATAAATCTTTTTAACCATTTTCTGCCGTGTCACATACACAGTTAAAGTTGTAATTAGCCTAGTTATACCTTTATCATAGTATCATCCTGACATTTTGGGGGCCTGGCCGTGTTTTAAAATCTTTTTTGGACCTTATAAGTAAGTCTTTTTTCTTTTTATGACTTATTAACCAGTGTTTTGTCTTTTTTTTAGGCGTAATTTCCTTATTTAAATATATATATTATATATATTTATTCTTTTTATATACATACTCATATTATAGGAGTATTATTCACGTGGCTAATACCCACTGAATTTAATTATTTTTGGCGTGTTTTGTATATAAAAACACATAAGCCATCAATAAAGTCCTGTATTCTTGACTGAATAAGGACACCCCTGACTGAAAAACCATCAGTTGAGGCGTGGATTAAGTGTATTGTTAACTCAATAACACTTATACAGAACCACTTGTACAGAATACACTTGAAAACCACAAGTGTATCTGAGGGATACTGACACACAAACAATGTGACAGGACACCATAAGCTGTATTTTTGACGTGAAATTGTTAATTCAATTACACTGTCATTATACAAGGGCATACTGTAATAATATACAAGCCCAGAGGCCATTCTTAGACGTGCAAAACCAGCCTTTTAAGAAGTCTTAACTGACATAAGCCCTCTTTTTCCTGTTTTGATTCAGTGGAAGAAAACTACATCCCACTTGAAACCCAGTGACACCCTCAGAACCAGAGGGCAGCAAGGGTAAAGGAAAAAGGCTTAGTGAAGGCCTCATTACAGCCAAGAAGTGGACACAAATAGCCACTCAGAGGAGTAGAAAACCACGAAACTCTGCTTCAATACAAGGTAAACCAACCTTAACCACTTGTACAGGGAAGATTACAATTATTAACCCAGTTGTAACCTCCAAAGGCAAACTGCCCAAATCAGCAGATAACAAATTTGTACAAGGCACAGTCAAAGGTAAATACCCTAAGAACATAAAGTTTTTGACTGCTTGCAAACACTGATATGTCCCCTGCATACCTCAGAGACCTTGGCTTCCAAAGGAACCAGCCAGAGGATAGAGCAGGAATGTCTAGAACCAGAAGACCTGAAAGAAGACACATTGGACACAGTGGTGGATGGCAAAACAATGAGGGAGATAATATCAACCTTGCCATTCACACTCCAATTAAACAGAAACCTCAAACCAGAGGACTGGAAGGATATGGATCAAGTTCTTCAAATCCACCAACTCCTCAAAGATTTGTTTCAATGGCGCATGGACAACAAGAGGTTCAACCTAGCAACTCACTGAACAGAACTGGGATCAAGTTGCCAGAAGATATGTCTCAAAGAGATAGACTTCAAGGACCTTATGGTAATCACCAAGGGTTGGAACCCTACCAGGCAGCACAGACTCCTGGAGGCAAGGGCACAGAGGATAAGGGAGAATCAAGCCACTATCCAAGCTATAGAAGAACAGTTAACCCAGACAGGGCCTACTCAGATTCCTTCAGGTTCACAAGGAGCAAGCCAAATCAGCTCTCCAGTGGCTTCACACCATTCAGAAACCAGATCAGTGGCCAAGAGTCACCATTCTTCACAATTCCAGGAAGTTTTCAGGAGAAGACAAGGCAACAAGGGCAAGAACAAAGCCTCCTTCAACCAGAGGAGGAAAGAGTCAGACCCCATGATCCAGAAGCTGTTAGATTTGGTAAAAGAAGTACAGAAGAACCAGAAGTAGTTGTAAACCACTCTATAATCAGTAGTCCTAGTAATAGAAACATTACCCCCACTCAGACTGAAAATAACATTATCACATCTGAGAGCAACATCAACAGTGACACACTGTGGTTGCAAATGTCCCAATATGCTGAGAAATCTGCAAAGCAGGCTGCAGAATTTGCAACTGCCCAAGAGAGGATGAGAAAAACTCAAGCCTCATTGGAGCAGATAGTTAAAAACCTTCAGGAAGGATATGCTCAACTGAGCAAAGCCTCTGCAGAAACCAACAAGAGACTGAATCAAGTCTCTGAAGAACAACACCATAGCAGCAGGGACAGGGAGTGTCTGAACCAAGACATCAACAAATTGTTTGATGCCTACCATAGCTTAAAGCCCCAACCACAAGGTCAAGCTATGGAGAATCCATATCAACCAGATGACATCAAACCAGATGCCATGTTGTTGAATAAGGCGAGATCTCCATCACAATACCAGGATGGAGATGGCATGTCTTATTCAGAGAAGGAAGCCTTGAAACAGCTTCCTGAGGCCTCAAACTGGCCCAAATTCTCTGGATCAGGAGAATATGATCATATGGAACTCATAGATTATATTGATGGACTCTTCATTGATGTACCAAGCATACCAGATTACTGGATTACTGCTAGACTAAATACTGCATTTAAAGGTCATGCAAGTATATGGTACACTGAAATGAAAGAAATCCATGGAAGAAGAAATTGGCCATGGTGGAAGAGTCAAATAATCCAAAAGTACAGTAATGGAACTTGGATATGGCAAAAGACCATGTCATTTGAAAATGACAAATACTCTGTGGACAAAGATCCATATGAGTGGTGTCTTAGACAGTCTAAAAGACTTAAAGCCATTGATCCTCAAATGAACATTCAAATGAGGAATCATAAACTTCTGACACAACTGCCAGGAGAACTAGAGCATGCAGTAAAGTGCAGATGCAACCAAAATTGCACTCTAGATGATATAGCCAATACCTTACAAGACATAAGGAAAAGGACTAATATAGGGAAATTCACCCCATATAGAAGCAATAGTTTCAAAGAGAAACAAACTTTCAGGGTAGAGTTTAAAGACAAACCCAGAGAAAGAGTGACAGAAGTGGCAAAGAAGAAGAATTCTTGTCACAATTGTGGTTCAACAGACCACTATGCCAAAAACTGTCCAAAAGCAAAGAAGAAAGTCTATGCTATAGAAAACGTCCCTGAAGAAGAACCTCCAACAGAGGATTCTGAATCAGACTCTATGGGAGATGCCATCAGAGAACTATCTGATGATGATCAAGACCCAAGAGAGGAACTTCTAGTGGAATACCAAGAGGAAACCCCATTGGAAATCCAGGATATAAAGTTGGAAGCAGGCATGCCACAAGACACTGCCAACAAGAACTTGTGTAAACATACACAAGATGCACAAACATTCCTGGTTACACCAACCAAAGGAATGGCATATATACATGGAACAGCCAAAAAAATGACTGTATGTATTGACAATGCTCAGCACCCACTGATCATTGACAGTGGAGCACACTGCTCCATAGTGGCCAGAAATTATCTGGATAACCACTTCCCAAACTGGGAAAAAGAACTCTTGCCCACCAGGGCAAAGAACGTTAAGAGTGCATCTGGAAAGATGACCTCTATTGGGACAATTATCAAAGAGATAATTATACCCCACAGAAAAGGTAATATCAGACTCAACCCAGAGTTTGTAGTGCTTGAAGATGCCCATATCCAAGGGTTTTTACTGGGAACAGATTACCAGAGGATGTATGGCATAGATATTTACAACAGTAAAAAAAGGCATATTACCATTGGTACTAACAAAGAAAAGAAATTTTCTCTTGATATATACCAGATATCTTCTCAGGACCCGTTGGAAGAACTTCTGAAAGAATTCAGAGAGGGACAGTTTAGCACTACCCTCACCAGTAAACAAAAGCTAAGTTTACTGAAGATGCTGAGGAAGAATAGACCAGCATTTGCCATTGGTGAAGAACCATTAGGCAAGATCAAAGGCCATGATATAGAACTATATTTGGATGTAGAAAGGCCTTATCCACCCATGTTAAGGAGACCTCCTTACCCAGCAAGTCTGGAGACCAGGAAAGAGATTGAGAAACATATCAATGAACTCCTGGACATGGATGTCATTAGGAAGATTGGACATAATGAAATAGTGGAAATCACCACTCCTGTCCTCATCACCTGGCATGATGGCAAGTCTAGATTGTGTGGAGATTTCAGAGCCCTGAATAACTACACAAAAGCAGACAGGTACCCTATACCAAGGATACCTCATGCCTTGGATAAGCTAGCCAAAGCCAAATACATAACCAAGATGGATTGTATGAAAGGCTTCCACCAAAATGGAGTTAAACCAAACTCCATGAAATTACTCAGAATAATATGCCATATGGGCATATATGAGTACACCAGGATGCCATCTGGCATCAAGAATGCACCAGCCCACTTCCAAAGGATGATGGACACCATATTTCAAGAAGAAATAATGGAAGGCTGGATGGTAGTGTATATTGATGACATCATTATATACTCAGAGACATGGGAAGACCATGTACAATACATAGACAGAGTGCTAAGTAAATGTACACCCATCAATCTGAAAATTTCACTTAAAAAGTGTAATTTTGGCCAACAAGAGCTACTAGCTCTAGGACACAAAGTCTCAGGCCTTAGTCTGGCAATTGACCAGAACAAAGTAGCAGCAGTACTGCAAAAGCCAGCACCAAAGAACATCAAAGAGATGCAATCTTTCCTTGGATTTGCTAGCTACTATAGAAACCACATCAAAAACTTTGCCCACATAACTAGTAGTTTATACAAGTTATGCTCAAAGGATGTAGTTTTAGAAATAACCAAGGAAAGGAGGGATGCATATGAGAGGATCAAATATGAACTCACAAATGCACCTGTGCTCATCTTGCCTGACTTTGAACTACCATTCAAGTTATATATAGATGCAGCATGCAGCCAAGGCTTGGGAGCAGCCCTTCACCAAAGACAAATTGTGGATGGTGAACCAAGAGAAGGTGTAATATGTTACATCTCCAGGAAGCTGAAAGATTCAGAAGCTAGGTATGGGGCCACCCAGACAGAATGTCTATGTCTAGTCTGGGCTCTAGAAAAACTCCATTATTATTTGGAGGGTGCAGTCTTTGAAGTCTACACAGACTGAACAGCCTTGAAGTCTTTCCTAAAAATGAAGACTACTAATAGACACATGCTGAGATGGCAAATAGCCATCCAGGAGTATAGAGGGAACATGACCATCATATACAAAGAAGGTAAAAGCCATACCAATACAGATGACCTCAGCAGATGGCCACTGGACAATGTCAAAAGCAATCCAGCTTATGACCCTGAAGTTGCTGCAAAAACTCCTATCCATTTTATGGAAATAAATAGGAAGAAGAACTTCAGATTCTCTGAATGGGCACCAGGGAGTGGTACCCTTGACAGTGGAAACACTGATTCAGAAGGGACAGAAACCCCCATACTGGGAATAAGTTCCTCAGCACTGCACAATGAATCTTTCAATGCAGTGCTGAAATCATATGCTAAACACAAACAGTGTAGCATACTACTCCAACTCCTTCAACAAAAATTCAGGAGCCCAGAACTGGAAACCAAGCTGGAGGAGCCCTGGTTGAGGGCCTATAAGGACAATAAATTCTTCCTTATAGATGGCCTGATTTATCACAGAGATAAGCACACCAGTGCACTCACAGTGATAGACAGAGACCACATCTCTTTAATCCTGCAGGAATGCCATGACTGCCCCTACATGGGACACATGAATGAAGACAGGACTAAAGAGAGGGTAGCAAGCACAGCTTGGTGGCCCAAGTGGGAGCAAGAGTTGAGTGAATACATCAACACTTGTGAAAGATGCCAAAAGGCAAATAGAAAGCATGGGAATAAATATGGGTTGCTTCAACACATAGAAGAACCCAAACACCCATGGGAAACCATCAACATGGACTGGGTCACAGGACTTATCCCAGGAGGCAAAGAAAACTACAATGCCTGCTTAATAATAGTTGATAGGTTCAGAAAGAGCATGAGATGTCTACCATGCCATAAAGAGGACACAGCCATGGACACTGCTCTGTTATTTTGGAATAACATCATATCCACCTGTGGAGTCCCTAAGATCATAATTAGTGACAGGGACCCAAAATTCACATCTGAATTTTGGATGAATTTATATGAGATGCTTGGCACCAAGCTTGCTTTTTCCACAGCTTACCATCCACAAACAGATGGCCTAGCTGAGAGGATGATCCAAACAATGGAGGACATCCTCAGGAGGTTCTGTGCCTATGGCATGGAATACAAGGACCATGAGGGATATACCCATGATTGGGTCACCCTCTTACCAGCAGTCCAACTGGCTTATAATACAAGCCAGCACTCTACCACAGGAAAAACACCTGCACTGGTAGAGAAAGGGTGGAATCCCCTTTTACCTGTGGATCACTTGAAGAAAAATCTTCTGACTATCCACCCTACAGCCAAAGACTTCAATGATATGTGGAAGAAAGCCTGTGATACTGCTGCCAAATGCATAGCTGAGGCCAAAGAGTATAATAAGCAGAGGTGGCACAAATCACATATGGAACCTGACTTCAAGGAAGGGGACCAGGTGTTAGTGTCTACACTGAACTTTAACAATCTCAAAGGACCCAAGAAAATGAGAGACTCATTTGTAGGGCCCTTCACTATCATTAAGTTGATAGGGAAGAATGCAGTAGAGGTAAAGCTCACTGAGGAGTTTTCTAGGAAACACCCAGTCTTTCCAGTAAGCCTGGTCAAACCATACTTCCAAACAGAAGAGGATAAATTCCCCTCCAGGAAGAAAAACATCACTCCACCAGAAATAGTGGAAGTAGAAGACTCTCCTGGACCTGTGAGTAAAATCATCAGGGCCAGAAAAGTCAGACTCAATGGGAAGGATCAGAGACAATATCTAGTCAGATTCAAGAACGAGACAGCTGACAAAGACAAATGGTTGGCAGAAGATGCGATACCAGATGGGAACCTTCATCTAAGGAGATTCAGAGCCTCTAGGAGGACTGAACAGTCTCATTGATGATGAGCCTTTTTTAGAGGGAGGGTATGTCAGCCTGTGACTCAAAACCAGAGCACAAGCATGACAGCCAAAATACCATAAACCAATGGTATAGCCAAAATACCACCAAGACATGGAACTGAGCCAAATTAGCTCAAAAGGTATCAAAAGAAAGAGGAAACTCACCTCTTCCTGAAAATATAAGTCCCATCACCATAGGACAAGAAATAACAAAGCTATTCCTGCTCAAAGTTATTGCTGAGCATAAACCTTAATTTTCACCTTGCATCTAAAATCTAGAAGGAGAGGCTTCACCCCATCAAATGGGTATTCAAAATGAAGCTCTAAGCCAGGGCTATCCAATGGTACCAGCCAAACTGAGCTAGCACCAGTATTACTTGAGTTATGGTCAAATTCAGACCAAATAAGGGTGAACAAAACATTCACCTCTCATCTAACTTTTACAGTTTTAGTGTGAGATACCTAAAGTGGGGTCTTTTTGGAAGGAGCACAATCAGGGCTATCTGATGGTGCCATTTATTTCCTCATAACTCAACTACAACAGAAGTTATTGACCAAACAAGCTTAATACAGCTTTTGACTAGACCACGCCAATGTACAAAAATACTTGTACATGGGATAACTTTGTCATATTTAATGATAACCATGTCAAGTTGGGTACCATTGTGTAGAGCCCATACAGAGCTATTCAATGAACCAACGTTGAGCTTGATATCTCAAAAACCGACAGAGTTATGACCATTTTAAGGTCAAAATCCCACCTGCTGTCAGATACAGCCTTACCATGGGATAATATCCCATAACCATGAATATGAGGTGTCAAATATACAAAGAAGCATGTTTTTACTTCAATACCTCATATTTCAGTCAATACTGGGATCCCATACAGTTTCTGTACAGCATTCTACGCGTCATACACGTCAGAATCAGGCTGTGAGGTCCCCAGATGAAAATTTTCACCCTGTATTGGTGAAAACTGCCCAGATGTGGTTTCAAAACCACATCTGAGCCCAATACAGGGTATACAGGTTGTTTGCAAACCACAAGCCTGTCATGGAGAGTGAAAAATCTTCACTTCCTCTACGTGGAAAGGTCTAGCAGCCTTTCCACCTCAATTTTAGGATAAAAGGAGGGCTTTTCACAGCCAAAAGCCTTTCCTCATCCTGCTCTTGAATACCCTACGTAGTAAACTGTCAAAAACAGCTTTACTCTTGGTTAAATAATCAGGTATAATTATAATCTTTAATTATTGTAGACTTTATTATTGTAATCCAACAGATAAAGCCTGCACCCAGGGTTCTCAATAGCGCTCACCACCACTATTTCTCAATAGTAGAACCCTTTTTATTTTATTATAAAACCTTTATAAATCTTCTTAACCATTTTCTGCCATGTCACATACACAGTTAAAGTTGTAATTAGCCTAGTTATACCTTTATCATAGTATCATCCTGACAATTATGCTACACTTTTTGTGCTTGGCATAAGTTTTGGTGACTGAAATCAAAAATTAATTATGCAGTTCTGAGGAGCTTATTCATAATGTGGGAGTTTCTGTACCTTCTGGTTCAGTGCTACCACTGTCTGAGGCACCAAATTCTGGTTCCCATTCAGAAAATCTAAAGTTTTTTTTTCTCCTGTCTATTTGCATGAAATGGATAGGAATCTTGGCTGCTACTTCAGGATCATAAGCTGGGTTGCTTTTGACATTGTCCAGTGGCCATCTAGTGAGGCCATCCGCATTTGTGCGGCTTTTTCGTTCTTTGTATATGATGGTCATATTACATCTATACTCTTGGATGGCTATTTTCCACCTCAACATTTGTCTATTTGTAGTCTTCAAGGCTGTGCAGTCTGTGTAGATTTCAAAGACTGCACCCTCCAAGTAATAATGGATTCTTTCTAGAGCCCAGACTAAAAATAAGCATTCAGTCTTAGTTTCTCCATACATGGCTTTTGAATCTTTCAATTTCCTGGATATGTTGCAAATTACTCCCTACCTTGATTCTCCATCCAAAATTTGTCCTTGGTGAAGGGCTGCTCCTAGGCCTTGACTAAAAGCTGCATCTATATATAGCTTGAATGGTAGTTCAAACTCAGGTGATATGAGGACATGTGCATTAGTCAGTTCATATTTGATCCTCTCATGTGCATCCCTCCTTTCCTTGGTAATTTAATAAACTAAATCTTCTGAACATAACCTGTATAGACTACTAGTTATGGGGCAGAGTTTTTGATGTGGTTTTGGTAGTAGCTAGAAAGCCCAAAGAAATATTGCATCCATTTGATGTTCTTTGTTACTTGCTTTTGAACTACTGCTGCTACTTTGCTCTGATCTATGGCCAGGATAAGGCCTGAGACTATATGTCCTAGTGCCAATAGTTCTTGTTGGACAAAATTAAACTTTTTAAGTGAAATTTTCAGATTAATGGGTGCGCATCTATTTAGTTCTATGTCTATGTATTTCTCATGATTTTCTCATCTCTCTGAGTATATAATGATATAATTAATATATACCACCATCCAGCATTCCAATATTTCTTCTTGAAATATTGTATCTATCATCCTTTGGAAATGGGATGGAGCGTTTTTGATGCCAAATGGCAATCCAGTGTACTGATATATGCCCATATGATATATAATTCTGACTAGCTTGATGGAGTTTGGTTTAAATCCATTCTAGTGAAAGCCTTTCATGAAATCCATTTTGGTTATGTATTTGGCTTTTGCCAGCTTGTCCAGGGCATGAGGTATCCTTGGTATAGGGTACTTATCAGCTTTTGTGTAGTTATTCAGGGCTTTGAAATCCCCACACAACCTGGATTTTCCATCATTCCAGGTGATAAGGACAGGAGTGTTGATTTCCACTATTTCATTGTGTCCTATTTTCCTGATAACATCCATATCTAGGAGTTCATTGATGTGTTTTTCGATTTCTTTCCTAGTTTCCAAGCTTGCTGGATATGAATGTCTTCTGAGCATTGCTGGATAGGGTCTTTCCACATACAGTTATAGTTCTATATCATGGCCTCTGCTCTTGCCCAGAGTCTCTTTTCAAATGTCAAAGGCTTGTCTATTTCTCCTCAGTAATTTAAGTAAACTAAGTTTCTGTTTAATGGTGAGGTTAGGACTGAATTGGCCATCTTTGAATTCATTGAGAAATTCTTCTAGAGGGTCTTGGTTAGATATAAGGTATATATCAAGTGAAAATTTCTTTTCCTTGTTTTTACCTATGGTAATGTGCCTGTTTTTACCATTTTAAATGTCAATTCCATACATTATTTGGTAGTCTGTTCCCAGTAAAATTCCTTGGATGTGAGAAGAATTAAGCACTACAAACTCTTGGTTGAGTCTGATACCAACTTTCCCATGAGGTACAATTATCTCTTTGATGATTGTCCAAATGGATTTAATCTGCCGTGATTCACTCTTAATATTCTTTGACTTGGTTGGCAAGAGTTTCTTCTCCCAATTTGGGAAGTGGCTTTCCAGGTATTCTCCGGCCACTATGGATCAGTGTGAACCACTATCAATGATCAGTGGGTGTTGAGAATTGTCAATACAAAAAGTCATCTTGTGGCTGTCCCATGTATATATGCCATTCCTCTAGTTGATATGACTAGGAAAGTCTGCACATCTTGTGTGTGTGTGTGTGTTTGCACAAGTATCTGTTTGCAATGTCTTGTTGCATGCCTACTTTCAACTGTAAATCCTAAATTTCTAGTTGTGTTTCCTCTTGTTACTCCACTAGAACTTCCTCTTTTGGGTCTTGGTCATAATGAAAGTGTTCTCTGATGAAATAGCCCATAGAGTCCTATTCATAATACTCTGTTGGGAATTATTTCTGTGGGACTTGTTAAATGGGATATGCTTTCTTCTTTGCATTGTAAAAGTTGTTAGGATAATGGTCTGTTGACCCACAATTGTGAAAAGAGTTTTTCTTCTTGGTCATCTCTGCTATTCTTTCTTTGGGTTTATCTTGTATGTCTATCCTGAAAGGTTGTTTCTCTTTGAAACCACTGCTTTTGTATGGGGAATGTTTCCCTATATTTGTCATTTTCCTTACATCTTGTAAGGTGTTGGAAATTTAATATAGAGTGCAGCTCTGGTTGCATCTTCATTTCATTGCATGACCTAGTTTTCCTGGAACCTGTGTCAAGAGTTTGTGATTCCTCATTTGAATGTTCATTTGAGGATCAATGGCTTTAAGCCTTTTGGACTGCCTAAGACACCACTAATATGGATCTTTGTCCACAGAGTATTTGTCATTTTCAAATGACATGGTCTTTTGCTATATCCAAGTACCATTGCCTTTTTTGGATTATTTGGCTCTTCCACCATGGCCAGTTTCTTCTGCCATAGATTTCCTTCATTTCTGTGTACCCAATACTACCATGTCCTTTATAGGCAGTGTTTAATCTAGCAGTACTCAAGTAATCTGGTATGTTTGGTACATCAGTGAAGAGTCCAAAAGTATGATAAATCAGCTCTATGTGATCATGTTCTCCTACACCATAGAAATTTGGCCCGCTTGAGGCCTCAGGAAGCTTTGTCAGTGCTTCCTCCTCTGAATAATTCATTTTATCTCCATCTTGCAATTTTGATGGAGATCTTGGCTCATTATCCAGCAAGACATCTGGTTTGATGGCTTATTTGTATGGATTATCCAAAGCATGGCCTTGTGGTTCAGGCTTCATGTTTTGGCAGACATTGAAACATTTGTTCACATCTTGATCCAGAAAATCCCTGTCCCTCTTGCAGTGGTATTGCTCTTCAAAGACTTGATTCAGTATTTTATTTGTTTCTTTAGAAGCTTTGAATGATTTCGAACAGCTTTCTTGTATTTATTTTATTGTAGCCTCATGTAAGGTTGTAAATTATTTCAACCTTTAATTGCTCCTATGAATTTAATCAAGCTTCTATTGAGTTTGAAATGAAAATTGGGACATTTGGAACTGCAGTTGATCACTGTTTAATTACTCTGAGGCTTAAATATTTTGTGTTCATTCTGAGTGTGGGTAATATTTCTATTAGTAGGGCTCCTGATTCTAGAAGTATTTGCAGCTATTTCTGGCTCTTGTGTACTTCTTTCACCAAGTCCAACAGCTTCTGGATCCTTGAGTCTGACTCTTTCTGCCTGTGGCTGAATGAGGTCTTGTTTTTCCCTTTGTATCCTTGTCTTCTCCTGAAAACTACCTGGGAATGGTGACTCTTGACCACTTATCCACTGGTGGCTGAATGGTGTAAAGCCACTGGAGAGTCGGGTTGGTCTACTCCTTGTGAGCCTTAAGGAATCAGAGTAGGCTCTTTCTGGTTCAGTTGTTCTTCTGTAGCTTGGATAGTGGCTTGATTTTCCCTTATTCTGGTTTCCCTCTCCCCTAGGAGTTTGAACTGCCTGTTGGGATTCCATCCTTTGGTGATTACCATCAGATCTTTCAAGGGTATCTCACTGAGACATATCCTCTGGAAAATCTCTCCAAGTTCTTCCCAGTGTGATGCTAGGTTGAACCTCTTGTTGTCCATGCTCCATTGGAATAGATATTTGAGGAGTTTGTGGAGCTGAAGAACTTGATCCATATCCTACCAGTCCTCCTGTTTGAGGTTTCTGTTGGATTGGAAGGTGAAGGGCAGAGTGGGTATGATTTTGCTCAGTGTCTTGACATCCACCACTGTGTCCAAGGTGTCCTGTTCAAGGTATTCTGGTTCTGAAGAGGCCTTTCCTGTCCTATAGCTGGTTCCTGAGCTGTACAGGGGATATATAAGTGTTTTCAAGCAGTAAAGAAGTTTATGTTCTCAGAATATTTACCTTTGACTGTGCCTTGTACAAATCTGTTCTCTACCTCTTTGGGAAATTTGCCTTTAGAAGTTACAACTGGGTTTATTACTGTAATATTCCCTGTACAAACTATCAAGGTTGGTTTACCTTGTATTCAGGAAGAGGTTTTTGGTTTTCTACTTCTCTGAGTGGCAATTTGTCTCCACTTCTTGGTGATGATGAGTCTTTCATTGTTCCTTTTTCCTTTTCTCTTGTTTCCTTCTGTTTCTGAAGGTATCACTGGTGTACTGCCTTGTGACTGGCTTTAAAGTGGGATCAAGTTTTCTTCCACTTAATCAAAGGAAATGAGGACTTATGTCAGTTAAGACTTCTTAAAATGCTATTTGCATGTCTAAGAATGGCCTCTGGGCAATATACTACTATATTATGCCTCTGTATTTTGATATGTTAATTGAAATTATAAACTGTACATGAAAGATACTGCTTTGTGGATGTATGGTGTACATTTTGCATCCCAATATCTCATAAACTCACTTGTAATTAACAAGTGTAATTGTATCAGTGGTTATGTAATGGACAATTGAAACTATAAATATGTCCAACCATGCCTCTGAGCTGTTATTTAGAGTAATTAGGGCTCTTTTTAATTAAAAAAGAATTTCTTGAGGGTTTTTTAAGTTTCTTGATATCAGAAACATGCCCAAGATAGTCTTGTGGTGATTAAATTATAATCAAACCAGGTGAAAAAGAAAAAAAACAGTGTTATAGTATGATATACAACTCAAAGAAACAATATATGATATGTAATAGATGATTCTTTTTGAGATTTTATGCCTAAAAAAACAAAACAATGATATTAAAGAAGAAAATAAGAGAAAAAACACTCCTTCACGCCAAATTTAGTCAAAAAGTTCCAAAAAACAAGACAAAGCCCCCAAAATGTCAGGTTGAGTCTATGATGAAGTAGTAATAGATATATTTACATTTTTGAATATGATTTTGATACAGATTATCAAGATAAAAAGGGGTTTGGATCCATGATATCAGGCCTTTACTATGAGAATAGTGGTGGTGAGCGCTATTGAATGCCCTGGGTGCAGCCTTACCAGTTGGGTTACTATAACAAGAGGTACAATACACTAGATCAAGGTATACCTGTCTTTTTTTCCCAATAGTATAACTGTTTTGTACAATTGTAGTATGTAGGAATACAAGAGGAGGATGGGGATTCCTTTTCTGGAAGAGAAAAGACCATCTTTTATCCTGAAATGTGGTGTAAAGGTGCTCTAGACAATCCATGTAGATTAAGTGAAGATTTTTCACTTCAGAGGACTGGCTTGTGGTTGCTACAAGGCCTTTATGCTCTTTATTGGGCTCAGATGTGGTTTTGAAACCACATCTGGGCATTTTCCCCCAATACAGGGTGAAACCTTTCATCTGGGGACCACACCCCCCCATTTGGGTGTGTATGACACATGGAAAGCTTCACAGAAGCTTTATGAGACCCCAGTATTGAAGTATAAACAAGCTTCTTCATCTATTTGACACCTCATAATCATAGTTATGGGATAGTATCCCACAGTAAAGGTGTATTGGCCAAACTGTGGTATTTTAGCCTTAAAACTGCTATAGCATTGTGATTTTTTGAGATATTTAGCTAAACTTTGGTTCATTGTGTAGGTCTAGATGAGATCTGCCCAATTATACCTTATTTGGTATGGGTAAAATGAAATATGTCAAAGTTATGCCATGTTCAATTTATGTTATCCATTCATATGATTTCCTCAAACTCTGTATGGAAATTGTTTGCTCCATAACTTTTGCTCTAATGGAGATATGAAAGTATGGATGGAACCATCAGATAGCCCTTATTGTGCTCTTTTCAAAATGGCCCTGCATTGCGTATCTCTCACTAAAGCTGTAGAAGTTAGATTAGAGGTGAATATTTTATTCACCCTTATTTTACGTTATTTTGGCTACAGCTTCTGTAGTTTTTTTTGCTAGCACAGTTTGCGTAGTACTATTGGATAGCCTTGACGTAGATCTCTCATTTGAATACCCAGTTTCTGGGGTTAAGCCTCTTCCTCTGGATCTCAGATGAGAGGTGAAAATTTAGCTTTATGTGCAGCAAGTTCTTTCAGCAGGAATAGCTTTTGTATTCTTTGTCCTATGATGATGGAACTTGTATATTTGGAAACAGGTGAGTTTCCTTCTTCTTTTGATACCTTTTGAGCTGGTTTGGCTCAGCTCCATGCTTTGGTGGTATTTTGCCCTACCATTGGTTTATGGTATTTGGTTGTCATTCTTGTGCTCTGGCTTTGAGTCTCAGGCTGACAATAGCCCATTCCTTTTTTCAGGTTTGAATCTTTGCCATTTTGGATATTGTATATCTGTAATGCATGTGTCAGATGTTCAAAGTTTTGGACATTTTGAATTTACATCTAGAACTTCATAGATTAAATCAATATTATTAATTTGGGAATTAATTATGTTGATTTCATCACTTTCAGTGGCCTATAATTCTTTAGTATCTTTCTTGAAGTCAGATTAATCTTCTTTGTAATTGTGACCTTCTGTTTCCACAATTTTATTTATCTTTGCCTTCTCAAGACAATTATTGGCTAAGTGTCCAATACCACCACATTCATGGAATTTTCTTTGTTCATTGGTGTTATTGACTTTGAAGGGTTCTTTTGGTTTTTCCTTCTTAATAAATGGTCTATTTGTGCTCTATATGTTTACTTTTCTCCATATCTGGACAATTTTGGTTCTTTTCACAATGTCTTATAGTGCATTGATGCATTATTCTGTAGAACATGGCGCTATACAAATTCTCCTTAGGACATGTTACAGTTCTCCTCCACACCTTTTGAGTATCTTCATATGCACCATTGTTCATGAAATTTCTGGATAGAATGAATTTAATTTTTTACCTTGTTTTGAGAACCAACTACCACCACATTTATGGCATTTTCTTTTCTCATTAGTGTTGGGTTTATTGGGTTTGAAATGTTCTCTTAGTTTATCTTTCTTAATAAATGGTTTATTTGGATGTTTAATATCCAACTCCTCTCATGTGATGCCAATCCTGATTTTTGTCACTATATCTTGTAGTGCACTTATATACTCTTTTGTAGAGAATGCCTCTATGAACCTGCTTCTCAGGGAATGGTCCAGTTCTACTCCAAATTTTTTAAGTATCTTCATGTGCACCATCTTTTGTGAAATTTCTGTATACAGTGAATTTAGTCTTTCAACGTTTCTAAGAACCAAGTTAAAGGATTATGCTTTCCTGGATCAAAGAAGGACTTTTCAAATGCATGTTCTATACTATAACTCCGGGCATCATTTGACAACCTGGTGATTATTTCATTTTTTTTTCCAAGACCAGGTATTTTTGCAATTTGTTTGTCTCATGCCATGAAAACATTTTTTGGAGATTTTCAAATAATCAATGTAATCTTGTGGTGATTAATTCATTTGGTATGGCATATTATTCTTGAAACATGTCAATTGTCTTAATGAATGAAATACAGTAATATTCTCCTTCACCTGTGAAAATTGGCCATTCTTCAAATTTGGGTGTGTCTTTAATTAAAAATTGATTGTGTTCTTGATGACTTAAGTCTGTTATTAAGGGATTTTCAATTTCCTGTTGGCTTAAGAATAATTCTTAAATGGGAAAATGGGGTTGATAACTTTGGAATATTTAAATTAGCCTCATTTTTTTCACTCATTTTTTCTATAATCAGTCTGATTTTGCTTTGGATATCATCTTTAAGAGTAATTATTGCTTCATCACTCTTCTCTACATGGTCCAGAAGTAGTTTGGTGTGAGGAATTCTTTTTTTAATGTTTAAACATAAATGGACAATTTATTTGATTTTTCTGTCAAATTGTCAATACTCTGGTCATGATTGATTGTCAAAGTGTCAGGCTGAGTCTATATTGAAGTGGTAATAAAGGTATTTACAACTAGAATTATGAATGTGACACGTAGAAGATTGATTTCAAAGATGATTTATAATATAATTAAGGGGTTCTACTATTGGATAATAGTGGTGGTGAGTGCTATTGAGAACCCAGGGTGCAATCTTACCAGTTGGGTTACTATAATAAGAGTTACAATAATTAAATATATAATTATACCTGTTTATTACCCAAGAGTAAAACTGTTTTTTACAGTTTACTATGTAGGGTATTCAAGAGCAGGATGAGGAGACAATTCTGGCTGTGAAAAGCGTCCTTTTTATCCTGAAATGGGGTGGAAAGGGTGCTAGACCTTTCCACGTAGAGGAAGTGAAGATTTTTTCACTTTCTAGTACTGGCTTGTGGTTTGCAAACAGCCTGTATAGCCTTTATTGGGCTCAGATGTGGTTTTGAAACCACATCTGGGAGGTTTTCACCAATACAGGGTGAAAAGTTTCATCTGGGGACCTCACAGCCTGATTCTGACGTGTATGACGCGTAGAATGCTGTACAGAAACTGTATGGGACCCCAGTATTGACTGACATATGAGGTATTGAAGTAAAAACATGCTTCTTTGTCTATTTGACACCTCATATTCATGATTATGGGATATTATCCCATGGTAAGGCTGTATATGACAGCAGGTGGGATTTTAACCTTAAAACAGCCATAACTTTGTCAATTCTTGATATATCAACCTCAAAATTGGTTCGGTTTGTAGCCCTGTATAGGCACTAGACAATGGTACCTCATTTGATATGGGTATCATTCAAAATGGCAAAGATATCCCATGTACAAGATTTTTGTACATTTGGCTGTTTTTAGGCAAAAAGCTGTATTGAGCTTGTTTGCCCCATAAATTCTGCATTAGTTGATATATGAGGAAGTGGATAACATCATCAGATAGCCCTGGTTGTGCTCTTTCCAAAAAGACCCCACTTCAGGTATTCCACACTAAAACTGTAGAAGTTAGTTGAGAGGTGAATGTTTTGTTCACCCTTATTTGGCCTGAAATTGACCATAACTCCAGTAATATTGGTGCTAGCTCAGTTTGGCTGGTACTATTGGCTAGCCCTGTCTTAGAGCTTCATTTGAGTTCCCATTTGATGGGGTTAAGCCTCTCCTTCTAGATTTTAGATGAGAGGTAAAAATTAAGGTTTATGCTCAGCAATAACTTTGAGCGGCAATAACTTTGTTATTTCTAGTCCTATGGTGATAGGACTTATATTTTCAGGAAGAGGTGAGTTTCCTCTTTCTTTTTGATACCTTTTTACCTGATTTGGCTTAGCTCCAAGTTTTGGTGGTATCTTGGCTATACCATTGGTTTATGGTATTTTGGCTGTCATGATTGTGCTCTGGTTTTGAGTCACAGGCTGACATACCCTCCCTTTAAAAAAGACTCATCATTGATGAGACTGTTCAGTCCTCCTAGAGGCTCTGAATCTTCTTAAATGAAGGTTCCCATCTGGTATGGCATCCTCTGCCAACCATTTGTCTTTATCTGCTGTCTGGTTCTTGAATCTGAATAGGTATTGTCTTTGATCCTTCCCATTGAGTCGGATATTCCTGGCCCTGATGATCTTACTCACAGGTCCAGGGGAGTCCTCCACTTCCACTATCTCTTGTGGTGTGGGGTTCTTTCTCCTGGAGGGGAATTTATCCTCCTCTGTCTGGAAGTATGGTTTGACTAAACTCACTGGAAATACTGGATGTTTCCTTGAAAACTCCTCAGTGAGTTTGACTTCCACTGCATTTCTCCCTATCAACTTAATGATAGTAAAAGGTCCTACAAATGAGTCCCTCATCTTTTTAGGTCCTTTGAGATTGTTGAAGTTCAGTGTAGACACTAACACCTGGTCCCCTTCCTTGAAGTCAGGTTCCATATGTGATTTGTCCCACCTCTGCTTATTGTATTCTTTTGCCTCAGCTATGCATTTTGCAGCTGTGTCACAGGCCCTCTTCCACATATCATGGAAATCTTTGGCTGTGGGATGGATAGTCAGGAGATTTTTCTTCAAGTGATCCACAGGCAACAGGGGGTTCCACCCTTTCTCCACCAGTGCAGGTGTTTTACCTGTGGTGGAGTTCTGGCTTGTATTATAAGACAGTTGGACTGCTGGTAAGAGGGTAACCCAATCATGGGTGTATCCCTAATGGTCCTTGTATTCCATGCCATAGGCACACAATCTTATGAGGATTTCCTCCATTGTTTGGATCATCCTTTCAGCTAGGCCATCTGTTTTTGGATGGTAAGCTGTGGAAAAAGCAAGTTTGGTACCAAGCATGTCATATGAGTTAGTCCAAAATTCAGATGTGAATTTTGGGTCCCTATCACGAATGATGATCTTAGGGACTCCACAGGTAGATATGATGTTGTTCAAAAACAACAGAGCAGTATCCATAGCTGTTTCTTCTTTATGGCATGGTAGACACCTCATGCTCTTGCTGAACCTATCAACTATGATCAAACAGGCATTATAGCTTTCCTTTCCTCCTGGGACAAGTCCTGTAGCTCAGTCCATGTTGATGGTTTCCCATGGGTGTTTGGGTTCTTCTATGTGTTGAAGTAACCCATACTCCTTCCCATGTTTCCTATTTGCCTTTTGGCATCTTTCACAAGTGTTGATGTATTCACTCAACTCTTGTTCCCACTTGGGCCACCAAGCTGTGCTTGCTACCCTCTCTTTGGTCCTGTCTTCACTCATGTGTCCCATATAGGGGCAGTCATGGCATTCTTGTAGGATCAATGAGATGTGGTCTCTGTCTACCACTGTGAATGCACTTGTGTGCCTTTCTCTGTGGTAGAGCAGGCCATCTATAAGAAAAAACTTATTGTCCTTATAGGCCTTCAACCAGGGTTCTTCCAGCTGGGTTTCCAGTTCTGGACTCCTGTAATTTTGTTGAAGGAGTTGGAGTAGTATGCTACACTGTTTGTGTTTGGCATAAGACTTCTGTACTGCACTGAAGAATTCATTGTGCAGCTCTGAGGAACTTATTCCCAGTATGGGAGTTTCTGTCCCTTCTGAGTCAGTGTTTCCACTGTCAAGGGTACCACTTTCTGGTGCCCATTCAGATAATCTGAAGTTTTTCCTCCTACCTATTTCCATGAAATGGATAGGGATTTTTTCTGCAACTTCTGGGTCATAAGCTGGATTGCTTTTGTCATTTTCCAGTGGCCATCTGCTGAGGCCATCTGCATTGGTATGGCTTTTACCTTCCTTCTATATGAAGTTCATGTTCCATCTATACTCCTGGATGGCTATTTGCCATCTCAGCATGTGTCTATTTGTAGTCTTCATGTTTAGTAAAGACTGCAAGGCTGTTCAGTCTGTGTAGACCTCAAAGACTGCACCCTCCAAATAATAATGGAGTTTTTCTAGAGCCCAGACTAGACATAGACATTCAGTCTGGGTGGCTCCATACCTGGCTTCTGAATCTTTCAGCTGCCTTGAGATGTAGCAGATTACTCCTTCTTTTGGTTCACCATCCACAATTTGTCTTTGGTGAAGGGCTGCTCCTAGGCCTTGACTGCATGCTGCATCTATATATAACTTGAATGGTAGTTCAAAGTCAGGTAAAATGAACACAGGTGCATTAGTGAGTTCATATTTGATCCTCTCATATGCATCCCTCCTTTCCTTGGTTATTTCAAAAACTACATCTTTTGAACATAACTTGTATAAACTACTAGTTATGTGTGCAAAATGTTTGATATGGTTTCTATAGTAGCTAGCAAACCCAAGGAAAGATTGCATCTCTTTGATGTTCTTTGGTACTGGTTTTTGCAGTACTGCTGCTACTTTGTTCTGGTCAATTGCCAGACTAAGACCTGAGACTTTATGTCCTAGAGCTAGTAGCTCTTGTTGGCCAAAATTACACTTTTTGAGTGAAGTTTTCAGATTAATGGGTATACATTTACCTAGAACTCTGTCTATGTATTTTACATGGTCTTCCCATGTCTCTGAGTATATAATGATATCATCAATATATACTACCATGCAGCCTTCCATTATTTCTTCTTGAAATATGGTGTCCATCATCCTTTGGAAGTGGGCTGGTGCATTCTTGATGCCAAATGGCATCCTGGTGTACTCATATATACCCATATGGCATATTATCCTGAGCAACTTCATGGAGTTTGGTTTAACTCCATTTTGGTGGAAACCTTTCATACAATCCATTTTGGTTATGTATTTGGCTTTAGCCAGTTTATCTAAGGCATGAGGTATCCTAGGTATGGGGTACCTGTCTGCTTTTGTGTAGTTATTCAGAGCTCTGAAGTCTCCACACAGTCTAGACTTGCCATCATGCCAGTTGATTAGGACAGGGGTGGTGGTTTCCACTATTTCATTATGTCCAATCTTCCTTATGACATCCATATCCAGGAGTTTATTGATATGTTTCTCAATTTCTTTCCTGGTTTCCAGGCTTGCTGGATAAGGAGGTCTCCTCAGCATTGGTGGGTAAGGCCTTTCCACATCCAGATATAGTTCTATATCATGGCCTTTGATCTTGCCTAATGGTTCTTCACCAATGGCAAATGCTGGTCTGTTCTTCCTCAGCATCTTCAGTAAACTTAGTTTTTGTTTACTGGTGAGGTTAGTGCTAAACTGTCTCTCTCCAAACTCCTTCAGAAGTTCTTCTAGTGGATCTTGAGAAGATACCTGGTATATGTCAAGTGAAAATTTCTTTTCCTTGTTAGTACCAATGGTGATGTGCCTATTTTTACTGTTGTAAATGTCTATGCCATACATCCTCTGGTAATCTGTTACCAGTAAAAACCCTTGGATGTGGCCATCATTAAGCACTACAAACTCTGGGTTGAGTCTGATATTGCCCTTCCTGTGGGGTATAATTATCTCTTTGATAATTGTCCCAATGGAAGTCATCTTCCCTGATGCACTTTTAAAGTTTTTTGCCTTAGTGGGCAAGAGCTGTTTTTCCCAGTTTGGGAAGTGAGTATCCAGATGGTTTCTGGCCACTATGGAGCAGTTTGCTCCACTATCAATGATCAGTGGATGCTGAGTATTGTCAATACAAACAGTCATTTTTGTGGTTGTCCCATGTATATATGCCATTCCTTTGGTTGGTGTAACCAGGAATTTTTGTGCATCTTGCGTGTGTTTGCACAAGCTCTTGTTAGCAGTGTCCTGTGGCATGCCTGCTTCCAACTGTATGTCCTGGATTTCCAGTGGGGTTTCCTCTTGGTATTCCACTAGAAATTCCTCTCTTGGGTCTTGATCATCCTCAGATGGTTCTCTGATGGCATCACCCATAGAGTCTTAATCAGAATCCTCTGTTGGAGGCTCTTCCTCTGGGACTTTCTCAATGGCATAGACTTTTTTCTTTGCCTTTGGACAGTTGTTGGCATAGTGGTCTGTTGAACCACAGTTGTGACAAGAATTTCTCTTCTTTGCCACTTCTGCCACTTTTTCTTTGGGTTTGTCTTTAAACTCTACCCTGAAAGGTTGTTTCTCTTTGAAACCACTGCTCTTATATGGGGTGAATTTCCCTATATTTGTCCTTTTCCTTATGTCTGGTGAGGTGTTGGCAATGTCATCTAGAGTGCAATTTTGGTTGCATCTGCATTTTACTGCATGTGCTAGTTCTCCTGGCAGTTGTGTCAGAAGTTTGTGATTCCTCATTTGGATTTTCATCTGAGGATCAATGGCTTTAAGTCTTTTAGACTGTCTAAGACACCACTCATATGGATCTTTGTCCACAGAGTATTTTTCATTCTCAAATGACATTGTCTTTTGCCATATCCAAGCTCCATTACTGTACTTTTGAATGATTTGACTCTTCCACCATGGCCAGTTTCTTCTGCCATGGATTTCTTTCATTTCTGTGTACCATATACTTGCATGACCTTTAAATGCAGTATTCAATCTAGCAGTAATCCAGTAGTCTGGTATGCTTGGTACATCAATGAAGAGTCCATCAATATAATCTATGAGTTCCATATGATCATATTCTCCTGATCCAGAGAATTTGGGCCAGTTTGAGGCCTCAGGAAGCTGTTTGAAGGCTTCCTTCTCTGAATAAGACATGCCATCTCCATCCTGGTATTGTGATGGAGATCTTGCCTTATTCATCATCATGGCATCTGGTTTGATGTCATCTGGTTGATATGGATTTTCCATAGCTTGGCCTTGTTGTTGGGGCTTCAAGCTATGATAGGCATTAAACAATTTGTTACTGTCTTGATCCAGACACTCCCTGTCCCTTGTGCTGTGGTGTTGTTCTTCAAAGACTATATTCAGTCTTTTGTTGGGTTCTTCAGAGGCTTTGCTCAGCTGAGCATATCCTTCTTGAAGATTCTTGACTATTTGTTCCAAGGAGGCTTGAGTTTGTCTCATCCTCTCTTTGCCAGCTTTAATTTCTGCAAACTGCTTTTCAGATTGTTCAGCATATTGGGACATTTGTGACCACAGTGTATCACTGTTGATGTTACTCTCAGATATGACAATGATATTTTCAGTCTGAGTGGGGTAATGTTTCTATTACTAGGACTACTGATTCTAGAGTGGTTTACAACTACTTCTGGTTCTTGTGTACTTCTTTTACCAAATCTAACAGCTTCTGGATCATGGGGTCTGACTCTTTCCTCCTCTGGTTGAAGGAGGCTTTGTTCTTGCCCTTGTTTCCCTGTCTTCTCCTGGAAACTTCCTGGAATTGTGAAGAATGGTGACTCTTGGCCACTGATCTGCTGGTTTTTGAATGGTGTGAAGCCACTGGAGAGCTGATTTGGCCTGCTCCTTGTGAACCTGAAGGAATCTGAGTAGGCCCTGTCTGGGTTAATTGTTCTTCTATTGCTTGGATAGTGGCTTGATTCTCCCTTATCCTCTGTGCCCTTGCCTCCAGGAGTCTGTGATGCCTGGTAGGATTCCAACCTTTGGTGATTACCATAAGGTCTTTGAAGTCTATCTCTTTGAGACAGATCTTCTGCCAACTTGATCCAAGTTCTGCCCAGTGAATTGCTAGGTTGAACCTCTTGTTGTCCATGCTCCATTGAAAGAAATCTTTGAGGAGTTGGTCAATCTGAAGAACTTGATCCATATCATTCCAGTCCTCTGGTTTGAGGTTTCTTTGAATTGGATTGTGAATGGCAAGGTTGATATTATCTCCCTCATTGTTTTTCCATCCACCACTGTGTCCAAGGTGTCTTCTTTCAGGTCTTCTGGTTCTGGACAATCCTTCTCTGTCCTCTGGCTGGTTCCTTTGGAAGCCAAGGTCTCTGAGGTATGCAGGGGACATATCAGTGCTTGCAAGCAGTCAAAAACTTTATGTTCTTAGGGTATTTGCCTTTGACTGTTCCTTGTACAAATTTATTATCTGCTGATTTGGGCAGTTTGCCTTTGGAGGTTACAACTGGGTTAATAATTGTAATCTTCCCTGTACAAGTGGTTAAGGTTGGTTTACCTTGTATTGAAGCAGAGTTTCGTGGTTTTCTACTCCTCTGAGTGGCTATTGGTGTCCACCTTTTGGCTGTAATGAGGCCTTCACTAAGCCTTTTTCCTTTGCCCTTGCTGCCCTCTGGTTCTGAGGGTGTCACTGGTGTGTTGGCCTGTGACTGGGTCTCAAGTGGTATGAAGTTTTCTTCCACTGAATCAAACAGGAAAAAGAGGGCTTATGTCAGTTAAGACTTCTTAAAAGGCTGGTTTTGCACGTCTAAGAATGGCCTCTGGGCTTGTATATTATTACAATATGCCCTTGTATTATGACAATGTAATTGAATTAACAATTCCACATCAAAAATACAGCTTACTGATATGTGGTATACTGTTTGTATACCAATATCTCACAGAATACTTGTAATTAGCAAGTATAATCTGTCAAAGGATGGTGTATTACAGGGCAATTGAGTTAACAATTTGCCCAAACATGCCTCAACTGTTGGTTTATCAGTATGAGCTGTCTTAATTCACTTAATAATTAAGACTGTATTAGTGGCTTAAAGTGTTTTTATATATAAAACATGCCAAAAATACTAGTCCTGTGGTTATTAGCCACGTGAAAGATACTCTATATGAGTATTTATTTAAAAATCAAAAAATATATATATAATATATATAAAGAGAAAATGACGCCTAAAAAAGGTAAAACAGGTGTCAATAAATGATAAAAAAGAGAAAAACTTACTTGTAAGGTCCAAGAATAAGTAAAAACACGGCCAGGCCCCCAAAATGTCAGGCTGAGTCTATATTGAAGTGGTAATAAAGGTATTTACAACTAGAAGTATTACTGTGACATGTAGAAAATTGATTTAAAAGATGATTTATAATATAATTAAGGGGTTCTACTATTGGATAATAGTGGTGGTGAGTGCTATTGAGAACCCAGGGTGCAATATTACCAGTTGGGTTACTATAATAAGAGTTACAATAATTAAATATATAATTATACCTGTTTATTACCCAAGAGTAAAGCTGTTTTTGACAGTTTACTATGTAGGGTATTCAAGAGCAGGATGAGGAGACAATTCTGGCTGTGAAAAGCCTCCTTTTTATCCTGAAATGGGGTGGAAAGGGTGCTAGACCTTTCCACGTAGAGGAAGTGAAGATTTTTTCACTTTCTAGTACTGGCTTGTGGTTTGCAAACAACCTGTATAGCCTGTATTGGGCTCAGATGTGGTTTTGAAACCACATCTGGGCGGTTTTCACCAATACAGGGTGAAAATTTTCATCTGGGGACCTCACAGCCTGATTCTGACGTGTATGACGCGTAGAATGCTGTACAGAAACTGTATGGGACCCCAGTATTGACTGACATATGAGGTATTGAAGTAAAAACATGCTTCTTTGTCTATTTGACACCTCATATTCATGATTATGGGATATTATCCCATGGTAAGGCTGTATATGACAGCAGGTGGGATTTTAACCTTAAAACAGCCAAAGCTTTGTCAATTCTTGAGATATCAACCTCAAAATTGGTTCTGTTTGTAGCCCCGTATGTGCTCTACACAATGGTACCTCATTTGATATGGGTATCATTAAATATGGCAAAGTTATCCCATGTACAAGATTTTTGTACATTTGTGTGTTTTTAGGCAAAGAGCTGTATTGAGCTTGTTTGCCCCATAACTTCTGCATTAGTTGAGATATGAGGAAGTGGATGACATCATCAGATAGCCCTGGTTGTGCTCTTTCCAAAAAGACCCCACTTCAGGTATCCCACACTAAAACTGTAGAAGTTAGTTGAGAGGTGAATGTTTTGTTCACCCTTATTTGGCCTGAAATTGACCATAACTCCAGTAATATTGGTGCTAGCTCAGTTTGGCTGGTACCATTGGCTAGCCCTGGCTTAGAGCTTCATTTTGAGTACCCATTTGATGGGGTTAAGCCTCTCCTTCTAGATTTTAGATGAGAGGTGAAAATTAAGGTTTATGCTCAGCAATAACTTTGAGCAGGAATAACTTTGTTATTTCTAGTCCTATTGTGATGGGACTTATATTTTCAGGAAGGGGTGAGTTTACTCTTTCTTTTGATACCTTTTGAGCTGATTTGGCTCAGCTCAAAGGTTTGGTGGTATCTTGGCTATACCATTGGTTTATGGTATTTTGGCTGTCATGCTTGTGCTCTGGTTTTGAGTCACAGGCTGACACAAAGTCTTTTCTTTGATATATCTTATGTATCTTTACAAATTGGATTTTCCATGTATTAATTTTTGAGTATTTTCAATTGAAACTTTTGGTTTATTATTTTTAATCATAAATTTAATATTTTCTCCTTCTTTTTTGTACAACAATTTGGCTTAAAGATAATATACTACTGTTTATTTCTTTTATTGATAATAGACTTTCTTTAATTTCTTTTGAAGTTCATATACTATTTTTAGTTTCTGTTAAAGTACTTACAACACCAGGAGACACATTCATTTTTTTAGGAAAGATTGTTTCTCATTCTTTGTTCTTCTTGGTCCTTGAACTCCATCAAGGTTCTGGTCATGTTGAAAACATTGCCCATGACATATTTTTGGATTATTGAAAGATTGTAACTGGGGGAATATGGATTCCTCCACTTCTTTTTCTTGTTCTTCTTCCTCCCTTGGGGAGGCAGGATGGCTTGTTGCTTGCAGCTAAAAGCTACTTGGGCTTCTTCCTTCTTCTCCCCTCTTCTTGTTGTTCCAATCCTTTATCCTTTTGATTTGAGGTTTGGATGATAGTGGACTTCATACATTGAAGTGGTTCACTATTTCCTCCTCCTTTAAGATCATTTTGAGGATATGCCAGGAGCCCATCACTCCTTGGTGAATTTGTGGCTGCATTTCCTAGTCTTTTTCCTTGTAGACTGTCTAATACTGTTTGTATTAGCTCATGTGGCTGTATATCTGAGCTCTCTGAATGTGATTTTCATCTGTTTGAATGACTCATACTTAGTTCTAATTCAGGCTCAGAGATAATAAGAATTTCAGGGACTTTCCTTTGGGGTATACCACTTCCTTGTGTGGATTCTGTTCCACTGGGAATTTTCCACCTTCTTTTCCCTTTTGTGGGTTAATTTCTACTTCTGAGTACACCTCCATCTGATTGAATGGAGTATTGGGAACCTTTTCTAGTAGTCAGTTTTAGAAAATAAGCACTCAAAAGATATTAGAAAAAATAATACAAAAATATTTGAAGGCAATTTTAGGAGAGGTGCTCACCTTAAGAGTCCCGAATGGTGGGTCCTGGAAAAGCAAATTTCCTAGATTTTCTTTTCCTATTAAAAACTGGTATTGGAGAACATGGGCAAGTTTTTTTACCAGTCTTGCAACAATGGTTTGGTTCTCCTCTGCCGGGTTATCTTCAAACACTAAAAAAGACAAATAAATATAGGTGTATTTTTGTAAAGATATGGCCATTTGAATGTAAAAATTGCATTTATATATTTTTAATTAAGAGAAAAAGAAAAAAGGAAAATGAAAACTGTATCTTTTTAATTTATTAATAGTAAAAAAATGAGATGATTCTTTATTAATTAATTTATCATATAGATTAATATTTATATCTTATTAATATCTCTTTTAGTTATTAGAGTAACTCAAAGAAATTTCTTGTAAGTCTATAAATGTGAAAAACCATGTGCAAGACAATACAATCACTTTCCAAATGCCGCAATAGCTTTTGAAATAAATATATAAATATATTATTATGACTTTAATTTCTTATTGAATAAGCCCAAGTTGAATCTTTTTGAAAGGCATTTTGAGTAAATATCATGGCCAGGCCCCAAAATGTAAGGTTTTAGTATGAAAAAATAAGAAAAAATTACTAATATTTTACTTATTGTACTATGAATGTCCTGATTGGATGGATGATAAGATTTAAAAATAATTATGATAGTAATGATATATTATAATTATAGCACAAAATTCAGTATATTATTAAGGAATAATAATATAATATAATCAATTTATCAATGTTATCAACAATTAATAAATTTTCAAAAAATCAATATTTAATCATAAATAAAAATTAATAACAATAATATTACTAATATTGAAGGAATATATATATATATTAGAGTTACTCAAAAATAATAAGAAAGAGAGAATAGCCTACTTTTAACACTAAAGATGATAATTTCAAAATTTATTATGCCTAAGAATGCAAATAGATATACAATGAAAAATAGAGATAACTACAAATTATACTATTTTTGCATGGATTTAGAGATTTAAGAGAATTTCAACAAATGAAAATAGAATATTTATGTAATCAAATATAAAATAGTGATTGATATAAGATGCAGCTTTTTTTCTTTAATTATATATGAGTTTTATATTACAGAAGAAAGAAACTTAACTTTTATTTAGTGATTTTATTGTATTTGTTGCATCTGAGGGGGAAACAGAGGGAAAAAAGTCCTTTTATAGTAAAGATCCTTCCTTTTAGTCAGAATACACCTTCTAGTAGATGTGTACTGATTTTATCCATTGGAAATGATCAGTATTTCTATTTTTGGTGATGATTACATCATTATTGAGCCTTTTTATCTCATTATTACACCATTTTTAGAGGTATCACTATAAATCTAGTTTGATGATATAATAAGCTTCTAAAATGACTCATTTTTGTCATTATAGTAGCTGTAATAATAAGATACTAATATAGACCAGTTTTATGTCTTATTTAACTTTTAAACATAAAATAAGATTTGAGTTAATGATCATGAATGAGAATTTTTAAGCCTCCACTTTGATCCTTAATAAAAGCTAGGTTATTCACTCTATAGCAGCTAAGGGAGTTAGTTCTGATAGCCTGGCATGTCCTTACTAATATTCCAAGAGGATTTTATCACATCATCAAGATTCTATTTTTGATTATTTTTTTTGTAACTCATCTTTTCTGTTGAAATTTACTATTGTGGACTTCAAAACATGATTTTATAGGGCTTTAACTTGAATATAATGATGAAAATTTCATCATTCTTCACGTATGAGCTATGAGAATCTCAATATATACCTTTTTTAAGTTTGGACCACTATTAAATTTAAGCAGTCAACAGCTATTGCTATTTTGCCCAATATTCTCTTATACAATTTGACCTTGTTTATAGCTTTCCAAATATAGCTTATATATTTGTTCTTACATCTATTTAGTGGTAGCTTCATTTTTTAATCAAATCCTTATCATTTGTAATTCAGAATATATGCACTGTTCCTAAGATTTCATATATCCAGGTTATCTCAATAAGTATTTGTTTTACTAAAATGCAATAGAGATTTCATATATGTAGGATTTAATGGGTAATTTAATTGGGGAACCTATTTTGAATTTACTCATTTGTTTCTGAGATAATCAATATTTTATGCCTTTTTATGGTATGTTTACTTATTTTAAAATTAGAATTTCAGTTCGTATTTTTAAAATATTTTTTGTGATGTTGTTTTGGGATATTTGTTTGGATATATGGTTATATCTAAAAGCCTTACAGTTAATCCTAACTCACAGTAAATTTAATTCTCATTCAAGCTTATTATTTTGCGCGTTATTATAGAATTTATCCATCTATATTGAATCTCATGACATGAAAAATATAAAAATAAAATTTCAAGTTAAAATCTCTTAAACTGGATTATGATTTTTTCTTCAAAGAAATCTTAGTTTTATTAAATAATAATTGGTATACCTAATTTCAAGGCTGATTACCAAATAATCCTGTTTGAAAAATATATTTAAAGCTCAATTTATACACAGATAACATTTAATTGTAAGATGTGTCAAATTTTCAAGAAAATCCATTAAGAATTGTCTTTCTAATGTTTTCTTGAAGTTATTACTATTTTTCCATGTAAAATAGGGATACACACTAAAACGTAACTTTTCATAAGGTTCTAATACTTATAATTTTGAGATTTAAGCTTATTTAAGCTTCATAACACTTTGGCAGTTCTTGTAACCTTGATTGAAAGTATGCGTTTGGGGATTGACCCTTTGGAAGCTTTTATTTCCTGTCCAAATAGGGATAAACCAGCTTGAACTTCAATATTCAATCAAATTCTAATCCCAAAGTTTAAATAATTTTGAAAATCCTCCAATACAGGTGGAAAAACTTTCTTCAGCTCTTTCAGATCCCAAAATTTGGGTGCCCTGGCACCTTTTTCCCTTTTTGTGTGGATTTTGACCTTTCATTTATTTAAATCCATAAAGTGGCATTGAACCAATATGAATTTACCTCACACAGGACTTACAGCATGGATGGAAAATCCTCAGCCAATTCAGTAAATATACACAACACCTTAATTTTAACTAAATTTGTGTAATTATACATAAACATTATCCAACTCTAAACTTAAGCTTAAATCTAACCATTAAAACATTTTTAGTAAAAATGTTTAAGTTTTTCAATTGTACTTTGAGATTCTCAATTCTTCCAATAACATCAGAATTAGTGAATCTTGGGTCTAAAACCCTATGGGTCTACCCTAGTTTATTTTTGGTGTTGAGTAAAGAAATGAACTAATATGAATAGCTTTGTTTATCAAATATAGCTATACTTTGTTTTTTGTTTTGTTTTCGATTCATTTTATAAGTCTTTTTATGGCTAAATCAAATTTATAAAAATTATTTGTGGCCTTATGGGTATGTCATACATATCTCACAGGCTCACAATGCTCCTTTTCCTATGCCAATCCATCCCTTCCAACTTCCTTTCCTGGAACATACATTGTGTTATTCCTATGTCAGTTTGGCTTAATGCACAACAGGAAAGAATTTTAAATAGGTTATTTCACTTAATACAATAAAATATGGCCTCAATGTCTATGAAATATTAAGATTTAATTCTTATTCCACCTAATAGACACTGATTTATTCATCTAAGGGTAGTGAATACTTAACCAAATTCTATTAAACCCAACTTTATAATGTTTACATTTCAAAGAGATATATGAAAGACTGGCTACCCAGATAATTCTCAACTTTATATTTCTGATTTTGTTTAATGTGGGTAGTAAAAAAAACATAACACTACAGAAAAATGGGTTAGAGCTACAATGAAGATGCATAAAAAATATTTTATAGAAGAGTTTTTGAATCATAGGGGTAATAAGAATTAATATAAATCCTTAACTTACTCTCAATTAATTCATATAAGCCACTTATAAGGGAATTATGGTTTTAACCTCCTAATTTTGAATAATTATTTGGCTCAGTTAAACTTTTCATTTTGGCTATCATCTATAGTATTATAGCTTGGAGTTGTTCCATAAACACCAACAGGACATCAAATCTTAACTTCCATTTTATGTAGTTCAATTTAAGCTTTAAGGAAGGCTTATTCAACTGGAATTTTAAATAAAATAAGAATCAGAAGTACAGAAATAATCTTGTGCATATACTTAGAGCATATTTTTTCAGCTCAACATGCAAAGGAGAGATGAAGGAGGATTAATTATCAAGCTTACAGAGGGAAATGGATTACAAGTGTATCACTGATTACTAATCATGAAGATAAGAGGAACAGCCTTAAATTCAATAAGGAAGGGGATAATGGAACAGAAGCTCCAAATTGGGCAATTAAACAAGGAAGTTTGACCTCCCAAATTGAATTTGGGAAATCTATCCATCAGAAACCCTAAATTAGGAAATCATTCAAGGAATCTAAATCTCACAAATTAAAGTTCATAAAATCCACCACACAGCTTTCATATCATGCCCAAATCAGGAAGCTTCAGCAATCTGGATTATATAATTGAATCAAAGTTCAGTAAGTCCCTCCAACAGTTTTCAAATTGTTTCTAAATCAGGCGATTCCCAATTAAAAACTGTCCAAAGAATGAAAATCAAGAAAAATTCCAAGTAACTTGTTCTGGAACCCTAAGGGAGGCCTCAAAGGGTATAAATAGAGGCCTTCTCTTGCCTTTCCAGACCATTCTATAGCCCCACAGAAAGAGGCTTATCCCCATGTCACAGCTATTAGTATCTGCCAATATCAGTACCTTCATTATACCAATTGCTTATTAGCCAAGCTCAAGAGAACTTTATGATTCATTTATTCAATCAGAGTGGCTAACAGTTGGTCCACATTATTTTATAAATTGATTTCATTGACTATCTCATATCCAATTGTTCAGTAGAAAATCTCAGTAGCACAGCCTAAGTGCTTCATAGATAAAAGCAGTCAATAGATGGTCTGTATTAGCTTATAAAAAAGATCTCATTGACTATCCCCTATTCCTAATTTCTCAGTAGCCAAGCTCAAAAGAATTGTCTGATCCATTTATTTAACAAGAGTGGTTAATTTTTGGTCCACATTACTTTATAAACTGACTTCATTGACTATCCCCATATTCGTATCATTCCTAATTTCTCAGTAGCATTTTCTGAAGCAAATTTATAGCTAAAAAAGTTAACAGTTAGTCTTTATGAGCTTGTGTATTTGCTTCATTGACTATTTTACAGTTAGTATTATCCCACTAGTAGATATTATCAAAAGTAGGGTAATCCCCAAATTATATCAATAAATTTTATCATAGGATTAACAAACATCAACATAAGTATTATTATTAACTAATATCAATAAAGGTATTATTATCAACAGAAATCAGAAAGAACACTTAATATTACTAGTATCATTATCAACAAAATCCATCATCAATATTATCAGCTTATTAGTAGCTGGAAATTGAACCAGATCTCTGGATTTTTATTATTGTAAAGCTAGGGGAAGGTTTCAACAAATAATTGTTAGAAAATCTATCAAAGTCTGATCAGAGTCTTTTGAATCGACTTTCCTGATCCAGACACCATTAGAAATAAAAAAAATTGATTGTGGGAATCAATTAAAGATAATTCAGCATTACAGGAAGGGAAGTACAAATTGATCTGACACACAAGCAGAGCAAGGGTTACAAGTAATAAAAGCAATTCAAAAAAATATCTTGGAATTTCCCTTCCCAGGTACTGCCTCATTAATCCCATACAGAAGAGTATCCCACAAAGTCAATGGCACTACGGGTCCTACCTTGTCTGATATTTCCTCCATATTTGGAAATCCAATACCTCCTGTGGTCAAATGTAAAAGCCCTGATTATATTTCACTTGTTTTTAGGCGCCCTTATGACCCTTTCTCTATTGCTTCATCTCCCACTTTACAATCCTGACACAAACACTTCTTCAATTTAATATAAAAAGTGTTTGACTGTATTTTTTGATGCTATATTCTAAATTTCCACAAGGAATAAAATGAAATGGCAGAAATCTCCATGAATCCCACAAGCTTTCTTTTCCCAGTTTTGTTTCTGAGCATAGTCATCAAGATGTATAGGCAGATGTTTCAGTAGGTGGCTTCTTTTTTAATATATTTTATATATAATTTTCTTTGAAAATAGGATCTTTGATTAGGAGACTAACCTGTCAAACTATCAAACCCCAATATTTGAAAAATATGGAAATAGTGGCCATATTAATGTTCCCTTCCCTTACCATACATTGTATCAGTTTATCAATTAAGTTTTATACCTTATAGATTGAGTTTTTTGGTGTTTGAGGCCACCAGTTTTTTATTGCTTTCTTTATTCTGTTTTTATATCCTCAGGTATACCCTTACTTAGGCTAATTTGATTCTTTCATCTGTTGTTAGAATCTTGTATTTCATTTTTAAAGTATTTCAAAGAGTAAATTAAAAAATAATACCCTGTTAACAGTATGTGAACTACTTCCGCAATATTAGATGACAAAAAAATCAATTCTCTTATACCTAAGTAAAAAAACAATAATAATAATAATAATAATACGAAACTGAAATAAATAAGAAATAAGATAAGTAAAAATGAGAAGAAGTAATAAAATAAAAAGAATTATTGTTTCAAATGATATACTCATGATAGTTAGAAATGGAAGTAAAGAATCATGTTTCAACTATATTCATATACCTATATATATAAGTCTACATTTTTCTTTAAGCTTACATTTATAAAAAACCATTTATGAAAAATAATATAAAGGAACCTTGTAGATAATTAAGAAATTATATTTTCTTTTTATAGTTTAAATTCTCAGGTACTATTCCAAAAAAAAGGATGAGACTTGCAGGTCCCAAAGCCCAAATCCTTCCTCAGCCTTGTCCCTGTAAGTTTTCCTTTAATTTTATAAATCAGGAGCTGATGTTTGCCTAATCATTTTCTAAAATAATTTTCATCTTTATCTTCTATTTATGTTTTAGGGAATGGCCATTTTGAACTAAAGTCTGATGTGGATGTACCAAATGGAGCTGTATATCTGAAGATAATTTCTTCTTATTTTTAATCCAATGATATTTGCTTAAACATTTCAAATGTTGGCTTAAGTATTCAGAGTTTTTCATAAAGTTGTTATTGTAGCAAAAATCAAAATGGGAATATGTGAGAAGCTTCCAGTTTATTTATCCTTCCCAAGGAATTTTCTCTGTAAGTAAGGATTTATATTTCTCTCTTTCCCCTTGAATCTTTTCTTGAAAAATGAATGGCTATTCCTGATTTATTTGGTGGTGTAACAGGTTGAAATATTGTTTAGATTTGTGGAATTATTGAGGCTTATATCAAGACCTCTTTTGCATGACTTCTGATGCTTTTAAAATATTTGAAGCTTGGTTTAATTGAATTTTTACTAATAATATCACTTCATTTCCCTATGTAAATGAATTTTTCACTGGGAAAGGTACTTTTCCCATGTTCATCTTTTTTTTCTGATATTGGAAGTTCCAAAAAAAGAATGTTTTTACTTAAAATGGTGCTTTTATCTTGACCCAAAGCTTTTGCAATTTCTTGTTCCCTAATTTTGTTTTCAAGTTGAATTTCATTTTTGAGATTTGTATTTGTATTGAGAGCTTGCAGGTACTGGGGATCTTCTAGGAATTTTGAATCCTTGTTGGATGTAAGAATATGACATAGGCTATCCTTTTCTGAAATATAAGTTTGTGATTGATCTTTTTTATGTTAGATGACCTCTTTTGACCAATTTCTCTCTCATTAACTGATATTGACCTTAACAGGTTTCAGCACTGATATGGACCTTAACAGTTTTCAGGCTTTGTTTAGTAATACAATTATTCTCCATAAACCCCTTGGGTCAATATCTCAATATTTGAGGAAAAAAGTTGAAGTTTATCAATGTTATCATTTTCCTCTTTTACTGAAGCTTCTGGCTGGCATACTTTATATAACCTCTTTTGTTTACTGGTTACCTCTTGAGGTAAGCTTGATCAACTTTGATATACATTGTTTTTTATGGTAGTTATACTTCATCCTTTCTTAGAATTTGAGGTTTCTTGATGAGAATAATTATTTTGGAAGTGTTAGTTTCTTTGGGTAAAATCCCATTTTGGATTTAATTCTGAAGATGTTTCAGGTTTTGAAATTGAGTTAATTTTTTCTTCCTGAACTCTATAGATTTCTTGAGCTTTGAGATCATTATTTCCAGGAATTTTGTATTTGAGGGGAGCTTATTTTGATTAATTTACTTCTTATTTATCAACTTAAGAATTCAAATTTCCTTCCTCTGAGGTGACATTAATTATTGTTACAACTGGCTTCATACTTGACTTCCAATTATTTTCAAATATGAACTTTGAAAAGGACTTCAAAGCTTTGTTAGATGTTAAAAAGCTTTCAAATGGTTTTATTCTAATACTTTCAACATTCTTGAAATCATAAAGACTGATGGCTTGAGATATGTTGTCACAAGTATTTCCATTTTCTTTAGCGGAGGTTAAAGTCCCAGTAGAATTTCTCTCTTCAGGTTTTCAATTGAGATCTTCTTTATTCACTGGGGATAACTCCTTATTTTCTTTAGAAACCTTCATTTCTTCACTGTTAAATAGTTGGTGAGAATCTTATTCTTCATCTTCCTAATTTTTGGAACTTCATTCTTGTTTTACTGGTAATTCTTTCCACTTAACTAACTTGAGACTGCAAAAACTTCTATAACTGCTGGTGGGGTTTTTCTTCATCCTACTTTCTGTGGTGAACAAATTGGTGATAAAAGTCTCCTTTCATCTGGCTATATAAAACTGAATATTTCTGCTGTTTTCTGAGAAAATTATAGTCTTATGTTATTATCTGCTAGAAAAGTTCTTCCCAATAATGTTTGAACTTCTCCTGCTGCATAAAGGCTTAAATTTCTTTTGTCCATAGTGACTAAAGGAATTGGGGTAAATTCTGCTAATCTAGCTATTGAGTTACAGTGAACACTAATTACCCTTTAAAATCATGTCAAGGCATCTTGTGGTAGCTCCTGCTTTAATTTATGAATATTCTGCTATTATATTCAATTTGGATCCTGTATCATCTAATTCCAATATTTAATGTAATTCTTCCACATATACTTGAATATATCCCAATGGACAGGAATAATGTAATTTGGGCTGTTCATACTTACCCAGTTGATAGTTTATGATTTTGGTTTGAATTTCCTTTGTATCAATCAAATTGATAGAGCTTCTCCCTTCTTTTGACACATTTACCAATTGGTTGATAGCTCTAGGTGACATAACCAGAACCCTTTTTAAGGTGATATTTATTTTATGATTCAAGACCTTTTTAATAATTTGGCTCATAACAACCTCAATTTCTGTTTTTCTTTCTTGATAGCCATTTTTTCAACATTTATCTGAGTTGATTCCCGTATATTTCAAGAATGTTCTTTTTTTCAGCTTCTGGGGTGACTTTTTTTACAACTTGAAACTCTTGAGGTTTCTTTTATTTAGTGGGAATAATTGTTTTTTCCACTGTACCTTGTTCATCTTCAATATAGGATCTGAGTATGTTTGGTTTCTTTTTCAATAATGTTTCAGTTGCCTTTGGTAATGATCTTTTTTGGTTCTTGAATTGGATTCTCATTTCATGAGGATCATTTTTTAGTATCTATTAATCCGTAATTATTGAAAAAAAGATCATTAGTTGATGATATGGAGGTGGTTTTCAACTTCCCCAATTATGAATTTTGGCTATAACAGCTGTATTGTAATTGTTTTAACTTTATTATTTCATTTCTTTTGGTTTTGGTAATGGTTCTATAGCTTTCTTTTCTTATCTTTTTAAACTCTTCCAATAAATCTGTTGGGGAGGTTTTTCTATCTGTTGGTACTCTTTGCCAATTGAGAAATAAAAATTAACCTCCTTGTTTACTGACCTTTTTTTAATTCTGATATTCAAAGAGGTAGCTACATCTGTTCGCTGAATTCCTTCCTTGAGAAAGTAATAACATTTGACATAGGGCTTTGGGATGGTTTTTGTTGGTACATAAAGACTATGCCTTTGTGGAAATGGAGGTAAATAATCTCTTGGTTTGAATTCTTGGTTATTCAGTTAATGATTGATAAACTCACCCAATTCAGGCTTATAAATACTTTCAAATTCTTCTAGTTGAGTAAAAGGTTTTTTGAAATTCTTATTTTTCCCTTGTGACTTCCTCCTAGTCTCCAGTTTTTGTTCTCTGAGGGATTCAGTAATTTCTGTTATTTTATTAAGATCTTAATCAAATCCTTGGAAGGTCTCTGATTTGAATTGAGATTTCTTCTCTTTGTTTAAAGTTATGTTTCCTCTTTCATCTCTTCACAATGAGAATCTTTTGGTGACTAATATTCTAGCTCCCAATTCTTGTTCTATATACTTTTCTAGGATTTTATAGGTGGTATAATTTATCCTCCATCTTCAGCCCTTGCCATGAAATTATCTCTGCTCATTTCCTTAATAATTTCCCCTTTAACATCAACTAAAATACAATCAAATAAGGTTTCATGAAACATGTTATCTTGGGGAATATACCTTTATCCTAATAATTAATTAAAATAGTTTCATACTCTCCCATAAGCTTCTTATACTGTGAGAGACTACCAATCCCTCCATCATCTTGAGCTTCAGCTCAAAGAATCATGAGTAAATCCTTTCCTTAGCTTCTGTATTTGCTCAACTCTTCCCCATTTTTCTATAAGATTCTTCTTGAGCTGTGTCAAATTTCTCTTTTCATAACCAGGTGTGGCTTCAATTGGATCACTTATTCTTGTGTCTGTTTTCCAAAATTCCATTTTCATGTCCAGGTCTTCATCTGTTTCTTCTTAAATCCAGGCTATCCTTTTCCACTTGCATTTTTTTTACTTCTTCTCCATCAAAGTTTAGACTATAATCTTTTGCTTCAATTTGAGCTACAGGCCTTTCCTTCCTGTGCACTTTCTTCTGTATTTGACTTGGGCTCTTAGGTCTAGTGAAAAAAGACTCTTCTTGGAATATTTTGAGTTCTTGGCTCTGTTTCTGGAGTAGAGGTTAGCCTAGGACCAGGTGTTTGTGATATTGGTGAGTCTTCAGGATTAAAATTCTTGGGCAATGTGGGTTGACTTGTACTGGATCCAGGTGTATAAGATTATTGTTCCCTACCCATGGTTTTTCTCCTACTTCGTGCTAGTACGAAATCTTTCATTTGTCTCATAAGGGCTTGTATTTTTACTTTATGATCATATTCTTAGCTTTCTTATGCATACTGTCCTTCTGAAGTATTTTCAGGTAATGGAAGTTATTTGAATGTGTATTTGTGATCCATTTCTACTTTCTGGAATGATCCTTTAAATTCTTGTTTTATTTTTTTCTTGGATTATCTTGGAAAAAAATCTCCTCAATTTTTCTTTTTCCTTCTGTCCTGTTCTGGGTGTTGCAATTTTTAAATAAATATTCTTAGTTTCCTTGCTTTTCTGGTATTTTTCTTTTACTGAATAATACAAATGGTATGATTTATTTGAGGATTGTGATGGGGATGATGGTGATTTTAAATGGGGTTTGTTTCCATATTCCAGATCTTACAACTGTGTTGATGGTTAATTCTATGTAATTAATATATTTTGTGTGAGGTAGTGTGGGAAATCCTCTGAATGTGGGGTAAAAAGAGGCAGTACCTGGAAGGGGAAATTACAAGTAAACAGTTCTGAATTGCTGTTTAATACTTTTAACCCTTGCTTTTCTTGTGTGCTAGAATAATCTAGAATGCCCCTCCTAATATTGTAAGTTATCTTTACTGAGTTCACAAAATTAAATTTATTATTGATAGTGGCTTTATCATAAAATATTGTCTTCTATAATCTCTAATCAGACTTTGCTCCACTAAAAACAATTTTTATTTAAAACCTTAAAACAAATTCTTTTCAAAACTTTCAGCAGGCTGGGTAGATTCCACCAAATAATTTTACAGCAATATCCAGAAATAATATAAGAAATAATAATAAAAAAATAACAGAAACCACTATTTTTAATAAACAAAATTCAAAATTTATCCTCCTCTTGATGAATTCTCAATAAATATAACAAATAACACAACAAGAATATTCAATTTGATAGAATGACAGACTTAAAAAGGTAAAAAATATATTCAAATCCCTTTATGATTTTTTGTAAAGGATAATACTCTAATAGTTGTTAATAATATAGTATATTATGGGTTATTAAATGTTCTTTTTGGTACTCTGTTGTAATAATAAGTTATATAATCTCTTTGGGGTAGTTGATAATAATAATAGCTAATTGCCATAGATTCAATGTTGACTTTAACTAAACACTAAAGTAAGTAATTCAATTTTGTTCTTTTCTTTCCTTGGAAGATAATTTATGAGTTATTAGCTAGTAAATACAGATCCACATTTCATTTCAAAGTAGCAAAATTACTCTCTTTGAGGAAGTTTAAAACAAAAACTAACTCAAAATTAATTCAAAATGGTTAGGTTTTATTTAAAAGCCTACAAAATTACTTTGGTTTGATGGTTTTCTTTTAAACCTCTCTAAGGATTACTCTTAAGGCTTAAACACTAAGCTCTAGAGACACCTGGCTTCTGAGCTTCAAACTTTATCCTCCTGATTAAATGAGCTAGTAGTGTCAGCCTGTGACCCAACACCGGAGCACAAGCATGACAGCCAGATACCATAAATCAATGGTATAGGTAGGATACCACCAAAACATGGAGCTGAGCCAAATCAGCTTAAAAAGTATCAAAAGAAAGAGGAAGCTTACCCTTTTCCAAATATACAAGTCCCATACCCATAAGACAAAGAATAACAAAGCTATTCCTACTCAAAGTTGCTTCTTAGAATAAACCTTAATTTTCACCTATAATCTGAAATATAGAGTAAGATGCCTAACCCCATCAACTGGGTATTCAAAATGAAGCTCTAGGTCAGGGCTATCCAATGGTACCACCCAAACTGAGCTAGCACCAGTATTACTGAAGTTATGGCCAAATTCAGGCCAAATAAGGGTGAATAAGATATTCACCTCTCATCTAACTTCTACAGCTTATGACCCTGAGGTTGCAGCCAAGATCCCTATCCATTTCATGGAAATAGATAGGAAGAACTTCAGATTCTCTGAACGGGCACCAGAAAGTGGTACCGCTGACAGTGGAAACACTAATTCAGAAGGAACAGAAGCCCCCATACCGGCAATAAGTTCCTCGGAACTGCACAATGAATTTTTTAGTGCAGTACTGAAATCCTATGCCAACCACAAACAATGTGGCTGTAAGGTTTGACTATGAATCAATAAGTAGAAATTACTAGTATTTTACTTCTTGTACTATGAATGTCCTTATAAATAAAATAAATAAGATAAAAATATTTAAAATAATAAAGAATTATTGTAATTATGGCGTAAAAATAATTATATTATTGAATAAATATAATAATATAATCTATATTATGAAAAAATAATATAATACATAAATATATTAATATAAGATAATTAATATACTTAAAAGAACTTTCTTATTGTTACCAACAAATAATGAAGGCCTAAAAAATTTGTTTTTATTAATAAAAAACAATTAATAACAATAATATTACTAATATTAAAGCTATGAATTAATATAAATACTATTTATATTAATTATAGAATTATTTAAAGTAATAATAGAGAGAAAATGATTATAATAAGAAGAAATGACCTACTTTGAATACTTAATATAATAATTTTGAATAATTTTACGCCAAAAGAATGTATTTACAACTTTTTTAAATAATATTTACAATAGAATTTAAGAGAAATTACAAATATTCTTAATTTTATGTGGAATTGAGGTTTTTAAGAGAATTTTAAACAAAACAGTAAAATAAATATAATAATCCTGTCAAAGAAGATGATTATAATGAGATTATCTTTGGTCTTTAATAATATAAGAGCTTTATATATAAAGAATAAAGAAATTACCTTTTGATTTAATTATTTTAGTGTTTTGTAAGAGTCTGATGGGAAAACAGAATAAAAAGAGCTCTATTTATAGTAAATACCTCCATCCTAGAGTCCAGAAGGCTTCTAGTAGACATGTACTGATTCTTTCTACTAGAATTGATCAATGTTTTAAGGTTTGGTGATGATTACATCATGATCAAACCGTCTTACCTCATAATTACGCCATTATTTAGAGTTATCACTATAACTCTACGTTTGATGAAATCATAGGCTTAGAAGAAGGCTAAAATTTGTTTACTTTATTAGTATTAATAATATTCCAATAGTATTCACCAGTTTTATCACTTATATGACTGTTAAACTTAAAATAAGATTACAGTGAGTGATCTTAAATGATCAAATTTAAGCTTAAACTTTGATCATGAATAACTTTTAAGTTATACAGGCTATAGCTATTCTGAGAGTGTATTATTATATCTTGGCATGCTCTTATCATACTGCCAAGAGAATTTCATTAAATCATCAAAACTCTATTTTTGATGATTTTTCTTGTAACTCATCTTTTCTGTCGAAATCTAATATTTTAAACTTCAAACCATGATTCCAAGGGGTTATACCTTGAATATTGTAATAAAAATTACCGAATTATTCAAGAATGAATTAGTAGAATCTGACTGTCTACTTTATTTTAAGTTTGGACCACTTTCCCAACAAAGTGGTCAACAGCTCTATAGATTTTAATCAATAATCCATTACAGGTTTTAACCTTGGTTATAGCCTGCAAGATAAAGTTCATTTCTGTGTTTCTACAGTAGCTACGTGGTGACTTTATTTTTGGTTTATCACTCTATCATGTATATTTCAAAAGATATCAGCTAAAATCCTTGAATATATGCATTGACCAAAAAAGTGCATATATTCAGCTTAACTCCTGAAGTATTGACTTTGGAGATTAGCTTCTTAATTATTTTATGTGTATAACTTTATGAGGAATCTAATGGTACAATATATTTTGAATTTTTCTCCATTGGTATTTGAAATGATTAAGGATTCATGCTTTTATAGGGTTTTATTACTTATAACTTATTAAATATTGACTTTGCAGATATGCTGTAAAAATGGTATATGTGTATTTTACCATGAGGAATCCAATGGTGTAATTTATTTCACATGCTTATTCATTGGGATTTAAGTTAAACCAAGTTTTATGCCTATTTATGGCAGTTTTATGGTTTCAAGGTAATTATTTTTAAAGGTATAATTATTTTAAATATTTCTTGTGACCTTTTTGGGTATGTGGTCATATCTCAAAGGTTCACATTCCCTAACACCAAAAAAGATTTTACCACAATCTGATATCTGTAATTAGGGTATCATCCACTTTCCTACCTCTTCAATATATTTTGTTAGTCTTGAAGCTCAATAATGCTTTATTTTTCTATTATTTAGGTTTTCTTTTATGTCTTAACCTTCTTAATAGCTTATCAACATTTGTTACATCCTTCTCAAGTAGCCATTCATCCTCTTGAGTTGAATTTCTATACCTTACAAGGTATTCTCTTTCTTTTTTGTTTCTTTTCCTTCTTTAAGGAATTTCACAATTTTCTTTTCCTCTCCTTCTTCCAAGGGAGGTATTTCAAGTGGGGGTTTATTTCTTAGTGGAAATAGTTCCTTATCACTTGAGCTGTAAGGTTTTATCAGACTTACAGGGAAAGTTAGGTGTTTGTTCATTAATTCACCTGTGAGTTCCAATTGCACAGTATTAGGTCCATGAGGTGCTTTTATCATAAATGGTCCTGCAAAGAAATATTTCAATTTCTTTGGGCCTTTTATGTTATTAAAATTAAGGGTTGATACTAGGACCAAGTCTCCTATTTTGAAGTCAGGTGTTTTATGACTTTTATCCCATCTTTTGTTTGCATATTTGAAAGAATCTTGAATACATCTGTTTTCATGGTGTCTTGCTTTGTCAAGCATTATGTTAAAACTGCTTGCTTATGGATGTATATCCACTAAGTCCTTTTTAAGGGTGTCATAAGGAAGTCTTGGATTCCAACTTTTTTCTAGAATTGCTGATGCTTTGCCAGTAGATGAATGGATTGATGTTTTATATGCCAGTTCAAGAGCTGGTATTAGTGTACACCAATCATGGGTAAAACCATCAGAATCTTTGAATTCTAGACCATAAGCACAGAATCTTCTGATCATTTCCTCCAAGGTTTGTATAATTTGTTCTGCTAAACCATCAGTTTGAGGATGGTGAGCTGTTGAGAATGATAGCTTTGGCCCAAACAAGGTATGGAGATTTGTCCATAATGCTGAAGTGAATTTTGGGTCTCTGTCACTTATGATATTTTGGAATAAGCCTGTGTGGCTAATGACTTTATTCCATATCATTATGGCTGTGTCCATAGCTGTGTTATCTTTGTGACATGGTAGGACCATGGCAGTTTTGCTATACCTGTCAACTAACACTAGGCATGCATTATAATGTCTGTCTCCTCCTGGAGGTAATGCTGTTACCCAATCCATATGAACTATTTCCCAAGGGTATTTTGGTTCTTGGATTTGGATCATCATTCCAAATTTCTTTCCTGTGGCTCTGTTGGCTTTTTGACATCTGTCACAGGTTTGGCAGTATTCTGCAACATCCTTCTTCCAATTTGGCCACCATGACCAGGTTTTTACCCTTTCTAGTGTTCTATCTTCTGAGAGATGTCCAGCTGCAACACTATCATGACACTCATGTAAAATAGTGCTTATCAGGGTTCTATCTGTTAAGGCCATAACACATGTGTGTTTTGTTCTATGATAAAGGATTCCATCATGGAGGTGGAATCTTCCTTCATCATATGCCTTTTTCCATGTTTCATCTAATTTTGATGAAAGTGATGGATCTTTGCAGTCTTTCATTGAAGGTTGGCTTGAGATATGGCAATTCTTGTCTATCTTATAATTTTTTTTAACTTGATTAAAGAATTCTGTGCCAATGTCTGTAACACATATTCCTTCTATATGGTGCTGTTCCTGTGGTACCCATGCTGGATTGTCAGGGGTATTTGCTAGAGCGCATCTGCTAAGACCATCTTCAGTTTTATGAATATTACCAGATTTATGAACAATAGTCATATTTCCTCTATCTTCTTGGATAGCAATTTTCCATCTAAGCATACGTCTATTTGGAGTTTTCATATTTAATAGAGATTTCACAGCATTACAGTCTGTAATCACATCAAATACTGTTCCATCCAAGTAATAATGTGATTTTTCTTCAGTCCACACTAAGCAGAGACATTCCATTTGGCTTGCTCCATATCTTGCCTCTGTTGGCTTTATCTGTCTTGAAATAAAACAAATTGGTCCTTCCACTGGTTTATCATTGATAATTTGTGTCTGGTGTAGTGCATCAACTAGTCCTTCTCCACAAGCATCAATGTAAAGCTTAAAGGGTAGTTTCCAATCTGGCATTAGAAGAAATGGGGCATTTGCTAAGGAATTTTTCAATTCTTCATATGCCTTTACTCTTTCTCCTGTCATTTCATAGACTGTTTGTTGGTCACATAGTTTATACAAGGATTTGGCAATTTTTGCAAAGTCCTTTATATGCTGTCTATAGTAAACAGAAAATACTAGAAATGATTGCATTTAGTTTTTGGTTTGAGGCATTGGCTTAAGTAGTACTGCTGCTACTTTATTCTTGTCTATGCCTAGACTAAGTCCACATACAACATGTCCTAGTGCTTTTAGTTCACTATATGCAAAATGACACTTTTTCAAGGAAATTTTCATATTCACTTGCACTATTTTTTGTACTACCCTTTCTAGTCTTGTAAGGTGATTCTCCCAAGTTTCTGAGCGAACTATGATATCATCAATATAGATAATTAACCATTCTTCTGATAATTCTTCAGGAAATATGGTATTCATCATCCTTTGATGAGGGGAAGGGGCATTTTTTATACCAAATGGCATTCTTAAGTATTCAAAAATCCCACAGTGGACTATTATCCTTGGTAGTTTCCTGGCATTGTCTGTTAAGACATTTTGATGAAAAGCCTTTGAAGCATCCATGGCTGTGATGAACTTAGCTTGTGACAATTGTGTCAATTTCTCATGGATTCTGGGTATTGGATATCTGTCTGGAATGGTATAGGTGTTCAGGACTCTGAAGTCTCCTACCATTCTCGATTTTCCATTATGCCAAGTTATAATGAAAGGGGTAGTGACCTCTAGCTGTTCATAATGTCCTACGTTTCTTAATACTCCAAGGTCCATTAATTCTTTAATGTGTACTTCCAAGGATTCTATAGCCCTTGAACTAGCTGGGTAAGCAGGTCTCCTCAGTAAAGGTGGGTAAGGATTTTCTACATTAAGGGTTATGTCCACCTCATGCCCCATTATGGCACCTAGTGGCTCTTTGTCAGTTGCAAAGGCATTTTTGTACTTAAATAAGAGGTCAATCAATTTTTCTTTCATTTTTTCTGTTAATTCTTGATTGAATTCTGCCTCTTTGAGTTGTTCAGATATGAAAAGTTCCTTTTCTGGATTTTTCTCTTCATTCTTAATAACTTTAATTTGCTTTTTGTTATTGAAGAAGCCAAACATTTGTCTTTTGTTGTCTCCTATGGTAAAATATCTATCTTTTTGGTTAGAGATATCTATACCATAAATTGACAAGTAGTCATTTCCAAGTATGAAGTGATTACTAGTACAGTTGTCCATTACTACAAAATCTACTTTAATTCTGACACATTGTGAGGGGTGAGGAAAAATGAGTGTTAAATCAATTATTCCAAGGGGCTTCATGCTCTAACTTGCACTACTAAATTTGACACCTTGTATTGGCATACGTTTTTCTTGCCAATCTGGAAAAATGGTTTTTAAGTAACCTTTACCAACACAAGTACAATATGCTCCTGTATCAAAGCTCACTTTTCCTTCTTGGTTATCAACAATAACAATACTTATAATTGATTTTCCAGCTGTATATCCCATTCCTTTTGCAGGTTTGGTTCTGTACATTTTGGCATCTTGTACATTTGTCAGGTTTGCTTCAGATGTTCCAGCTTGTGGTAAGTTTTACTTAACATCTAGTACTTCATAAATTATATCAATATTATTAATTTGTGCATTAATTATATTAAATTCATCACTTTAAGAACTTTCAGAGTCAGATTCCTTCTCTTTGTCATTTTGGTTTTCTTTTTCCACATTTTCATTAATCTTTGCCTTTTTGAGGCAGTTATTGGCTAAGTGTCCAATACCTCCACATTTATGGCATTTTCTTTGCTCATTATTGTTGGATATATTGGGCTTGAAAGCTTCTTTTGATTTATATTTTTTGATAAATGGCTTATTTGGACTTTTAATGTCCAATTTCTTCCAAGTTCTGCCAATTTTTGTTCTTCTCACTATGTCCTCTATTGCATTGATATACTCTTCTTTGGAGCATGGTTCTATACACCTGCTTCTTAGGGCATGTTCTAGCTCTCCTCCACATTTCTTAAGTATTTTGATGTGCACCATCTTTTGTGACATTTCTGGGTACAGTGCATTTGGTCTTTCAACCTTTTTAAGAAGCAAGCTAAAGGTTTGTCTTTGTCTGGGTCAAAGAAAGAATTTTCAAATGCATTCTCTATCTTGTACCTCCAGGCATCATTAGCCCACTTGGTGATTATTTCTTGTTTCCACCAAGACCAGGTGTTTTTGCCATTTGTTTGTCTTATGCCATAATACCATCTTTTTGCAGATTTTTCAAACAATGAATGTAATCTTGCAGTAATTAATTCATCTGGTATGGCATAATCTTCTTGTAGCATGTCAATTGTCTTGATAAATGACATGTGATCATATTCAGCTTCTCCTGTGAATGTTGGCCATTCTTTTAATTGAGGTGCTTCCTTCATTAAGACTTGGTTATTGTCTTGGTGACTTAAGTCTGTTACGAATGGATTTGTAAATTCCTCTTTTGGTTTAACAGGGCTTCTTATGTGAGAAAATGGGGTTGATAATTTTGGCATATTTGAGTTAGCCTCATTAATTTTATCCATTTTTTTAGTGATAAGCCTTATTTCACTTTGAATGTCATCTTTCAGATTCATTCTTGCTTCATCACTTTTTTCCACATGGTCCAAAAGTAATTTTTGGTGTGATGAATTTTTTTCTTCAAATCTTTCTACAGAAATACTTATTTTGTTTAATTTTTCTGTGAGATTGTCAATACTCACATCATAATTGATTGTCAAAGTTTTATTTTTGATATCTTTTATGTATTTATACAATTCTTGTTGTCCTTGTATTAATTTTTGAGTGTTGTCAATTAAAATCTTTGGTTTATTATTTTCAACAATAAATTTAATTTTGTCAATTTGGTTTTTATTTTGTACAACAATATTTGTCAAAGCAGATAATTTATTGTTTATTTGTTGTAATGATAATAAACTGTTTTTAATTTCTTTTAGAGGTAATATACTATTTTCAATTTCTGTTAAAGTATTTACAAAATCTTTGGACAAGGTTATTTCTTTGGGAAATGAGGCTGTCTCATTCCTTGCTCTTCCTTGTCCTTGAATTCCATCAAGGTTCTGGCCATGTTATAAACATTGTCCATGGCATCCTTTTGGATTTTTGGAATCCTGTAGCTTGGGGAATATGGTTTTCTCAAATTCTTTTTCTTGTTCTTCTTGCCTTCTTGGGGAAGTGGGTTTGATTGGGGCTTCTTCCTTGGTTGCCTCCTTCTTTTTGGCATGGTACTCCTTGATCTTTTTGATTTAAGGTTTGGATGATAGTGGATTCCATCCATTGGAGTATCTCACTATTTCCTCCTCCTTGAGGAAATTTTTCAGGATGTGCCAGGAGTTCATCAATCCTTGGTGTATTTGAGGAAACATGTCCCAGTCCTTGTCTTTGTACACTGTGTAGTAATGTTTGTACTGGCTCATGTCAATGTCTATTTGAGCCCTCTGAATGTTATTTGTACATTTTTGAGTTACTCATACTTAGTTCTAACTCTGGTTCAGATATCATGGGCATTTCTGGGACTTTCCTTTGGGATAAGGCACTTCCTTGTGTGGATTCTGTTCCACTGGGGATATTGCCCTTCCTTTTCCCCTTTGAGGAATCAATTCTACCTTTCAGTCCAGTGCCATCTGATTGGATGGAGTATTGGGAGCCTCTTCTGGTAGTCATGTCTTAAGAAATAAGAGATAAGAGGATTTCAGAACAGGAATTCTTCTTACGGAAATTTATAAATGAGGTACTCACCTTCGGAGTCCTGAATAGTGGGTCCTGGAAAGTCTAATTTCTTAGTTTTCTTTTTCTTAGTGATTATTGGTGTTGGAGAACTTGGACAAGTTTCTTCCACCAATCTTTCAACAGTGGCTTGGTTGCCCTCTGATGTATTGTCTTCAAACACTAAGAAAAACAAAGAAATATAAGTATTTTATATAAGAAGTGTTATTTTTGGTAAGATATGGCAATTTTCAATGTAAAAATTGCTTTTATATCTTAAAAAATGAATAAAAATAAAGAAATGAAATTAAAATGATTAAAAATAACTATTTTTATTGGTTTTTATTTTTAGAGAATCAAATAAAAAATGAATATGATTCCTTTTATAAAATTAATTTATAATATAAGATTATTTTTAATTTATAAAATACCTTTTTTAATTACTAGAGTCACTCAAAGGAAGTTCTTGCAAGTCTAAGGATGTGAAAAACCACGTGTAAGACAGTAAAATTGCTTTCCAAATGCCTCAATAGTATTTATAATCAATAAATAGAAAATTGTTATATTATTTTATGATTATAATTGTAATTTATTATTTGATAAACTCAATTAGAATCTTTTTAAAGGTCTTTTAGAGTAAATATCACAGCCAGGCCCCCAAATGTAAGGTTTGACTATGAAACAATAAGTAAAGATTACTAAAATTTTACTTATTGTACTATGAATGTCCCTATAAATAAAATGAATAAGACAAAAATAATTATAATAATAAAGAATATTCAAGGTATAACCCCTGGAAATGATGGTTTGAAGTTTAAAATATTAGATTTCAACAAAAATCATCAAAAATAGAGTTTTTATGATGTAATGAAATTCCCTTGGAAGTATAGTAAGGGAATGCCAAGCTATCAGATTCCACTCCTAGAATAGCTGTAGCGTGTATAACTTGAAAGTCATTAATGATCAAAGCTTAAGCTTAAATTTGATCATTTAAGATCACTCACTGTAATCTTATTTTACGTTTAACAGTCATATAAGTGATAAAACTGGTGAATACTATTGGAATATGATTAATAATAATAAAATCCACAAAGCTTAGGCTTCTGCCAAGCCTATGATGTCATCAAACTTAGAGCTATAGTGATAACTCTAAATAATGGCGTAATTATGAGGTAAGACGGTTTGATCATGATGTAATCATTACCAAACCTTGAAGTATTGATCAATTCCAGTAGAAAGCATCAGTACACGTCTACTAGAAGCCTTCTGGACTCTAGGAGGGAGGTATTTACTAGGAATAGAGCTCCTTTTACTCTGTTTTCCCCTCAGACGCTTACAAAACACTAAAATAATTAAATCAAAAGGTAATTTCTTTATTCTTTATATATAAAACTCTTAGATTATTAAATACCAAAGATAATCTTATTATAATCATCATCTTTGACGGGATTATTATATTTATTTAACTGTTTTGTTTAAAATTCTCTTAAAACCCTCAATTCCACGTAAAATTAAGAATATTTGTAATTTCTCTGAAAATTGATTGTAAGTATTATTTAAAAAGGTTGTATATACATTTTTTTGGAGTAAATGTATTCAAAAGTAGGTTATTTCTTCTTATTATAATGATTTTCTCTCTATTATTACTTTAAATAATTCTATAATTAATATAAATAGTATTTATATTAATTCATAACTTGAATATTAATAATATTATTGTTATTAATTGTTTTTTACGCCTTCATTATTTGTTCTTAACAATAATAAAGTGCTTTTAAATATATTAATTATCTTATATTAATATATTTATGTATTATATTATTATATTTATTCAACAATATAATTTTTTTTAAGCCATAACTACAGTAATTCTTTATTATTATAATTATTTTTATCTTATTTATTTTATTTATAAGAATTACTAATATTTTACTTAGTGTACTATAAATTTCCTTATGAATAAAATAAATAAGATAAAAATAATTATAATAATAAAGAATTATTGTAATTATGGCGTAAAAATAATTATATTATTGAATAAATATAGTAATATAATTTATATTAGGAAAAAGTAATATAATAAATAAATATATTAATATAAGATAATCAATATATTTAAAAGTACTTTATCATTGTCACCAACAAATAATAAAGGCGTAAAAAATTGTTTTTTATTAATAAAAAACAATTAATAACAATAATATTACTAATATTAAAGTTTTGAATTAATATAAATGCTATTTATATTAATTATAGAATTATTTAAAGTAATAATAGAGAGTAAATTATTATAATAAGAAAAAATGACCTACTTTGAATACTTAATATAATAATTTTGAGTAATTTTACGCCAAAAAAATGTAAATACAACTTTTTTAAATAGTATTTACAATAAATTTTAAGAGAAATTACAAATATTCTTAATTTTACGTGGAATTGAGGTTTTTAAGAGAATTTTAAACAAAATAGTTAAATAAATACAATAATCATGTCAAAGATGATGATTATAATAAGATTATCTTTGGTCTTTAATAATATAAGAGTTTTATATATAAAGAATAAAGAAATTACCCTTTGATTTAAATATTTTAGTGTTTTGTAAGTGTCTGAGGGGAAAACAGAGTAAAAAGAGCTCTATTCATAATAAATACCTCCCTTCTAGAGTCCAGCAGGTCTTCAGTAGACATTTACTGATGCGTTCTACTAGAATTGATCAATAGTTTAAGGTTTGGTGATGATTACATCATGATCAAACCATCTTACCTCATAATTATGCCATTATTTAGAGCTATCACTATAACTCTACGTTTGATGACATCATAGGCTTGGCAGAAGCCTAATATTTGTTTATTTTATTAGTATCAATGATATTCCAATAGTATTCACCAGTTTTATCACTTATATGACTGTTAAACTTAAAATAAGATTACAGTGAGTGATATTAAATGATCAAATTTAAGCTTAAACTTTGATCATTAATAACTTTTAAGTTATACACGCTACACCTATTCTGAGAGTGTATTCTGATAGCTTGGCATGTCCCTATCATACTTCCAAGAGAATTTCATTACATCATCAAAACTCTATTTTTGATGATTTTTCTTGTAACTCATCTTTTCTGTCAAAATCTAATATTTTAAACTTCAAGCCATGATTTCAAGGGGTTATACCTTTAATATTTTACTAGAAAATACGTTGTTATTCACGAATGCACTAGTAGAATCTAACTATCTCCTCTTTTTTTAAGTTTCGACCACTTTCACAACAAGGTGGTCAACACCTCTATTGATTTTAATCAATAATCCATTATAGGGTTTAACCTTGTTTGTAGCTTGTGAAATAAAGTTCATTTCTTTGCTCCTAAAGTAGTTAAGTGGTGACTTTATTTCTGGTTTATCACTCTATCATGTATATTTCAAAAGATATTAGCTAAAATCCTTGAATATATGCATTGACCAAAAACATTCATATATTCAGCTTAACTTCTGAAGTATTGACTTTGGAGATGAGCTTCTTAATTATTTTATGTTTATAGATTTATGGGAAATTCAATGGTACAGTTTATTTCACATGCTGTTCCATTGGTATTTGAAATAATTAAGGATTCATGTTTTTTATAGGGTTTCATTACTTATAACTTATTAAATATTGACTTTACAGATATGCCATAAAAATGTTGTATGTGTATTTTACCATGAGGAATCCAACGGTTTAATTTATTTCACATGTTTATTCATTGGGTTTTAAGTTAAACCAGGTTTTATGCCTATTTATGGCAGTTTTATGGTTTTAAGGTAATTATTTTAAATATTTCTTGTGACCTTTTTGGGTATTTGGTCATATCTCAAAGGTTCACAGTGCAATATTACTACAACTTCTTCAACAAAAGCACAGGAGTCCAGAACTGGAATCCCAACTGGAAGAACCCTGGTTGAGGGCCTATAAGGATAATAAGCTCTTCCTTATAGATGGCCTTCTCTACCATAGAGAAAAACACACAAGTGCACTCACAGTGGTAGATAGAGACCACATCTCTCTGATACTGCAGGAATGCCATGACTGCCCCTATATGGGACACAAGAGTAAAGACAGGACCAAATAAAGGGTAGCCAGCACAGCTTGGTGGCCCAAGTGGGAACAAGAGTTGGGTGAATACATCAAAACTTGTGAAAGATTCCAAAAGGCAAATAGGAAACATGGGAAGAAGTATGGGTTACCTCAACGCATAGAAGAACACAAACACCCATGGGGAACCATCAATATGGACTGGGTTACAGGCCTTGTACCAGGAGGAAAAGAAAACTACAATTCCTGTTTAATCATAGTTGATAGGTTCAGCAAGAGTATGAGGTGCCTACCATGTCACAAAGAGGATACAGCCATGGATACTGCTCTGTTATTCTGGAACAACATTATATCCACCTGTGGAGTTCCCAAAATCATAATCAGTGATAGGGACTCAAAGTTCACATCTGAAACTTGGACCAACCTCTATGACATGCTGGGTACTAAACTTGCTTTTTCTACAGCTTACCATCCAAAAACAGATGTACTAGCTGAGAGGATGATCCAGACAATGGAGAACATCTGTAGAAGATTCAGTGCCTATGCCATGGAATACAAGGATCATGAAGGATACAACCATGACTGGGCTACCCTTCTACCAGCAGTTCAACTGGCTTATAACACAAGTAAACACTCTACCACAGGAAAAACACCTGCACTGGTAGAGAAAGGGTGGAATCCCCTATTGACTGTGGATCACCTGGAGAAGAATCTTCTAACCATCCACCCCACAGCCAAAGATTTCCATGAGATGTGGAAGAGGGCTTGTGGGACAGCTGCCAAATGCATAGCTGAGGCAAACAAATATGACAAGCAGAGGTGGGACAAATCACATATGGAACCTGACTTCAAAGAAGGCGACCAAGTGTTAGTGTCTACACTTAACTTTAATAATCTCAAAGGACCCAAGAAGATGAGAGACTCATTTTTAGGGCCCTTCACTATCATTAAATTGATAGGGGAAAATGCAGTGGAAGTCAAACTCACAGAGGATTTTTCCAGGAAACACCCAGTCTTTTCAGTGAGTTTAGTCAAGCCATACTTCCAGACAGAGGAGGATAAACTCCCCTCCAGGAAGAAGAACCCCACACCACCAGAAATAGTGGAGTTGGAGGATTCCCCTTGACCGGTGAAGAAAATCATCAGGGCCAGGAAGATCAGACTTAATGGTAGGGATCAGAGACAATACTTAGTCAGATTCAAAAACCAGACAGCTGATAAAGACAAATGGTTGGCAGGAGATGCCATACCAGATGGGAACCTTCATTTAAGAGGATTCAGAGCCTCTAGGAGGCCTGAACAGTCTCATCAATGATGAGCTTTGTTTAGAGGGAGGGTATGTCAGCCTGTGACCCAACACCAGAGCACAAGCATGACAGCCAGATACCATAAATCAATGGTATAGCTAAGATACTACCAAAACATGTATCTGAGCCAAATCAGCTCAAAAGGTATCAAAAGAGAGAGGAGACTTACCCATTTTCAAATATACAAGTCCCATAACCATAGGACAAAGAATCAAAAAGTTATTCCTGCTCAAAGTTGTTGCTGAGCATAAACCTTAAATTTCACCTCTGATCTTAAATACAGAGTAAGAGGCCTAACCCTATCAAATGGGTATTCAAAATGAAGCTCTAAGTAAGGGCTAACCAATGGTACCAGCCAAACTGAGCTGGCACCAGTATTACTGAAGTTATGGCCAAATTCAGGCCAAATAAGGGTGAATAAAATATTCACCTCTCATCTAGCTTCTACAGTTTTAGTGTGAGATACCTAAGGTGGGGTCTTATTGGAAAAAGAACAATAAGGGATATCTGCTGGTGCCATTAATTTCCCCAAATTCCATCTAGAACAAAAGTTATAAGGCAAACAAGCCCAATACAGCTTTTGCCTAAAGCCACACACATGTACAAATATCTTGTACATGGGATACCTCTTCCATACTTAATGATAACCATGGAAAATGAGGTACCATTGTGTAGAACACATGCAGGGCTACACACCGAAGTAATTTTGAGGTTGATATCTCAAAAACTGACAAAGTTATGGCTGTTTTAAGGTCAAAATCCCACAGTTTGGCAAATACAGCCTTACCATGGGATAATATCCCATAACCATGAATATGAGGTGTAAAACAGACAAAGAAGCTGATTTTTAATTCAATACCTGATATTTCATTCAATAATGGGGTCCCATACAGGTTCTGTACAGCATTCTACGCGTCATACATGTCAGAATCAGGCTGTGTGGTCCCCAGATGAAAGTTTTCACCCTGTATTGGTGAAAACTGCCCAGATGTGGTTTAAAAACCACATCTGAGCCCTATACAGGCTATACGGGATTTTTGCAAACCACAAGCCTGTCCTTGAGAGTGAGAAATCTTCACTTCCTCCACATAAAAAGGTCTAGCTACCTTTTCACCCCATTTCAGGATAAAAAGGGGCCTTTTCACACCTCATCCTGCTCTTGATTTCCTATGTAGTACAACTGTCAAAAACAGTTATACTCTTGGAAAATAACCAGGTATACTTTGAATTTAAGTATTGTAGTCTTTATTATTGTAATTCAACAGGTAAAGCTGCACCCAGAGCTTTCAACAGCGCTCACCACCACTATTCCACAATAGTAAAGCCCTTTTATTTTATTTATAAGCCCTTATTATAATCAAAACCTTTATCACCATGTCACAGTAATAGTTGAAGCTGTAAATAGTTTAATTACTGCTTCATCATAGACTCAGCCTGACAGCAAGACTACCTGCTAGAAAGGTATGAATTAAAGTCTTTTCACATTATTGGTTCTCTTTATCTATGTAAACAACAAACCTCTGTTACTGGACTTAATTTATCAAAGAAGTTTCTCAGAAAACCTTCTAGAAGAGGGATCAGAAAAAAAAATTAATTCCAAATTTCTAGATGGGGAAAAGGAAAAAGTGGGAGAGAGGGCCTCTGTTTATACCCGTGGGGCCCTCCATATGAGTTCAAAAAACAGGGGACTTAGAAATTCATAGCCTCTGGTGGCTGTACAAAGCAGTCCAAAATTTAATTTTGGATTTGTAGGGGCCATGTGTTGTGATGTGACACAATTCTACATGTCTTACCAATCAGATTGCTTCACTTCACTTTTCAAGATGACATGAGGTGTTTCTGACCAATCAGATCCATTCATTCTTGTCTCACCTATTCACATGACATGTTTGTGACATGTGGGTGTGAAATACAGTTAAACCTTATTTTTTGGCCCTGGAGCCCTTATCTCCATGTATTACTCAATTGATTACTTATTAGTCAGCTGATGTTACTGTATTATGGTTTTCTGGTCTTTGAGGGCTGACTTGTGGGCTTGGCCACACATTTATTTCTGAAAATACATATAGGAATGACTTTCTGTATTCCTTATTGACCTGTATTACCTTTATGACCCGTATTCTTCCTGAAAAGTCCTAAATCTTCTTAAATTTCCCCAAAACACCTCAAAACTTCCAGAAATTCATTTTTCCAAAGTTATCAATGTTGATTGTGTCCTTGATTTGATTTGGACCCAGGAAATTCCTACTGCTGGTATCCATAGACAGATGTCTTGCTTACCAACTCTTCCAGTTGGCCTTTTCTGAGACTCCCAAAATGGTGACTACACTCACATGTCCTACTCCTTTTCTCTTCCCAAAAATATTTTTCCAATCCTACTTTCCTTGCAGAGTTTCCTTAAAAGAGGAAAACTATGAAAGACCAATATTTAAGAAAATTAAAACAAATTGATACATACCATATCCCTTCCAACCTCCAGTCCCACTCCTTATTTATGCAGGTCCAATGACAAATTGGGAGCTCACATTAACAGAAACATTTATGTAATATAGCCTTTCCCATTCAACAATAAATTATTTCAGTCTTCACAAATTAATCATCTAATTATTTAAAAGAACTCAATTATTCTTATCCTCCCCTTTAGTGGTTCATAACAGCAAAAATACATGAAATATCCCAAAATTGATACCTCAAAAGGTGTTTTGTTGCATACTGTGAACCTTCTATGTCCCCTATCATTCCTAAACCTCTTTCCTTTTATTTATTGGTATTCTCATTGTGACTCTGATTTTAATAATCACCCAATTGCTTATAGTTAATCATATTAAGTATATATATATATATATATAAATTATTTGTGGGAAAAATTGAACAATGTGTTTGATTTGGGTACTTTACATCACAATTATGTGCTGGATAGTGCAGTGGGGTGACACTGGCGGAGCAAACCTGTGGTCAACTTTCCTTAATAAATATATAACTTGTGTTTGTCCGTGCTTATTTTACTGTTATTTTCCCTTGAAATTGATTTCATACTATTGGTATCCTCTTTCATATAAATAATTACCATAAAAATTAAAGATTTATTCAGCTTAACTGTCATAGTATACCTCAGTAGGTTGACTTGCTTTATCTTATTTACTTAGTATTTATTGATTACTAATGATTGAAGTTGAGAGCTTCCAATGTTTTAACACCAGATGTGGAGCTCCTTTTAGTGTGGGATTGGATAAGGAAATCCTCAATGGGGAGTACCAGGAAAAAAAAATTATATTTCTGAATTAATGCTGTATCCAAGGGTGATAAATACTAATCTATGTCCCTACAGAGATCACAAATCAATTTCTAAAGACTGTGGCTTTACAAATAGAGAATACTTTGCAGAACTCTCTATCAGACATAATCAATATTCAGGCTAATGATAATAAGGAATAATAAAACATTTAAATTAAACAATTGAAAAATAAGTTTATAGGTGAATCCCTTCAATTTGGATACCCTAAGTACTAGCACAGTCTTATATCCTTGAAGATAAGGAACTGATAATTGGTTGAGTAAATAGTAAATACAATAGTCCTGAGAAGTGATTTCATTTGTTTCTTTTATTGATATTTATTTTTAATGGATAATAGTTTAATGTGAGAATATATAGAAATAGTAATAATATATGAAAAAAAATTAACTTTTAACTTGTTGTAATTGAGAATGGTACTGACAATATGATATATATACTATTGATGGTGATAGTGATACTCAAGAAGTAATTAAAGATATAGGACTAATAATAGTGCTATAGATTGTAGCACCACTATGAGCTCAAGAAATAATGGCAAAGTTTGATAGATATGTTGCTACTTATAATAGTAATAATTGAAGATAATTGAGATGATCATAAATAATAATATTGAATAATAGTAACAATTATGAAGCTACTAGTATATTGTTTCGATTTGTTAGAAATAATATGTAGATTTCTACTTATGAGAAAGCTATAGTATAGATATTTTGAGCTTGTTTAATATGAGTATTTGATTAATAGATAAATTTATAATATAGGAAGACTCAATCTTAACAACACTAGTTATAAGTCCCTCCTAGGATATTATAATAAAAAAAAATGATTCCTAGATTAATCGAATAGTAAGGAATAAATAATTATTCTCCTTCATGGTATATAGCTAATTTCATGGGGGAAGAGGAGAAAATGTGAGAGTGGCCTTCTTTTATGTTGTGAGAAGTACCCATGGGTTCTCCATGTAAAACTTTATTTTTTCCTTGGAGATACTTTTTCTGGTGGTGGCTTTTATGATGGGTGTTATATTACTGATATATCTCACCATTTTTTGGTCAAAATTAAAGCTGAGGTGTTTTTTCTGGATTTGATTTTATAAAAATGTCAGATTTATTTATCTTTACACTGAACTAGTCAGATAGCAAAGCACTGAGGGAGTAAGTCTGGTAGGTAACAATGAGTTTCGTGTCATATGACTGAGATATTTCACCATTTTTTTCTAATACTATGTAATCTCAAGTGATAATTCTTTGTAATATGGAGATAGCTTCTTGGGTTTTAATCTCTTATTACTGCAATTTCTTTGTAATTTAGAGTTTGGTGTATTTTCCTTTCATGCAGCTAGTTGAAATCTAATTGAGTTTAAATTGATTATTATGTGGCTGTGTCTTGTATAGCTCTAATTCATGTGGATTGCATAGCCCTTATATGGGTGTTTGAATTGTTATTCAATTTTAAGTTTTGAGTGTATTTTTCATGCATGAGTTTAAATTTGATACTTTCAAACGATTCTTTTGCCACATAAAGCTCATTTTGATAACTGTAATTCTTATTAATATAATATTCCTGGTGGATTAAGGGTGGACATAATTCCAAATTTCTAACTTGTATATGTAAATTTGTGTTTTCCGTATGTATGAAACTATATTATTGGTGCTGTAAAGCTTATGTGTAAGCTTCGTTTTTTTCTATAAATCCATAGAGCTTGAAGCCTTTATTATTCCTTGAATTATGGAAATATTTAGGTTATTTCTATCCTTAATTCTCAAATATCCCTTCACTCAATACTTTTGATGTTATTACCTGACTTGTTTGACTTTAATACTGTCTTTTTGAGCTGTGAGCTCCTAAATCAGTAATCTAAATTTTGCCATATTGAAACTTTCAGCCCTTATTTAGCTTTAAACTGGTTCAATAAGGAATTGAATACCACAACAATAAGACATGACTTGGATCATAGTCTCTGTATCTATGTAAAAATAATCAAGAAAAACTAACCTGAATGATGGGAATCCATCAAATGGATATATTTTCTGATAATGAATCATGTGATGGCTTGTGTGAACCACTAGAAGCAAAAGAGCTCTTAGAAGACCTACCTGAACTGGCGGGTCTTGAAGGTGTTCCATTTTTAATCATTATTTCCTTAACATTATTGGCCTCATCAGCTTGAATTTAGTGATCATATATATCATCTTAACCATGTTTAATACCATTTGAAGCTTCAATTGTATTTATATCCTCAATATGTCATAGTATCAATTGACCATGAGTACAATTGAATTTTGCAAATGAATCTTGAAGCTTCATCAGAGAGGCTACATTCCTCCATTATCTCTAGTTCTGGATCAATATAGTGGAAAACTTGTGCTCCGGTGCCTCACTCATTCCCCTTTCGATAGGATCAACCCAAAACACAAATTATTAATTAATGTGAGTACAGTATCCATTGAAAGTTGATCTTTCATACCTATTGAGAATTTATTCCTTTTTAGGAGAACTTTGCTATTGTATATTTCATCTTGTGCTTCTAATGAGTCCAAAAGAGTCACATCTGGTTTTTCTCTAACGAGAACATCCATTTCTTCTAATTAAGGGAAAACAGCCTCAAGTTTTTGGGCTATTTCTTTGATACTCTTTACATGATCACCAGAAGTGATTCAATATCCAGTGGTTGCTGAAATTTTTTTCTCAAGCATATTTTTTACTTTTATTTCCTAAATTATTCATGTAGTTTTGGTGCACTAAAATTAAATCGATTGCAAGGTTGTGATTCATCTTGTTCACTAGCTGTAAAAATCCATTTTTTGAGGAAGGTGGCTGACCTTTGGAGGTTGTTCCTGAGGTTTCAAAAAAATAATAAAATCTGGAGTTCACCGTAATCTAACAAAAAATCCACAGTAAATTGGCAGTTTTCAAATGGCCTTAGAATTTTGAATCTGTTAACTGTTTTTAAGAGCTCAATTTAGTTGAGGATTGTTTGTATGGCATACCTATGTCTATTATCCAATTATTACTCTTCAAGACCTCAGGAAATAAATTAATCAATACAAGAACAAAAAATAAAAGATATATCTTTCACCTTCTTTGATTCTGAAATATAACTTCGGTAAACTACTAGGGGAATTCAGCTGAAACAATTCAGAAATTTGAGGATAAAAAATAAAAATTTTCAAATTCAAAATGTTTGTCAAAATTTAGAATTTATATAACCAGGTACTTTGCATGTTTTGTCTGTGCTATCATAGTAATAATAATTAATAAGTTTCCAGAGAAATATGTCTTTAATGAGAAAACCTAGTAGTTTTTTGATAAGGGAATTGACTTCAATGTAATTTACATCAGCAGTAACAGCTATAAAGTAAATACTATTTATGATATAAATATATAAGACTTCTACATGGAAAGTAGGTTTGCAGTTAAAAAACCCATTTGTGATAATTTTATGTAATAATTTATCTTCAGTAGAACTATGTCCCAAGCAATCTTTTACAATAAAAGTTTTGATAATATTCTTGATAGAAATCTTGTATTAACAAAGGAATTCCTTTCATGATGAAAAGTGTTCATCTAGAAGTCACAATAGTAAAACTAGAAATTACAGGAAATATTATACTAAAATCAGTACTTATTTGGTCCAAATAACATCATGTTTTCAAAAGAACTAATTTAAATTCAAGCTTGGCCAAATTTATTCCATAATATTGAAAACTATCAAGAAATTATTGATTTTGGAATATTGAGAACTATCAGATCATAATGGGCAAAAAACCCATGATTATCATGAAATATTTTATTTCATGATAATTTTCATTTGAATATGGCAAAAATTATTATGCAAAGAGCCAAAAACCTTAACTCATCATAATCTCAGTATTTCCTATCCCAATCAACCTCTATGGGTGGATATGTTAATATGTCCTTCAGAGGACTCTATTGAGTAAGTAAAACTGTAGTATCAATAATTAATATTGCTAGTATAATATTCTTACATCAAATTGATAGATATCTAACTTATCATACCCATTATTAATAGTACTATTAATTTACTAAAGTTTAGTTCATCAAAATTGAAAAACACTAATAATTCGAAAAAGAGGAAATGTATTAAAATCTCATTTATAAGTCATTAATTAACAATATAATTCCAAAACATTACAAAAATATATTTTCAATAATGAATCTAAGTCATAACACACAAAGGTAGATAAATCAGGCAATTTTAAAAGATTTTTTCATATTAAAAAATGTCTCAAAACAAGATTTCACAACATAAAATTAATTTTTAATAATTACAGAAATGGAATTAGATTTTAAATTTATATACTTTATTTATCAAAATTATAAAAAATGAAATACGGAAGAGTTATTTATAATCATATGATATTTAATTTAATAAAATATAGATTATGAAGAAAATGGATGTTACTGATTGATGGGAAAAAATGGTAATTAAATGGATATTTATATGCCTTAATACACATCCTATGTGATCTTAAAATAATTTTGAGGGTGTTTATAAATCAGAATGAGATATTCCGAAGTAACTCTTAAGCTTGAACTTGAGATGTATTAGCTTTTAGTCATAATTAAATTTAAAAAATGTTATTCTCAACTCCTGGAAGCTTTTACTTCATTTGTGTATAGTCTTTTTTTGATTTTTCTGTAGAATTATATATAAATCTCAAGTTTCATTTTGTGAATATCTTGAAATTTAACTTTAAACTGAGAATTTTTGAATTTGGATTTTTTATTAACTCCAAGGTAATTTTAGTTTTCTTTGAAAATTATTAAATAAGGTATCTTAAAGGGTAACTAAAAACGAAATTCATTGATAAAATAGAAGTTATTTCTTATTCAGACACAGAAAATATGAATATGTTGGCTTTTTAAATATTTAAAGTAAATTAATTGAGGAAGGGATCCTCTCCAAATTTTTGAAATCATTGATTTTTTGAATATAAAATGGAAATATAAACCAAACCTTGGCTTGTGATAGGGCTTTGAGTGAATTAGCATCAACTTCGAGCTTATTATAGGCTCTAATAAGGTTTGAAAGTTCTTAAGACCTTAACTAAAAGTTGGTAATCTGTGATTTACCCTTTGGTAGTTTATAATTACTGTTCAAATGGAAGATGAATTATTTAAAACTTTAATATTCGATCAAAGTCTAACATGAAATCTTAAATAAGGGTTAAGATAATTCAAGACAGGAATAAAACCTCATTTGGGATCTTAAAGATCGCAAATGTGGTATACCATGGCACCTTGTTCAATCTTTTCCACTCTTGCATGAATTTCTCCAATTTATTTACTGAAACCCATTCCATGGCTTTGCACAAGATTCGATATAGCCCATACAAAATGCACACTACATATGTAAAATTCTTATCAAAATCACTAAATATAAAAACAAATATACATTCAGCACCTTTTTTTGTAAGCTTAGATATACATGATGTCTCTTTGAAGAAGTGTTAAAGTTAAATACTTCAAAAGGGCAATACTTATTAATAGCTTTCAATCCTTTTGATAACAGAAAAGCTAACCATTTTTTGGTATGAGTCTTTATGGTGTTACCCCAGGAATATAAAATAATGATTATAGCTTTGTTTATCCAAAAAAAGCTTAGAGTAAGGTCGCATTATTACTAATTGCAAATAAATTTGAGAATTCAGTAAATTCTGCATAAAAGAAATCTGGGGCTTTATGGTTAGTTTTTATATATCTACCTCACAGGCTTTCACCTTTAATACATAAATAACAATGATCAATGTTAAAAGCTTGATTAAAATTGGCTATAATCAGGAGAATATTACATTAACTGTCTCAAAGTACACATATTATTATTGAGAGAGAAATAATAAAATTTACTCAATGATTAAGCTTATTCCAAATTGTTTTACTCATAAGAACTGCGTTTGAAGAAGTTGAAGTCAGGATATAGTAGAATTATTATTAGTAACTATACAAATGAATATTATAGGCGTAATGATTAAGATTATATTTTATGACTGCAGTTTAAAACACAATTTTTCAATTATTGGAAGTTCTTTTTTACACAATTGAGGTTTGAATTTTAAAAATAAAATTAGCTAAAAATAATAATATACAAAAATGTGGGAGATCCAGATAGATAATATACAAAAAAATTAATAAAAGTGGATAATAATTAACCAAAATTATACATAAATTAATGTATGAAAAAGTAAATATATTGTTAGAATTATTAATCATTTTTTGTATTTAAATAATGGTATTATATAATAATATTAGTAAAAATTGAATTTTTTCATCAAAGTAAAACTGAGGAGAATTTTTAAATACAAATGATTTAATTGATTTAGAGCTAATAACCAATGATAATATAGAGAATAAGAGTTAATTAAGTCGTAATATGAAAAATATAATGAGAAATTAAATACAATAAGCTAAACCATTGATAATATAATGTAATTATTTATATATTTCAGTGTTATTCAATATTCCTACCAGCAATAATTACTCAGACAGGTTGGATGTATGCAATATTTACTATTTCTATGTATAAATGGGGTTTTCTTAATAAATCAAATATTTTGATATTATATGAGATTAGATAATTGAACTTTCAAGATTAGTGGTATCTTTGAAAAAAGAAATCTGGTTTCATCTTTACATTTCCGATCCATTAGCTAAAATGGTATCTCATACTGGTCTGAAAAATAACCTTTTAAATTATCCAGTTGATCATTTTATTAATGAATTGCTGAAGTTTCAGAATAAGACTAATAGAGTACCTTCAAATATCAATTTTTACAAAAAATGTAGCTTCCTTTCAAAAAATATTCTCATTAGAATAAAGATTATTTTGAAGGGTTCAAAATGATAAATTTTGAAGAAGAGGTTCTTTAAGGAGAAGATCTATGAGAAATAGAGTTCTTATTGATAATCTAAAGGATCTCATAGATTTATTGGGGAGAAAATGATTATATAGATCAAAATCCTAGTATTTATTAAGCTCAAAAGATATAGTAGCTAAACTGGCTGAGATCTTAGGAATGAAAAATATCAGCTGCTTACTATTCATTATCACAAGAGCTGAATATTATTGTAGTAAGCGTATTAAATATTTTTCATTTTTCCAAAGTTGAGCTTGATTTGCTATAAATGATTTAAACCAGAGAGCCGAAGATCCTATAAGGGAATTATTTGCATATTATAGTCAAAAATATGAAAACACTCTGTAATACCAATAAAAAGGGATTCATGTATGAGTCAATCATGCCAAAATACTGAGATTATGCTTTATTTTTGTGAAAAAATCTTTTTTGATTGCTGATAATCTTCTTACAGCTAATATATTGAGCCCCTGAAAATATATATCAATATTTTGTTATGAAATCACTCTTACCAACGATCTTTCTCTTCAAAACTAATTTCCATAAATTCTCCTCAAAGATTATATTTTAATAAGTAACCGCTTACGATATATATTTATATTTAAATTATAATAGAATTGAAAATATTTCAGATTTATTAATTTCAACTTCAAGAGTATGTGCTTTCATTAATCCTTGATATAGCATTTTCCTTTTATATACTATAAAAATACTTTTTCTGGCTATACGTAACAATATTAGAAATATCTTTATGGTTCAATTAATAATTCACATTCTTTTTTTTCAAATAATTACCTAATAATATTAAATTTAAATTTGTTGATTTATATATCTTATATCTTCATGATTCTTAATTATGATATTATAGTTTTATACTTATCATTTTCCTTAAGTTTTTTTTCTATATATATAGCTAGTTTTATGTAATAAGCTACAATGAAATCACTTTTCATAGTCTATTTATAATTATTTTCTCATTTAATATAGAGATTTTCCAATATAGTTACAGAAGATGGTATCACTATTATATATTAAGTCATAGAGACATATCAAAATTGTTGTTATTCAATACATATATTTCACCATTGTTTGGATAATGATGTCCATTCAACTGATATTATATTTTATTACTCCCTTACTAATTGAGCTTAATGAACCAGATTTTTCTTTATCTGTTGTCTTATTAAGTAAAAAGGCTTTCTTATTTTAGGTATTTATATCTTTAAATTTGATACAAATGAAAAAAAGGAAAATAAGTATTAATAACATTATTTTTCGATAACATTGGTCATAAGCTTTCTGTATAGTGACATTTACTTGTAATATTCAAAAATAAATCTCTTATGAGTAATTTTAAAGTTAGAACTGGATGAAACTAATAAAGGTTCAAGCTAAAAATAGTATAATAAAGTAACTGTAGAATCTAAGAAGAGCCACAGTGATGCTTCTTTATAGAAGAGCTGTAGGAATCATAGGGCTAATAAAGGTCTTGAGGTATTAGTCCAAGCTTACTTAAGACACTCCTGAGCTAGCAATATGTTTTCTTAAGCTACTAATCTTGAGTAAAAATAAAGATAAGTATATTTATTGATAAGAAATATAAATCCTTGGAAGTTAAGAGAAAATATAAGAAGGTTATTTTTTGTATTTGATAAAGGAATAAAGGATTTCTGACTCCAAATAAGAGGATAAATAATGATTATAGAGGTGCACAAATTCAAATTTCTTGAGGTATGGCTCTTCAAATGTGAATTGAATATGTATGATGTATCTCTAGTTAGGCTAAGATATACAATATCAAAAATCATGGTGGAAGCTTTCTGTAGTTTTTAAAATGATTCTTATTGAATACTCAAACTTAAATTATGGCTTAATATTTGAGAAGAAGGAATAGTCTCTTCATATTTAGAATATAGAAATGAAATTTTTATTGAACATTCTAACAAATGAAACTATTATTTGTGATTTATATTACAATTACTAAGGTATCATCTCGACGCAACTCACTTGAGGAAATTTGTAAATTGTTGAGAAAAATACCAACTCTCTTAGTCAGAGCTTAAGAAGTATTAATTTCCTTTATTTAATGAATCTGGATGGAGCAAAATATCATATAAATGTAAAATAATGTCACATAAAAAACCTGTAATTCAAAAATGAGAGCTTATGATGGATAATAATTCAAAATATCAAAAATAAATCACTGAGCTTTAGGCTGACTAGAATTAGTAAAAATCTGTATGTATGTGTTAAATTTATACAAAAAGTAACAGCTATGAACATTTGAAGCCCCAAAGGGTATAAATAGAGCGCATTTCTACCCCTGACAGACTTTCTTTTCTCAGTCAAAAAATCAAGTACCATAAACAAAAAGAAACTTATAGTATTATCAAACATCCCCATTATTTTCTTGTTATCACTATTTGAGTAGCTTCATTAAATTATAGTGGTTAAGGATTTTCATAGATTATTTTTTAAATTGATTTCATAAAATATCCGCAAATATTTATTTTTCCATTTCAGTAAGTATTTCTGAGTGTTATATGTGGAATTTTAGATAACAGAAGGTCTATATTATTAATACGTTTATCTCATAGAATATTAATATCTATATTATATACTCAGTATTCAATCTCAGTAGCGAATCTGTTATAATATCCATACTATTTTACTATCAAAATATTATCATCCACAGATTGTATTCCTCCAAATCCAGAGCAAAATTATACTAGTGTTATCAATATTATCATATTTTAATAAAAGTTAATATCATCTTATCATCATAGTGGTACACAGCCTATTCTTAGCGCTATTATTTTAATCACATCATTAATGATATTGATCCGTTAGTTTTGGAAATTAAAACAGCCCTCCAAGTTTTTCTGTTATTCCCTTGGACTAAGGATTAAATAAAAGTCTATTAAAGAAATAAAACAAAGTATACTAAGAGTCTGTCAAATGGATATGTTTGATACTGCTTCCAAGATAATAGTATTCGCATGGGAATACCGGTTTAAATCCTCATCCAAATCTACTGAAAAATTCAGCGGTATTAGTAGCCTCATTAATTCTCATTCTAAATTTATCGCAAAGAGATATTTTATTAAAACTGTGAAGGTAAGAAAACATTGTAATAATAATGCAAATAGTGGCTTGTATTCTTAGAGCTATAATTAGCTTACCTTTAAACCTCTCTTTAAATTTCCTTGTCAATTTGTGACAGTATTTTTTGTTTTGTATCCTTTATTGACTTCACAGGTTATTATTTAACAATCTTCTCTTTGAAATCTTTTTCTATTTTGTATTTTTTCTTAACTTCACAAATTATACGGCCAGTGCACCAATAATAAAAAGAGACAATTCTTTTAAGCTCACAAATAGATCAGAGCTCAAATAAAAATACAAAGAAAACCTTTTGTTTATCTCAAAAGTGGACTGGTTCAAACTCTTGCTAATAAAACTCTCTCTGAAAAACTTGAGTCAAACCCCAATATTTATAAAATAACAAGCTCAAGCTATCCAAAATGGCGGAGAAATATATTATTTGCATTTTGGGTACACACTCTAGATTCTTTTCTTGTCATACGCTGGTTCAAATAGTTTCCAAAATACTCAGAATGAGAAGAATAAGATCTCTTTTGTGAAGTCTGTAAGCACATATTCTTCTGGTTTATTTCTCAATTAGATGAAGAAAATGTGAACAAATTTTATGATAAGAACTGAAAAAACTATAAAACTGCTATTTTTGGGATAGAATCAAACAGGATTATGCTTCAGACTCTTCTAAATCCTTCTCTAAAATAATCACGAAGATATTCACTCTCATAATGGAAAAATAATCTGTTATCTCCACCCTCACTGAATTATTCTCTCTCATTAATCAACTTCAAATGGCTGGTCATCAGTTATTTGAGAAAGAAATGATTTCCAAAATATTTCCTTTCTACACCCTAAATCCTATATCAGGAATCCAAAATTTCAAGAACAAATTCTGATTTTGAAATGGCAGGGTCATGGAAAGTGTACCACATAAGGCATCTGAGGAAATTTCCATCTCTATTGATGTAGGAAATATTTTTACAGGGAAGAGGGAGAATAAAAGCTCTGTGTACCTTGTAACAATAAACTCAAATTTTTCCTTTGCTTCAACAGGAATACTCAATACCCTTCACTTTATTATCTCACATGGATGTAAAAACAGAATTCCTCTATGGCAAGCTGTAAGAGGAAGTCTTTATGAAATATCCCAATGGCTATCCATATGAAAGTAATGAGGAAACATGTTCAAAACTAGTTTGGTTACTCTTTGAACTTAAGAAGAGCTCTTGTTGCTGGTATCAACACCTGGTAGATAGTTTCAAAAGCTTATGTTTCTTCCCTGTAAGCTGGATACATAACTATTCCTCAAAGGTGGGGAAAAACGTTTCATGTTATTTGTTCATTTTGATAACATAATGATAGGTGAAAATAGTGATGGGTTAATTGAATCTTAAAGAAAAATGAAACAAAATTATGACATGGATGATTTGGGGGAGGCTAGTTTTGTACTGGGATTCAAAATTGAGTGCAACATAAAATAAAAAGACTATTAATTCAACTAAAAAAAGTATATTCAAAAAATATTATTATACCTTGGTATTATAGACTGAAAACCAGCTTCCACATCTATTATTCCTAACTCCAGAGTGTTGCATATCAAATTGTAAGGTTTGTCTAAGAAACTCTTTATAATAGTAACAAATATCAAGAGTACTATGACTGTCCTTGGTAGAAAATTTGATATAATTATTAAAAAAGGATTATATAAATGAAAAAAAACTATTATTAAATAATTGAAAAATTATAATAAACTATAATTATTCTATCATTATTATAGTCACTGACAGTTAGAATAATAATAATGTATAAAGCTCTTAATGAGAAAATTATACATTAAAAATGGTAATATTTAACCACTTGTAAATGATATTATTTAAAAGAGAAATATCAAACACACTGTGCAGAGATAGATATTATAGAAAAACCCTTTATAAAATACTAATACTAGATAAAAAAGATATAGAATTTTAAATAAGACTTATTCATAATATTCATTTTATACAACAAGTCAAACAACAACAGTTATTATATTAAGTAATTTTTCTAAGTTAAAAACACTCCAAAAATCAATATTTTTAAAGGTAAAACATCTTTTTATGAGAAAAATAATATTTAAGATTTTTTAAGAGGGGTTGTGGATTTTGAAATATATTTTAGGACAATAATTTTATACAATAAAACGTATTATTTGTGATTAAAACAATGATCTAATTTCCATTATTTCAATTTTTTAATTCGAAGATTAATAAAGAATGAAATTCTTAAGAGATATTTTAATAATAATATTTCATATTTAATAAAACTTTACCTCTTTGAATATCTAATATGATCGGAATGATAATTGTCTATTGGCAAAAACAGTGATTTAAAGGCTCTGTTTATGCCTGAAGAGCATCTCTCAGGATTAATAATGGATATATAGGGAGTTCTTGGGTCAAAACTGAAAAAACATCCTTAAAAATAAGGTTCTTAACTTAAACTAACTTATTTTTAATTCCAACTTAACATCACCAGTGTTATTCTTAACCCCAAGTAAATTTAAGCCTCTTTTGGATTAATTATTTCAAGTTTTAATATAAAATGAGTTTATTTATGTTAAACTTTATCACATGAACAGCTTACAAATAAAGGCTTAAGCAGGAATATTTTTAACTGAATTTCTAATTAACTTTTAAAGAAATCTTAATTTTCTTTAAGAATAATTGAAAAAGATGATTTCAAGGCTAATTACAAATTAAACCTGATCAAAATAATACTCAACACTTAATGTATATACAGATAGAATTGAATTCTAATTTGTGTGAAAGTTTCAAGCAAATCCATTAAGAATTGGATTTTTAATGAATTTTGAAGGTGTTGCTATTTTTCCATAGGAAATAGCAATACACACCAAAACATAACTTTTGATAAGGTTTTAACACTTATTAATTTAAATTTTTGAGCATATTTAATCTTTGAAAGATCTTAAAAACTTGATTAAAAGCTTTCATATTGGGATTTACCCTTTGGAAGCTTGTAATTCCTGTCCAAATCGGGATAAAACCAGGTTAAGCTTTAAAGTTGGATCAAAGTCTAATCTTAAATTTTAAATAAGGTTCAAAATTATCCAATACAGGTGGAAAAACTTAATTTAATCCTTTCAGATCCCAAAGGTTGGGTACCCCACCTCTATTTGGCCCTTTTGCTTTTTCCCACCTTTCTGTGTGTATTTTGCCCCTTTATCTATTGAAAGCCATACTATGGCCTTAAACCCTTTTAAATTGAGCTCACAAAGCATTCAAGTTTTTTATGGAAAATCCTTTGCCAATTCAATAAATATATACATCTCCTCAATTTTAACTAAAATTTTGGTAAGTTTGCATAACCCTTATGCAACTTTTAATTTGAGCTTATTTAAGCTTAATTTAACCATTTTAAAAAAATTCAAGTAATTTGCAATTGTACTGTGACATTCTTAAATCTTCTAATAACATAAGAAATATTCATTTTTGGGTATAACACTGTGAGCCTTGAGGTATATTTTACATACCCAAATAGGCCACAATTATCTTAAAAAGAAATTTTGAATTATGCAAAACTCATAAGTCATGCATATATCCAAAATTCATCATTTTCAATTTCAGAAAAGATGAATAACTTTTTATTGAGTAAGTAAATCCATGGATTTAAGACCAGATTTGGATTCTACACAAAAATTCACCTAGGGTAGCTCCATAGAGTGAATAAGCTAAATTTAAGTATTTGAGGTGGTAAAATGGAAAATACTTCAATACCACATCATTAATACCACATAAAAGATCCGTGAAAATTTTTGTTTTTCTTGATTTTTAGCCAAAATAATGGGAAAGTGAGAAATCCCATGTTACATATACACTAAGAATAGTGTTATGCATGTTTTGAGCACTTAATATCATGGTATTCTTACATGGACTTTTGGTACACCCATAGTGGATATCTCACTTTAAGCTTAAATTACTATTTTGACGTAAAAAATAGGCAAGGGGGACAAAAGACATCAAAGAGAGCCAGGGTACCCAACTTCTGAGGCCTCAGAGGCGTGGATAGCTCCAGAGCATGGATCCATGGCTCATCTTGGCCCAATTGGTAAACTAAAACTCTTTGGGAACTTGGTTACCAAGTTACAACTACTGTAAAACATCAGAAAATAGCAAATAACCTGCTATTTTGACGTGCCAAGGAGGTAATGAGCTACTTACACTCCTGTAACCATGTCAATTACTAATGACTTTCCATGGATAAACCCCAAAAGAGTAATTAAAACCCTTTTGGGACCCATATTCATTGATTTACCTCATAGCAACCAGCAAAACACTGCTATTTGCAATTCTACGTAGAAATGAGGTAAAACCTTCAAAAATTCATTAAAAATACAATTCTTAATGAATCTTTCTGAAACTTTCAGGACTAAAGGAGAACTGTATTATCTATGGTACAACCAAAAAGAATTACAGTTTTACTAGTAAAATTAAAAGTTTTACTTACAGTCCAATTTTGGATATTCTACGTGAAACACTGAATCTTCAAAAATTCACAGTAATTACAACCTGTGATGAAATTGGCAATAACATTGATAACTTTGAGAAATCAATGATTATTTTAGAATAAAAGAAGATTTACAAGTGTTACTCCTTTTATTCTTAACCATATTGGGGTTGGTAGTCACGTAAAAGCATCAATTAAGTAATTATGATAATCTTACATGACAACAGATGATGCAATCAATAATCCAAAAAGGTTTATTGTTTTCTCACTCACTGGTTTTTCAGTTTGCTCCATGGCACGCCTCTGTGAGCTGTTATTGACTTAAAAGAAGCCTCTTCTTGCTGTTTTTTCATCATCATCTTATCAATTTATTAATCTTTATTACCAACAAGTAAGTATTAGTTCAACTATTCTTAAGTGTTTTAATTCTTTCAGAATCAATCAGAAAGACGTGAAATCATAGAATCCAACTATATATTGTTGTAATATTGTTATAAATCCTTTTGATCCCTTAAATCCACAATTCCACGTCAAATTTCTCTACTTTTATTATCAATAAGTTCTTTGGAGTATTAGTGAGTCATTTATCTTTAATTCTTAAAGTTTTTCTCTAGTAATAGTTTTCTTCAAGAATTATCTTTATAATTATTCTTGCAAAAGATAATTATATATTAAAATAATTTTATTATTTTAATAAAGAAGTTTTTTATTATTAAATTCTTCTTGTAATTGATTCTTGTAGACAATTACTTGCTCACTGTTAAAATCACTAGTAGTGCTTAACACGTGAAAGAAATAATTTTTTAATTATTTAATTGTGGTTATAATAATATTTTATTATTATATTTCATAAGAACAGACATAGTACTGTTGATTAATAGTAATATTATCATCAGTTTCATAGTCACATCTTACATTTGGGGGCCTGGCCGTGTTTTTTGAACCTTGTACCCTTAATTAATATATTTTTAAGCTCTAAAATATATTAATTTAATTAATTTTTTTTCTTTCAATTTGGAGTTAAAATATTTTTATTTTTGAAATTGTTTTAAAATCTTTTTCATTGAGGAATTTGGTTTAATTTTATATTGTTTTTACACGTGGCTTTTTCACATCCAAAAACTTATAAAATTATTCTTTGAGTTACTCTGAATTGATTTTCATTCAAAATCTTAAATTTTAATTTTTTTTCTTTAAAAAGAATAATTTTTTTTAATATTAAAAAATATAAAACTTATAAAAAATCTTTAAAAAATATTTTAAAAAGTATAAAAAATAATTTTTTCTCTTTTATAATTTCTTTTAGTGTCTTTAATCAAATACTGTGCAGCTGGAAACAGACTCAGTAAAAGATATATCACTAGTCCAGAATCTTCAGAAGCAGAATCTGAAGACAGTATTGAGGTGCAAATTGCTAAAAGAGGCACCTTATTCAACTCAGAAAAAGCTAAATTACCACCAAAAGGTGTGTATTTTATCTTATATTTTCACCTTTTATCTTTAAATTGACGTGAAAATGGTGCATACCAGAAATGGAAGCAACTATTCAGTCCAACCAGATGGATGTGGACAAGGAAGAGGCAAGACCAAATCCAGAAGTGCCAAATCTTCCACAAGAAAGGCACATCTGGAGGATGCCAGAGTTGCCCCCCATTCCCCAAGGTCTGTACCAACAGATTTTGACGTGAATTCTGAGCCTGAACTAATTTATGATAATATTTCCAGGGCTGAACCATTTTCAAGTGGCAGCAATAGAAATATATCAGAGCCAGTACAAAAATTGGTTCAGAGCAGCCAAAGAAGAGGAGTGGGAAATCTGCCCAAGCCTTTGGCAGGGGGCCATGAACTCCTACTTACACATCAAGAGCTTTCTGGGTCAGGAGAAGACCATAGAACTCTTAGGAGGTTGGAGCCCCCTGTCTTGCAAAGACAAGGTCAAAAAGATAAAGAATTGGTTGAAGAACCAGAGTCTTTTATCCATAGACCAGAAGAAAGAATTGGAAATGACTCCAACTTTGGAGACAGAGGCACCAGTGGCATCTACCAGCTCCAAACCAGCTCCAGAAGCATCCAAGGACAAGCCCAAAGGACCTCAAAAGAAACAGAGAGGTCCCAAGAACCATCAAGGCAAGGGCAAAGGCAAAGCCAATTGGCACAGACCTTACCCACAAGGGTACAGGATCCCCAGATTGGAGCCTTCAGCCGTGGACAGTGTCTTCAATATGGCCAGAACTCTTATGGAATTCACAGCCAAAGAGCAGGAAAGGATGAACAGGACTTTTCCACGCAAATAAAAGATGTACATAGAAGTATTAGTGTAGAAATTGGCAAACTTGAGTCAAAGTTAAAGCAAATTACATTAGACATCAATGATTTAAAGAAAAATGACAAGCAACATTCTGATTGGCATAAATTGACAACTGTCACCCTTGAGTCAATTAGCAATGCTTGTGAAAGAATTGAGAACCAATGTCAAAATAATGACACAGAGGATCTTTCCATCTTTAAAGTAAATGATAGACTTAAAACTCTTGAAGACCATGTCTTACAAATAGTTAAGAACACTAATCAATTTGCTATACATTTAGCAAAAAGTGACAGTGAAAGGCAGAAATTGAAGAATGAAATAATTGCAAGTGTGGAGCAAATTCATAAGAATCATGAACCACATATGCCAAGACATTCTACACCTTTGACTGAAGAAAAACTTTCTGTCAAAGAAAGTTTGACTCCATTCTTAGGAGAGAATGTTATTTCTGCAAAGGATATTCCCAAATTAGAAGAATGGCCAACATTCTCTGGTGAAGGAGAATACAACCATATTGAATTCATCAGGACTATTGATATGTTGCAAGAAGACTTTAATATACCTGATGAAATCATAGTAGGAAAATTACATTGTTTGTTTACCAAGACTGCAAAGAAATGGTATTACAAGATGAGAATGGATCATGGAAGACATGACTGGTCTTGGTGGAAATCTGAAGTGATTACCAAATGGGCCAATAATTCTTGGAGGTTTAAAATGGAGAATGCTTTTGAAAGTGCCATTTTTAACTCAGAAAAAGACAAACCACTTACTTGGTTCTTCAAACAAAAAGACAGATTATCTGCTTTACACCCAGATATGTCTGACACTATAATTAATATTAAAATATTAAGAAAATGTGGAGGAGAACTGGAACATGCTATCAAAAGCAGATGTGTGGAACCCTGTTCAACAGAGGACTACATTAATGCTATGGAAGATATCATTACCAGAACAAGAATTGGTAAAACTTGGGTTAGAAACCCAATAGAGTCCAAAATAGTCTCAAAGATTCCTAGAGAGGAAAGAAGACCAGAAAGACCTGTCTTGAAGTGTCATAAATGTGGAAGTACTTCACATTTAGCCAACACTTGCCCTAAGAAGACAAAGATCAATGAAGTTCAAATCATTGAAGACATTCAGTGTACTGAAGAGAAAGAAGAGTCTGATCAAGATTCTGCAGTCTCTGAAGATACACCAGTAGAGGACTATCCCATTGAAAACATTTCAGCTTTCTTTGAGGTCACAGAAGTCCATACCCACTTGCCACAGTACAGTGAGGATTGCTACAACCTGATCAATATCCAAGATGCCAGAATGTGTAAAACAAAACCTGCTAGAGGAAAGGGTTATACTGCTGGAGCATCCTGTATCACACCAGTTCTAATGGGTGATATTGAAGCCAAAGTAAATCTGGATACAGGAGCATTTTGCACTTGTATTGGCAAGGATTATCTCCAAATTATACTTCCTGAATGGAAAAACCATCTATTACCAATAGAAGGTGTACAGTTCAGTAGTGCCAGTAACAATATGTACCCCTTGGGCATATTGGATACTAGTATTGTATTCCCACATCCAGCAGGAAGTGTAAGAATGAAAACTGAGATTGTAGTAATGGATAATTGTACATCTCAGCATATCATTCTTGGAAATGATTACTTGAATATTTATGGTATTGATATAAATAACCATAAAGACAGATATTTCACAATTGGAGATAACAAAAGGCAAAAATTTGCTTTCTCCAATATGCCAAAACAGATATCTGTAGTATCTTCTGTCAAAGATACTTACAAAGATGAATTTGTGTCTAAACAACTTGTTGAAGCACAAATTAATCCATCATTGTCACCAAAGATGAGGAATGAACTTATTGATGTATTATATACATACAATAATGCATTTGCATCTGATAATGAACCATTAGGCGCTATAAGGGGACATGAAATTGATATTACTCTTAATATTGATAGACCATATCCTCCAGTACTTAGAAGACCAGCTTATCCAGCCAGTCCCAGAGCTAGGGAGGCCTTGGAAAAACATATCCAAGAGTTGATCCAACTTGGTGTGCTAAGGAAAGTAGGCCATAATGAGGAAGTTGAAGTGACAACACCTGTTATTATTGCATGGCATAATGATAAGTCAAGAATGGTTGGAGATTTTAGAGCTTTGAATACCTACACAGTTCCAGATAGGTATCCAATCCCTAGGATCCAAGAAACCTTGACTCAATTGTCTAAAGCCAAGTATATAACATCAATGGACGCATTAAAAGGCTTCCATCAAAATGTTTTGACGCCTAAAGCTAGGAAATTACTTAGAATTATCACTCACTGTGGTATTTATGAGTATCTTAGAATGCCATTTGGCATTAAAAATGCTCCATCTCATTATCAAAGAATGATGAATACCATCTTCCCCACAGAATTGTCTGAAGGATGGCTTATCATTTATATTGATGATATTATTATATGTTCTGACTCATGGTCTTTGCACCTTGAAAGACTTGCAAGAGTACTTCATAAAGTTGCAGAAGTGAACATGAAAATTTCACTTAAGAAATGCAATTTTGGTTTTGAAGAACTCAAAGCATTAGGACATGTTGTCTCTGGTTTGAGCTTGGGTATTGACAAGAATAAAGTAGCAGCAGTGTTACTTAAGCCAATACCCCAGAATAAAAAAGAAATGATGTCTTTTCTTGGATTTGCTAGTTACTATAGGCAACACTTGAAAGATTTTGCAATTCTAGCCAAGTCACTTTATAGAATCTGTGATCAACAGACTGTATTTGAAATGACACAGGAAAGAATTAAAGCTTATGAGAAGATAAAGAAAGCCCTTACAGAAGCACCTTTACTCCTCATGCCTGACTGGAATATTCCTTTTAAATTGTACATTGATGCATGTGGGGATGGATTAGGGGCAGCCCTACACCAAGTCCAAATTATTGATGGCAAACCTACAGAAGGACCAGTTTGTTATATCTCAAGACAAATCAAACCAACAGAAGCCAGATATGGTGCAAGCCAAATGGAGTGCTTATGTTTGGTATGGGCACTTGAGAAATTACACTATTACCTTGATGGCAGTGTTTTTGAAGTGATAACTGACTGTAATGCCGTGAAATCACTTCTTAACATGAAAACTCCCAACAGACATATGTTGAGATGGCAAATAGCCATTCAAGAATATAGAGGAAACATGACTATAGTTCATAAAGCAGGAAACATTCACAAAAATGCTGATGGACTTAGTAGATGGGCTTTAGCCAACACTCCTGATAACCCAGCTTATGTACCTTTGGAAGCTGAACCACAGATTCCAATTGAAGGGATTAACATAACTGATATTGGGACTGAATTCTTTGAAGAGGTCAGAGAGTCTTATAAACAAGACAAGAATTGCCATATCTTGACTTCTTTATTGGATAAAGACTGCAAAGACACATCTTTGGTCAATACACTAGATGAAGTTTGGAAAAATTCCTATTCTGAAGGAAGATTTCACTTGTTTGATGGGATTATTTACCATAGAACAAAACATTCTTGTGTGATGACATTGTGTAGTAGATTACTCATCAATACCATTCTTCATGAATGCCATGATAGCATTTACTCTGGACACCTATCAGAAGACAGAACACTTGAAAAGGTGAAGAACTGTGCATGGTGGCCATCTTGGAGAAAAGAAACCATTGAATATTGCCATACCTGTGATAGATGCCAAAAAGAAAACAGGAGTACAGGCAAGAAATTTGGATTAATGATCCATATTCAAGAACCAAAATCCCCTTGGGAAGTTGTTCACATGGATTGGGTCACAGCACTTCCTCCAAGTGGTGACAAAAGTTATAATGCTTGTTTAGTCATTGTAGACAGATATAGCAAAACTCCCATATTCTTACCATGTCATAAAGATGACACTGCTATGGATACAGCTCTTCTTTTATGGAGTAGAGTTATTTCTCATACAGGGTTATTTAAGAATATCATAAGTGACAGAGACCCCAAGTTCACATCTGCACTTTGGACCAATCTTCATAGATTGTTTGGGACTAAGTTATCATTCTCTACAGCATATCACCCTCAAACAGATGGGCTAGCAGAGAGGATGATTCAAACTTTAGAAGACATGATCAGGAGATTTTGTGCTTATGGATTAGAATTTAAAGACTCAGATGGCTTTACCCATGACTGGTGCACTCTGATACCTGCATTAGAATTGGCATACAAGACATCAGTCCATTCTTCCACAGGACAAACTCCTGCTATGTTAGAAAAAGGATGGAATCCAAGACTCCCAGCAGACACACTGAGGAAAGACTTGATTGACATTCATCCTACAGCTTCCAGCTTCAAATTAATGCTTGATAAAGTAAAACACCATGCAAAACAAAGTATGGATGATGCTTTTGATTATGCAAAACAGAAGTGGGACAAGAGTCATAAAGTACCAGACTTCAAAGTAGGGGACTTAGTTCTAGTTTCAACCTTGAATTTTAATAATATCAAAGGCCCAAAGAAACTTAAAGATTCTTATGTAGGACCTTTTGTTATTGTTGCCTTACATGGAACCAATGCAGTTCAAGTGGAATTGAGTGGTGAATTGGAAAATAAACACCCCACATTTCCAGTCAGCCTGATAAAACCTTATCAACCAGCTGACAAAGAATTGTTTCCTTTCAGGAACCCAACTCCTTTAAATGTGCCCCCTGTGGAACAGAATGAAGACAGAAAGATAAAGAAAGTCATTAAAGAAAGGAGACTTAGGGGTAAAAATCAAAGAGAATATCTTGTCAGATATAGAAATCCAGTACATGAAGATGAATGGATGGCAGAATCAGAAATACCTGACTCAGATAAACTCTTAAGAAGATTTAGACATGAAAGAAGGCCACAAGCCTGAATATGTCTATAAATGTGCTTTAAATTACTTGATCTGAGTAATGTGAAGAGGTTGGACAGTGGACATTAACCCCCTTTTGGGGCCTTATTCTTTTTACCACTAATAAAATTGTAGTACAATTTTATTTTTTGGTGGGAGGGAATGTGAGCCTTGAGGTATATTTTACATACCCAAATAGGCCACAATTATCTTAAAAAGAAATTTTGAATTATGCAAAACTCATAATTCATGCATATATCCAAAATTCATCATTTTCAATTTCAGAAAAGATGAATAACTTTTTATTGAGTAAGTAAATCCATGGATTTAAGACCAGATTTGGATTCTACACAAAAATTCACCTAGGGTAGCTCCATAGAGTGAATAAGCTAAATTTAAGTATTTGAGGTGGTAAAATGGAAAATACTTCAATACCACATCATTAATACCACATAAAAGATCCGTGAAAATTTTTGTTTTTCTTGATTTTTAGCCAAAATAATGGGAAAGTGAGAAATCCCATGTTACATATACACTAAGAATAGTGTTATGCATGTTTTGAGCACTTAATATCATGGTATTCTTACATGGACTTTTGGTACACCCATAGTGGATATCTCACTTTAAGCTTAAATTACTATTTTGACGTAAAAAATAGGCAAGGGGGACAAAAGACATCAAAGAGAGCCAGGGTACCCAACTTCTGAGGCCTCAGAGGCGTGGATAGCTCCAGAGCATGGATCCATGGCTCATCTTGGCCCAATTGGTAAACTAAAACTCTTTGGGAACTTGGTTACCAAGTTACAACTACTGTAAAACATCAGAAAATAGCAAATAACCTGCTATTTTGACGTGCCAAGGAGGTAATGAGCTACTTACACTCCTGTAACCATGTCAATTACTAATGACTTTCCATGGATAAACCCCAAAAGAGTAATTAAAACCCTTTTGGGACCCATATTCATTGATTTACCTCATAGCAACCAGCAAAACACTGCTATTTGCAATTCTACGTAGAAATGAGGTAAAACCTTCAAAAATTCATTAAAAATACAATTCTTAATGAATCTTTCTGAAACTTTCAGGACTAAAGGAGAACTGTATTATCTATGGTACAACCAAAAAGAATTACAGTTTTACTAGTAAAATTAAAAGTTTTACTTACAGTCCAATTTTGGATATTCTACGTGAAACACTGAATCTTCAAAAATTCACAGTAATTACAACCTGTGATGAAATTGGCAATAACATTGATAACTTTGAGAAATCAATGATTATTTTAGAATAAAAGAAGATTTACAAGTGTTACTCCTTTTATTCTTAACCATATTGGGGTTGGTAGTCACGTAAAAGCATCAATTAAGTAATTATGATAATCTTACATGACAACAGATGATGCAATCAATAATCCAAAAAGGTTTATTGTTTTCTCACTCACTGGTTTTTCAGTTTGCTCCATGGCACGCCTCTGTGAGCTGTTATTGACTTAAAAGAAGCCTCTTCTTGCTGTTTTTTCATCATCATCTTATCAATTTATTAATCTTTATTACCAACAAGTAAGTATTAGTTCAACTATTCTTAAGTGTTTTAATTCTTTCAGAATCAATCAGAAAGACGTGAAATCATAGAATCCAACTATATATTGTTGTAATATTGTTATAAATCCTTTTGATCCCTTAAATCCACAATTCCACGTCAAATTTCTCTACTTTTATTATCAATAAGTTCTTTGGAGTATTAGTGAGTCATTTATCTTTAATTCTTAAAGTTTTTCTCTAGTAATAGTTTTCTTCAAGAATTATCTTTATAATTATTCTTGCAAAAGATAATTATATATTAAAATAATTTTATTATTTTAATAAAGAAGTTTTTTATTATTAAATTCTTCTTGTAATTGATTCTTGTAGACAATTACTTGCTCACTGTTAAAATCACTAGTAGTGCTTAACACGTGAAAGAAATAATTTTTTAATTATTTAATTGTGGTTATAATAATATTTTATTATTATATTTCATAAGAACAGACATAGTACTGTTGATTAATAGTAATATTATCATCAGTTTCATAGTCACATCTTACAAACACCCTATAGGTCTACCCTAGGTTATTTTTGATTTATAATCCAAAAATGACATAATATTTATAACTTTGTTTATCCAAAAAAAATTTATACTTATTTTTGTTATTTTTTGTTTTTGATTCAATTGATAAGTCATTTCAAGACTAATCCAACTGTATAAAAGGCTCTTTGTGGCCTTATGGTTATGTCATACATATCTCACAGGCTCAAACAAAGGGAATGAAAAAGTCCTCATTTTGATTACAGAAAGGCCATTGGTCTTTTCAATTACCTATTCTCCTGAATTGGACTGCATTTACCCTTTTCTTTCTCAGAACTTGCTCAAATTTGGGAGAATCCATTTGGAGATCATATGTAAGATTTCACAAGAGTCCTACAATATCTTCAAGGTGCAGAAACCAAGAAGATGGTTCCGGGAGGAAATCAACTTTCAGAATTTGTGAAAGGCTTTATGGATATGGAATCAGTTTTGGATGTCTCATTTGTTGTAAAACTCAGAAGAAACCAATTGTAGTTCTATCAAAACTTAATTTGAGTTATAATAACTTTGAAAGCCTTGACATGATTTATTGTGGTTTCAATAACCAATTATTAACTTACAAAATTAAAAGCCATATCTGGGATAATAAAGGGGCTATTTCACTGTGCAAATATAATTTGTATGATAATTGCACCAGACACATGAAAATTTGAGTCAACTAAATTAAAAAACCATCAAGCCCAATAACATTAAAAGCCTCTGATATTTATCCACAAAAGAAATTTTACCAACCCACTTGCTAAAGGGTTAGGAAGAAAGAAAAATGAAACAATATGTGAAGAAATAAACCTCATCGCTTAAACAAGCATCGGGGCGTCTTCAGATAACAGTATTTTCATTATAGTACAAGTGTCTATCCTTATTCAACTTTACTGACAATTTCAGTTGTTACAATAATCTCATCAAATATTATTTTTCATTTTTTGTCAATAGTGATCTTATAAAAACTGTGAAGTTTGAAAAACATTGTAATAACAATGCAAATAGCAGCTTGTATTCTAAAAGATAGAAATAGCTTATCTTTAAACCTCTCTTTTAATTTCCTCATCTATTTGTGACACTATTTTCCCTTTTTTATCCTTTCTTATCTCCGGATGTTAGTCTTTAAATCTCTTCTCTGTCTAATAAATTTAATCTATTCATGAAAATATTTTCTATTTTTTATCCGTTCTTACCTTCACAGCTTTCACTAAAAAATTAATTGAAATTGATAATGGAGCTAAATTCAAAATCAGTAGTTATTATAGAAAAGGAAGTCAGGAATATTTCAGGAAACAAATAAGGATCGGAATTCAAGTATCAGAAGGAGCTCATGGCTTCTTCTTAGAATACTCCCTTCAAGTTACTTACTCACTTATCTCATTCAGGGTAGAGTCTCTTGCAATATGTGTAAGGTGAAAGCTCTTCTCATGTCATCAATTGAAGATCTATTACACAGTATTGGGGCTTTGAATTCACGTATTTATTTTCTTAATATAATAACCTTCAGTTTTTACTGAAATGAAAATTGGCAAAAATATAAAGTTTCAATGATGTGAAACAATTGAGTAGAGTGTGTATTTAGATTTCCTTTTCTTAATCATCCAAGTCTTCCCTTATTGAAGCACTAAGATAGAGAAATAATGCTAGTTTTGAATTTTTTGGTTTCAAGTCACTGTCGTGTGTGAAGTCGTATTGTATAAAGAAAATGATATTTTATTGATTGTATGAAAAAATAAGGTGGTTCCATAAATTTTGGATTAAAATGATTCTGCATGAGATGTTTTCTTTAAAATTGCATACTATGAATGAAATTATGTATCTGCATATTCACTCTGTAGATTTGGATGGAATGTAATTAATTTCTAAATCTGTATAGTTAAAATGTGTCTTTTTTCCCTTTCGATTGTGCTTTATTTGTACCTTGTGGCTACAAAATATACATTCCATGTTTGAAGAAGCTGAAAGCTTTCATATTAAATGTAAACTCCAAGTCTCTGGCTTTAATAAGCTTCAGAATCGAGTTTCCATTGTTGAATATGAGTTTCTAAATTTAATTTAGTCATTTGAACTTATGAATTTTTGTATTTTATCTTAAATCTCAGCTGAGCTTTTGTGTATTTTCAATCTTACTTGTAATTTTGAGGGTTGTGCATATGAATATTAAAATTTTAGTATAATCAATATATATGGTAAGAAGTTTGACTCAGAAATGTGTATGCTGTATTTTTCAACAACATGTAACAGGTTTTATTACCCAATTTTAGCGTTGTACAGTACAATAATTATGATATTAAAATGTATATTACCATGTGTAATGTATCCTATTAGCTTATTTTGTGACTGTGACTTAATTATCCCTGACTTCTTATGGCCGTGAAGGTCATATTTTTTAATTTAAATGTGCAATTAATTTTGTAAGTTTTCTGTGTTTCTGAAGATTTATTATACATCTATCGAAATCTATTTGGATTTGAATTTGAAGTTTTGCATGTAATGTATATGTAGATGATGATTATAGTTACACATTTTTATTTTGAACTGTTATTGTTTTGGAATATTTTTGATTTTTTATTATTATTTTCATTATTTTTATTATTTTTATTACTTTCTGTATTTTAATTATTTTTCATTATATTTATTACTTTTATTATTTTTATTATTTTTATTATTTTTTATTATCTTTATCATTTGTATTATTTTTATTATTTTAATTATCTTTATTATTCCTATTGATTTTGTTATTTTAATTATTTTTATTATTTCTATTATTTTTATTATTTTTTTCTACTACTTTTTTTTATTTTCTTATTTTTTCTATTTTTTCTATTATTTATTTTTGTTTTTTATTTATTTATTCATTTTCTTATTTTTTTTAGGGAATTGCTAGATGCATGCTGGAAAGTTCTTAGGTTCGCACTGGGGCCACACACATGCCCTTTCCCAGTGTTCCCCCAGAAAATTATAGTGCTACATGCATGCTTATTTTTTCTAAGAACACAATTAATTGTCATTTTGGCTAAAAATCATTTCAAGGTCAAAATGGAAATTTTACCGATTTTTTTCTCATTAACAACATGAAAAACTCATTTTCATCAAAAATGTCTACCTCAACGTTTCATTTTTTATGGCTTCCAATGTAGGAATATTTTGAAAGGTGGCCCTTTTTTTGGATTTTTAAAACAAAGTTTTTTCCAAATCATCATTATCATTAATATTTAAATTTGGCTAGAAAAAATAAAATAATATTTTTAATAAAAAAAATATCAAAGTTATTATGTTTTTTCCCAAAACCTATTCGTATAAAAAGAATAATAATAATAATTATATGGAAAAAAAAAGATATTTTAAGAGTAAAATAATGATTTTTTGTGTTAGACTCATTCATTTAAGAAGTCAAACTGAATTAATATTAAAAAATTAAATATAAAAGTCCTTAAAACTGATTAAAATTCAATATATATTAATTTATTGAAAAAAAAATTCCTCAATTTAGTTTGATTAATTCTATTTTGGGGAGCTTAAATTATCAAAACTCATATTATGATAGTTGAAGAAAATATTTTAAAATTTCTTTTTTTCAAATATTCAAAAGCTTAAAAGAAATTTCTTGAAATATTTTATTTATTATTTTGATTCTTATTAAGCTTAATTTAGCATAAAAAGTAAATTATAATTGAAATAAGAAATTATTATACAAATTTAATCTTAATTTAAAAATTCTTTTTTAGTGGTGGCATGAGGAGTTCATTTTGGCATAAGAACCCAAGGGAAATTGGCATAGTGTTTATGTAGCGTCTGTATCTTCTAGACACCCTTGAATTCGCTATATAGAAACTGGATACATTGTCTATGGAGGAGTTTGGAAGTGTGTGCCTATAAATGCCCTGTTTTTATATTTTTGCTTTTTAGCCCTCATGTTATTTTTTTCTTGATTATTATCTTATCTCTTCCAGGGAAAACTAAAACTATTTTCAGAAAGGTTGAACTTATTACTGATGGTGTGGAATATTATAACGTGCGGACCCAATCAATCATAGGTTATATGAAGAAAAATCAATAAATCTCTCTTATAGAATAAAGCTTCAATATTTTAAGAAGTTGATTCATTGAAATTTAGAATTTTACAAGCTAATTACTATAAAGTCTAGCTATATCTTGAATAAACTTGTGCAATAATGATGAAAAATCTTCAATAATGAGCTAATAAAGCTTCAATTCTCAAAGATCAAATAAATATGAAAGAGAAGTTCTAGAATATTTGGTTAAAATAGAAATATATTCAAAAAGTGGGTTTTTAACGAAACCATTGTTCCATTTATATATTACAATGCACAGATTAATGGAGTAATAAGCTTTACAGAAAATATTTACATTAAGCATAAATTAACATCAGTTGATCATGATAAATGATGAATATAAGTATGAAAGCTAACTACCTGCACCATTAATTCCCTCATAATATTCTTTTGAATCTTCTTTGATCTCAAAAATCTCAAAAATCAGAGTATTATATTTTAGTCATATTAATATCATATCACATACTCTATTTTTTTGTTTAAAATATGTTCCCAATACAGCTGATATACTTCTATTACCTAATTCTGTAAACTCTCATCAATTCTCATTTTCTTCAAATATTGAAATCTCACTTTATCATACAGTACTCCTCATTTTATAACCATATTGATACTGATACTATGATAATATTTTGGTAACATACTCTTTAAAGAGGATTTTTTAAACTAAATTTCTTTTTTGTTAGTTTTATCAGTTGAAGTTTTTTTTTAAGCTTTAAATAAATGGACATTATTCATGAATTCTTTACTATGAAATCTATGATAAGATTTATGGTGAAAAGGAATCACTTCCTTGGAAATTATCACTTAAATTTTCTTGATCCGTTGATTACTCCTTGAGAGAATATTCAGTATAATTCATTTTAATGTTTGATTATCATCATAATTCTATGAACAGTAAAATTTCATCTTGATCTGCATTTCTTGCAGCTTATCAATAAAAACATATAATCTCTATTTTTTGACCATGAATTATCAAAAAAAACTGAATAAGCTGTGAACAGATATTGAAAAATATGTGAGGGGAGTTAAATATATAATAATACATACATCTAAAAAATAAAGACCTGAATTAAGGCCACAAATATATACAGTAAATAAACTGAAAAAGATCTGAGGCGATATTACTTCATACCTTAAGCTGGCTGTAGGAATTTATTAAAGGAATCGTAACAGAATTCTATATAATATCTATTCCTATATCACTCAAAGGTCTTAGTATTGATAAAAGATAAAAATATTCAAAATTGAATGTCATAAAAAAGGAATAATATGCTTGATTAACTGGGTTTATCTCAGGAGAATCAAATATGACCTAATGGTAATGATAATTTCCGGATAGAAAATCACTCTTACCCCCCTTTCATCTATACTTGTCAGGGTTATCAATCTCAGACTATTTCTTATTTCCTATTCGAGTATCTCAGTATCAGTTTTTAGAAGGAAATGGATAAAAAACTTAGGATAAAAAAATCCATTGGATAATGTTGAAGGAAGTAATAGAAAGATACTTACCTTGCTCAAGAGGATCTTTCCATTTTCTTCCTCATACATATTCTTGGAACATTCTGATACTCTTATCTGTTAATTATCACACTATTTAGTATGTGAATATACTTCTCACTTAGGAGGAGTACCAAGGTATGTGTTACGTTGATTCATTGAGCGTAATATTGTTATTAATATGTTTTATTATTATTAAACCATAAAGAAAATACACATTGCATTTGTAGTTGACCCTCTCACCCAGTTAAATTGATTATCTTTCTTTACTGTTAGGTAAATAGTATTATCCATCATATATTTCTTAGATTTATCTATTTGCTCACTGATGCTGTTGAAAGTTACAGGAAAATAAATATCTGTCAAAACTCTGTATATCTCATAAAGATTCATTTTTTTTTATTTGTTAAATTCTGAACAGGTACACACGTCGCTATAAATCAGGATATAAAATATCATAATTATGTTGTTTTTTTGGCTATCTGCTATTACTTCTACTTATTTTATTAAGTTTCTAAAATCATAGAACATCTTAAGCCAACACTCTTGCATAATATTCTCTGATTAATACTGGATGAAGAAATGTTCAATTCAATTAAATAAAATTCAATAAAAAGTTGAATAAAAGAAATAGAAAGAAATAAAACTTCAATTTCTTTAAAAAGAAATCTAGTTTTGTAATTATTACTATGGAGGGAGCTATGCTTCTTTTCAATATATTATTAATATGAATGAGTTTTTAACTAAGGTAGAATTTCAGGGAAAGTGATGGTAATATCAATATAATATTTGACTTCAAGACTTCCTTTTAAGAAATATAATAAAATAAATAAATAAAATCCATTTTCGATTTAATAATCAAAGTAATAAATATTATAGCATAAAAACTTGATTATAATCTATATAAAGTTTATTCTTGATGATTAAATTCCCAGAAAATCTATTTATTGATGACCTTTTTTCATTTTAAAAAAAGCATTTTTGACTTTATTTTAACCATTTTCAATGTGTGAGGGATCCATTTCTATAAAAAATATAGATTTAATATGAAACTATCAATTGATTTCTTCAAACCTCTGGAACCTAAAATGGAAAAATCTGACCAATTTCCATTGTTTGAAAACTAAATTTCCCTAAGGTATAAACCAATCTATTAATTTCAAATGGGATTAATATTCTAAAAAAAAGATAACATGAAAATTTAATTTTTGGAAAGTCAATACAAAGAGGTGATTTTTAACCACTTCTCAAATGTTGGTTCCTAAAATCCTCAGCCTTTTACACTATCAAGTGATCACCAAACAATATGAGAAAATATTGAAAATGCTGTGAATAACCTTCAGATATTAGAGAATATTCAAGAGGCAGTTATTTATCCCAATATTCACCACAAATGAATTCTTTATGTTTCTACCAAACATACAGTTTTGGCCAATTTTTTAACTATTAGATCTTAAAAAGATATAATGGATATCTAAGAAAGAAAAGATTTCTTTTGAAGGTAAAACTTTCTAAAACAATAAGTTTAACTTCTTTCTTAAAAATGGCTTGAATTTTATGGTTTCCCAATTTTATGTTTTTGGATTTTATCTCATCGAAAAATATATGGTTTTTGAAGGAAAAATAAGGAATTTAATATATTTACCAAAAGAATTTTGATCTTTTCTTGCAGTAACGGATTAAGCTAATACTTGAATAAGTCTAGTTAGCTAATCTTGAAGCCAAAAATTATTCAAATTCGCAATTTAATCTATTTTTATTGAGAAGTCAATGTGGTTACATGTAAAAAACATATTTCTTGAGCTTAATTCACATGAATGATACACTAAAAATAATCTAGAGTGGTAAAAACTAATAATACCACAATAAAAATGTATGTTATTACCATCGGTACAAAAAAAAATTCAAATGTTATTTCAATTAGCTTATTAATCCTTTGAACTTTCATTGAAGATCTTATTTTTGAAAGGAATATTCAATTTAGATATCATTTAGATTTATAATTCAACCACATTTCAATAAATGAAATAACTAATTCAAAGGAGTTCAATTAATGAATAAAAGAAATTTAGTTTTGAAGGTATAAAAATTTAAATATAATTCATAAAATACCTCAAAACAGTATCAAATCTTCGAAGATAGTAACTTCATTCTATTTAAATTCATATCACTTTGAAAAAATTACTAAGCTAGAGATTTGTAGTAATTTATTAAAATTCATACCAAAAAAAGAATACTCTTAATCACAATAAGTTAAATTTCTAAATAAATATTGGTTCTATTTATTTATTAAAAAGAAAATGAATAGTAAAAAAGATAAGTATCCCTAATATACCGGCATTTATGGGAATAAAAACTATAATCCAACAATATCAAACGAATTTCTTTAAATCTGGTAAACAAAACTGATAAGTAGTAGCTCGCAAATATAATAAGAATAACAAAGTAGGTCATTATTTGAAACCAAAATTCTATAATAAAAGTTTTCTGTATCTCATACCTAGGTAGTTTATTTCTAGAGATTTGTAATGGAACTACTGATTATTCTTCTAATCCTAATTATTGTGTTAATTTGATAAGGGTGAAAAAGTAAATATACATTAATATGAAAAATGATGATTAACATTGTTTAAAGTATATCCTTTCTGATTCCTTATGGTTTTAGATATTATGCTTTTTAAAGATTAAAACGAAAAGACCCATAGATCTGAGATCCTGTTTTCAATCTATTTCATTGAGATAATTAATTTTCCTATTTGTATTATCTAAGATAAATATTACTACTAATTATGGAGGATAATGAGTTGATTCAATCTCATCCAAATTAAAGCTCAACATTATCTATTAAAGTACCCAATCTCAAGCTAGCAGTAATTAGATTTAAGAAATTGATAAAGCTAATAGTACAAAAATCGGCTTCAATTTGTATAAAAAAACCTGTCAATATTAAAAGGAATACTTATGCCTCCTATAATTAAGATCTTTAACGTAAGATTAGACTCACCAATTATCTAAAACCACCCCATTCTAAAATAAGATATTGAATTCCAAATGAAATATGAATTTACTCCACTAATGAGTACCCACTCAAGATTAATTATATTTGTGGTATGCAGAAATTTATATAATGAATTTGCTTGTTAAGAAAAGGAAAATTTCCAGTTTATCTCTCATTTGAAGGAATAAAAATAGATTATTATATATATATGTATAATTATAATTTATTCAATCAATATCTAACCAGTTTCTTTTTAGAACTAAGGATTGAGAATTGCTTTAAAATAAATTAATTTGTATATATTTCTCAATTTTACAAAAAAAAAGAAAAAACTGGAAAATTTGAGGAAAAAGATGTAATTAGTGATAAATTTGAAGAAGTTTTGTTCCAAACATACTTCAAATTTTATTGTAAGTCTAAAATAAACAACCAAACATTATTTTTTTATGTGAATGATACCATAAAGTAACTAAATTAATTTCAAAAAAGTATTAATGTCTTTTAAAATAATGTTTGTACTTTTTTTGAAAAAGATATAAGGTAAAAAAAAGAACCCAAAAAATTTTGAATATTTTCAAAATAATTTACAACCAAAAATCTATATTGATTCATTCATCAAGTGAAACGATTAATATTTAAATATATAAATATACCTCAATTGTTTTAATATCATTTTTTTGACACAATTTCAACAAATTGGGGATAAAATCTTATTGAAAAAAAATGTAGAATTTTTTTTTCAATCTAAATTAGAGAAAATTTGATCATATATAAACTTACACTTTAAGTAATTTTAATATTTCTTTCAAACATTAAGTAAAATTTATGAATTTCCCATAATAAATTATTGAAAAAAAATAATAATAGAATCAAGATTAATTATAAAAAGAACAGAAATTAGTATATATGTATTATTTGTATATTTTAATATAAGTTTTGCATAATATTTGATACATTTGATTCTTTTCTAGAAAAAAAATATGAAATAATTATAAAATGAGTGATTCAAAACAAGTAGAAATGTATATTCTTGCAAATTCAAGGTCATGAAAAAAATTAAAATAAAAATTCAATTACCAAATTTATTATAATCTTGATCTTTGAATATAAATTTTGAATCTGATTTACTCTTCAAGTTTGTAAATATGTTTCAAAAGTATTACTTGAGTTAAATGGAAAATTCTTTCACATAATCTAAGGATAAATCAAATCTAGAAGTTCATTTTAATAAGCCCAAAGAATTTTTTTAAGTCTTTGGAAAGATATAAAATAATGATAATCTAAAGTTATAATTGATTTCAATTCTCTTGATCTATTATAAATTTTTTAAATGATTAATTTAATAAAAAAAAGAAAATTTCTAGTCTATTGGTCAGACAAATAAATTGTGTTTATTTTATTGAATAAATATCAAAAAGATGGCTTTTGAGTAATTCAGAAGAATAGTTTGGTATTTAAATACGAAGAATTCACCAGACAAATAAAAGAACAGAGTTAACTTTCAGAATTGAATATTAAAAGCATAATTAAATCTCTAAAAATGTAATATTTGATACCAATACGTCATCTATTTGGTGAATAATAAATGTTAAATTTATTTTTAAGCTTATTAAATTTATATATTTTACCTTATTTATTGATAATTAAATTGATCAAAGATAAAAAATATTAAAAGAAATTGAAATTTCCAATTTGAAGTATACCTAAATAGCTAAGGGGGAATGTTTTGAGGCAACTGATGTAATTTGAAGGATTTTTCTTCATTCAATCTCAGAAGTTTTAATTTAATGAACAATTCAATTAGAGAGTAGTTATTCGGTCAATATTCAACATTTATGATGTTTCTGAATAGCTTATTGACATGATTCAATATTTTTGTACTTGTTAATGGAAGGAAAGATGCCATCCCTTCCAATTCTGTATTAAAAATCAATGAGTATCTTTGATATGATAAATTGAATTTTAAAAAATACACTTATTATACATATTAAAATAAGCTTTAGTAACAAATTTCAAAAGCTTTTCTATCATTTCATAAAAGAAACCAGAATCCTGTTATATTTACCAATTTAGTTTTAAAAAGTTTTGGAGGTAGTTTTTAGTTAAAAAACAAACAATTTCAATTTTTGAATAATTTCGAATCTTAGTTACTTTCCATAAATGATACATATAAGTATATATATCTTAGTATTAAATAATAATATTTGGAATTACGGTTTCTCAAAAATGAAATTTTATTTTAAAAAGTATTTTATAACAAAATTTCAAATGAAATTTCCAACATACAAGAAATTCAAAAAAAAAAAAATTAAATAAATTTATTAATTATAATTGAAAATTATTAAAAAAGAATAAAGTCAAATTAAGTATTTTAACAAATAGAAAATCAAAAAAAATATTTAAAGTTTTTCTTTTTGAAATGAGACGGGACTTGTACTCTTTTTTTTATTTTTGCATTTAAACTTGATTTAATTTTTTTAATTAATTGGAACTGAATTTTGATTTAAAACCTCAAGATTGGATTTCCTTAATAATTCATCAACTTGAGAATTTGAGTTTCAGAATAGAAATACATAACTTTAAGGGAAGAACTGAAAAAAAGAAAGTTTAAGATGATTTAATTTAGTACTGGAGATGTTGAATTTTATTATAATTCAAAATTTGTAAGTGAGTGTGTGGCTCACAAGGGCCGTTGCAGTGGTGCAGCGATGTAGGGTGGATATTTTGATACCGTCTGACCTTAGAACTTTGACCCTATAAATCGATTTAATTAACTTGATGATTTACATGTGCTTGGCCATACGAAGGAATATGAGTTTTCTTGGCGTAATTCCTTTTACAGCCCTATGAATGGGCTCAGGAGCTAGCGTCTAGGCACCATTATCCTAGCATGTTGTGTTCTTTTCTCAATTTTATTGAATTTGTCATATCACACTACTATTCAATTACATAATTTTTCATCTATTAAAAGCGAAATACAGTATTTATATTCTTCATGGATGTATGTACTACACTAACTGATCATGAACTATTTAAATCTAGCATTGATGGGGTTCAAATATTCACTCTTCATCCTTGATTGCCGCACTTCGTAAGACTAAGAGGCTGAAATTTCTCGCTAAAAATACTTTTCAACCATTCGGTTCTGGTTAGAATGTCTTCATCACGCAAGACCAGAAGACTCAGTCACGTGAGTTTAAGCGCTGCTAGAAGCGCATTTCTCAAGGCGTTTATGAATTATATTAATCCAATAGTGAACTTGAATTTGTTGAAAAGGAAATACTATATCACGGATGATTAACTCGTTTTCTTGTGGTTTTAATACGTATTCAAATTAGCAAGAAAAATGATGGTGACGCCAGAGGAATGGGTACTACCTAATCCCAGTAATTCAATCTCACAATTTAAATGAGAGAAGCCTCAGAAAGCCCCTTTTTTAAAACTTGCAATTTTTAAAGAGAATTTACTCTAGGGATGAAGACGCTAAGAAAGGCTTATCCTTTGTCTGGTTTGAAAACTATAAATTGAGAGCTCTAATTTGATGAATCTAGTCAACTTACAACATTGAGAAGCGCTTTATTTCTTTAACAAAACAAATTCAATAAGTTTTCTTATAATCTCATAGAGTTTTTTTTGAGCCATATCCGAAATGAATTTTGCACTTTTTCATCAACTAGGACTAGGATTGCTCTTGCTTGTTTTAGCTTTGCTCCAACCTTCTACCGTTGATGCTTTCGTGTGTCATGACCCCCACAAGCCCAATGCTAAATGTGTAATCCAAACTGGTGAAACTCAAGTATTAGGTTATTATAGCTCCTCTTTGATTTAATGACTTATTGATTGGACCGATCCAACCATGCTAATGGGATTTTGAATTTCTATTTATAAACGTAGTTTGGTCGGCAGAAGACGGCACAAAAAAGGATGACAAAGTTTGTAAAACTAACCTTAAAGGGTTAATAAATAGATGGTGTTGTGATATCGAAGTGGTAAGTTTTCACTTCCGGATTGTTGAAGAATCGATGCTGAAGATTATGATTGATTCATCAATATTCAATTTTAGAAAAATTCTAATAACGTCAAAGGAGTCACTATTATCCAGCACTGCATGGCTCCATAAGCGTCAAACGAAACCCGGCACTATAAATTTTTCTCAAACAGCTTTCATTTCTCTAATCTCTGATTTAGCTATATAAATGTGAATGTCAAGTTTGAGGGGCCGAGTTCGATCCTTCTAACTTGCGTAGCCATTGTTAGTTTTCTCTCCCAAGTAGGTTAGGAAGCCAATTTAAATGGTCTAATGACCAGGTTGCTAGAAAAAATGTCCATGTTGAATAGAATTTGCAGTTTCCAGCTCAGATGAACCATTGAGATTTGTTTAAAGCCTTTGGATCAGCTCTCAGCTGATATGCTGATTCAAAATCGATTCAATCGAAGGATATCTCAAACTGGTTGATATTTGTGGTAATTATATACCACCTTAATACTTTCGATTTCAGTTGAAAATTTGAACGTATTTCAATAAAAAGGTTGTCCTTATCAAGAAATAATCGATAATGATAAACTACACAGTGAGAAAGATGATAATTAAGCTTATAGAAAAGAATAGATCGAAATAACATGATCAAGCCACAACAAAAATTTAATTGAAGTTTCTTTTTAAAATTATTTAATTACACCTCATTAGACATCTTTATAAAATTCACAATAAAACTTTACCCTGAAAAGTCTCCTATCAATCTCAAAAATAGATTATTAAGATTTTTAGTTTCAAGACTTAAAAATTGAGTTTCCAACAATATTATAATACTTTGATTGATAAATCATTGGTAATTATATTTCAGTACTTCATTCTGTCGTAGCTCAGGTTGGCGAATTTAATAACAAGAACTTTAAGTAAAATTTTCCCCACTCTTAGATTTTTATTTAAATAAATAATTGAAATTAATTTTTAACAGCTATAAGAGGTATTTTAATCACTAATTACTCCATCAGTTAAACCAAGGCTTAATAATTTATCCATTTTGTTTATTTAATTCGAAATCTTGAAGGTCGCTCGTGTATTGTATCTATTTTAATATTTGAGAGAGAGTTTAGTACCAATCTGACAACCCCTTATCACTTTATTACAATATTCACTAATTATCATCAATTGAATATACAAAATAGTTGAGTCATCAAATACTTTAAGATATGAAAACACTTAAAATATTGATTATTGGCTGGAATTAATCTCTATGAATCATTAAATTACAACCAAACTCCACTAAAGTGACATTATTTCATCTAGAATTAATCAGTTTAATATTCTTTTTAATTTTTTATCAAAAAAATGACAAAGAAACTGGACAAAAAATGAAATTAGAAAAGAAAACTAACAATAAGAAAAAAATTCCTTCAAGGGGAAAATAAAATTGACAAGAGTTGAGATTATTGAGTAGGTGATCATCTGCGGCGAAATTCATAACCATTAGACTCATACATATTACGTGTACTTAATTTACAAGGTAAAAGCCTTATATATAATATAGTGGTGCTTATCTTTGTTGCAACTTCATTCATCCGTAAGTTATACCTAGGAAATACTATGTGACCTAAATCAGATCAAGCCATATCGTAAGAAATAGTTATGCCTAAAAACCAGTTTCAATAGTATTAAACAATGTTTGTCATTTTTAATGTCAAAAAAAAAGATAAATAAGATCCTTATAAGATATTAAATAAGCTGTGTATTTCCTTTCTCTTCATTGTTTTCCATACCCTAATGTCTTTAGGTTTATTGCGAAATTACAACATATTGTTTTCCTTTCTTATACCAAGACTATGATTGTTTCCTCAATTAAAGCTTTCTTTTCTTTAATACGACCAATATCTTAAATAAAAGCCAATGTAAGTATGGTAATTTGAAAAAAATATTCTACTTCTTACTAATAGCTAGTTACAATACCAAAATATAATAAGTTTTTTTTGGAGGGAATAATGATAATTATACTGAAGATATAAACCTAGGAGTAACTTTTTCTAAATAAGTGGTAGGTAAATTTCAAAAACTTCAAATATAACTTTTCTACCTGTAAAAGTTAATTCACAGAATAAGAAATTTTGTTTTTTTGTTTTTTTAAAAAAAAATTTCAAGAAGAATTGAAAAAAAATATTAATTTTTGAAAGAATGAACCAATTTGAAGTTCAATATTGATTTATTTTTTTATAATTAATAGTTATACTCTCAAAGGATTAAACGATAAAAAGTTTGCAAAATGAATATATGCATCAAAATATTGATATTGATAGATATAATTATATATTCTGATCACTGATATTAAGTACATCATTACCTAAATAAATTAATGGCATAAATATTATTGAAAGAAGTGCATATGTTTTTTCAAATATTACATTATAAAATAATCTCACTTTAGGAATTTTCTTTATTAATTGAGTAACTAAATGAAATGAAAAATATTAATTGGGATTTTTATTCTATTTTAAAATAACTTTTCCTAAGAGTACATATTTCTTTTTCAAAAAAACAAAGGTTTAACTCCTATTTTTGAATATTGTTAAAGATATTTCATGAAAATTTTAAACTTTAAATTTATAAAGAGTAAATATTTTCAAAGGAGTTATATTAACTTACAAAGTAAATGAATAAAATTTCCCAAAGTAAAAAGCATTGAGAAATGTAAGTTTTTGAGATTTAATATATCAAATTTTGGACATCATATTATTTGAAATGAAGAAGGTGTAATTTATTATCTTAGGATAACAAATTTCTTAGACTTATTTTTCTTCAATAATATAATTATAAGTAGAATCTTTATTTGTTATTGTTTGAAATTACTAGTACTCATACATTAGGGAAATACTCTTGCTTAAAAGCTATACTTTCCTCTTAATATAAGTAGCTTAATATTTATCAATAAATAGGAGGGAAAGATTGATGTGTTGATAATATCCATGATTATTTTGGTATAAGATATACATATTGTGGGAACTCCTCTTGTGCGGAATAAATAAAATAGTACCTGAAAGGGGATATTACAAAAAAACAGTTTTGAATTTCTGTTCATGCTTTTAACCCTTTCTCTTCTTATGTGCTAGAATATCCTATAATTCCCTTCCTAATAGTGCTGAATTATCTTGACTTGAGCTCCACAATAAATCAAATTTATTTGATGGTGGCTGCCTCAGAAAAGTATATTCAACAGAATCTATTAGGATTTGTTTGATCTGGAAACAATGGTTTGGTAAACCTTAACACAAATAAATAAAGATATAAAGCTGAGGAAAAGACTTTATAGTTCCTATAATGGTGATAATAGTGCCTTTAGGGATCTCAAATTTTGATGATAATATGATAACTAATATTAAAAAACACTACTATTCATTTGTAAATGGTTGAATAATTTTATGATGATAACTTGAGATGACAAACACTAGTATTGTTCAATTTACTACTGAGATTGGTTATTGAGTAAAGGAATTTTTCAATGGGCTGGATTTATAGAGTAATTTAGACCAACTGTTAATTCCTATTATCTATTAAACACCCAGGAAATGCTACTGAGCTTGGATAATGAGCAGATTTAGGAAAGGAGGTAGTCAATGAAATTAGTTTATGAGTTAATTTATACCAAATTTTAACTACTATTTATTATACGAAACTCAGACAGTGCTTTTGAGCTTGGATACTAAGGAAATGTGAAGTGGAATAATAATATTAATGGGAAATTAGATGATTTTAGTTTATAAATCAATGTGGACAAGCTTTTATCTAATATTAATTTTGAAAAAGACTCAGAAATTGCTTCTGAGTTTAGCTACTGAGAAGTAGGGGGATGGTGATAGTCATTTAGGTGAGTTTATGAATTAAAGTAGACCAACTGCTAACTACTGTCAATTAGAAATAACTCAGACAGTTCTACTGAGCAAAATTTAGTGATGGGGATGGGATAACTATACTTCTGAGCTTAGCTACTGAGTACTCCTGAAAAATTAAGATAATGTGGATGGATGGAGGGGATTTCCCTCAGAAAAAATAATAAGAAGTTATGTTTTTTGTGTTAAGCCTCTGCCTAGGCCATGTGGAAAAAATAACTGAGGGGGGAGGGGACCTATATGGGGCATCCACAGAAGTTTCAAAAACAGGGAACTTGAGATTTTTCTAGTTCCAATTCAGCTTTTTGAGTGGGTGACATATTGTGATGTGATTTATATTTCTCACCAATCATATTGCACCATTTCAATATTATGTGTTCAAGTGATGTGACATGACTAAAATTTCTGACCAATAATATTGCTTACTTTTGATTTTAAATGTTTATGTGTTGTGTAATAATTAGAACCCTGAACCTATAGTTAATTTTCTGCCATGGTGATGATTTAATTAATTGAAAATCCTGGAGCTCTTATTCCCATGATAACTAATCTTCATTAAATTGATTACTAAGCCTATTGATTTCTTCCTTAACTCCTTCCATCTATATTTAAGCCCTTTTCCCTGATTTTTAATCTTCATTCAATCAATTACTAAGCCTATTGTTTTCTTCCTTAATTCATTCCAGAATTAGTAGATTAATTTGATTGATTACTAATTCATTTAATTCTAGTACCTTTCCAGCTCCTACAATAAATTTAATGTTTTAATTTAACTTTAAAGAAAACTGTAATCTTGTGTCACTACACTTGTACAGTTCATAGCTGTAAACCTCCTCTTTGAATGTCTGTGATATTTCTCTCCTTATTTTAATTACTTGTTTCTACTTGCTAACCTACTCTCCTTCACCTTTAACACCATTTTCCATTCCTCTCATTAAATTTGTATCAACCCCAATTTGTTTCGTTTTATAAGCCTCAAAGATTGATTGGTGGACCTGTTTCACCCATCCTTTTCACATCAATTGACTTTTAATACAGATTTAAAAAATTATCCTAATTTTAACCCTCTAAATTTAATATTCTTTCCTTCTCAAAATCAATAGAAACACTAATTTTCATCTGAATACCCAATTCTACCTTTTTGATATATAAATGAACTTTTAATTTAGTTTTATCACCCCTATTATGCTACAGCTCTGCCCTGAAATATAACTCCATGCATCCTCATTGTAACTAGGACCTTCTGTGCTGTAGTATATGTTATTTTTATTTTTTTACTAACCACAATATTCAATTCAATTTGAAGTAAAAAATTAAGAAATGAAAATATAAGAAAAAAATTGCTTTAGGTCTTCCAATAACTTGAAGGTTGAATTCAGCTGGGTAGTGCATTGGGGTGTCACATCATAATTTTAAAGTGAATTCATTAACAAAGGGTATTTATTGGGTTTTAATGGTTTTAGCTCTTCTTATAGTATATTATGATAAGAAATGAATACTATAACATATTGGGAAAGGCATAAGAAAAATGTAAATAATTCCTGCTTAGTTTGTCTATTAATCCAAAATAGCACAGGTATACCACATTACCCTCTCCATTGAATGCTGTCCCCAGAATTTCCAGTGAGGATTAAGCTACAAATACCTTATCTTGAGATCTTTTATTTGATTGAAATGATTTATTTTATGTTTAGTAGACTATTATTATTAATCTGTGATAGAGATAATCCTTAGCAATGTTTTTTTATGATGGTAATTATGAGCTTGATATGATCTTAAGGGAGAAGTTATCCTAAAGCAAAAAAAACTGCAGCTTCCATGAAATTTTCTTGTGTTTCCTGATTCAAATTATTTATACTGGTTTTGCTTTATTATTTATTAATTGGTTTTGGCCTTGAAGATATTCATCATTTTTTTTCAATTTCCATATTTCTTAAGTTTCTGGTTTGACTTCCAATCTTTAATCTTCTTTCTTCTTTTTCCTTATATATATACTATTATGTATATATCATTATCATTGTGCTTAAATGTATTCTAGTAATACATTATGCTAAATAATTGTGAATTCACATAATAAATTTGCACTATTCCTCAAAACTTAGAAGCACAAGGAATGATAATGAGAAACAAGATACCACCTTTTTTAGATATTGAGAGAATCTATAATTTTTTATATGTTTTTTATATATACATAACTTAATTCTCATTATCATTATTTTTTTATATTTTTATATTTTTTGTTGAAAATATTAAGTGGTAGAGGTTTGATTAATGCCAATGACCACAATCTATTTCTTGAGGTTATTAATGAGGCTGATAAACCTCTATAATGCAGTTTAAGGTCTTACTCAGGACCACTTCTTGAATCCTGATTGGTTTTGATGTAATTTTATTTAAAAGGTGTTTTAGTACAGTTTAAGTTCTTTTCCAGGAGCATTTCTTCGGATTTTGTTTCTTGATGAATATAGATTAAAAATATGTTTTGGACAGTTTAAGGTCTTGTCTAGGACCAATTCTTCAGATTTTGTTTATTGATGTTTTTTTAACTGGTATTTTTGATGTCTTCTTTGAGTAAGCCTCTGCAGGTCTTTTTTATGTCATATTATTTTATTCTTGAAGTGTTGGGAGCTAGAAGGGTTTCAACCTCTCTGCAGTTAATAAAAAAAAATTTTTTTATTTCTCAAATTGTACAGTAAGGAATTTTATTTTTCTATTCTATTTTCATCATATAAAAAATAAAATTAACTTACCTAAATATCCACTTTGGAATTGAATATTCAATTAAATTAATTCTTCTATTTTTTATTTTTTATTTGTATTTTTTCTTATTTATGAAAAGTAAACTAATCAATCTGATTTAATTCAATTATAAAAAATAAAATTAAATAAATATTATATTAAATATATATATATAATCTGTTTTTTATTTAATTAATTTAATTATTTTTAGTTTATTATTTTTTTTGTGTATTATTATAGTTTTTTAAACATTTTTTAGTTTGATTTAATTTAGTTTTAAGTTATTTATTCATTATCTTTTTTTAAAGTTTTAAGTTGAAAACAAAACAAAAAACAGCTGCAAGGCATTTTAAGTATTGAATATGCATTCAGCTGTGAAGTTGCACAGCTGACTTTTATCTTGATCCCCGATGCCACCCAGGATTTGTCTTTCTTTGTTTTTGTCATCTTTTTCTTTTTCTTTTTTTTTTTGAAAAACATTAATTAATTAATAATATTCCTTTTTAATATAACTTTATTCAGCCACTCTTCATTAATGAAGAGTGGAGTTCCATTCTATCTCCTCACCAATCGGTTCGGTTGCTAGGTAAGTTTTTTTCTTCTTTTTATTTCTATAATTTTCTTTGTTCAGCTTACAATTGTTTCTTCTGTTTTTTTTTACTATAGTTTTATTATTTCTTTTATTTATATATATGGTCTTTCCACTATTCAAAAATGAAGAGTGGCTTTTTTTAATTGGTTTCCAAATGAGTGATGTCCTCTCTTTCTTCCCTTTTCTTCTTTTTTATACATATACAATAAGCTGACGATACCTTTTTTATATTTTCATGGTTTTGACACTTTTCACAAATGAAGAGTGGTGTCTTTTCAAGTTTCTTGGAAATTGGGTTGGTTCCAGGTGAGTTATCATTCTTCATTTGTTTTTATGCAACTGACTAACAATTGTTGGTCTTTTTTCTTTTTTTCTATAAAAACATCTTTATAGGCCCCCTTTTTTTATTCATTGTCTTCACCTGCCAGTTTTTTAACAGGCCCCTTTGCCTAGAACTCGTTAGATGTAGTAAGAGTTGCCATTTAGTAATTTTGGACCTTGACAAAATCGACTAATTTTTTATTTTACCATTGAATGGAATGTCAAAATTCAAATTGCAGGTCTATTCTGAGAATCCCAATCCCATTGCTAGTCATCTTCCAGAACCTTAAAATTTGACACCTGCCATGAATTCTGCTCAAATAGACTATTTTTCTTGTCAATTATTGAATTTTCTTAGTGCCCCATCCACTACTACTTCGTTGAGAACTTCCCATCCTATGTTTCTGTCACCTTATGAATTTCCTACTTCCAGCCATAGCAAACGCAACTTGCAGCGGGAATTCACCTATTATTTCCGACTCTTTCATCAGGAGATGAATAATCTTCATGCTCATATGGAACACCTTTTTCTTCATTGCAATCGCAGTAACTTCTATCCTTAATAAAAGCAGCAGATAATACAAAATTAAGTACATATCTGTCTCCTAGTGCTGTGGTTCAACTTTCTTAGTAACAAAAAGATATACTGCTTTGTTATTTCTAGCTAATTTCAAGTTTTATTTTAATTATTATTATTTTTTCTTTAACAATAGTTTTTGTTATAAATGTAGGAAAATTACTCTATTCACAGTTTGACCTAACCTGATTTGTTGTGCTTGGGTTTCTCTTTTTTCTTTATTTTACTTATTTATTAATTTCTTTATGTCTCCAGTTTCAAAACCAATGTTTAAAAAAACAATAAAATAAAAGATATTTTATTTCCTCTTGGCTTGTTACTTTAATTCAATCAAAAACAAAAAAAATTATTTACACATTTTTTTTTGTTTTTTTGTTTATTTGTATATTTTATTTTGTTTTTTCCTGTGTTTTCTGGCTCTAAAATAATCATAAAATTGTAAATAAAAAAAAAATTTCCCCCCCCAAAAAAACTGAGAGATGATTGAGCTTTAAGTTTCTTATGTTTCAAGAAAAGAAACCTTTTTGAAAAAAAAAAATTAGTGTATGTGCTGAGTGAAAAAAATAAAAAACAAATTAAGTAATTGATCAAAAACAAATAATCAACAGTTTATAAGTTAATTTGAGCTAGTATTACCATGGAAAGGAAACCCATAATGATGAAAATAATAACATCAAGATGACTGCTATCATACATGTTATTCTTATTTCTTCTTAAATTATATTTATTAAATTGTCTTTTTTTAATTTTATTTCATTTTAATTTTAATTTTTTTAATTTTTTTAATTTTTTTAATTTTTTTAATTTTTGAGTAATCTTTTTTATTTATATATTCATTTTAATTAAATAAGAGAAGAAATTTTAAAAGAGAAAATTCTGTATATAAAAGAATATGCAAGAGGATATCATATAAAACTAAAAAAAATAACCAAGAGAAAAAAAAGGGACTTGAATATTAAACCCAAATTAGCATTCCTTGGGTTTATACTTACCCCCTGTGTTTCTTGTCTCTATTTTAGTTTATTATTAGTCTTGGAGAAAAATGTAGTTTAGCAATTTAGAAGTTCACCTTTTATTTTTCTTTTGTCCATGGAAATTCTTTTGTTGATGCACTCATCCATATTTAAATTGAATTCAAAGTCAAATTTAACATTCTTTAGTGTAAAATTCCCTTTTGCTTGGGGTCTCCCCAATGTTCTTTTGTTTTTGAGAATTGGAAACTCTTTTGTCGGAAATTGATAATATTCTTCTTCATTTTGAACAAAATCTGTATTTTCTCCTTTGATTTTATTTTCTTCATCAAAAAATTGGGTAGGTTTCTTCAGAATTTTTTTTAATGGTTTTCTTTGAATAAGATTCTTCTTTGATAAAGGTTTTGATTTCTCTGGAATTGTTGCACTTGGGTATTTATCAAGAGAGAATACTTAAATTGGTGATAACTCTTGAGTACTCCTTACGAAGTAATAAATATGGGATAAATTCTCATATTCTAAACTGATTATGTCTTTGAGTGATTTCTTTTGAGTAGTGATGTTTTGGCTGGTATCAAAAATATGGTTTTCCAAAGATGAATTTTGAATTTGAAGAGTATTCAGCTTCTGATTAATATCTTTCTCATTATTTAAACATTACCAAAAAATAAACTGTTCAGGTGTTTGTAGTGGTTTTTCAAAATTGTAAGGTTTGTCTATGAAACTCTTGATAATAGTAACAAATATCAAGAGTACTATTACTGTCGTCAGTAGAAAATATAATATAACTAAATATTATAGCCACAAAATTCATATAATTATGAAAAATAAATATATATATATAAAATAAATTTAATTATTATTAAATAATTTAATAATAAAAAAAGTTTCTTTATAATTATAATAGATCATAATTAATCTAAAATAGCTATATTCCATTACAGTTACAACAATAAGAAGTGTAAAGATCTTAATAAGAAAATTACATGTGGAAAAGTTTATTCTTTATCCACTTATAAATAATATAAGAATATTATTTATTAAAGAAATTATAACACACACTGTCTAGAGATAGTTTTTGTAGAAGAATTCTAATAATAAAAACTAATACTAGATAATAAATATATAACTTTGAATAAAACTTACTTATAATATTTATTTAATACAACAAATCAAACAATAACAGGTATTATATCAAATAATAATTATAAATTGAAAAAACGCCAAAAATCAATATTTTATGAGATAAAAAAACTTGTTGTGATAAAAATATATTATTAAAGAGTTTTTAAGAGGAATCTGTGGATTTTAAAAGATATTTACAAAAATAATTTTATATAATAAAATACATCATTGGTTATTACAACAATAATCTGAATTATATGATTTCAATTGTTTAATTTTAGAGTTAATAAAGAATAAAATAACTTAAGAATTACTTTAATAATAAGATTTTATATTTAATAAAACTTTACCTGTTTAAATGTCTGATATAACTGGAATGATTGATGAGTGATCAACAAAAACAGTTATGAATATACTCTTTTTATGTCTACAGAGTAGCTCTCATAATTCATAATTGATATAGAGGGCGTTCTCAGGTCCAAAATTTAATACCATACTTAAAAATAAGGTTCTTACCTTCAGGCAACTTATTTCTAATTCCAATTTAAAGTTACCAGTGTTATGCTTAACTCCAAGTAGCTTTAATCCTCTTTTGGATTAATTATTTTAAGTTTTGATATAAATTGAGTTTATCTGAATTAAACTTCATCACATGAAAAACTTAAAAATAGAGTTTCAAGCAAAAATCTATTAAACTCAATTTTTAATTAATTTTTAAAGAAATCTTAATTTTCTTTAAGTATAATTAAAAGAGTAAATTTCCAGGATAATTACCAATAAGACCTGCTTATGAAAGATACTTAAAATTCAATTTATACAAAGATAACATCAATTTATAAGCTGTGTGAAAATTTCTAGCAAATCCCTTAAGAATTGAACCTTTAATGAATTTATGAAGTTATTGCTATTTTTCCACATAAAATAGCAATACACACCAAAACTTAACTTTTGATAAGGTTTTAATGCTTGTAAATTTAAAGCTTTAAGCTTAATTGAGCTTTTACAGCTCTTAAAGCCTTAATCTCAAGCATTCATATTCAGATTTACCCTTTTGGCAGCTTGAAAATCCTGTCCAAATTGGGATAAAACCAATTTAAACTTTAATTTTGGATCAAAGTCTAATCCTAAAGTTTAAATAAGGTTAAAAATCCTCCAATACAGGTGGAAAACCTTAATTAAATCCTTGAAGATCCAAAAAGCTGGCTACCCCAGCCCTATTTGGTCTTCTTCCTTTGTCCCACCTTTTTGCATGTATTTTGCCCTTTAAAGGCATACTATGGCCTTAAACCCCTTTGAATTGAGCCTACATACAATTCAAGTTCTGTATGGCAAATCCTTAGCCAATTCAGTAAGTATACATCACACCTTAATTTTAACTAAAATATTGGTATATTTTCATCAACCTTATGCAACTTTAAATTTAAGCTTACTAAGCATAAATTCAACAAATTTAAAAAAACTTAAAAAAATTGCAATTGTACTGTGAAATTCTTGAATCTTCTAATAACTGAATAAATATTCATTTTTGGGTATAACACCCTATGGGTCTACCCTAGGTTATTTTTAGAGTAGAATCCAAAAATGAAATAATAACTAGAGCTTTGTTTATTCAAAAAAAATTATATGTATTTTTTGTTGTTCAATTTAAATCAAGTGGATAAGTCTGTTTAAGACTAAATAAACTGTGTATAATGTTATTTGTGGCCTTATGGGTATGTCACACATACCCCACAGGCTCACATTTCCTACCAACAAAAAAAACTGTACTAAAATTTTCACTTAGTAGTATACTCCCAATTCATTTGGGGGGGTATAATCCACTTTCCAACGTCTCTATTTTTAATTTTTTAAGTATGTAAAGTACACAATTCAAACTTATTATTGAGGAATTTGTCTTCCCTCATGTCTGAACCTTCTGAGAAACTTCTGGGAATCAAGTATTTTCATTTCTGAAAGCCACTCATCTTCATGTTGTGGGTTTCTGTAACTGACTAAGTATTCTCTTTCATTTTTTCCGTAAGTCTCCTTTCTTTTAAGACTTTTAGTACCTTTTTCTCTTCACTTTGATCAAGTGGTGGTACTTCTAAGGGTTTTTGATTTCACCAAGGAAATAATTCCTTATCACTTAAAGTGTAATGCTTCACAGGACTGACAGGGAAAGTTGGATGTTTGTTTTCCAATGCTTCTAAGAGTTCTACTTTTACTGCATTTGTCCCATAAAATCAGTTAATAATGAATGGTCCTGAAAGGGAATCTTTCCATTTCTTTTGGCTTTTAATATTATTAAAGTTCAAGGTTGAAGCTAGTATCAAGTCCCCTACCTTGAATTTGGGGGTTTTATGACTTTTATCCCACTTTTGTTTAGCATATTTAAAGGCATCATTCATGCCTTGATTTTCATGATGCCTCACTTTATCAAGAAATAGCTTAAAGCTTGAAACATTTGGATTAATATCAACTAAATCTTTCTTCAAAGTATCAACTGGAAATTTAGGGTTCCATCTTTTCTCCAACATTGCAGGAGTTTTGCTTGTTGAAGCATGGATGGAGGTCTTCTAGGCTAATTCCAATGCTGTTATAAGAGTACACCAATCATGGGTAAAGCCATCAGAACCTTTAAACTCCAGGCCACAAGCACAAAATATTCTGATCATATCCTCAAGGGTTTGTATCATTCTTTCTGCTAACCCATTTGTTTGTGGATGATATGCTGTTTAGAATGATAGTTTTGTACCCAAAAGCTTATGTAAATTGGTCCATAAAACTGATTTGAATTTTGGTTCTATATCTTTAATGATATTTTTAAAGAGAACAGTATGAGATATTACTCTATTCAAAATTAAAAGAGCTGTATCCATGGTGGTATCATCTTTATGACATGGTAAAAAGATTGGAGTTTTTCTGTACCTGTCTACAATAACAAGACATGCATTGTAACGTTTTTCACCACCAGGTAGTAAGGAAGTTACTCCATCCATATTAACAACTTCCCATGGGGTACTTGCTTCTTGGATATGAATAATTAAACCAAATCTTTTGCCAGTAGCCTTATTTGCCTTCTGACACCTGGCACAACTGTGACAGTATTCAATGACATCTTTTCTCCATGATGGCCACCAAGCACGTGTCTTAATTCTTTCCATTTTTCTGTCTTCAGTCAGATGTTCAGAAGGGACGTTGTCATGGTACTCTATTAATATTATGTTAATGGGCATTCTACTACATAAGACCATTACACATGTGTGTTTAGACTTATGATATAAGATACCATCAAACAAATAAAATCTTCCATTGTCATATGATTATTTACATATATCATCCAAAGAATTAGCTAAAGCTGCATCTTTGCAATCTTTGTCAAGTAGAGAAGAATATGGCAATTTTTATCTTTCTTATAGCTTTCTCTAACTTCTTCAAAGAATTCTGTTCCCACATTTGTGATGTTGATTTCTTCGATTGGAATTTGAGCTTCTGAATTTACAGGAACATATTCAGGGTTGGTGGAACAGGTAGGCTGTGAGCCTTAGAGGTATTTTCATATACCCAAAAGACCACAAAAGATAAATTAAGATACAAATATAAATAAAATAAATTTATTTATATTATTAAAATAAAAATCAAAATATAAATATAAAATTAAAAATTTAATTACAATTTAAAAAAACAATTACATTAAATTTTGAAATTGTAAAATTACATTTATACTTGAAAAAATTAAAGTAAAAATGAATTTTCAATAAAATTGTAAAAAATTAAATAAATTTGGAAAAAAGTTAAATAAAAATTATTATAACTTTTTATCCAATAAATAGAAATATGAAAATTATTTCACCATTTGATTCCTCATAAAAAATTAGGTGGGGTCACCTCTGAGTGAAATTTTTGTAACTCAACTCTAAATAAGCTTAAATTAAGTTTTTAGTATTTTCAATACAAAAGTTGAAAATCCTCAAAGCTATAATTTAATTCACACCACATGTGGTGTTAACCATCAATTTTTGTGTTAAAATTGAGGTGTTGTGTTTAGTTTAGAAGCTATGAGGAATTGAAGTATTTTCAATTGAATTCAATTGAAATGTCAAAATGTGTGCGTGTATTGCATAAGTGAACTTTGATTTACATAGGAGGTGTCAATTATTACTGTATTGTACTGTACAATTCAATTGAATTACATATGTAAATTATAAGTATAATACATGATGAGGAATTAAAGGAAAAAATAAATTGGAAAGATTAAAATTGGGGGGGAAAAGGAACTCTAGCTCTAAGGGGGAGCCAGACCCCCAAAGTCCTTGCTGACAGGCGTGGGATGTCAAAATTCATGCAAAAGTTCATCACTTTTGGCCTTGAATCGAGTTACAGGGTCTGTGAACTCAATTGATGATGAGGTTTTGATACCAACTGGGGTAGTTTTAGCTGTTGCCAAGAGGGTAAAACTACCCTTAAGATAAAACAAACTTAGCAAAAAAAGTTTTAACTGGTTTCTACGCCTCTTACACACATTATGACGTGTTTTGAAGGCTCTAGACTAGGTATTGCTATAGTAATGGCTGATTTAAGGGTATAAAATGGCTAAAAAACCAGGGTTCAGTGATTCCATAATTGGCTTTTCTGTTGTCAGACTGTTTTTCACGACTGACAAGAGTAAATTTTACTTTTGGAGTAGGAAAATTGATGGCTATAAAAGAATGTCTTCTTTGCCCCACTTTTCTCTTCATGTTAGAATCTTTTCCTTGTATAAGTAGTTTAAACATTGTTAAACCAATCAATAAAGGATTCCAACCACCATTTTTAAATCATTTTAAAACTTTTAACCACGTGAAAAAATTATTATAATCATTGTTTGTAACTCTTATAATCATTTTTACCCCTGAACCACCCCAAAAGTGAATTAAAGCATCTTTCATCACTGTAAACTTTGTCACTTTGTTTCCAAATTCACTCTGGTCGCTTTTGGGCGTGTTTTCTCTTTAATATTCTTTTTAAAGACTTTGTTCTTTAATTAATTGCTTGCAGTTCTTTGCTCAATTAATTCCAATTGAAATTGCTCTTGAAGAAATTTCTTTTGTCACCTTAAAATATCTCTTGTAGAGTATTTTTTGGATAAATTTTTATTGTTGGTAAAACAATAAATTTTTATAATATTATTGTTTTATACTAATAAAGTTATAAACAACAAAATTGGTGTGTTTTCTCTTAAAAATAATATTTCTTACTATTTTTAATTGATTTTTACCTTATACAAATTTTGAGGACAGGAAAAGTACTTGATTTTTAATCAAAGTTTCATATCCACACCTTACATAGGCTCTGTGGGTTCAAGCCCTTCAGAAGGTTCCTGGAATCACTTCTATCATATATATCCCTTTTTGCGCTAAATGCCCATAAGCACAACTATTTTCTCATGTGATACTTTTGGCATAAAGATGTTTCCTGTCACTTTTGTTGCACTGAGGTGACAAAAGCACACTGGTTAATCTTATAAGAAGCTTTGAACAAACCTGTTTGAAGTCATGACTCCGCACAGTAAACATATTTTGCACTCAATAGCTATGAATTTCAGGTAACGGGTAATAATAAGTAATATGACACACACTCTCTTTTACACCTTTTAAATTGCTTTGTCAATACCAACCTTTTTAGGTAATTTAATTATGAAATTAGACTCCAAAGGGTGTTTTTTCCATGATTCACTAAAATCCAATGCTAAATATTCTGCAAGGCGGTATTTTCTTGGGCAAATTGGCAAAGATGAATGATTTAAAAAAAAGCTTTCATGAAGGATTTCACATATGTACTTGTTTTTGCACTTCCAAATTTCTTCATTTAGAAAGGATTCTTTTCTCTTGAGAATTGATGTAATTTCAAGAAGCTGAAGGGTCCCTTTGGCCAAACTAATGCAGTAATAAGCTGAGCACACCAGAGGTCCACGTACACCCCTTGTAAAGAATACTGCAATCAGATTTTAGCATGGCCTTCTGGACTTCATCTGATCTTGAATGGTCACCAAAGCTTGCAAAGGATCCACTCCTCTCTCGAACAATTTCTTTCCAATTTTCTGAGTAGTTTTGGAATCAACCTTAGTATGTGCCCAGACCCAATTAAATGCAATTCTTAGCTGGAGGATATTATCAACCAAGCCATTCCAAGTTGGTGTTGAAATTCCTTTTTTATTTAATACTAGTACCTTCTTGACTTTCATTGCTTTTGGAGAAAGTGGAACCTTGTTGAAACTAAAACATGAGCCCAAATGCTGCATGGCATTAATCTCCACAGACAAAGAATCACTGGAAGTTGAATTAGAAATATTTCATGTAACTGGAGGTTTCCGATCATCCATATAAAGTGCAATGTCTTCAAATAAAAGATTGGCAACTACCTGCTTTTGATGTTGACTTGGGTGAACAAGATTGTGCACCAGTAGATACAGTGCATGGAGCCTGTTGGGTAAACCTGCAGATATGGACATGTAATTTTGGAATAATGACAAATGCCAAATTGTCTCATAGAGTAATGGCTCCTCAGAGTTTGTTTAAAACATATCCAAGCCTATGAAAACACTGATATTAGAGATATAACTAATATATATATTTCTGAAAGCATCTTTACCAGATGCATGTAGATTTTCAAGCCACTCTTTCATTCTAATCTTTTTACCACTCTTGTACCAAATCCCACATTGGAGCTTTGTTGGAAATTCATCCTTTGTAACAAGTTATTTGCACTTCATGAAGGTCATTTGAATGAGTGAATGAAATATGATCCAATCTTCCCTTTTGAATACATGATATGACGTTAGAATGTAATCAAATTTGTTTTCATTTTCCAATATAATTTTCATGCATGAATGACTTGGACTTAGATTTAGTGAAAAAGCAGCAGAATCAATTGATGTGTCAGTACAATTTCATCCTCAGCCACTGTTATTTGAGTTTCTGTACTGATATTTTCATTGCAAACAGTAGTTACTTCCTGAGTGTCCAAATTTGGACTTTGAACAATGTTTTCATGATGATTGGTTACACCTCCAATCTTGGGAATTTAAACAGGGTGATTATTTGATTTCCACTACTATTTTCATTAGCAGAAGGACAAACATCCCCTGATTACCCCTCATTAACTTCAGGGGCCAATCAATAATTTTGGCAAATTTTCTTCTTTGCTTTATCATTTGAAAGCTTTAACTTCCTTTTTGAAGAAATGTTTGTCATTGTAACAATTTTAACATATGATTAAGGAGGTAGTTTATTGCGCAATTGGACTCCTAAAGTTATAATGCCAAGATATTAGGGTGGGATTTGAAATATATGATATATCAATTTTTCAATAAATACAATCAATATCAGAAACCAGAAGCTCTCTGGCCTCCTGGAGCTTCTCTTGTACATATTGAGGAATACATGCATCTTTGGACATTCCTTCTAATCTTGGGGCTATTTGTGATGAATTATTCAAGAACTGTTCCTTTGTAATAACTTCTATTCCAGCCCCAAAAAGTACCAAAGTAGATATTTTGGTGAAATAAGCCCAATGAGCATGGGGTGCCTCTATTCTGCTTTTGTGCATTATTTCTGATTAATTAAGATACTGATAAGACTTATTTGTTCAGGAGTGAATTACATTCAAAACAATACCTTCTGGAAATTCTGGAGGTGTATTTGGGATGGCTGTACTATTGGAAATGATACTTTCACTTGATGAGCACTCAATATCAGATTTTGGAGAATTGAATTGCTTGTGAGGACCCATATCAGAGGTGTTACTATTGGCATCCATAGAGACAAAGACAACTAATTGGAGACAAAGATGATATATGTTCTTGGAAGGGAAGTATTTTTATGAAACTATCAGAAAGGGTTGTAGTTCTAAGCTACAAATTAAAATTAGAAATCCTTTTATAAAATCAATGAGGAGACAAAGAGGGCCAGAATGTGGTTATTGAATTTTTTTGGGTCTAGAAGCTTCTAATTCATATAAGAATACAGAATGCAACATAGTCCCACACATAACAAGACCTGTGGGGAACTTTGTATTTGTTCCCCTCAGAAACTGAAACCTAATGTGAGCTGTGATTAGACTGAAATTGTACACCTGTCACCAAATTCATCTTCTTGTTTGGTGTTTCCAAATTGATCAAGGATCAATTTGCAAAATATATACAGCTATTTGAATACTTCTGAAATGTTTCAAGTGCATTTTGATGTGTTCATGAATGTACCTTTTATTTTTCCCAGAAAAACTCAAACAAAAGCTCCCTTGGAATAGAGCTTAATCCCACAATCCATTCTAGTATGATTCCATTTTGATATCCAAATGTTGATTTAATTGAAAGGACTAAATAATTCTGAATTCAAATCATTAATAATCATAATTCTCTCAAAAATTCTATTGTAAAATCATTCTCACTCTAATCACAAGTTGCCAATATCAGTTTGCAAGAATTGGAAAGGTGTTCCTCTTTTACAAAATATATAAATCCAATCAAGATTCCAAGACCGTTAAGCTATCCATATCAATGTATATTCCACCAAAAAATAAATCATTTTTTAGACCTCTATTTTTCAAACATGTCAATTCTTTCAAATAGTATCCTCATTCACCCCCTTATGTCACCTATCTTTCATTTTGAGCCTGATTACTCCCAATTTAAGACTCATTCAGTCTATTATAATGAATCAGAGTTTTCATATCCTTCTCAAAATACATTATTAACTCCCAGGAAAACCTTGAATCCCCACAACCTCCCACAACCTGAATGCTTGACCTTTAGAATGGAATCATTACAACCCATCAAAGATCTGAAGCTACATGAATCTGGGACAATTAAATTCAAAGGTGATATTGGGGAAATGAAATCATCTATACAGGCCACTTCTCATTTCACACCTGCTTTTTTGGCCCCTCATGACCAATTCCCTCTCATTACTGACCTAGATGAGTATGATTACTCCACTGGATGTAAGCTTACATATATTTCCATTCATCCACTACACTATTACTAATTTGAATAACTACATAGTGAAATTAGATCCACCTCCACTTGCAAGGCTCAATGATTTAGATACCTTGATCAAGTTTTCACAAAAGTGGGATGAAAGTCATTGCTATGCATTAACAAAGAAAAATTCTCACCAAGGGAGGAATGTTTACTTGGCATGTGACTGACATGGTAAATATATAAGCCTTGAAGGACTTACCCAGAGGAAGTCAAAAAAAATGTGGATGCAAGTTTAGAATCAGAGGCTCTATTCCTGCTCCCAGTAAGTTATCAAATATACTGTACATATTTACTATGTTCTTACCAGTAAGGCAATATCAATTCTGAGGAATTTAAAACAATTTACCTCACCAGATCTGGCTATTGGGTTTCATTCCCACCAGAGATCCTGCATAATAATCCACCCTCTACAGCCCCATAAGTACATCCCATTCATTGTTGGATTAATGAAAAGGAACTTGTGCAAGTTGAAGGATTTATGAAGGCAAAGGTCCATCCTAATCAAATTTTAAGCCAGCTTTATGCCCAAGGAAATACCTGTATCACGAGTAGAGCTCTGTATAACTACAAACAACATCTATCAATCAAGAAAAGAAATGGGAAATTTCAACTGGAATATCTAATATGTCTTCTGAAAGAGAGCCATTGGATTCATAGTAATCAAATTAATACAAATGGAAAAATTACCAACCTATTCTTTGCACACCCAGCCTCCATTAAACTGGGTCATATAAACCAACATGTGATATTGATTGATTCTGCTTACTGGAAATGCAGGTACAACTTGCCACTTTTCCATATGGTTGGCCAAACTGCAACTGGACACACCTTCTCATTAGCCTTTTGCTACATAGAATGGGAAAATGATGATGGAAACATATGGGCCCTTCAAGAACTCAAAATGTTATCTCAGCCACCCAGAATTCCCAAGGTTATTATTACAGATTGTGAGCCAGCTCTGAAGCTGGCCATTGAATTTGTCTTTCCTAGCTCAATAAATAATTATTGCACATGGCAAATCAGCAAAAACCTTATCCAAAATTGTTGCAAATATTTTCAAGAGGATTATTGGAAGGATTATCAGACATCCTAGAGCCTACTGGTCAGTTACAAGTCAACTGAAGAATATGATAACAATATTGAAAAAATCAAAGCAAAGTCAAAGGATTACTCAGGTTCATCGGCACATATCTCAAACAACCTACTCCCATCCAAGAAAAAACTTGTCACTGCTTGGGCAAGCCAGCATCCGCACCTTGGAAATAAATCCAGCTCCTGTGTTTGATCTGAACACTCCTTTATAAAATGATTCATTAATGATTCTAATGGAGAGCTTTCTACAGTATTCCAAAATTTCAAACCAGCAATTGATATTCAATTGAAACATATCCACCATACTATGGGAAAAAAAAGAGTCTGCAAATTGACTGATGTTTCCCCACCTTCCAAGCAGATACATGATACTATATCAATCAAATCAATAAAAATTATTGAAGAACAATGTCTAAAGCTCAAACACCAACCAAATCTTCAGCCATTGTCCAAAACACTAATGAATGGCATGGGGATTCCTTGCTCACATTAAATGGAGAATGGAGAAGCTTCTTAATACTAAGGGATACATTGGAAGTTGAGATTTTCATCCACAATGGAATCTACTTTATAATCCTCTTGAAGTAGGTGCCATCTTATTTCTAATATGTTTGATTTTAGTCATGCTAAAATCATGTTTAACAGGACATTTATTCTAATTCACAATGGAATTTGAAATGCCAAATGGAAAAGATTCAAAAGGAGTTTTATTAACTCCAAATACCATTACAAAAGAATTGATCAAGCAAATTAAGGAGCTACTTAGCTTTCAATACACAATCATTAAGCTTTGTCACCCCAAAAAGGTTTTGATTTCCCATGGTAGGCCATCACTGAGAAGGAAAAGGGTAAAGTCTACCAAAAGTCTTCCATCCAAGTTTGAAATCCAGCAGGATATCCTGAATCATCACAAAAGATGCACAGAGCTACTATTGGTCCCAGAGCTCAATTTATGAGGGGGAAAAAGTTCTATTTGATGCAAAAAGAGACAAGACAAGATGATGAAACTACTGAAAAAATAAAAAGAAAATTATTAAATGATATAGGAAGGTTGAAAATAAACTTGAGACCCCAAAATAACTCAAATTGTTTGGAAGAACCAGTGATTGGGTCAATTTTGGTATGAAAATGAATCACTGAAAAATAACCTCTTTCTGTTAGACTCTCTATATTTATCAGATACAGCCACCTTTCATGCACAAGTTCATTGAGAAAATATTTAATCCTCCTGCAGATGGGGATTGTGGATTTCATACAGTTGGAAAGGGATTGTCACTTTCAAGCCCACAAAAGGAAAACAGCTGGAGAGAAGTGAGACAAGATTTGATAGAATAAATTGATAGGAATTGTAATTATTACAACAAAATATTGTGAGGAACAGTTAAAATGGATAAGATAAGAGATAATCTGAATGCTACAGCTATTACAAGAATGGACAACTGGTTAAGTAAATGGGATAATGGCCCAATATTGACAAATACATATAAGCATCTATTTGTATTTTTTCATCCAGATTGGAAGAACTTCCCACCACAGAAATTCCTTCCAACCCTATGAAGTCCATGTGGAGTGTCAATTATGCATCCAATCTCCCTAGGTCACATATATGGTAATAACTGAATACTCATTATTTTAAATGAACATGAGATAGGCAAATTACCTCTTCCTTAATTTCCACAGAAGTGGACCGGGGCACATTCACTCCAATCAGAATCAACTTGGAGAAGAGTATATTACTCATAAATGAAATTATTACAAAAATGTAGACAGATTACTTGTATATTGCAATTTATTTCATTATATTGTTTTTTTATATTTCTGAAATAAACATCTTATTAACATCTTATCTGGCGTGGATTTAGTAATCACTTGGATGAATGGATTTAGAAAACTACATTCATGAAAGGCATGAAGGCATATCTGAATCCACACTTTTATGCATAGGTTGATGTGTGGAAATATCACTCTCCTAAACATAATTATATATATAAAAAATAAATTTAGCTATCATTGAATAATTTAATAATAAAAAAGATTCTTAATAATCATGATAAATTAAAATTATTCTATTATTGTTATAGTCACTGACACTTATAACAATAAGAAGTGTAAAGCTCTTAATGAGACAATTACACATGGAAAATATTAATATTTATCCAATTGTAAATAATGTAAGAATATAATTTATAAAATGAATTATCACACACACTGTGTAGAGATTATTCTTATAGAAAAATTCTATAAAAGAAACTAATACTAGATAAAAAATATAGAACTTTAAACAAAACTTACTGATAATATTTATTTAATACAACAAGTCAAATAACAACAGTTATTATATCAAATAATAATGATAAGTTGGAAAAATGCCAAAAATCAATATTTCAAAAGATCAGAAAGCTTTTTATGATAAAAAATATGATTAAAGAGTTTTTAAGAGGAATTTGTGGATTTTAAAAGATATTTAAGACAATAATTTTATATAATAAAATATATTATTGGTGATTACAACAATAATCTGAATAATATGATTTCAGTCCTTTAATTTCCAAGTTGATAAAGAATAAAATAAATTGAGAATTACTTTAATTATAAAATTTTATATTTAATAAAACTTTACCTGTTTAAATGTCTGATATAACTGGAATTATTGATGAGTAATTGACAAAAGCAGTTATGAATAGACTCTTTTTATGTCTACAGAGAGGCTCTCATAATTCATCATGGATATAGAGGGCATTCTTAGGTCAAAACTTCAGAATCATACTTAAAAATGAAGTTCTTACCTTGAGGTAACTTATTGTTAGTATGTTGGTAAACACATGTAAGCTTTTAGTAAAATCACATAAGCCCTTACATGTTTTTACTAATTGATGGCCAAAACACATAAGTGACTTATTTTTTTAAAAAAATTCATCAGGCTCAGTTTTGAACATTTTTATAATTGTTTTTGCCATAATGTTTTGCAACATTGGATGTGGAAGTCCTGGAATTTTCTCAATTTTTTTCTTTGCCCAATTTCTCCATTTTGGCCAATTTGGCAAAATGGCCTATTGTTTTGAAAAACTAATAATATATGTTCCCACTTATAAATTTACATATTTTTTTTCTAAAATAAAGGGCAAGATCTTGAGAATAAAAAACTAGAAGCCCAAAATTTGGGGATTTGTTTTTTGCCAGGACAATTGTAGGCAGAAAAAGTCCCTTTTTAAATTTTTTTTGTTCATGTTTGTAATTAACTTGAAAATGCCACTTATGACATCAATTGAATTAAAATTGTAATTTATGAGGAGTGGAAGTTGAAATTCCATTTGTGGCATTAAAAGTGCCATTTATGGTATCAAAAGTGCCATAAATGGCATCACAAATGACATAATAATGCCATAAATGGCATCAAGAATGACATACAGATGCCATTTATGGCCATTGTATTGGCATAATTGGCGTTAAACCAATGCCATATATGTAATTTCATGGCCTTGAAAATGCCATTTATGCATTTAACAATGGCATTTTTAAGGCCATAAATGGACTCAAAAATGGCATGAATGGCCTTAACAATACCATTTGTGGCATTAAAAATGCCGTTTATGGAATTAATAATGCCAGTTATGGCATTCAAAATGCCATTTGTGGGATTAACAATGTGATTTATGGAATCAATAATGCCATTAATAGCCTTCAAAATGCCATTAATGGCATCAATAATTCCCTTTATTGCATTGATAATGCCATTAATGGCATTAATGGCATCAGAAATGCCATAAATAGCCAGATTTCATTTAAAAACCACCCCTTATGTGTTTTTACCAATTTATGGTAAAAACACCTAAGATCTTACATGTTTTTACCAATAGCCTATTTTTAATTGCAATTTAAAGTTACCAGTGTTATTCTTAACTCCAAGTGACTTTAATCCTCTTTTGGATTGATTATCTTAGGTTTTGATATAAATTGAGTTTATTCAAATTAAATTTCATCACATAGACAACTTGAAAATAGAGTTTCAAGCAAAAGTCTATTGAACCCAATTTTCAAATGATTTTTGAAGAAATCTTAATTTTATTGAAGTATAATTAGAAGAGTAAAATTCCAGGCTAATAACCAATAATACCTGTTTATAAAAGATATTCAAAATTTAATTAATACAAAGATAACATCAATTTGTAAACTGTGTGAAAACTTCAAGCAAATCCATTAAGAATTGTGGCAAGCGGGAATAAGATTCCATGATGTCAAAAGTGGCATTGATATTTTCTATATCTTTTGAAAATTCAGAAAATATTGATGACTTATCATCTGAATTGTCTTCAATTATGTCATCTTTTTCAACCTCAGGTTCCTTTTCAATATCAATTTCATTGATTTTCACCCTTTTTGGACATGTATTGGCTAAATAGGTGGTTCTTTGGCAAATATAGCACTTTCTGACTGTATCTGCAGATTTATACTTAATATTACTAGAATTTTCTTTGGAGTTTTTGTCCACAGAATCTTTCCAAGGTGTATTAAACCTTGTTTTGAGATTCACCCTACTAGAACCAATTTTGGTTCTGGTGGTTACTTCTTCTAATATCTTGATAATATCCTCTGCTGAAGATTGTTCAGTAGTCCTGCTTTTGACAGCATGCTCTAAGTCACCTCCACATTGTCTCAGAATTTTTCTATGGATCATAAATTCTGAAATGTCTGGATATAATGCTGTTAATCTGTCTTTTTGTTAGCAAAACCATGGTAAAGCTTTGTCTTTATCAGCATTGAATTTGGCAGATTCGAAGGCTGTTTCAACTTTAAACCTCCAAGAATCATTTGCCCATTTGTTAATAATTTGGGTTTTCCACCAGGTCCAACTCTGGTGTCCATGTGCTTGTCTTATTTTGATGTACCATCTGTGAGCTGATTTGGTAAACAACGTGTTAAATCTTGCTGTTACTAATCTGTCTGGTAATTCAAAATCCTCTTTGATCATGTCAATGCCTCTAATGAATTCCATATGGTCATATTCTCCTTCACAACTGAAGTGAGGCCATTCTTTAAGTTTTGGAACTTCTTTCAAGAGTTCTTGGCCCATTGATGGTTCTAAGTTATGAAAAGAAGTAGAAAATTAATTTTTTAACTGTGAATTTTCAATATCCAATACTTGTGGATTGGGAATTCTTGCATCTTCATTTTGATTCAGAGGTTTAGACATTCTTGGTAAAGTGTTTAGCAGTTGTTCAATATCATTCATTTTACTGTTATTACACCTTTGTGAATTTCTTGACTCATGTTGTAAGCTTTTTATAGAGTCTATGAAATTCTTTTTATGATCATCCTCTTTATATGTAAGCTTATTCCATAATTCTGTTTGTTTAGTATTATCAGATATAACTTCATTTAACTTTATTGTTAATTTTGATATTTCCTCTCTTGAGGTATCAAAATGATTTTTCAAGGCAATTGTATTTGTCTTTACTTCAGCAAATGATTTTGAAATATCATCAAGAGCTTTCTTATTATCCTCTTTGATATTATTAATAGCTTGTTTTATTCTTGTTTCAATTATGTCATCAATATTGAATTTAGAATATTCATCTGTTAATTCTTTAATAATGGCAGATTGTTCATTCATCTTAATGCCAAAAGAACTATCATTATTGGAAGTTTTAATTGTTCTTAAAACTATTTCAAAGCATTTAAGTGTATCATTTATCTGGCTCAGACCCAAGTTATTTGTTTTAAGATTGTCACAAATTGATGTATTCTTATCAGAAAGGCGACTTTTTACGTCAATAATAGCTTTATACAACTCTGGAATACAATTAAAAGTATCATAAATCATTTTTGATATTTTAATCTGGCTTCCTCCTTCTTTTGTAATTCCATCATGGTTCTGGCCATCTGAAATACATTTTCCATGGCATCCTGCTGAATCTTTAGAATCCTGTATCCTTGGCTGTAAGATTTTGGGGCTGGTGCCTTCCCTTTGCCCTTGTTTGGAGCTTGTGGCTGCTTTTTCACGTTGGAATTGCTGCTGCTGGCCACTGGGGCTGTTTTTGGCACTGGTTTGGGTGGTGGAGGGTTGTTTTTCCTCCATTCTAGTGTCAAAAGCATCATGTTTTTCTTCTCCATCAATGGATGCCATCCATTGAGCAATTTGCAAGTATTGGGATGGCCCAGGAATTTTCTCACAGTCAGGTAAGAACTCTTGCAATTCTTCCACAGGTCTGCAAGGATCTGGTACTCCTTGAACTGAAGTGCATTGCTGTATGCACTGTGGCTGGCTTTGTATATGTCCACAGAGGCTTGTTGTGGCGGTGTCAGCTCTTTTTGAAGGTAAAATGGTATTATCAGCTTCAGAATGACCCATTTTAGTTTGGAAGTCATCAACTGACCCTTTTCCTTCTGTACCTGATTGGCCTCTGCCATTATCACGTCTATTACCTTTCTGGGAGCTTCATGAGAGGTTATAGGTGGCTCCTGATCTGGTTGAAGGCATAATTATGGTTAAAAAGGCTTAAAATAGTAATTTTATGTCAAAAAACTTACTATTGGCCAAATCTTTGGCTTTCTGAAGGGTATTACTTATTTCCAAGTTGACTAATTCAGAAGAAATTGGCTCTGGTTGAATATTCTGAGTCACAATAATAGTACTATTATGATCAGAATTAACAGTACTGGCAGGAATAATGCTGGTTACTGTTGAGGCTGTTTCAATGTTTTCTTGTCTTACCACGTTGTCAGACACTAAAATTAATGAAAAAACCAATTAATTAAGTAAGAAAAGAATATTTCAAAAAAGAAATTAAAATATAAGCCTCACTTATAATATTAAAGAAAATTATTTTCTTATTGATTTTTTGAATTATAAGTATTTTTTATATGTTTTTAAATTTTTCAATATAAGAAAAAAAGATTGAAAAAGAGTAAAAAAATATGTCACAGGTAAAATATCACAGCTGGGCCCCCAAATATAAGGTGTGGATATGAAACTTTGATTAAAAATCAAGTACTTTTCCTGTCCTCAAAATTTGAATAAGGTAAAAATCAATTAAAAATGGTAAGATATATTATTTTTAAGAGAACACACGTCAATTTTATTGTTTATAGCTTTATTAGTATAAAAAAATAATATTATAAACATTTATTGTTTTACCAACAATAAAAATTTATCCAAAAATACTCTACAAGAGATATTTAAGGCTACAAAAGAAATTTCTTCAAGAGCAATTTCAATTGGAATTAATTGAGCAAAGAACTGCAAGAAATTAATTAAAGAACAAAGTCTTTAAAAAGAATATTAAAGAGAAAACACGCCCAAAAGTGACCAGAGTGAATTTGGAAACAAAGTGACAAAGTTTACAGTGATGAAAGATGCTTTAATTCACTTTTGGGGTGGTTCAGGGGTAAAAATGATTATAAGAGTTACAAACAATGATTATAATAATTTTTTCACGTGGTTAAAAGCTTTAAAATGATTTAAAAATGGTGGTTGGAATCTTTTATTGATTGGTTTAACAATGTTTAAACTACTTATACAAGGAAAAGATTCTAACATGAAGAGAAAAGTGGGGCAAAGAAGACATTCTTTTATAGCCATCAATTTTCTTACTCCAAAAAGTAAAATTTACTCTTGTCAGTCGTGAAAAACATTCTGACAACAGAAAAGCCAATTATGGCATCATTGAACCCTGGTTTGGACCAAAAAAGGGCTGGTTTAAGCCATTTTTAGCCATTTTATAACCTTAAATCAGCCATTACTATAGCCATACCTGGTCTAGAGCCTTCAAGGCACTTAATAATGTGTGTACAAAGCGTAGAAACCAGTTAAAACTGTTTTTACTATGATTGTTTTATCTTAAGGTTAGTTTTACCCTCTTGGCAACAGCTAAAACTACTCCAGTTGGTATCAAAACCTCATCATCAATTGAGTCCACAGAACCTGTAACTCAATTCCAGGCCAAAAGTGATGAACTTTTGCGTGAATTTTGACATCCCACTCTTTTCAGAAAGGATTTTGGGGGTCTAGCTCCCCCTTAGAGCTGGAGTTCCTTCCCCCCCAAATTTAATCTTTCCAATTTATTTTTCCTTTAATTCCTCATCATGTATTATACTTATAATTTACATATGTAATTCAATTGAGTTGTACAGTTCAATACAGTAGTAATTGATACCTCATATGTAAATCAAAGCTCACTTATGTAATACACGTGCACATTTTGACATTTCAATTGAATTCAATTGAAAATACTTCAATTCCTCATAGCTTCTAAACTAAACACAACACCTCAATTTTAACACAAAAATTGATGGTTGACACCACATGTGGTGTGAATTAAATTAAAGTCTTGAGGATTTTCAACTTTTGTATTGAAAATACTAAAAACTTAATTCAAGCTTATTTAGAGTTGAGTTACAGAAATTTCATCCAGAGGTGACCCCACCTGATTTTTTATGAGGAATCCAATGGTTAAATAGTTTTTATATGTTTATTTATTGGATAAAAAGCTATAATAGTTTTTATTTAACTTTTTTCAAATTTGTTTATTTTTTTACAATTTTGTTAAACATTAATTTTTACTTAATTTTTTCAAGTATAAATGTAATTTTACAATTTCAAAATTTAATGTAATTTTATTTTTAAATTGTGATTGAATCTTTAATTGTGAATATAATTTTATATTTATATTTTGATTTTCATTTTAATAATATAAATAAATTCATTTATTTATATTTATATGTTAATTCTGTATTTGTGGTCTTTTGGGTATATGAATTTACCTCTAAGGCTCACACTTTCTATACCTGTCTACCACTACTAGACATGCATTTGAACTGTCTTTCACTCCAGGGAAGAGTCCTGTTACCCAGCCCATGTTTATAGTTTCCCAAGGGATTTTGGGTTTCTCTATGTCTTGGAGTAGCCCATATTTCTTCCCATGGGTTTTGTTTCCCTTCTTCAATTTGATGCTTGTGCTGATTTATTTGCTAAAGCCTTGCTCCCACTTTGTCAACCAGGCTGTGCTAAAGATACTCTCTTTACTTCTGTCTTCACCCATGTGTCCCATGTAAGTATAGTCATGGAATTCTTTTAGTATCAGAGAAATATGTTCTCTGTATACTATTATTATGGCACATGTGTGTTTTTCCCTGTGGTGCAGCAGTTCATCCATAAGGAGAAATTTTTATCCTTAAATTTCTTGAGCCATGGTTCTTCAAGTTGACTTTCCATTTCTGGGCTTCTGTACTTTTGTTCCAATGATTGTGTTAATATACTACATTGGTTTTGTTTTTTGTATGATTGCTGAACTACTTTCAACAATTCTATATTCAGTTTTGAAGGGATAATTCCTAGTATGGGCAGCTCTTTATCTTCTTCAAGTCTTTGTGCTGGATTTGTCGGGTCATTCTGGAATCCCAAATTTAACAGTTTAAATTCCTTTTTCCGTATATTTCCGTATATTTTATTGGTATTTTAGCCCCATTTTCTGGATCATATGCTGTATTTGCTTAATTTTTCTTCAATGGACATCTGTTGAGGCCATCTGCATTGGTATTAATTTTACCTTCTTTGTAGATAATGGTCATATTTCCTCTATACTTTTGAATATCTATCTACCACCTAAGCATGTGTCTTTTTATTTTTTTCATGTTCAGTAATGACTTTAATTCTATGACATCAGTGAATACTTCAAATACTTCTCCTTCCAATTAGTAGTGAGGTTTATCTAATGACCATACCAAGAAGAAACATTCTGTGTGGGTAGCTCCATATCTAGCTTCTGAATCTTTCATCTGTCTGTATATGTAACATATTACTCCTTCTTTGGGTACCCCATCCACTAATTGTCTTTGGTGGAGTGCTACTCCTAGTCCTTGGCTCCATGATGCATCCGTGTAAAGTCAGAATGGTAGCTCAATGTCAGGCATAATTAAGACAGGTTCATGAGTCAGTTCATGTTTTATCTTTTCAAATGCATCCCTGCTTTCTTTTGTAATCACAAAGACTACATCCTTTGATCATACTCTGTATAGGATACTGGTGATATGTGCAAATTCTTTTGATGTGACTTCTATAGTAACTGGAAAAACCTAAGAGAGATTGAATCTCTTTTCTGTCTTTGGGCACTTGTTTTTTCGGTACTGTAGCTACTTTGTTCTGGTATATGGCTAAGCTCAAGACTGAAAATCTATTTACTAGCTCTAATAAATCCTTTTTTCCCAAGCTGCACTTTTTGAAAGAATTATTCATATTGATTGGTGTAAAATTTCTCAATATTTGGTCAATTTGTCTCACATGGTCTTTGCATGTTTCTTAGTATACAATGATGTCATCAATGTAAACTACCATCTACCCTTCCATTATTTAATATTGAGATATTTTTTCCATGATTCTTTTAAAATGGGTAGGTGCATTTTTGGTTCCAAATGGCATTCTAGTATATTTATATCTGCCCATATGATATATAATTCTTGGAGGTTTGATGGAGTTTGACTTCACTCAATTTTGGTGGAAATACTTCATGCAATCCAGGTTTTTTATGAACTTGGCTTTTTCAATTTTCTCCAGTGCATGGGGTATCCTTGGGATAGGATACCTGTCTTCTTTAGTGTAGTTTTTCAGGGCTCTGAAGCTTCCACACACTTTGTATTTTCCATAATTCCAAGTTATCAGGACTGGTGTAGTGAGTTCTACTATCTCATTGTATGCTATCTTCCTTATTACCCCCATTAATAAGAGTTCATAGATGTGTTTCCCAATATCTTTCTTAGTATCCAGGCTAGATGGGTATGATGGTCTTCTGAGCATAGGTGGATAGGGTCTCTCTGCAATCAGATATAATTCTATATCATGTACTTCAACTTTTCCCAGGGGCTCATTTCCAATTGCAAAATCTTCTCTGTGCTTTCTTAGTACTTTAAGTAAGTTGAGCTTCATATTACCAGTGCGCTGTGCTCTATATTGGGCTTCTTTTAAGTCTTCCAACAGGTCCTTAAGGATTTTGTCACTTAGAATGTGATTTGTGTCAAAGGAGAACTTATTATCCTTACTTTTTCCTATGGTAATATATCTGTTCTTACTATTACAGATATCCATACCATAAATTCTTTGGTATTCTGTGACCAGAAGAAATCTTTGTACTTGTGCATTCTCTGGGACTAAAAATTCAGGTTTAAGGCTGATATTGCCTTTTTTTGTATTGGAGAATTATCTCTTTGACAATTGTCCCCAGGGAATTCATTTTTCCTGATGCACCTTTAAAGTTCTTTTTTTTGGGGATCAGTTCTTTTTTTCATTTGGGGAAGTGGTGCTTTAGATGATCTTTTGCTACTATGGAGCAACTAGCCCCTGTGTTAATTATCATGGGGTGTTTGCAGTTTCAACTTAAACTGTCAATTTTGTGGGTGATCCATGAATGAGTCCCATCCCCTTATTTTGTGTTACCAGGAGTGTTTGTGCATCCTGTGTGCTTAAAGAGCTCTTTTCCTGTTGTTACTTTTGGAATTCCTGAGTCCAGTTTGATTTCTTGGATTCCCAGTAAATTTCCTTCATTACATTCCACTAAATACTGTTATATGGGTTCAGATTCACTTTTTGAATATGCTCTAATGCCATTCCCAATGAAGCCAGAATCAGATTTTTCACCTACTGGTTCCTCCTCTGACTCTTCATCAATTGCATATATCTTCTTTTTAGGTTTTGTACAATTGTTTGCATAATGGTTTGGTGGTCCACAGTTGTGGAACACAAGTTTTTTTTTGGGGTTTCTCTCCCTTTATAGTTGTTTATTTATTTTACTTAAGACTTGGTTTTGTCTTTGAATCTTTTTTTGTAAAATGTGTACCTCCCAATAGAGGTCTTCTTCCTTACATCTTTTATGACATTTGCTATGTCATAAATGCTTCTAGCTTTTCTGCATCTGCATTTCCTGAACTTTACAAATCTCCTGGTAGTTTTGTCAGGATTTTATGGTTTCTCAACTATATTGTCATATTAGAATCAATGTATTTGAGTCTTTCTCTGTGGAGCAATTATTACTGTCAAAGGAAATGGCCTTATTCCAAATTCAACTTCAATTACTATACTTTTGTATAATCTGGTTTCTCCACCATGGCCAGATTTTTTGGACATGTATTTCTTTCATTTGAGTGCACCATATATTTTCATGGCCTCTGAATTCAGTTCTGAGTCTTGTTGTGATTCATTAGTCTGGTATCTTTGGAATATAAAAAAGAGGCCATCAATGTATTCAATGATCTCCATGTGGTCATAATCTCCAAATCAAGAGAATCTTGTCCAATTTACCACCTCTGATAATTATTTAATTGCTTGTTTCTCTGAGGAACTTATATTTTCACCATCTTGGTAAATTGACTTTGATCTCAACCTTGGGTCCTGGTTGTATAACTTATCCTATTATTTTATCTTCTGAGGGGTATGGGTGATGGGTTCATCACCCTGTGTTGGGGGGGAAAGGATTTTCTTCTTCTTCCTCATACAGATAATAAATCTCTTCTCCAAGATCATCCTTCTTATTCTATGAATTACTCAGATCTCTCCTCACAGCTTTTTTCTCTAATATTGCGCAAGAAAGAACCTTACCCACCTCTTATTGTGTATAATTCTATTGAATCAAATAAATAAGAATCAAGTCACAAAATTTTATTTTAATGAGGATTAAAAATTTCCTTTTTTTCTTTTTAATGTAAGTATAAAAGAGCCAATATCTGAGATAGGTCAGTAGAATGACAATTTAAAGGAAATGAACCTGAATCATAATTAAGATCCTGGAACTGTTTGGTTAAAGGTGTTAATTTGTGCTAATAAGTAAAAATTGGTCCTCCTGGTATTATTTATAAGTAATATTAAATGATTTAATTATAATATCTTTATTCCTTTACTCATATTATGACCCTTATGGTGCAAAAACTCTTCCTTTTTTGAATCATAATTGTGACTCAGATTCTATTTCAAGTCTATTTCCTTGATGGTTGAGATTTTCTTTCAACCATAAATGCATTTGAGCTGTTAAAAAAGATATAAAAAGTGAAATTCAAAGTTTTTACAGTAAAAAAACTCTTGCTTGCTTTTTTGATGGGCTTTTTAAATTCCATTTGGAATAAATAGCACATTGAGGGTTTTTTAATATGTAAATTCCCCAAATTATGACACCAATTCATGGGGTTTCAATATAAATAACTCTCTCAAAACTCAACCAATTCCTTCATGGCACAAATACTTCTTCTTTTCAAACAAGTTTCAATCACTTTATTTCAAGCTAAGAACTAATTCAAATAAGTGTATCATTTTAACCAAATTGATTGATTTAGAGAGTTTTTTTAATTATTTTTGAGTTGAGGATTCAAGCCAATTCAATGGCCCTTGGTGCGATAGTGAGAAAAATATAATAAAGAAACTAAATAAATAGAATATTCTTGAGACCTTGAATGAGATATTCCTGTAAGCTCTGGGGAGAATACATAAATAAATAAATGTGAGATAAAAAAGTAAAAAATATTTTCAAAAAGTTCAAGTCAGTGCTTTTGTCTCAGTTTTTTTTAAAATGACACAAAATTAGAAAGTAAAAAATGAAGTAAAGCTTTATGTAGTTTATACTCTTTTATAGGAATCTTCCTCCTTTGATAGTCCTTGATGATGTTTATTTTGTGCATTTTATGGTCTTGCCAAGGACTATTGGTTTCTTGTTCTTTGATCCTGTTGATAATTTGAGGGGGAAATTTGTGATCTTTCCAAGGACCATTAGTTTTTTTCTTTGATTATTTAGGCTTGATGAAATATTAACAATATTTGTGAAGGCGGGAAGCTATTGCCAACAGTTTAATAGCTTAAAGATAAGCTCAATGGGTTTTGGATAATAATGGGTAAACATTTGAATATTTGTCTTTGATGAGGCAGGAGGTCCCTGCCTAGTGCTTAGTTAAGTTGAAATATGACTTTCTTATTGGTGTTTTGAATTTCTTTAGAGATTTTATGTGTCTTTAGGATAGGCCTGAATGGTTTGAACTTAAATTGGTCTATTAGTTCTTGAAAAAATTGGTCATTGGTATTTTCAGAAATCTTCATAATTTTCAGCAATTCCTTGGTTTCTTGATATTGATTTACTATCCCTAAAGTTCTAAAGGTTTTCCTTATTGAAATATTTATCCTCTTCTTTCTAAATTTAATATTCATCAATAATTTGGTGTTCTTTTATTAATTCTTCCTCATAGGATCCAAAAATTGGTGACTTGGCCATGGTGGAGGTGATTGATATTTTTTGATAGTTCTTTTTAAAAAATACTTTTTTGATTGAATTCTCTTTTTGAATCAGGAATTGACTGTCTTAAGTGTAATTTGAGAAAAATAAAAAAAGAAAAGACTGATACATTTTATGAAGGATACTTATACATTGTTAGAAAGAAATCTTGATTATTTTGATTTTATTTCAAGCTGCACACCCCCAGTGGGAAAGGTGAGTGTCTGTTGAGTAATCTGGCCAACATAAGGTCTATTAGGGCTTCTACAAATGTGTTTCTTTCTTCAATCTCTGATTCTGATGGAAATTCTGACCACCATAAGTCTTCATCAATGAATATGTATCCATCTCCAACCCATTTCAGTTTTCCAGTTTGGTATGTTGATCCATTCAATCCAAGGTACCACTGGGCCCAAAGTTTATTGAATTGAGGTCCTCTTCTTGGTAATATTTCCATTTCAAATTTTTTATTCCACAATTTATTTGGATGTTTCCCTCTAATTCCCTATTCAGTTAATAATGCTAAGAATTGGATATTGTTCAAGTTTTCTCCTGAAAGATGACATGAAGCTTTGTCTTTACATAGCTGTTCTTGAGCTTCATCCCTATAAATGTCTTCAAAGGTAATTTATGACAGGTAAATTTAGTTTTATTCATTTTCTAGGTTGTTTTTTGCTTCTTTTTCTTCATTGAAAGGTTTCTGGATGAACTCAGGGTTTTCCAGTTGCCATTCATAAGGTTCTTCTTGTTTGTTCAATGGTCTTTCTAGGACATTGAGATGGTATGTTTTTTTAACTTTTTGTCTTTTTCTTCCATAATTTTGAAGTTTATTTCCATTTAACTTATAATGTCCTCATCTGAAAGCTGATTATTTTCACTAAATATTACTTTATTCCATTGATTTTCTCATTTCTGTCCACCAGAATCCAGCAGGTTTCTGAATTATTAGGAATTGGGTTTTAAACTATTTTGGGTAATTCATCTTCAGAAGAAAGGTATTCAGGTTGTCTTTTGAGGTCTTTTGTCCATTTGGGACTGAATTCCTCATTATTGTCACAGGGGCTCTTATGGAAGCAAGAGGGCCTGGCACTGAGGAATCAAGAACTCACTTGGAGGGCTCCAAAGATGATAGGAAATACTACAGAATATATTTCTTAAACAGAAACAAGAGAAAGGACAAATATGGCAAAGATAAAAAGAAATAATAAGGATGAAGCCAGAGGCCAAAGATAAAAGGAAGCCAAAAGCCAAGAAGCCAACCAAGTGAATCCTCAATTCACTGTTTCAACCTGCCAGAAAGAACAATGGAATTAGTAAAGGATATGACCACCAATATCCACTGACAGGCGAAGAAAGAAAAGAGAAAAGGGTGCTAATGACTGACTTAAGATTATCAGTATTAACTTTAATAATGTAAAAGAAAATAAGGATAAAAATAAATCCAATATATTAATTAACTGGGGAAAAAGTCCCCAGGTGCTGAAAGGTGGCCAGTATATGTGAAAAACTGAAAGATTGATCCTGAAGGTGGATCACCGGCTGTATTGTCCAAATTGGGCCAATACAGTTCTTTCCATCTTGAAATTGAACTGTGTGATTGAATTCCCACAGTGGAATATGAATTGGCCCAATTGGGCCAAGTACATACAGGTTGATTGATTGCCGCCTGTATGAACCAATTGAGTTGTCCAAGGAGTATTGAAATACTTGATGCCTTGACAACTGATTGAAATGATGGAATACCTCTGAGAATGAACCTTGGAAGAATCCTGAATGAGATTACCAACCCAACTCCTGCATAGCCAGGTGGTTGGAGTCCTTGAATGGTCTTCTGCTTGCCGCCATGGATTACCCAACTGATGAGTCCAAAGGTCCTCCTTCGAAATGGGCGTTGGATTTTGGTGTCTTGAGTTGAGAAGGTGGAATTGAGTCCTGAAAACGTCACCATTGAATTGCTGAGCAAATATGGTGCATAATGGTATATAACGTCATATATGCACCACTCCTGCAACCTTGAGTACGGGGTGCATGGAGGAATGGAAGAATTTTCCTTAAGTTGAGGGAAAAGCTTGATGAACTGATTTGGTGGCCCCTGGTGGTTGCCAGAGGCCATGACAGAGATATTGATTCATAGTGGTCCATGGCCAAAAATGAGTCCTACGTGATTTATGGCCAAAAAGGTGTCCAACGTGTTTTTGGCCAATTTTGAGTCCAAGGGAAATATGGCCAATTTAAGCTCAGGTGGGCCCAGATGTGCTTTGGGAGCCACCTGGCCTTGGGGGCTAGATGGTTGCCCCCTTTGGCCCCTTTTGGACTCATTGGATTAGGCCAAAAGGGGCCTAAAAGACCTGCGGACCGCGGCCCACGGACTGTATGGACCGTAGGGGCCTAAATGGCCCAAGACCCCCAAATGAAAAGGGGGGGCCTGAATCCACTGGTGATGGCTAGGATGCCTGGAGACCTCTAAAAGACAAAAAGGACCCCCCAGGCCTAAAATCAATGATGAAGGCCTGGGGGTTGGTGAGGTGATAATTGACCAAGAGGGCCAATGACGGCAGGATATGGCCTGAGGCCATAAATGGCCATTGGGATGGGTTGTGGCGTAAGAGCCATTGGACACCCAAAGGGGGCCAATGGGCCATAAATGATATGACGTGGCCAATTGGCCCCAATTTGGCCCCAGGTCGGATTGCCACAACCATCACGGAGGAGGGTCAAACTCGTGGTTGTGACAGTACCCCCCTACCTTGAATGGTGAGCTCCTGAGCACCAAGATAAGGTAGAAGCCTGTTGAGGCTATTGAGACGAATTTGACGTAGGGATTCCAGAGGCATTGAATCTTGAAAAGAAAAATTGAACTGATAAACTTGTTGGCATATGAATTGAGGTTGACTTAGTCTTCTCTTGACATTTGGCTTTGACAATGTTGAAAACGTGATTTGACATGAAGATTTGGCATTAAAGAGTTATAAGAAAAGAATTTTAAGAAAATATAATGAATAAAAGAGAAAATAAACAGATATAAAGAAAGAAAAAAGAAAATTAAAATGAATTTCAAGGAGGAATCCGATCTTCATCACGGATTACAACAGTTGATTTTGAGAGTGGCCAAGGACCTGGATAAAGGAATTTGATGCCAGGTGCTCACAGAGTGGCCAAGGTGATGTTTTGACAGATTGTAGACCCCTCAGGGAAGTGCACACCAGGAGAGGAACTTACTTTTGGAAGTTACCAATCCCGCCAGTGCCATAAATAATGATATCAATTTGATTAAGGAGTGTCTTGAATTGGAAAACTTGGAAAGAAAAATGAAAATGAATGGTCCATTTCCCCAAGTGAAAAGTGGCCATAATTTTGGACTTGATGTTGAAAGCCAGGCCAACAAATCTGTGTCCAAATTGCAAAGTGCTCACAGAGTGGCCAAGGTGATGCTTACAACAAAAGAGGAGTAGAATACCCCTAGGGGTGCATACCAGGAGTGGGACTTACTTTTGGTAATTCCTCTCCCCACCAAGCACCATAAAAGATCAAGCTTCTGAAGAATTGGGTCCTGGTTTGTCAGGATACAAAGAATGGAAATCTTTGACAAGATCAGGACAATTCTTGAGGTTTTCGACTGGTTCCCAAGTGGATCTTTCTGGTTCTTGGATGAAACCTTTCCATTCCACCAGATACCATAACTTTTTCCTCTTGAGCTTTGAATCCAGTACTTGAGAGACTTCCCATTCCTCTTCTTCTTCAATAGTAATTGGAGGAGGAGGTTCTTGATGCTGATTTGGGATTGTTGATGTCTTGACTGGTTCCAGAAGGGAGATATGGAAGACTGGGTGGACGGATTTCCATTGGGATGAAAGCTTGAGGTGATAAGCATGAGAACTGACTTTCTTCAAGATTGGAAAGGGACCCAACCATCTTTCGGATAGTTTTTTGGTGGGTCTGGTTTATTTGATATTCTTGGAGGAAAGCCATACCATGTCACCAGGATTGAAAACAGGTGGACTTGCTCTACCTTTATCTGCATACCTCTTAAACCGGTTTATGGAAGCTTCAAGTTCTCTCTGGACATCTTGCTGTACTGATTGGATTTTTGTTGATAACTTTCCAGAAGGAGTGTCTTGAGTGATGTGAACTGAATCAAAATGTGGATCTCTTCCATAAACAGTGAAAAACGGGGATTGCTTGGTTGAAGAATGATCAGAATTATTGTAGGCAAATTCAGCCAGAGGGAGCCAGGTGTTCCAATCATCTTGATGATAACTGACATACATCCAAAGATACTGTTCTAGTATCTGATTGACCCTCTCTGTCTGTCCATCAGTTTCTGGATGGTAAGGAGTTGACAAGTCTCTTGAAATCTTGAGCTGCTGACAAAGATTGGTCCAAGAGGAAGAAACAAAGAGTGAACCTCTATAACTGACAATGCTTAACGGAAGGCCATGCTTTGAAAAGATATTCTTGATGAATAAATGGGCCAAATCCAGGGAAGTGATTGAAGACATTGTTGGAATAAAAACCGCCATTTTTGAGAATCTGTCCACTATGACCAGAATTGAATCAAAGGAATTGGACAGCGGCAGTTGAGTGATGAAGTCCATTGAAAGACAAATTCAAGGACCATTTGGAATTGGAAGAGGTTTGAGGAATCCAAACTTCTTGTGGTGAATATTCTTGTTCCTTGAGCACTGCTGACAGGATGAAACATAATCCTTGACAAATTGAGTCATGCTGGACCAGTGGAAATCCCGCTTGACAAGTTTGAGAGTCTTCTCTTGGCCAGGGTGGCCAGCTAGAGGAGAATTGTGACGCTTTTGAAGAATACTAAGTTGAATTGTGGAGTCATTTGGGACTACCACCCGATCTTTGAAAAGAAGAAGTTGGGAGGAGGAATCAAGAGAATAATCTTGGACAGATTTACCTTTACCCAAACCTTCAAGGATACTTCTGTACTGGGGATCTTGCCATAATTTCTTCTGAATTGAATCAATCAAATTTGAAAAAGATTCCACTTTGACTGCAAAAAACTTTGAGGGTTGAACTTCATCTTGCTTAATGATTTGCTGAAAATTCATTGGATTCTTGCTGATGAAATCCTCCCCCTCTCCGGATAAACGTCGTCCCGATGTGATAAGGCATCCGGAAGAGTAGCTAGGCGGCCAGGGCAGTAAGTGATTGAGAAATGAAATTCAGAAAGGAATTCAGCCCAACGGGCTTGACGGCGAGTGAGTACTTTGGAGGTCATGAAGTATTGAAGGGAAGAGTGATTGGTAAGAACTTCAAAAGGGGATGACAGTGAAAGAAGAAAAGCCCTCCAGCGCTTGAGCGCCCAGACAATACCAAGGAGTTCCTTTTCATGAATTTGGTAATTGAGCTCTGCTGGGATAAGCTTGCGGCTGTCAAATGCAATGGGATGTTTTCCTGAGTCAGAGACCTGACTCAGCACAGAACCCAAAGCATAATCTGATGCATCGGTCTCTACAATGGTGGGTAGAGAAGGATTGAAGTGGGAAAGGATTGGAGCGGTGGTGAAAGCCTCTTTGAGTTGGTGAAACTGACTAAGAGCTTCCTCATTGAGGGGAAAACAGGAGTCTTTCTTGAGGAAACTGGTGAGTGAACTGATCTTCTTTGAATAATTCCTGATTAAACGGTGGTAGAAGTTGGCAAAGCCAAGGAAGGATTGAAGAGCCTTGAGGTTTCTTGGAGGTGGCCAATTGAGAATCTGCTGGACTTTTGCTTGGTCCATCTTGAGGCCTTCAGAAGAAACTACATAACCAAGATATTCCACGCTTGAAACATGAAACAGGCATTTGGACGCCTTAGAAAAAAGGTTATTGGCTCTGAGTCTGGAAAGAACAGTGGACACATGAGTGACATGTTCTTTCTCAGATTCGGAAAATACCATAATGTCATCCAAGTAAACCACAACATAAACATCGAGAAGATCTTGAAAGATATCATTGACAAGATTTTGAAAAGAAGCAGGGGCATTGGTGAGCCCAAATGGCATAACCAAGTATTCATAACTGCCATATTTAGTTCTAAAACAAGTCAAGTGTTCATCACCCTCCTTGATTCTGAGCAGGTTATGTGCACCACGCAGATCAATCTTGGAGAAGATAGAAGAGCCATTAAAGACATTGAGGAGCTGATTAATAGGAGGAACAGGATACTTGTTCTTCCTAGTAACAGCATTGAGTTTGCGGTAATCAACACACAAACGGAGGCCACCATCTTTCTTTTTGACAAAGAGGACAGGTGCTCCTGTTGAAGAGGAGCTTGGCCGGATGAAACCTTTCTCTACATTCTCTGAAATGTAGGCCCTGAGTGTATCTGACTCTTGTTTGGATAAAGAGTAGATCACCCCAACTGAAGGTAGAGACCCCTCCAGTTCGATATGATGATCACAGGCGCGGTGAGGAGGAAGTTTCTCTGCTTTCACCTTGGAGAATACATCCAAGTATTGGTGATAGACAGGACGAACAACCTTCATCATGGTTTCTACTTCTTCTGGTTCTTCCCCTTCATCCCACAACTCCTCCAGGGAGTCATGATAAGATGAAGGAGGAAGGTCCATATTCCCAAATAAGAGGTGAAGTGAAGATACAGAATTATCTTCTCCAACATCTTGAATCTCTTTGAAGACTTCAGCTCTAGGAGATAGTAATGACTGTGGGCAATTAAGGGAAGGAATATGGACAGAAGACAGAAATGATGGTGTTCTAGAATCACCAACCAGAGCTGCACAAGATTTGGCAGAAGAAAAGTCATTACGGACAGAATTAGAAGGATCAGAATAGTCCAAATGATCAGGATTAAAGGTGATCAGCCCTTGCCTCCAATCAATAGAAGGATTAAAATGATTGAGAAAGTCAAAGCCCAATATGAGGTCTTCTCCCTTGGGAGTATCAATGACTAAAAAGTCCCATTCAAAGCTTGGGAAGGTAGGGAGCTCAACCATATATTTAGTATGGTGAGTAACAAATAAGGAAGGGGACTCAGAGGAGTCCAAAATGATAAGAGGAATCTTCTCTTGGAGTTCTGACGTAGTCAATGAGTACTTGTGAACAAACTGCTTTGCAATGAATGAGTGTGTAGCACCAGAATCAATGAGAATACTGTAAAAAACATCAGAAAGAGAAGAAAAAACAAAAAATTTAAGAGAACTTTTGACACCAGTATTCAGAATGCACAATTGTGCTCTGGAAGGAAAACTGTGAAGACCATTGAACACAACATGATCTTCACTCAGGCTTTTCCCTGGCTGGGAAAACTGCCTGACGGTTGGGTAAGCTTATTTTGAGGCCTTTTGACACAGGACTCAAGACTATGCTTCCCACCACAATAGGTACACAAGCCCTCTTTGATTCTTCTCTCTTTTTCAGAACCCTTCAACTTGAAGTCCTTATTCAACAAGGAAGAATGGGGCTTGTCCCGCTTTTGAGAATGAAATTTCTTCTTATGCCTTGAGCTTGAAGAAACTTGATGATGAGAAGAGTGAGACTTCAAGGCTTCAGGCTTCTTCTCTTGATGATGATTCTTCTCCTTTTGCCTCTCATGGTACCTGGTATCAAGTTCCAGGCTGACGTCCATTAAGTCTTGAAGAGAATCAATATTTGAAGGATGGGAGGCTAATTGATCCAGAATTCTGGAGGCCAAGCCCTTCCTGAAATGATGAATAAGAGCCCTTTCACCCCAATCCCCGATTCTTGAAACCAAACCCCTGAAATCGGCAATATATAAAGCAACATGCCCACCTTCTTTCATCCTAAGGCCATCCAATTCTGCTTCAGCTTTTCTAACTTCATTTGGGTCTCCAAATAAAGTGAACAATTGGGATTCAAACAGTGGCCAGTAATTGAGAAGGTAACTTGAGTCTTGATTATTGAGATTGGAAAGATAAGGCTCAATCCATTTTGCAGCCCTGCCAACTAAGAATGAAGTGGCATAAAGAACCTTCTTTCTATCTTGAGAGAAGCTTGCCGGATCATTATGAAAGATGAGTTGACAAGATTGAATAAAGCTTCTGACTTTGAAGGGCTGAGTCCCATCAAAGCATTCTGGTGCCTTCATAGATGGAGTCTTGAAGGCTGGTGGTCTTGATGAATCAGAAGAAGAAGCTGCTTGAAGATTGGCCATGATCTGAGTCATTTTCTGCATAATGGCCAATAAAGATGGTTCAGATTGGTGAGAGACAGGCTGATCAGACTGGGCTAGAGTTGGTCTTCCAGTACCTTGGGATGCCCCCACCGGAGCAGGAACACCTTCAGTACCTTCAGACTCTTCCTCTTCCACAGAATTCTCCTCCTCCTCTTCACCGTCTTCACCTGGACCTTTGAAACTAGTCCTTGACATGCCTGGAAAACCGCCAACTACTCCTGAAAAAGAATTTGATCTTCTTGGCACTCTTCCTTCCTTCCATGCAGGGTCCTCTATCTAATTGGGCCCTCAGTTGAGGAACTGCTGGGGTGCCATCAAGAGGAACTCTTGCAGTAGGAGTAAGAACAGCTTGAGTTTGAGCCTGGGACCTGGTCTGTCTTGCAGGAGGTGAGTGTTGGAGTGGCATGATTGAATAAGAGTAAAATTTAAATAAAAGAATCAAAACTTGAATAAAACTTGAGGCAAAACCAAAATAGTCTTGAGGGGAAATCAATGAATCAATTAAAGTCTTCAGGTACGTCAATCAATCAAATCAGATGAGTCTTGAAGTCAAAAAATCCAAGTCAATGAAAGTCTTGAGGTCAATAAAATCAATCGATCAAAATCAATGAAACCAAAATCTTGCAGTGAAAATCAATCAGTCAAATGAATTCTTGAGTCAAAAATCAATTTATGTCAAAACCTTGATGTGAAATTCAGCAGTCAATGGAAAAATCTTCAGGTCAATCAAACATCTTGAAGTCAATATCAATTATGCCAAATCAGTCAATCAAATAAATTATCAAGTGAATTCTTCCTGAAATCAAAATTCTTGAAGAGAAAATCAAATTGAATCCTGATATGAAGAACGTGTCTGAATAATTTGATGAATAATCTGAAAATCAAAATGACAAGACGCCTGAAATGAAGGATAAAATGAGATTGATAATTGAGATTAAGAATGAAAAGATAAACAGGAAATAAAATTTGGGTCAGCTTTCAATTTTTCAGAATAAAGAAATGAATGAGAGAAATTTGAGAGGTGACGGAGAATCATTTAATTTTCATAAGCATTGAAGAGTCATAATTTCGATGAATGAATGAATGAAATTGATGAAGAATGAATGAATACAATGAAAAGAAATTATGAGTTAATTAATATAATGTCACAGGGGCTCTTATGGAAGCAAGAGGGCCTGGCACTCAGGAATCAAGAACTCACTTGGAGGGCTCCAAAGATGAGAGGAAATACTACGGAATATATTTCTTAAGCAGAAACAAGAGAAAGGACAAATATGCCAAAGATAAAAAAGAATAATATGGATGAAGCCAGAGGCCAAAGATAAAAGGAAGCCAAAAGCCAAGAAGCCAACCAAGTGAATCCTCAATTCACTGTTTCAACCTGCCAGAAAGAACAATGGAATTAGTAAAGGATATGACCACCAATATCCACTGACAGGCGAAGAAAGAAAAGAGAAAAGGGTGCTAATGACTGACTTAAGATTATCAGTATTAACTTTAATAATGTAAAAGAAAATAAGGATAAAAATAAATCCAATATATTAATTAACTGGGGAAAAAGTCCCCAGGTGCTGAAAGGTGGCCAGTATATGTGAAAAACTGAAAGATTGATCCTGAAGGTGGATCACCGGCTGTATTGTCCGAATCGGGCCAATACAGTTCTGGCCATCTTGAAATTGAACTGTGTGATTGAATTCCCACAGTGGAATATGAATTGGCCCAATTGGGCCAAGTACATACAGGTTGATTGATTGCCGCCTGTATGAACCAATTGAGTTGTCCAAGGAGTATTGAAATACTTGATGCCTTGACAACTGATTGAAATGATGGAATACCTCTGAGAATGAACCTTGGAAGAATCCTGAATGAGAGTACCAACCCAACTCCTGCATAGCCAGGTGGTTGGAGTCCTTGAATGGTCTTCTGCTTGCCGCCATGGATTACCCAACTGATGAGTCCAAAAGTCCTCCTTCGAAATGGGCGTTGGATTTTGGTGTCTTGAGTTGAGAAGGTGGAATTAAGTCCTGAAAACGTCACCATTGAATTGCTGAGCAAAAATGGTACATAATGGTATATAACACCATATATGCACCACTCCTGCAACCTTGAGTACGGGGTGCATGGAGGAATGGAAGAATTTTCCTTAAGTTGAGGAAAAAGCTTGATGAACTGATTTGGTGGCCCCTGGTGGTTGCCAGAGGCCATGACGGAGATATTGATCCATAGTGGTCCATGGCCAAAAATGAGTCCTATGTGATTTATGGCCAAAAAGGTGTCCAAGGTGTTTTTGGCCAGTTTTGAGTCCAAGGGAAATATGGCCAATTTAGGCTCAGGTGGGCCCAGATGTGGTTCGGGACCCACCTGGCCTTGGGGGCTAGGTGGTTGCCCCCTTTGGCCCCTTTTGGCCTCATTGGATTAGGCCAAAAGGGGCCTAAAAGACCTGCGGACCGTAGGGGGCCTAAATGGCCCAAAAAGGCCATTTAGGCCCAAGACCCCCTAATGAAAAGGGGGGGGCCTGGATCCACTGGTGATTGCTAGGAGGCCTGGAGACCTCTAGAAGACAAAAAGGACCCCCCAGGCCCAAAATCAATGATGAAGGCCTGGGGGTTGGTGAGGTGTGAATTGACCAAGAGGGCCAATGACGGCAGGATATGGCCTGAGGCCATAAATGGCCATTGGGATTGGTTGTGGCATAAGAGCCATTGGACACCCAAAGGGGGCCAATGGGCCATAAATGATATGACGTGGCCAATTGGCCCCAATTTGGCCCCAGGTTGGATTGCCGCAACCATCAAGGAGGAGGGTCAAACTCGTGGTTGTGACAATTATTTGGATTTATAGATAGCTCGTGGGTCTTGTAGGGAAAGTTGATTATGTTATTGTCTCTTTTATTATTTTGAAGATTCTTTGCTTTGGTATTTCTGAGCAATTTGGCCATATTTCGTAAATTCATTCCTCTAGGAGGACCAGGTTTCCCTCCAATTGCTTGAGGTTTGCACAAGCGCATGCATAATATTCTACCATCAGGCTCTTGATAACTTAAAATTTCACCTTTTCATGGGAAAATTATAACCTAATTTTTTTCCTTCCAATTACTGTATAGACAAAACCTTTTGCAATGAAAAGGTGAATTTGAGTTTTTTCACCTGAATCCAAAACAATTGGAGTAAATTCCAAAATTGCCACCAATAAAATAGTATTGCCTCCAACTCCCCCAAATATAATGTTTGGTTTTCTTGTTGTGAGGGAGTATTTGATTTCTATTTCTTTTGGTATGATTTTGAGTTCTGCCCCAATTTCCACTAATCTTTTGGTAGGATATTCCTTTTTTTACAATAAAGTTTTCTTTAAATCCCAAAGTACAGGCATAATAAATATTGGGCTTTGGTAATTCTTTGAATCCAAATGTTAATAGTCTTTCTTGAAGATCCATTGAGCTGTGAGATTTAATTTTCTCCTTGCCTTCTTCTAATAATTTTTGTAATCAATGGATAAATTTGGTGACATGATCAGAATTTCTTCAATGGTAAGGTTGATCTTTGTTTGGATAATTTTCTTTCCACTTTTGTCAATTTCCAGTTTGGTTTAAACTTGTTTCTTTTGAGGTTTTCTGACTTTGTTTTCTTCTTTGGGAATGTCTTCCTACTCATTTTAATTGGAAATATGTTTGATTTCCTCCTCAGGTTGGTCTGTTTTTGGAATATTTGAGCTTTGGAATTTTTTAGCAATAATTGCTCTTTATTAATATTTTTCTTCTTCAATATAAATTCCTGGAATAGCTGATTTCTACTTTTTCTCTTTAATTTTAGCTTGTCTTTTCATTCTTTTTTTGGTTGACCTTAGTCCAATGTGTGATCAAAAGGGGTCATTGGCTTAGGAAATGGTAGGTGGCTTCCAATTTGACCACTTTTACACATTTGCAATTGAAGTTGATTTATCTTCTAATCTCTTTTCAGTGAATGTAACCTCCTCTTCTGTATTTGATTTAATACTAGTTTTCTCAATTAATTTCCTATTTATTTCTGCTTGTTCTTTTGAAAAATCCCTGACTATGTCTTTGGCACTTTCATTTCCTTCCACAGGTTCTCTATGATAATTGGGAAAGAGGTAAGATTTTCCTTGGGTTCTGACAATCCTTCTGTCCAAATCTTCAGCAAAGTGAGTGCATCTAGTTTCTGAATGGCCTCCTTCCTTGCAGTAGGCACATTTCAATGGTGGTCATGGAGCCATTTGATCTAGTATTTATGGTTGGTAACTTGATTAAAATGGTGTTAAGGTATTCCCTGGCCTGTATGGCTGATCATTTTTGGGGAATCTTTGATCTTGATTATTATTCCAGTTCATTCTTTGTGGTTTGAAAGCTTCTGAAAGGTTTTTGGGCTGATTTAAAACTTCTTTTACAGATTCTTTTCCGTTGCTTCTTGATTGAGGTCCTGTTTTTAGAGGATTCTTGATTTTATGGGTAAGTTCCTTTACTTTTTTCAAAACTTCATCCAAGCTTTCACCCTCAAATCTTGTCTTCTTTTCTGCGGGTTTTGGTTTAGAAAGTTCTTCTTCTTGAATGAGCTCCTTGGAATCCAAGTCCTTCTCAATGTATTATTTCACAATATCCAATCTTAGAATGATGTAACCTTCATGCAAGGCTTGAACCATAACACTATCTTTGATCATTTCATTTTAAATTAACTCTTGAGAAGTAGTGGAAATACTAATCAAAATTCCTTGATCATGATTGATATCACCTTGAATGTATTGGTATCTTTTTAAGTTAAGTGATGCTTGCTTCATATTCCCCAATGAACCTTCTGTACTGTGTTAGGTCTCTTATCCCACATTCTTGTTGAGGTTTTGTGAATAATTCAGTGACTGAGGAAAATCTGTATCTTTTTTCTGGTGATACTTTTTTTGCATATTCTTTTCATATCCACGTTTAACTGATCCAAATAAGCTTTTTCATATACTGGCATTTCTTCAACATCATAGTTGAAATCTTCCATCTTTGGTCCAAAATGCTATTTTTCTTGCAATTTCTCTTCCACTTTCTCCTTTGATTTCTGCAATATTTTCAGATTTCTTGATTAATATTTCAACATCCTTTCCATCACAACACAATTTATAGTCCTTGGCATTAATATTCACTATTGGAGTAGTGTCTTTTGGAATTTCTTGATGTAATGGGGTTGGAATTTGGGAAGAAAGTTTTACTCTTCTTGGTAGAGAACTTGGTCTTTGTTCTGTATATGGTGTTGATGTGACCATGGGTCTTGGATAAGGTGAAGGTGATCCATGTGGCCTAAATGATCTTGGGAGGGTGGTTTGTTTCTCTAGTGGACTTTTTTTTGGAGTATAACTTGATGTTTTTTTCTTCCTTTTAGATTAGTGCTAGTAATTGCTCTTGAATTTCTAGTAATTTCAGGTGAATTCTTTCTGTTTAAGACATTTCTTCCTTTCCTTCATTGGTCTCTTCCTCGATTTTTTCAATAATAGCTGGTAATTTTGATGATGAAGGTTTATCCATTTTTGATTGGTTTGTTTCTTTCTTTGATTGTGGTGTTGAGTTATGATTTTTTTCTTTCAAGAAGATCAAGGAAAAATTTCTCCACAACCTTCAAGTCCCTTTTATTGTTTGTTGGTGTTGTAATAGGAAAATTATAATATATTCTTGATTCCTCTGCTAATTCTGTTTTTTGTTTGAGTAGATAATCATAATGGTCATAGTGAGCTGATGATTGACATTATTGAGATTATTATTGTTGCTGATTTTTATTGTTTGACTCCATTTTTCTTGTTATAAAAAAAATCTTTCTTGGAGTAGTTGTTTTTTTTCTTTTTTATTCTTAATTGAATGTAATTGAATCAATTATTTTTATTGAAATTTGAGGCTTTCTGGGCCACTGTTGGGACATCATATGTGGGAATTCCTCTTTTCTGGGATTAAAATGAGGTAGTTCCTGGAGGAGAAAATCACAGGTAACTAGTTTTGAATCTCTAATAACTCCTGTAACCAAGGGTGACAAGGGTGTATTGCATGCCCCTCCGAAAATACTGAAGAAATCTTTCTTGGAGTTCACAAACCAAAAATGATATAATTAAGTGGCTTTAAAACTGCAGAAGACAAAATTTAGCAGTCTCAGATCAGACCTATTCAATATATAATTTGAGATATAATGTCAGTAATTTTGGTTAAATTTGAGATTTCTTAATGAAAGACTTTTCTGTATGATTTTTCATTTTTAGTGAAATTGAGGTGAGTGTTTTTTTCTTGGTGATAAAAGTTTGGTAAGATGGGTTATTTAAGGTATTCTGGGAATCTTCATGAGTTTTGATAAAGGTAATTTTGTCAAGGTAAAGTTATAATAGAGTAAAAAAAACTTTATTAAAGGTTTTTTATTTATTAAGAGTGGTTAATAATAAGATAAAATTGTATTTGTTAGGTGTAAGAGGTCAGATTATTTGATATTGGATGTTTAAAGGGGTAAGTTAAATTTAAATCTTGATAAATTGTGCTAATATCACTTGATTAAATATTTTAATAGAGTAGTAACCCTAATCTTGGTTACTGGATAATTTTTATTTTGAATACTAAGATTCCACTGAGGATAGATACTCGGAAAGTAAATTTACTTTAATATACTGGTCTACCTCCCAGGTGAGGGATGACTTATTCCTGTCCTTATGATGTGCATGGGGGATTTTTAAATTTGTGGGGAGAGCCCCTCTATTTATATCTTTTGGGAGCCCAGGGGGGCCTCCATGGGGGCTGTCTTTTTCCACTTTGATTCCTCTTCATTCCATCATGTGACATTGATTTTGGTGAGGACCTTTCTTCCACGGGTCAGTTTATTTAAGTTTTGGTGATTATTTTTCTTCTGCACAGCCCCAATTTAACACATGACTCTTTTTTTGGTGAGCTGGTTATGACAAGATATTCTTGGAGCTTCCTTACATGCATGAGGTAATTTCATTTTGGCTGCAGATTTTTCTTGTGCATGGCCTCTTTTTTTCCACAAGATATTCTGTTGGTGGGTACAGTATCACATGATGACTTTGTATTTCCTTTCCATATGTCATATTTTTCCCTTGGTATAAGTGGCTGTTTAATTTATGCAGGTGTCATGGTTGTGTTCCTTCTTTTTGAACTTGAAAGTGAGGTCAGGTGATAATTTCTGGCAGTTATGTATTTACTGTTGTGCATGAGATTATGTGATTTGTTTTTTTAGCTTTACACATGCTGTGAATAGTCATTTGGTTGAGATCTAAATAAAGGTGTGGGTTTCATGCAGCCTGTTTTAAATAGTTTTGACTTGCATTAGGTGATAAGTGGTGTGAAGAATTTTGATGCTGTTTAAGCTTTCAAGTGGGGTTATTGTGGATATAAAAGGTTTTGTGCCTGTGGCTTTTCTGGGGCTTACTATCATAAATTCCAGTTGTTAGAATTTGAATTATTTCAATCTTCTGTGTCTTAATGAAAGGTTGATGTGTAGTTTATTCAGGTGTCATTCTCTTCCTTCATTGTTCCTTTGGCTATAGAAGGGATGTAAAGCTTTTTGGGATGTGTAATTTACAAGGTGCTACCTTTCTTGGTGTAACTATTAGCTTGGTTTTACATATTCATAGTCAAATTAAATAACTTATTTTAACACATACCCTGCCCTTTGGTGCCTGTGCCATGGTATCATGAATTAACTCCAGCTTCTTGATGTAACACTAACCTTTTGGTGTAAATTTTGACTGCAAGTCTGCCTTTGAATTATATTTACTGCTTTTAAGGGGTACTATGAGCTTGAGCCTGGTGAAAAATGGTATGAAATACCATAGATCAGTATATGACCTCAAAACCATCCAAGCCATATATATTTGTCAATGATCAAGATATTGGTATTCTAAGGATACAAAATCTTAAGGCTCAATAATTTTTACAGTGTGGTATACCTCACATCACAGATATATGAATATATAGCAAAGATACAGGGGTTTCTTTATATTGCAATTTTCAGAAAGCCTTTATTTTGAGTAATAGACCTTTGAGTAGAGATCCCTCTGCCAATGTTTGAGATACAGAGGTCTACATTATCTCAAATCAAAGCTCACATTTAGATTTTCAATTTTGGTATACTTTTGTACAGTTTTGTGCATGCCCTCTTGGACTTTGAAGGGGTAGAATGGTATTTCCTGAAAAAAGAGTTCTACAAGAAAATCAGTGAGACCATTGAATATCTCACAATTAAATCTTCAAGAAAAATTACATTTTGTTGGGAATTGCATTAAATATGCATAAGCTAGATGAGAGGTTAAAAGAAGGGTTTTTACTTATTTTTTCCTATTTTCAAGCTGTTGTATGTTTTTTGTTTCTTATCCCGTGTCGGGCTGAGTCTATAATAAAGCTGTGAAATATTATTTAAAGCTTCAATTATGGCTGTGACACAGTTATTTATAATAACAAATAGTTTTTAATAGTAAAAATAAGGGCTTTACTATGGATTATAGTCGTGGTAAGCACTTGTGAAAGCCCAGGATGTAATTATTATCAGTTTATTAGCTATAATAAGCAAGAAAATACTAATATTAGAGTATAACATGATTATTTTCCAATATTATAGATTTTTTGACAGTTGTACTATGTAGGAATTTAAGAGCAGGATGGGGATTCCTCTTTCGTGAAGAGAAAGGCCCCTTTTTATCCTTAAAATGGGTGAAAAGGTCTACTAGACCTGTTCACGTAGGAAGAGTGAAGATTTTTTACTTCCAAGGACTGGATGGTGGTTTTCACAGAGCCTGCATAGACTGTATTGGGCTCAGATGTGGTTATGATCCTCTCTGTCAAGTAGCTATTATTAAAAATTCTTTTGTATGGGATCAACCTGGCAAATTTTACCTTTAGATATATCTTAATATTATAGTACTTCTATCATGTTATAATTTTGAATTTTACTATTTTACTATAATATTCTAGTTTCATACTATCTTAATATCATAATATTATGTTATTAAGATATTATTTTATCATAACCTTTTGATGTTTTTTATTGTAATATAATGAAATTATAGTATTATTACCTGTTTTTTCTATTTTTTTTAGGTTCTGGTAAAGACACACAAGCTTCTATTAGCTAAATGTAACCTCTTATGTGTTCTCACAGATTTATTTCCAAAACACATAAGTGACACAAATCTTTAAAAACATTTCTCAGGCTTAGCTTTGAGTATTTTTGAATTTTTTTGCTATATTCTTTCCAAAATAGGATTTCAAGATGCCAAAGTTTTTTGAAAAGAAATCTTTTTCCAAATCTCTCCAAATAGGCCAATTCTTTTCAACATTCCATTAGAAATATTCCCACTTATGAATTTTTATAATTTTTCTTAGGGAAGAATCTTGTAAGGTTATAATATGAAAAAATAAGTAAATATTACTAATATTTCAGTTATTTTACTCTTAATTTTGTAATTTAAATGAAGAATAAGATTTGAAATAGCTATCATAATTATGGCCTCATAATATTTATATTATTTAAATTAATAAAATAATATAATAAAATAAGTATATTAATATTTAATAATCAATATACATATGTCAATTTACTATTGTTACCAACAAATAATAGATGTGTGAAGAATTGTCATTAAATAATGAAAAACAATTTATAACAATAATATTACCAATATCAAAGTTATATATTAATAGAAATGCTATTTATATTAATGAAAGAATTATTAAGAATAATAATAAAGATAAAATATTATAATGAGAGAAAATAAACTACTTCCAACACTTAATATAATACTTTTGAGCTTATTTATGCCTAATTAAGTAAATAAAACTTATTTAAATTGTATTTACAAATAAAAATAAGAAAAATTACAAATTTTCTTGATTTTACATGGAATTGAAGATTTTTAGAGAAAATTTAACCTTCTAGTTTGTGATTACTACAAGGAGGCCCTTTGTTCTTTAATGAGATAATAGCTTTATATATATATATAATCAGTAAAATAACTTTTAATATGATGTTTTAATGTTTTTGATTTGTCTGAGGGGGAAATAGAGGAAAATAAGCTCTATTCATCTTAAATCCCCCCTCCTAGAGTCCAGAATGCTTTTAGTATATCTTTACTGATGGTATCCACTGGAATTGAACAATATTTTAAGCTTTAGTGATGATTACATCCTTATTAAACCTTCTTATCTCATTATTACGCCATTATTTAGAGCCATCACTGGAACTCTAAGTTCTCTGACCTAACAGGATGGGAAAAGAATTAAAATTTGTGTATTTTACTAATTTGAATCATAATATACTATCATCAACTAGTTTTCTCACTTATTCAACCTTGAAGCTTAAATTAATATTACGGTTAGTGGCCACAAATGATTATTTTTAAGCTTCAACTTTTATCATTAATACCTTTTGAGTTATTCATGCTAAAGCCATTAGAAGAGTTAATTCTTATAGCTTGGCACTATTTTATTAATCTTCCAAGAGAGTTTCATTGAATAATCAAAACTCCATTTTTCACGATTTTTCTTGTAACTCATCTTTTCTGTCAAAAGTCACTATTTTAGACTTTCAACTATGATTTCATGATTTGTATGTTTAATATCATGATAAAAACTACATAATTCTTTACATATGAGCTATTAGAGGCTGAATATTCACTTTATTTCAAGTTTTGACTACCTTCATGTCATAGTGGTCAACAACTATTGTTATTTTTCTCAATAAACCCTTATAAGCTATAGCCTTGTTTATAGCTTCCCCAATAAAGTTTATATATTTATTTCTACAGTTCCTTAGTGGTAATTTTATTATTGGATCAACTCCTTATCATGCATAATTCAAACAATATGAGCCAAAAACCATGAATATATGCACTGATCATAAAAGTGCATATATTCAGGTTATCTCAGTAAGTATTGACTTTACAGATATGACATAAAAATCTTACACGTGTAGTTTTTGATTTAGATTCTAATTTTTAATTCATTTCGAATTTCTATTTATTTTTTCAAGAGATAATCAAGAATTTATGCCTTTTTATGGCATTTTTACTTATTTTAAGATTATAATTTCAACTCTTATTGGTAAAATAGGTTTTTAAAGTTGTTTTGTACCCTTTTTAAATATGTGGTCATATCTCAAAGGATCACTAATATTGTAAGGTTTGACTATGAAACAATAAGTAAAAATTACTAATATTTTACTTATTGTACTATGAATTTCCTTATAAATGCAATAAATAAGATGAAAATGATTATAATAATAAAGAATTATTATAATTATGGCATAAAATAATGATATTATTAAATAAATATAATAATATAATTTATGTTAAAAAAAATAATATAATAAATAAATATATTAATATAATAAATAAATATATTAATATAAGATAAGTAATATATTTAAAAGCACTTTATTATGGTTACCAACAAATAATAAAGGCATAGAAAATGGTTTTTTTATTAATAAAAAACAATTAATAACAATAATATTACTAGTATTAGAGGTATGAATTAATATAAATACTATTTATATTAATTATCGAGGAAAATTATTATAATAAGAGAAATAACTTACTTTTAATGCTCAATATAATAATTTTGAATACTTTTACGCCTAGAAATGTAAATAAAACTTATTTAAATTGTATTTCCAATAAAATCTAAGAGAAATTAGAAAATTTCTTGATTTTACGTGGAATTGAGGTTTTTAAAAGAAATTTAAACAAAACAATTGAATAATTTTAATAATCACGTCTAAGATGAAGATTATTATAAGATTACCTTTGGTCTTTAATAATTTGAAAGTTCTATATATAAAGAATAAAGAAATTACCTTTTCATGTAATGATTTAATGTTTTGTAAGCGTCTGAGGGGGAAATAGAGTAAAAAGAGCTCTATTTATATTAAATTCCTTCCTTCTAGTAGACGTGCACTGATCATATCCACTGGAATTGATCAATAATTTAAGGTTTGGTGATGATTACATCATGATCAAACCATCTTATCTCATTATTATGCCATTATTTAGAGTTATCACTATAATTCTAAGTTTGATGACGTCAAGGCTTGGCAGAACCCCCAAATTTGTGTATTTTATTAGTTTTAATCATAAACTAACAGTATTCAGAAATTTTATCACTAATATGACTGTTGAACTTAATTTAAGGTTACAGTGAGTGATCATAAATGATCAAATTAAGCTCAGACTTTGATCCTTAATAACTTTTAGGTTTTACACGCTACAACAATTCAAAGAGTGACTTATAATAGCTTGAGATAACCATATTATTCTTCCAAGAGTATTTCAGTACATCATCAAAACTCTATTTTTGATGATTTTTCTTGTAACTCATCTTTTCTGTCAAAATTTAATATTTTAAACTTCAAACCATGATTTCAAGGGGTTATACCCTGAATTTTATAATAGAAATTATGTCATTCTTCACAAATGAACTATGAGAATCTGATTGTCTACTTATTTCTAAGTTTGGACCACTTTCACAACCAAGTGGTCAACAGCTCTATTGATTTTAATCAATAATCCCTTACAGGTTTGAACCTTGTTTATAATGTGTGAAATAAAGTTAATTTCTGTATTCCTACAGTAATTACGTGATTACTTTATTTTTGGTTCATCACTCTATAATGCATATTGCAAAAGGTATTAGCTAAAATCCTTGAATATATGCATTGACCAAAAAAGTGCATATATTCAGTTTAACTCCTTAAGTATTGACTTTGGAGATTAGCTTCTTAATTGTTTTATGTGTGGAATTTTATGGAAAATCCAATGGTACCATTTATCTCACATGTTTTTCCATTGGTATTTGAAATAATCAAGGATTTATGTTTTTTGAAAGGTATTATTACTTATAACTCATTAAATATTGACTTTACAGATATGCCATAAAAATGGTATATGTGTATTTTGCCATGGGGAATCCAATGGTAAAATATTTTCCACATTTTTATTGATTGGTGTTGAAGTTAAGCCAAGTTTTATGCCTATTTATGGCAATTTTGTAGTTTGAAGGTAACTATTTTTAATGTATAATTATTTTAGATATTTCTTGTGACCTTTTTGGGTATTTGGTCATATCTCAAAGGTTCACATTCCCTACCACCAAAAAAGATTGTACCACAATCTGATATGTGTAATTAGGGTATCATCCACTGTCCTACCTCTTCAATAGACTTTGTTAGTCTTGAAGCTCAATAATGCTTAACTTTTCCATTCTTTAGGTTTTCTTTCATGTCTGAACCTTCTTAGAAGTTTATCAGCATTTGTTATATCTTTCTCAAGTAGAAATTTATCTTCTTGAGTTGAAGTTCTATACCTTAAAAGGTATTCTCTTTCTTTTTTGCTTCTTGTCCTTCTTTCTTTAAGGACTTTTACCATTTTATTTTCTTCTCCTTCTTCCAAGGGGGGAATTTCAAGTGGGGGTTTATTTCTTAGTGTAAATAATTCTTTGTCACTTGAGCTGTAAGTTTTTATCAGACTTACAGGGAAAGTTGGGTGTTTGTTCTTTAATTCACCTGTCAGTTCCAATTGCACAGCATTGGGTCCATGAAGTGCCTTTATCATAAATGGTCCTGCAAAGGAATCTTTCAATTTCTTTGGACCTTTTATGTTATTAAAATTAAGGGTTGATACTAGGACCAAGTCTCCTATTTTGAAGTCAGGTGGTTTATGACTTTTATCCCATCTTTCTTTTACATATTTGAAATAATCTTGCATACATCTGTTTGCATGGTGTCTTGCTTTGTCAAGCATTATCTTAAAACTGCTTGCTGTTGGATGTATATCCACTAAGTCCTTTTTGAGGGTATCATAAGGACGTCTTAGATTCCAACCTTTTTCTAGAATTGCTGGTGTTTTTCGAGTAGAATAATGGATTGATGTTTTATATGCCAGCTCAAGAGCTGGTATTTGTGTACACCAATCATGGGTAAAACCATCAGAATCTTTGAATTCTAGTCCATAAGCACATAATCTTCTTATCAGGTCCTCCAAGGTTTGTATCATTCTTTCTGCTAAGCCATCAGTTTGAGGATGGTAAGCTGTTGAGAATGATAACTTTGTCCCAAACAAGTTATGGAGGTTTTTCCATAATGCTGAAGTGAATTTTGGGTCTCTGTCACTTATAATATTCTGGAATAAGCCTGTATGGCTAATTACTTTATTCTATATCATTATGGCTGTGTCCATAGCTGTGTCATCTTTGTGACATGGTAGGAACATGGGAGTTTTGCTATACCTGTCAACTTATACTAGGCATGCATTATAGCTTCTGTCTCCTCCTGGAGGTAATGCTGTTACCCAATCCATATAAACTATTTCCCAAGGGGATTTTGGTTCTTGGATTTGGATCATCATTCCAAATTTCTTTCCTGTGGCTCTGTTGGCGTTTTGACATCTGTCACAGGTTTGGAAGTATTCTGCAACATCTTTCTTCCAATTTGGCCACCAAGAGCAGGTTTTCACCCTTTCTAGTGTTCTGTCTTCTGAAAGATGTCCAGCTGCAACACTATCATGACACTCATGTAAAATAGTGTTTATCAGGGTTCTGTCTGTTAAGACCATAACACATGTGTGTTTTGTTCCATGGTAAAGGATTCCATCAAGGAGGTGGAATCTTCCTTCATCATATGCCTTTTTCCAAGTTTCATCTAATTTTGATGAAAGTGATGGATCTTTGCAGTCTTTCATTAGAAGTCGGCTTAAGATATGGAAATTCTTTTCTATCTTATAGCTTTCTTTAACTTGTTTAAATAATTCTGTGCCAATGTCTGTGACACATATTCCTTCTATATGGTGCTCTTGCTGTGGTAACCATGCTGGATTGTCAGGGGTATTTGCTAGAGCCCGTCTGCTAAGACCATCTGCATTTTTATGAATAATACCAGATTTATGAACAATAGTCATATTTCCTCTATATTCTTGGATAGCAATTTGCCATCTCAGCATATGTTTATTTGGAGCTTTCATATTTAATAAAGATTTTACAGGATTAAAGTCTGTAATCACATCAAATACTGTTCCATCCAAGTAATAATGTAATTTTTCTAAAGCCCACACTAAGCAGAGGAGTTCCATTTGGATTTCTCCATATCTTGCATCTGTTGGCTTTATCTGTCTTGAAATAAAACAAATTGGTCCTTCCACTGGTGCATCAGTGATAATTTGTGTCTGGTGTAGTGCAGCACCCAGTCCTTCTCCACAAGCATCAATGTAAAGTTTGAAGGGTAGTTTCCAATCTTGCATTAGAAGAAATGGGGCATTTGTTAAGGGATTTTTCAATTCTTCATATGCTTTGACTCTTTCTCCTGTCATTTCAAAGACTGTTTGTTGATCACATAGCTTATACAAGGATTTGGAAATTTTTGCAAAGTCCTTTATACGCTGTCTATAGTAACCATCAAATCCTAGAAATGATTGCATTTCTTTTTTGGTTTGAGGCATTGGCTTAAGTAGTACTGCTGCTACTTTATTCTTGCCTATGCCTAGACTAAGTCCAGATACAGCATGTCCTAGTGCTTTTAGTTCACTGTATGCAAAATGACACTTTTTCAAGGAAATTTTCATATTCACTTGCACTATTTTTTGTAGTACCCTTTCTAGTCTTGTAAGGTGATTTTCCCAAGTTTCTGAGCAAACTATGATATCATCAATATAGATAATTAACCATCCTTCTGATAATTCTTCATGAAATTTGGTGTTCATCATCCTTTGATAATGGGAAGGTGCATTTTTTATGCCAAATGGCATTCTTAAGTATTCAGACATCCCACAGTGGACTATTATCCTCAGTAGTTTCTTGGCATTGTCTTTTAAGACATTTTGATTAAAACCCTTTAAGGCATCCATGGCTGTAATGAACTTAGCTTGTGACAATTGTGTCAATGTCTCATGGATTCTGGGTATTGGATATCTGTCTGGAATGGTATAGGTGTTCAGGGCTCTGAAGTTTCCTACCATTCTTGATTTTCCATTATGCCAAGTCATAATGACAGGTGTAGTGACCTCTACCTGTTCATTATGTCCTACTTTTCTTAATATTCCAAGGTCCATTAAATCTTTCATGTGTGCCTCCAAGGCTTCTCTAGCCCTTGGAATAGCTGGGTAAGCAGGTCTCCTTAGTAAGGGTGGGTAAGGCCTTTCCACATTAAGAATTATATCCACCTCATACCCAATTATGGCACCAAGTGGCTCCTTGTCAGTTGCAAAGGCATGTTTGTACTTAAATAAGAGGTCAATAAAATTTTCTTTCATTTTTTCTGTTGATTCTTGATTGAAGTTGGTCTCTTTGATTTGTTCAGATATAAAAAGGTCCTTTTCTGGACTTTTCTCTTCATTCTTAATAACTGTGATTTGGTTTTTGTTATTTAAGAAGCCAAACTTTTGTCTTTTGTTATCTCCTATGGTAAAATATCTGTCTTTTTGGTTAGATATATCTATACCATAAATTTATAAGTAGGCATTTCCAAGTATCAAGTGATTACTAGTACAGTTGTCCATTAGTACAAGCTCTACTTTAATTGTGACAAATTGCAAGGGGTGAGTAAAAATTAGTGTTAAATCAATTATTCCAAGGGGATTCATGCTCTCACTTGCACTACTAAACTCGACACCTTGTCACGGCATAAGTTTTTCTTGCCAGTCTGGGACAATGGTTTTTAAGTAACTTTTACCAACACAGGTGCAATATGCTCCTGTATCCAACTTCACTTTTCCTTCTTTGTTATCAACCATAACAATACTTATACTTGATTTTCCAGCTGTATATCGCATTCCTCTTGCAGGTTTGGTTCTATACATTTTGGCATCTTGTATATTTGTCAGTTTTGTTTCAGATGTTCCAACTTGTGGTAAGTTTGAGCTAACATCTAGTACTTCATAAATTATATCAATATTATTAATTTGTGCATTAATTATATTAGTTTCATCACTTTCAGAACTTTCTGACTTTTCTGTTTCTTTTTCAGAGTCAGACTCCTCCTCTTTGTCATTGTGGTTTTCTATTTCCACAATTTCATTAATCCTTTCCTTTTTGAGGCAGTTATTGGCTAAGTGTCCAATACCTCCACAATTATGGCATTTTCTTTGCTCATTATTGTTGGATGTATTGGGCTTGAAAGCTTCTTTTGATTTATCTTTTTTGATAAATGGCTTGTTTGGACTTTTAATGTCAAATTTTGTGAGCCTTAGAGGTAATTTCATATACCCAAAAGACCACAAATACAAAAATAACATATTAATATAAATAAAATAAATTTATTTACATTATTAAAATAAAAATCAAAATATAAATATAAAATTATATTAAAAATAAAAATTAATTACAATTTAAAAATAAAAATACATAAAATTTTGTAAGTATAAAATTACATTTATACTTGAAAAAATTAAGTAAAAATGAAATTTTAACAAAATTGTGAAAAAATAAATAAATTTGGAAAAAAGTTAAATAAAAATTATTATAACTTTTTATCCAATAAATAAACACATGAAAATTATTTCACCATTGGATTCCTCATGAAAAATCAGGTGGGGTCACCTTTGAGTGAAATTCTTGTAACTCAACTCTAAATAAGCTTAAATTAAGTTTTTAGTATTTTCAATACAAAAGTTGAAAATCCTCAAAACTTTAATTTAATTCACACCACATGTGGTGTTAACCATCCAATTTTGTGTTAAAATTGAGGTGTTGTGTTTAGTTTAGAAGTTATGAGGAATTAAAGTATTTTCAATTGAATTCAATTGAAATGTCAAAATGTGCGCGTGTATTACATAAGTGAACTTTGATTTACATATGAGGTGTCAATTATTACTGTATTGTACTGTACAATTGAATTGAATTACATATGTAAATTTTAAGTATAATACATGATGAGGAATTAAAGGAAAAATAAATTGGAAAGATTAAATTTGGGGGGGAAAAGGAACTCCAGCTCTAAGGGGGAGCTAGACCCCCAAATTCCTTGCTGACAGGCGTGGGATGTCAAAAGTCACGCATAAGTTCATCACTTTTGGCCTGTAATTGAGTTACAGGGTCTGTGAACTCAATTGATGATGAGGTTTTGATACCAACTGGGGTAGTTTTAGCTGTTGCCAAGAGGGTAAAACTACCCTTAAGATAAAACAATCATAGTAAAAACAGTTTTAACTGGTTTCTACGCCTCTGACACACATTCTGACGTGTTTTGAAGGCTCTAGGCCTGGTATTGCTATAGTAATGGCTGATTTAAGGGTCTAAAATTCCTAAAAATGGCTAAAATGGCTTAAACCAGCCCTTTTTGGTCTAAACCAGGGTTCAATGATGCCATAATTGGCTTTTCTGTTGTCAGACTGTTTTTCACGACTGACAAGAGTAAATTTTACTTTTGGAGTAAGAGAATTGATGGCTATAAAAGAATGTCTTCTTTGCCCCACTTTTCTCTTCATGTTAGAATCTTTTCCTTTTATTAATTAGTTTAAAACTGTTAAACCAATCAATAAAATATTCCAACCACCCTTTTTAAATCATTTTGAACCTTTTAACCACGTGAAAAAATCATTATAATCATTGTTTTTAACTCTTATAATCATTTTTACCCCTGAACCACCCCATAAGTGAATTAAAGCATCTTTCATCACTGTTAACTTTGTCACTTTGTTTCCAAATTCACTCTGGTCACTTTTGGGCGTGTTTTTTCTTTAATATTCTTCTTAAAGACTTTGTTCTTTAATTAATTGCTTGCAGTTCTTTGCTCAATTAATTCCAATTGAAATTGCTCTTGAAGAAATTTCTTTTGTAGCCTTAAAATATCTCTTGTAGAGTATTTTTTGGATAAATTTTTATTGTTGGTAAAACAATAAATTTTTATAATATTATTGTTTTATACTAATAAAGTTATAAACAATAAAATTGGCGTGTTTTCTCTTAAAAATAATATTTCATACTATTTTTAACTGAATTTTACCTTATACAAATTTTGAGGACAGGAAAAGTACTTGATTTTTAATCAAAGTTTCATATCCACACCTTACATTTGGGGGCCCAGCCGTGATATTTTACCTTTGACATATTTTTTTACTCTTTTTAAATCTTTTTTTCTTATATTGAAAAATTTAAAAACATATAAAAAATACTTATAATCCAAAAAATCCTTAAAAAATAATTTTTTTTCATATTATAAGTGAGGCTTATATTTTTATTTCTTTTTTGAAATAACCTTTTTTTACTTAATTAATTGGCTTTTTCATTAATTTTAGTGTCTGACAACGTGGTAAGACAAGAAAACATTGAAACAGCCTCAACAGTAACCAGCATTATCCCTGCCAGTACTGTTAATTCTGATCATAATAGTACTGTTATTGTGACTCAAAATAACCAACCTGAACCAATATCTTCTGAATTAATTAACTTGGACATAAGTAATACCCTTCAGAAAGCTAAAAATTTGGCCAATAGTAAGTTTTTGACGTAAAAATACTATTTTAAGCCTTTTTAACCATAATTATGCCTTCAACCAGGTCAGGAGCCAGCTACAACCCCTCAAGCAGCTCCCAAAAAGGTAATAGACGTGATTATGGCAGAGGCCAATCAGGTACAGAAGGAAAAGGGTCAGTTGATGACTTCCAAACAACTAAATTGGGTCATTCTGAAGCTGATAATACTATTTTACCTTCAAAAAGAGCTGACACCGTCACAACAAGCCTCTGTGGACATATACAAAGCCAGCCACAGTGCATACAACAATGCACTTCAATTCAAAGAGTACCAGATCCTTGCAGACCTGTGGAAGAATTGCATGAATTCTTACCTGACAGTAAGAAAATTCTTGGGCCATCCCAACACTTGCAAATTGCTCAATGGATGGCATCCATTGATGGAGAAGAAAAACATGATGCTTTTGACACTGGAATGGAGGAAAAACAACCCTCCACCACCAAAACCAGTGCCAAAAACAGCCCCAGTGGCCAGCAGCAGCATTTCCAACGTGAAAAAGCAGCCACAACCTCCAAACAAGGGCAAAGGGAAGGCACAAGCTCCAAAACCTTACAGCCAGGGCTACAGGATCCCAAAGATTCAGCAGGATGCCATGGAAAATGTATTTCAGATGGCCAGAACCATGATGGAATTACAAAAGAAGGAGGAAGCCAGATTAAAGTTCCAGAAATGATTTCTGATATATTTGATTCCATCCCAGAGTTGTATGATGCTATAAAGGACGTGAAAAAACATCTTTCTGATAAAAATGAATCCATTTGTAACAACATTAAAACAAACAACTTGAGCCTGTGCCAAATCAATGAAACACTTATGTGTTTTGAAAAGGTTTTAAGAACAATTAAAACTTCCAATAATGATACTTCTTTTGGCATTAAGATAAATGAACAATCTGCAATTATTAAAGAATTAACAGAAAAATATTCTAAACTCAATATTGATGACATAATTGAGACAAGAATAAAACATGCCATTAGTACTATCAAAGAGGACAATAAAAAAACTCTGGATTATGTTTCAAAAGCATTTGCTGAAGTAAAGACAAATACAATTGCCTTGAAAAAGGATTTTGATACCTCAAAAGAGGAAATATCAAAATTAACAATGAAATTGAATGAAGTTATATCTGATAATACTAGACAAACAGAGTTATGGAATGAGCTTACATATAAAGAGGATGAACATAAAAAGAATGTCATAAACTCTATACAAAGCTTACAACATGAGTTAAAAAATTCTCAAAGGTGTAACAACAGTAAAATGAATGATATTGAACAACTGCTAAACACCTTACCAAGGATGTCTACACCTCTGAACCAGAATGAGGGTGCAAGAATTCCCAATCCACAAGTATTGGATGGAGAAAATTCACAGTTAAAAGATGAATTTTCTACCTCTTTTCATAACTTGGAACCATCAATGGGCCAAGCAATATTAAAAGAAGTTCCAAAACTTAAGGAATGGCCTCACTTCAGTGGTGAAGGAGAATATGACCATATGGAATTTATCAGAGGTATTGACATGATCAAAGAAGATTTTGAATTACCAGACAGATTGGTGACAGCCAGGTTTAACACCTTGTTTACCAAATCAGCTCACAGATGGTATATCAAATTGAGACAAGCACATGGACACCAGAGTTGGACTTGGTGGAAAACCCAAATTGTCAACAAATGGGCCAATGATGCATGGAGGTTTAAAGTTGAAACAGCCTTTTAATCCGCCAAATTTAATGCTGATAAAGACAAAGCCTTACCATGGTTTTGTCAACAAAAGGACAGGTTAACAGCATTATACCCTGACATGTCAGAATTTATGATTCATAGAAAAATTCTAAGACAATGTGGAGGTGACTTAGAGCATGCTGTCAAGAGAAGGACTACTGAACAATCTTCAGCAGAAGACATTATCAATATATTAGAGGAATTAACCACAAGAACCAGAATTGGTTCCAGTAGGGTGAATCTCAAAACAAGGTTTAATACACCTTGGAAGGATTCTGTGGACAAAAACCCCAAAGAAAACTCTAATAATATTAAAAATAAGTCTGCAGATACAGTCAGAAAGTGCCATATTTGCCAAAGCACCACTCATTTAGCCAATACATGTCCAAAGAGAGGGAAAATCAATGAAATTGATGTGGAGAAAGAACCTGATGTTGAAAAAGATGACATAATTGAAGAAAATTCAGATGAAAAGTCATCCATATTTTCTGAATCTTCAAAAGATATAGAAAATATCAATGCCACTTTTGACATCATGGAATCTTATTCCCACTTGCCACAATTAAGCAATGGTCAACTTGATTTATCAAAAATCCAAGATGCACAACTCATGAAAACCAAACCAAACAGAGGAAAAGGTTATACAGCTGGTAACTCCTGTATAACAGAAGTGGTGATTGACAACAAACCCACTAAACTTTTGCTTGACCCAGTTGCCTTCTGCTCTTGTGTTGGTAAATCTTTTCTTAAAACTTGTGTACCAAACTTTGAAGATCAACTGTTGCCAATTGATGGCATAAAGTTCAATAGTGCAAGTAACCCAATGAAAGCATTGGGAATATTTGAGACTAGTGTCATATTTCCACATATCAATGGAAATTTAAGAATCACTGTTGAATTTGTTGTTATGGAAAATTGCTCTAGTACCCATTTCATATTGGGAAATGATTATTTAATCATGTATGGCATAGATTTACACAACAAGAAAGACAGATACTTTACTATTGGAGACAATAAGCGCCAAAAATTTGCCTTTTTACCATTTAAAAGACAAATTACAGTAAACAAAGTATCACCAGTCAACTTAGAGTTAGAGAAATTCAAGTCTGAACACTTAAATGAAGCTGAAATAAGCCTTCATTTGAGTGATAAACAACAAAATGAACTCTTTTCTCTTTTATATGACAATAAAGAAGCATTTGCCTCAGATAAAGAACCCCTAGGGGCAATTATTGGTCATGAAGTTGATATTATTCTTAATATTGAGAGACCTTATCCACCACTCTTAAGAAGACCTGCATATCCAGCAAGTCCAAAATCAAGAGAAGCACTGGAAAGCCATATTAAAGAACTTTTAGACCTTGGTGTAATAAGAAACGTAGGCCACAATGAAGAAGTAGAAATAACTACACCAGTCATAGTGGCTTGGCATAATGGAAAATCTAGAATGGTTGGGGACTTTAGAGCTCTGAACACTTATACTGTTCCAGACAGATACCCAATTCCAAAGATCCAGATTGCCCTCACTCAAATATCTCAAGCAGTATATATAAGCACTATGGATGCTCTTAAGGGATTTCATCAGAATGTGGTAACACCAAGAGCAAGAAAGTATTTGAGAATCATTGTTCATTGTGGAGTTTATGAATATTTAAGAATGCCTTTTGGTATCAAAAATGCACCTTCACACTTCCAAAGAATGATGAATGAAATCTTCCCTGAAGAACTTTCAGAAGGATGGTTAATCATTTACATTGATGACATTATAGTCTGCTCCAAAACTTGGGAAGAACATATGTACAGATTGTCCAGGGTTTTGACAAAAATTCAATCTGTCAATATGAAAATTTCTTTAAAAAAATGCCATTTTGGATTTAAAGAGCTTAAAGCACTAGGGCATGTAGTATCTGGTTTATCTCTTGGAATTGACAAAAACAAAGTTGCAGCAGTACTGCTTAAGCCCATGCCTCAAAACAAAAAAGAAATTCAATCATTTTTGGGTTTTGCAGGGTATTACAGGCAACACATTAAAGATTTTGCATCCATAGCAAGACCTCTTTATAAGCTATGTGACAAAGACACAGTCTTTGAAATGACAGTTGACAGAGTAAAAGCCTTTGAATCTTTGAGACAAGCCTTGACCACTGCTCCACTCTTACTGATGCCAGACTTTAAGCTGCCCTTTAAGCTTTATATTGATGCATCAGGAGATGGGCTAGGTGCTGCACTTCACCAAGTTCAGATCATAAATGATAAACCTGTAGAAGGACCCATATGTTTCATATCTAGGCAAATCAAACCAACTGAAGCCAGATATGGAGCAAGTCAAATGGAGTGTTTATGCCTTGTTTGGGCTCTAGAAAAGCTAAATTACTTTCTAGAAGGATGTTTCTTTGAAGTAATAACAGGTTGTACCGCTGTTAAATCACTTCTGAACATGAAAACACCCAACAGACATATGCTCAGATGGCAAATAGCCATACAAGAATACAGAGGCAATATGACTATTTTTCATAAAGATGGGAATATTCATAAGAATGCAGATGGACTAAGCAGATGGCCATTACCAAATAATATTGATAATCCTGCTTATGTTCCAGAAGAAGCTTCACCACAAATTCCAATAGAAGGAATAAGTGTTACAGACTTGAACACCACCTTCTTTGAAGAAGTCAGAAGTAGTTACACTCAAGATAAGAATTGTAGCATCTTATGCCAATTACTTAACAAAGACTGTAAAGACAACTCTCTAATACATGCCTTGGATGAAGTATGGAGAAAATCTTATAATGAAGGAAGATTTCACCTACTGGATGGTATAATCTACCACAGAACAAAACACACATGTGTTATGACAGTTGTGGACAGGTCACTAATCAATCTTGTACTGAAAGAATGCCATGATAGTCCCTTTTGAGGACATCTTTCTGAAGACAGAACAAGAGAGAAAGTGAAGACCTGCATATGGTGGCCAATGTGGCAGAAAGATGTTGCAGAGTATTTCAAAACCTGTGACAGGTGCCAAAAGGCAAATAAATCCACTGGCAAAAGACTTGGAAATATGATGAAAATCCAAGAACCAAGCAGACCTTGGGAAATTATCCATATGGATTGGGTAACTGGCCTACCACCAGGAGGTGACAGAAGCTATAATGCTTGCCTAGTAATTGTGGACAGATTCAGTAAAACTCCAATCTTTTTACCATGTCACAAAGATGATACAGCCATGGATACAGCTCTTCTGATATGGAATAGAGTAGTATCATGGACTGGGATATTTACAAATATCATCAGTGATAGAGATCCCAAATTCACTTCAGCACTATGGACAAATCTTCACCAATTATTTGGCACTAAACTGTCTTTCTCTACAGCCTACCACCCACAAACTGATGGCTTGGCTGAAAGAATGATCCAAACCTTAGAGGACATGGTGAGAAGATTTTGTGCATATGGCCTTGAATTCAAAGATTGTGATGGATTTACCCATGATTGGTGTACTCTGTTGCCAGCACTGGAATTGGCATATAAAACATCAATCCATGCCAGTACCAATCAGACTCCTGCTATTCTAGAAAAAGGATGGAACCCCAAGTTACCCCAAGATTCCTTGAGAAAAGACTTAATTGAAATACATCCCACAGCAGCTAGCTTCAAAGGAATGCTAGACAAGGCTAGGAGGCATGCAGTGAGATGCATGGAGGACTCTTTTGCATATGCTAAAGACAAATGGGATAAATCACATGCAACTCCAGATTTCAAAGTGGGGGACCTAGTTCTTGTATCCACCACTAACTTCAATAACATCAAAGGATGTAAAAAGCTGAAAGACTCCTTTGCAGGACCTTTTGTGATTAAGGCCCTCCATGGAGAAAATGCTGTTGAAGTAGAGTTATCTGAAGAACTTAGCAATAAGCACCCTACATTCCCAGTAAGCTTGATAAAGCCATATAAATCTAGTGATGCTGAGAAATTTCCCTTGAGGAATAAGATTCCCCAAGTTATACCTCCTATTGAGACATCTGGTACTAAGAAAATTACCAAAGTTCTTAAGGAAAGGAAATTAAGAACCAAGAAAGTAAGGGAATACCTTGTTAGGTACAGTGACCCAACTTGTGAAGATGAATGGTTAGAAGAAAAGGATATACCAGAAGCTACCAAACTCCTCAGGAGGTTCAGAAACACTAGAAACACCAATATTACAAAGTAATATTCCTTTTTAGGGGGAGGGAATGTGAGCCTTAGAGGTAATTTCATATACCCAAAAGACCACAAATACAAAAATAACATATTAATATAAATAAAATAAATTTATTTACATTATTAAAATAAAAATCAAAATATAAATATAAAATTATATTAAAAATAAAAATTAATTACAATTTAAAAATAAAAATACATAAAATTTTGTAAGTATAAAATTACATTTATACTTGAAAAAATTAAGTAAAAATGAAATTTTAACAAAATTGTGAAAAAATAAATAAATTTGGAAAAAAGTTAAATAAAAATTATTATAACTTTTTATCCAATAAATAAACACATGAAAATTATTTCACCATTGGATTCCTCATGAAAAATCAGGTGGGGTCACCTTTGAGTGAAATTCTTGTAACTCAACTCTAAATAAGCTTAAATTAAGTTTTTAGTATTTTCAATACAAAAGTTGAAAATCCTCAAAACTTTAATTTAATTCGCACCACATGTGGTGTTAACCATCAAATTTTGTGTTAAAATTGAGGTGTTGTGTTTAGTTTAGAAGTTATGAGGAATTAAAGTATTTTCAATTGAATTCAATTGAAATGTCAAAATGTGCGCGTGTATTACATAAGTGAACTTTGATTTACATATGAGGTGTCAATTATTACTGTATTGTACTGTACAATTGAATTGAATTACATATGTAAATTTTAAGTATAATACATGATGAGGAATTAAAGGAAAAATAAATTGGAAAGATTAAATTTGGGGGGGAAAAGGAACTCCAGCTCTAAGGGGGAGCTAGACCCCCAAATTCCTTGCTGACAGGCGTGGGATGTCAAAAGTCACGCATAAGTTCATCACTTTTGGCCTGGAATTGAGTTACAAGGTCTGTGAACTCAATTGATGATGAGGTTTTGATACCAACTGGGGTAGTTTTAGCTGTTGCCAAGAGGGTAAAACTACCCTTAAGATAAAACAATCATAGTAAAAACAGTTTTAACTGGTTTCTACGCCTCTGACACACATTCTGACGTGTTTTGAAGGCTCTAGGCCTGGTATTGCTATAGTAATGGCTGATTTAAGGGTCTAAAATGGCTAAAAATGGCTAAAATGGCTTAAACCAGCCCTTTTTGGTCTAAACCAGGGTTCAATGATGCCATAATTGGCTTTTCTGTTGTCAGACTGTTTTTCACGACTGACAAGAGTAAATTTTACTTTTGGAGTAAGAGAATTGATGGCTATAAAAGAATGTCTTCTTTGCCCCACTTTTCTCTTCATGTTAGAATCTTTTCCTTTTATTAATTAGTTTAAAACTGTTAAACCAATCAATAAAAGATTCCAACCACCCTTTTTAAATCATTTTGAACCTTTTAACCACGTGAAAAAATCATTATAATCATTGTTTGTAACTCTTATAATCATTTTTACCCCTGAACCACCCCATAAGTGAATCAAAGCATCTTTCATCACTGTTAACTTTGTCACTTTGTTTCCAAATTCACTCTGGTCACTTTTGGGCGTGTTTTTTCTTTAATATTCTTTTTAAAGACTTTTTTCTTTAATTAATTGCTTGCAGTTCTTTGCTCAATTAATTCCAATTGAAATTGCTCTTGAAGAAATTTCTTTTGTAGCCTTAAAATATCTCTTGTAGAGTATTTTTTGGATAAATTTTTATTGTTGGTAAAACAATAAATTTTTATAATATTATTGTTTTATACTAATAAAGTTATAAACAGTAAAATTGGCGTGTTTTCTCTTAAAAATAATATTTCATACTATTTTTAACTGAATTTTACCTTATACAAATTTTGAGGACAGGAAAAGTACTTGATTTTTAATCAAAGTTTCATATCCACACCTTACAAATTTCTTCCAAGTTCTGCCAATTTTTGTTCTTGTCATTATGTCCTCTAGTGCATTGATATACTCTTCTGTGGAGCATTGTTCTATGCACCTGCTTCTCAGGGCATGTTCTAGCTCCCCTCCAAATTTCTTAAGTATTTTCATGTGCACCATCTTTTGTGACATTTCTGGGTACAATGCATTGAGTCTTTCAACTTGTTTTAAGAACCAAGTTAAACGTTTGTCTTTGTCTGGGTCAAAGAAATAATTTTCAAATGCATTCTCTTTCTTGTACCTCCAGGAATCATTAGCCCACTTGCTGATTATTTCTTGTTTCTACCAAGACCAGGTATTTTTGCCATTTGTTTGTCTTATGCCATAATACCATCTTTTTGCAGATTTTTCAAACAGTGAATGTAATCTTGCAGTAATTAATTCATCTGGTATGGCATAATATTCTTGTAGCATGTCAATTGTTTTGATAAATTACATGTGGTCATATTCACCTTCTCCTGTGAATGCTGGTCATTCTTTTAATTGAGGTTCTTCCTTCATTAAGACTTGGTTATTTTCTTGGTGACTTAAGTCTGTTATGAATGCATTTGTTAATTCCTCTTTTGGTTTAACAGGGCTTCTTATGTGAGAAAATGGGGTTGATAACTTTGGCATATTTAAGTTAGCCTCATTAATTCTATCCATTTTTTCAGTAATAAGCCTTATTTCACTTTGAATGTCATATTTCAGATTCATTCTTCCTTCATCACTCTTTTCCACATGGTCCAAAAGTAATTTTTGGTGTGATGAAGTCTTTTCTTCAAATTTTTCTACAGAAATGCTTAATTTGTTTAATTTTTCTGTAAGATTATCAATACTCACGTCATAATTGATTGTCAAAGTTTTTTCTTTGATATCACTTATGTATTTGTACAACTCTTGTTGTACTTGTATTAATTTCTGAGTATTATCAATTAATACTTTTGGTTTATTATTTTAAATCATAAATTTTATGTTATCACTTTCTTTTTTATTTTGTACAACAAGTTTTGTTAAAGATTATAAACTGTTATTTATTTCTTGGAAAGATAATAAACTATTTTTAATATCTTTAAGAGGTAAAATACTATTTTTAAGCTCTGTTAAAGTATTTACAACATCATAAGACAAGGTTATTTCTTTGGGAAATGGGGTTGTCTCATTCTTTGCTCCTCTTTGTCTTTGAATTTCAACAAGGTTCTGGCCATGTTGAAGACATTGTCCATGGAATATTTTTGGATTTTTGGGATCCTGTAGCTTGGGGAATATGGTTTCCTCCAATTCTTTTTCTTGTTCTTCCTTCCTTCTTGGGGAGGTTGGTTGACTTGAGGCTTGCTTGTAGAAGCTACTGGGGCTTCTTCCTTGCTTTCCTCTTTATTTTTGGCATGGTACTCCTTGATCTTCTTGATTTGAGGCTTGGATGATAGTGGATTCCATCCATTGGAGTATTTCACTATTTCCTCCTCCTTGAGGAACTTTTTGAGGATGTGCCAGGAGTTCATCACTTCTTGGTGTATTTGGGGCAACATTTCCCAATCTTTGTCCTTGTACACCGTTTAGTACTGTTTTTACTGGCTCATGTAAATGTCTATCTGAGCCCTCTGAATGTGGTTTGTACCTGTTTGAGTTACTCATACTTGGTTCTAACTCTGGCTCAGATATCATGGGCATTTCTGGGACTTGCCTTTGGGATAAGGCACTTCCTTGTGTGGATTCTGTTCCACTGGGGATATTGCCCTTCCTTTTCCCTTTTGAGGAATCAATTCTACCTCTGAGTCCAGCTCCATCTGATTGGATGGAGTATTGGGATCCTCTTCTGGTAGTCATGATTTAAGAAAAATAAGAAAATAAGGGAATTTCAGAACAGGAATTCTTCTTATGGCAATTTATGAATGAGGCAATCACCTTCAGAGTCCTGAATGGTGGGTCCTGGAAAGTATAATTTCTTAACTTTCTTTTTCTTAGTGAGAATTGGTTTTGGAGAACTTTAGCAAGTTTCTTCCATCAATCTCTCAACAGTGGCTTGGTTGTCCTCTGTTGGATTGTCTTCAAACACTAGAAAAAACAAATAAATATAAGTCTTCTATATAAGAAGTGTTATTTTTGGTAAGATATGGCAACTTTCCATGTAAAAATGGCTTTTATATCTTTAAAAAGTGAAAATAATTAAAGAAATGAAATTAAAAGGAATAAAATAACTTTTTTATTGGTTTTGAATATTTTGTATCATTTTTTATGTTTTTATTTTTAAAGAATAAAATAAAAATGAATATGATTCTTTTTAAACTTAATTTATAATATAAAATTATTTTTAATTAATAAAATATTTTTTTTAATCACTAGAGTCACTCAAAGAAAGTTTTTGCAAGTCTAAGGATGTGAAAAACCACATGTAAGACAGTACAATTGCTTTCCAAATGCCTCAATAGTTTTTAAAATTAATAAAATATATAATTATTATATAATTTTATGATTATGATTATAATTTATTATTGGATAAACCCAATTAGAATCTTTTTAAAGGTCTTTTAGAGTAAATATCATGGCCAGGCCCCCAAATGTAAGGTTTGACTATGAAACAATAAGTAAAAATTACTAATATTTTACTTACTGTACTATGAATGTCCTTATAAATGCAATAAATAAGATAAAAATAATTATAATAAGAAAGAATTATTATAATTATGGCATAAAATAATTATGTTATTAGATAAATATAATAACATAATTGATATTATACAAAAATAATATAATAAACAAATATATTAATATAAGATAATTAATATACTTAAAAGCACTTTATTATTTTACCAACAAATAATAAAGGCGTAAAAAATTGTTTTTTTTATTAATAAAAAACAATTAATAACAATAACATTACTAATATTAAAGTTATAAATTAATATAAATACTATTTATATTAATTCTAGAATTATTAAAGTAATAATAGAGAAAACTTATTATAATAAGAGAAATAACCTACTTTTAATGCTTAATATAATACCTTTGAATATTTTTACGCCTAGAAATGTAAATACAACTTATTTAAATTGTATTTACAATAAAATTTAAGAGAAATTACAAATTTTCTTGATTTTACGTGAAATTGAGGTTTTGAAGAAAAATTTAAACAAAAAAATTAAATAATTGTAATAATCACATCTAAGATGAAGATTATTATAACATTACCTTTGCTGTTTAATAATATAACAGTTTTATATATACAGAACAAACAAATTACCTTTTTATTTCATGATTTAATGTTTTGCAAGCATCTGAGGGGGAAATAGAGTAAAAAGAGCTCTATTTATATTAAATTCCTTCCTCCTAGAGTCCAACAGGCTTGTAGTAGATTTGCACTGATCATATCCACTGGAATTGATCAATATTTTAAGGTTTGGTTATGATTACATCATGATCAAACCATCTTATCTCATTATTACGCCATTATTTAGAGTTATCACTATAATTCTAAGTTTGATGACGTCAAGGCTTGGCAGAACCCCAAAATTTGTGGGTTTTATTTTTTTAATCATAAACTAACAGTTTTCACCAATTTTATCACTCATATGACTGTTAAACTCAATTTAAGGTTACAGTGTGTGATCATAAATGATCAAATTAAGCTCAAACGTTGATCCTTAATACATTTTAAGTTTTAAATGCTACAGAAAGTCAGAGGGTGACTTCTTATAGCTTGACATAACCGTATTATGCTTCCAAGAGCATTTCATTACATAATCAAAACTCTCTTTTTGATGATTTTTCTTGTAACTCATCTTTTCTGTCAAAATTTAATATTTTAAACTTCAAACCATGATTTCAAGGGGTTATACCCTGAATTTTATAATAATAATTATATCATTATTCATGAATTAATTAGTAGAATCTGACTGTCTACTTATTTTTAAGTTTGGACCATTTTCACACTAAAGTGGTCAACAGCTTTATTGATTTTAATCAATAATCCTATCCAGGTTTAAGCCTTGTTTATAACTTGTGAAAGAAAGCTCATTTCTGTATTCCTACGTTAATTTCGTGATGACTGTATTTTTGGTTCATCACTCTATCATGCATATTTCAAAAGATATTAGCTAAACTCCTTGAATATATGTGTTGACCAAAAAAGTGCATATATTCAGTTTATTTCCTTAAGTATTGACTTTGGAGATTAGCTTCTTAATTGTTTTATGTGTGGATCTTTATGGAGAATCCAATGGTACCATTTATTTTACATGTTGTTTGATTGGTATTTGTAATAATTGAGGATTTATGTTTTTTATAAGGTATTATTACTTATAACTCATTAAATATTGACTTTACAGATATGCCATAAAAGTGGTATATGTGTATTTTACCATGGGGAATCCAATGGTATAATTTATTTTACATGTTTATTCATTGTTGTTTAACCTAAACCAAGTTTTATGCCTATTTATGGCATTTTTGTAGTTTTAAGGTAATTATTTTTAATGTATAATTATTTTAAATATTTCTTGTGACCTTTTTGGGTATGTGGTCATATTCCAAAAGTTCACAAATATTGAGAGTCAAAAACCAGAAGTCCATAATCTTGGAAATTCTTTTGGGTGGTACAAGCGAAGTCCCAAAATGTTGTTTTTTTGTCAAAAAAATCCATGTTTTTGATATGACTTTTTGTAAGTATAAAATCAACATATTTTTAATAAAAAAAAGTGACTGAGGTGGTATTTAAGCAATAAATATGACTGAGGAAGGGGATAATTGGAAGAAATTGTATATACAAAAGATAATAATTCCAAACTGAATTAACCTTTAGATTAGTTCATTTTTTGAAATGTTGTTAACAAAGCAACAATTATAATTCCAAATGCCATAAATATATTCAAAAATGAAATAAATTTAATTAACAACAGGAAACAACCTTTTTTGAGAAGTTTGGGATTTTTTTCTTTTTAGATTGAAAAGGGGTCCATGGCATTACATAGGGTATTTTACCAAAGTCTTATGTGTTTTTACTAATTTATGGAAAGAACATATCAGTTTTTAGTAAAAGAATGTAGGTTCTCAAGTGGGTTTAGAATTTTCTTCTATCATAGTATATTAAGAAATTGTCTTAATATTTTTTTGTATTTTTTATCATATTTTTTATTAGAGCTTGTATCATTTGTATTATCACCAGGGCAAATCTCACGTCAATCGTTGGAAATTGACTTCACATCAAGCAAACGTCAAGCAGGATAAAAGTCAAGCTCACGTCAAGCAAAAATTAAGCAAACATGGAGCAAAAGTCACACTCTGGTCTTACACCAAATCCTGTGACATCCACACACACATCAAAGAGGTCCTTCAGCAAGTCTTGATGTGGAGGGGGGTTTCCCCTCACCAGGTCATCCATGAAAGAACTCCTCCTCTGCAGGATTGTCATTTTGCGGATGACACTGGTAGAGCCCGCCACACAATACCGTGGGTGCGGTGCAGTTTCATTGGCATGTGTGTGTGGGGGTGCATTTGCGTGTGCATGCGCAGGGGCGGGTGCGTGAGCGTGTGCATGCCCGAGGGCAGGTGTGTAAAGGCCAATTCCCCTTCCAACATGATTATGGCGCAGTTGGACATTTTGGATGCTGTGATAGGTGAGTGTGTGGGAAGTTTTATCATTGAAATTGGCTTATTCACACTTTACCCAATGTCAAAATAGTAATTTCTTTGTGGCAATGTGAAATACTGGGCTTTGCTTTTCACAATGGCATGCCTCATGTAACCAAATTTTGAGACAGTTATTTCACTAGCAAAATTGCTAATGAATCTGGGAGATTGGCATTTTTGTAGACTAAGTATCATGAAATAACATTTTTATCATTACAAGCAGTCCACATGACATAACGTTTTTATCATACAATCCACAGTTACCTTCTTCTTCTTCTTCAGATATAATCAATTTTCATCATCAAAACCCACAGCTTTATAAATATTGAGATGCGGCCAATCTGGTAAGAAATTCACATCAACCTTCAAAGTTTTTAATATTAGAAAGTTATTGTTCAGCATTCAAGATGGCTCAGAGACTTTGAAAATGCTAGTAATAACACCAAAACATCGTGAGTTGCCCCTAAGAAACCATATTGCACTGTTGCTGACATTTTTGGATTCAGTTGAAAATATATTGTTCCCAATATTAATGTTCAAAACTGGAAAATACCAAGGTGAGACAATCCTTGAAGTGGGATGACTTGTGGATTTTATGGTAGTGTCTAAGCTGATCCATTCAACTATTTCCCTTGTGGAATTAAAGTTCTGTAAGTACTCAACCATGAAATCATAACTTTCTTGGTCATGGCGGGATGGTTTGTTATGTTTGTGATGATGGAACAGGGCAGGCGGCTGTGATTTGAAAAGTTGCTTTATTTCACATGGGACAGATGGGGATTTCAGGAGAACAGAAAGGTTGGAACATCAACTGATATGTTGAAGTAAGGTTCTATCTAAATCATCTATTCAGAGTAACAAGAAGTTACTATTATTCAGTTCATGTGTTTAATCAATGTGAATATATTTATCTTATTAATTGATGTACATATTTTGTTATTTGTTGGCATCTTTGCAAATACTCCAAACAAGCGCTCATAACCCCATGGGGCTGAGGCTTGTGCTGGGCCCCAACGTTGGAAGAGCTTGGGAATATGATCAGCAAAATGATGATTTGGTTTACTTTTCTTTTTTGGGAACAGGTGTTGATTGGAAAGGAAGAATGTTTTCCAATGTTCAGAAAATGCATTTGCATCATCCGTTGAAACAGTCCAACTTGTGGCAATGTTGATAGCACTAATCAAATGGAATGTATTCTTGGTTAGTTCATTTGCAAGTTCTTCTGATTGACCCATGTTTCTTTGTGTGTTGGTGGATTTGTGTTCATCTAACAACATCTGTTGACTTAGAATTAAAAATGGAATATAAACCTTGTATAAGAGAGCCCATTCAGCAGCTTTCAAACTACCATCAGAGGGGGAACCCATTTTGCAGGGTACTCTTGTCCATGACAAGGGAATTATGGTATCAGATATGATTTGTCGGAGATGCTCCAGAGCCTCACCCTTGATCTGGTGATCACTCAGTGCACTGATATCCAATTAAGAGGGGATTTCAGAAGTGGGGATGTAATCTGCATCAAAGGAAGGAATCTCCGCAGAACCACTAGATGGATGTTGCGTGTGAGGGGTGGGCATTGGGAGGTAGATTTTTTGGGTGGAAGTAGTGGGGAGTGACTCATTTATTATTCTTTCTGCATCTCTTCTCAGGGAGCGGGCCTCTCTCAATGTGATTTTATCATGAGAGCTGTTGGAGGTCATGGACTCAGAGTCTGAATTGTTGGTGTCATTGGATTTCCTGCAGGACCTGAAGTGAATTTTCGATTTGGACTCTGCAATGCACAATTTGAAAGTTGCAAGATCCTTAAAAATTCCAAGTATTAAATTATGCATTATGTCAAGATTAACCATTCTGGTTGCATCCCAATATGGAAGGTCTTCCAAAATTGAATATTGCACTCCATACTCAGAAAAAATTGCTTGTCTTTGTTGTGGGGATGCCCGAAGCCATTTTTCAATGGTTGATTCATGATGTTGGTATGAGCACGTGTAGTGAAATTGAGGACCAATTTCTTCAATTTGAGCTTTGTGAATAGTGCAAAAATTACAAAAGTGATTTCCTGTATGAGAAATAAGTCCAGTAAGCTTGCGCATGGCAACCACATCTGCAATGGCCGTGAGAATGGAAACACGAATAATGGATCCTGAAGGACCTGTTGAGGTGGGTGAGAAAATGGTAACCTTGCCATAGCTCTTTGAGCTCCTTGATGAGTGGCATTAATAGGTAATTCAATTGAAGGGAAGTTGACTCCTTTGGACCAGGGATGATTCCTGCAACATAGACATTCTCTGGATTCAATCTTTCACTTGGGGGGAGATTAAGACTACTGAGCATGATAGGTCCAATGCTGGCCAACGGGGTTGACTTTCCATGTGCATTAAACCAGTCCACATAAATGGAGAAGTCCAATGCACCAGGAATGGACATGAATGGGGGTTCATGAATATTTCTAGTTCCAGTGAAGCATCTCCAGACCAATCCATCCCAGATTTCATATTTGGGGGAATCTTTGGGAGTTTGGGATTGTTGATGTTGATGCAGAATTTCCATAATTCCAGCCCACTGGAGAAATCTGGCAAGCCAATTTTTGAATGGTTGATAAATGAAATTTTTTGTTGGTATAAATTTTTTTTGATGTTGGTTGTGTTTTGTGTGTGGGGTTCAAATGAATTGATTAATTTTCCTAATGATTGTGTGCAAGGGGGATCATGGTCATTTGGGTCATTATGGCGTTGACAGTGGGGTTGGTCAGTTGTGACTGATTCAGTAAGGCCATTAAGAAAGAAACATTGAGGAAAAAATATATAGTTTTGAATTACTGGCTCCAATTGGAGATGTTCAAATGTGGTACTGAGATCTTGAGGTATATGGAATGCAGGAGTGGGGGGACCACCTGAGCTTGAGATACTGGACTTGATCAGAAGGTTCAGGGAAGGGTTGAGAATGCGTGAAGCCCTGCGGGGTATATTATACCTTAATGATAGAATGGCAGATATTATTATTCCAAGGTCTTGTGGGCAAAGGTTTTGACTGCCACTGTATGGTTTCTGTGCAGTTGAATTGAGACCCGTTGGAGTGGAGAAAGTGCTTTGGGTCAATTGTGAATAATCAGCTGGGAAGATTTGATCCACTAGAATTTGCGGGCACTCAGATCCTGATGCAGAAGTAGGGATGTTTGGAAGAGATTTGGGTGCAATGGTTGATTTGAGCTTTTTAATGTGCTGTTTATATTGGAAAGGTTTGAAGGCAACTCCCTGCCTATTACCCTTGGCAGAAGAGTGTATTTGGGTTGAGCAGTGTTGACACATGCATATACACATTGAGGAATAGGGGCGGGCTGTCATTGCTGCAGGAATCATGAGTAAGGTTGGTTTGTGTATAAATATCTATGGCAGATGTGAAAGTGTTTGGGAGTGTTATTAATTGGAAAAAAATTGAGTGATTATATATGAAGGGGGAGATGATTTGAGCCAGCTGAGCATTTTATCCCATTTGTAATGGTGGCTGAGCTACAGGTGATAAAGTGTGACATGTCTCATCTGGAGGGCGGGCGGAATTGGTTAGGATTTTAATGGGGTAAATTGCCATGCTGCTCAATGCTCATACATATTCTCTTTTATTTACACATGGTTATACTCCTGTTTTGACCCTTGATGGGCATTCCATTAGGGATGTGTCAACATTGAATTGAGGGGATTAACATTCAAACCATGTATGCTGGCGTGCCATTGTAAATGATTTAAACCTTTTTACAGACATAGCGATATAACTCTATTACATAAGCGTTTGGAGGGGAGCTAAAGTCTTGTTATTTGGTTTGAGTGCAGTGGGCTTTTAATTGGTTGGAGTGTTATTTGGATTTTCTTGCCTTTCTTGAACAGGTGATGTCCCTTTTGTGGGTAAATCCTTCATTAATATACCCTTATTGTCAGCCTGTGACTCAAAACCAGAGCACAAGCATGACAGCCAAAATACCATAAACCAATGGTATAGCCAAGATACCACCAAAACATGGAGCTGAGCCAAATCAGCTCAAAAGGTATAAAAAAGAATAATGAAACTCACCTCTTCCTGAAAATATAAGTCCCATCACCATAGGACTAGAAATAACAAAGTTATTCCTGCTCAAAGTTATTGCTGAGCATAAACCTTAATTTTCACCTCTCATCTAAAATCTAGAAGGAGAGGCTTAACCCCATCAAATGGGTACTCAAAATGAAGCTCTATGCCAGGGCTATCCAATGGTACCGGCCAAACTGAGCTAGCACCAATATTACTGGAGTTATGGTCAATTTCAGGCCAAATAAGGGTGAACAAAACATTCACCTCTCATCCAACTTCTACAGTTTTAGTGTGGGATACCTGAACTGGAGTCTTTTTGGAAAGAGCAAAATCAGGGCAATCTGATGGTGTCATCAACTTCACCATATCTCAAATACTGCAGAAGTTATGGGGCTAACAAGCTCAATACAGCTTTTTGCCTAAAACACGCAAATGTACAAAACTCTTGTACAAGGGATACCTTTGCCATATTTAATGATACCCATATCAAATGAGGTACCATTGTGTAGAGCACATACAGGGCTACACACCGAACCAATTTTGAGGTTGATATCTCAAGAATTGACAAATTTATGGCTGTTTTAAGGTCAAAATCCCACCTGCTGTCATATACAGCCTTACCATGGGATAATATCCCATAATCATGAATATGAGGTGTCAAATAGACAAAGAAGCATGTTTTTACTTCAATACTGGGGTCCCATACAGTTTCTGTACAGCATTCTACACGTCATACACGTCAGAATCAGGCTGTGAGGTCCCCAGATGAAAATCTTCACCCTGTATTGGTGAAAACTGCCCAGATGTGGTTTCAAAACCACATCTGAGCCCCATACAGGCTATACAGGCTGTTTGTAAACCACAAGCCAGTACTAGAAAGTGAAAAATCTTCACTTCCTCTACGTGGAAAGGTCTAGCACCCTTTCCACCCCATTTCAGGATAAAAAGAAGGCTTTTCACAGCCAGAATTGTCTCCTCATCCTGCTCTTGAATAACCTACGTAGTAAACCGTCAAAAACAGTTTTACTCTTGGTTAAATAATAAGGTTTACTCTTAAATTAAAAGTATTGTAGTCTTTATTATTGTAACCCAACAGGTAAAGCTGCACCCAGGGCTTTCAACCGCGCTCACCACCACTATATCCATTATAGTAAAGCCCTTATATTTTAAATTAAATCCATCTTTAACCCTTATAAATCTTTTTTTAAACTATTTTCCACATGTCACAGTCATAGTTTTAGTTGTAAATAGCTTTATTACCACTTCAACATAGACTCATCCTATCATTTTGGGGGCCTGGCCGTGTTTGAAAACCTTTTTGGACTTCATACAAGTAAGTTTTTCTCTTTATTATCATTTTATTGACACTTGTTTTATCTTTTTAGGCATCATTTTCTTTACAAATATATATTTTTATATATTTTTACTTTATTTTTTAAAAAAATACTCATATTTTAAAGAGTATCTGTCACATGGCTGATAACCACAGACCAGTATTTTTGGCATGTTTTGTATATAAAAAACACTTTTAAGCCACTAATACAGTCTTAATTCTTAATTAAATCAAGACAGCTCATACTGATAAACCAACAGTTGAGGCGTGTTTGGGCACATTGTTAACTCAATTGCCCTGTAATACACCATCTTTTGACAGATTATACTTGCTAATTACAAGTATTCTGTGAGATATTGGTATACAAACAGTATACCACATATCAGTAAGCTGTATTTTTCATGTGGAATTGTTAATTCAATTACATTGTCATAATACAAGGGCATATTGTAATAATATACAAGCCCAGAGGCCATTCTTAGACATGCAAAACCAGCCTTTTAAGAAGTCTTAACTGACATAAGCCCTTTTTTCCTGTTTGATTCAGTGGAAGAAAACTTAATACCACTTGAGACCCAGTCACAGGCCAACACACCAGTGACACCCTCAGAACCAGAGGGCAGCAAGGGAAAAGGAAAAAGGCTTAGTGAAGGCCTCATTACAGCCAAAACGTGGACACCAATAGCCACTCAGACAAGTAGAAAACCACGAAACTTTGCTTCAATACAAGGTAAACCAACCTTAACCACTTGTACAGGGAAGATTACAATTATTAACCCAGTTGTAACCTCCAAAGGCAAACTGCCCAAATCAGCAGATAATAAATTTGTACAAGGCACAGTCAAAGGTAAATACCCTAAGAACATAAAGTTTTTGACTGCTTGCAAACACTGATATGTCCCCTGCATATCTCAGAGACCTTGGCTTCCAAAGGAACCAGCCAGAGGACAGAGAAGGCTTGTCTAGAACCAGAAGACCTGGAAGAAGAGACCTTGGACACATTGGTGGATGGCAAAACAATGAGGAAAATAATATCAACCTTGCCATTCACACTCCAATTCAACAGGAACCTCAAACCAGAGGACTGGAAGGATATTGATAAAGTTCTTCAGCTCCACCAACTCCTCAAAGACTTATTTCAATGGAGCATGGACAACAAGAGGTTCAACCTGGCAAGTCACTGGGCAGAACTTGGAGCAAGTTGCCAGAAGATCTGTCTCAAAGAGATAGACTTCAAAGACCTGATGGTAATCACCAAAGGTTGGAATCCTACCAGGAAGTTCAGACTCCTGGAGGCAAGGGCACAGAGGATAAGGGAGAATCAAGCCACTATCCAAGCTATAGAAGAACAGTTAACCCAGACAGGGCCTACTCAGATTCCTTCAGGCTCACAAGGATCAGGTCAAATCAGCTCTCCAGTGGCTTCAGACCATTCAGGAACCAGCAGATCAGTGGCCAAGAGTCACCATTCTTCACAATTCCAGGAAGTTTCCAGGAGAAGACAAGGAAACAAGGGCAAGAACAAAGCCTCCTTCAACCAGAGGAGGAAAGAGTCAGACCCTATGATCCAGAAGCTGTTAGATTTGGTAAAAGAAGTACACAAGAACCAGAAGTAGTTGTAAACCACTCCAGAATCAGTAGTCCTAGTAATAGAAACATTACCCCCACTCCGACTGAAAATAACATTGTCACATCTGAGAGTAGCATCAACAGTGATACACTGTGGTTACAAATGTCCCAATATGCTGAACAATCTGCAAAGCAGTTTGCAGAAATTAAAGCTGGCCAAGAGAGTATGAGACAAACTCAAGCCTCCTTGGAACAGATAGTTAAAAATCTTCAAGAAGGATATGCTCAACTGAGAAAAGCCTCTGAAGAAACCAACAAAAGACTGAATATAGTCTTTGAAGAGCAACACCACAGCACAAGGGACAGGGAGTGTCTGGACAAAGACATTAACAAATTGTTTAATGCCTACCATAGCTTGAAGCCCCAACCACAAGGCCAAGTTATGGAGAATCCATATCAATCAGATGACATCAAACCAGATGCCATGTTGATGAATAAGGCAAGATCCCCATCACAATACCAAGATGGAGATGGCATGTCTTATTCAGAGAAGGAAGCCTTGAAACAGCTTCCTGAGGCCTCAAACTGGCCCAAATTCTCTGGATCAGGATAATATGATCATATGGAACTCATAGATTATATTGATGGACTCTTCATTGATGTACCAAGCATACCAGACTACTGGATCACTGCTAGATTGAATACTGCATTTAAAGGTCATGCCAGTATATGGTACACAGAAATGAAAGAAATCCATGGCAGGAGAAACTGGCCATGGTGGAAGAGTCAAATCATCCAAAAGTACAGTAATGGAACTTGGATATGGCAAAAGACCATGTCATTTGAAAATGACAAGTACTCTGTGGACAAAGATCCATATGAGTGGTGTCTTAGACAGTCTAAAAGACTTAAAGCCATTGATCCTCAGATGAACATCCAAATGAGGAATCACAAACTCCTAACACAATTGCCAGGAGAGCTAGAGAATGCAGTAAAATGCAGATGCAACCAGAATTGCACTCTAGATGACATTTCCAACACCTTACAAGACATAAGGAAAAGGACTAATATAGGGAAATTCACCCCATAAAAGAGCAGTAGTTTCAAAGAGAAACAACCTTTCAGGGAAGAGTTTAAAGACAAACCCAAAGGAAGAGTGGCAGAAGTGGCAAAGAAGAGGAATTCCTGTCAAAATTGTGGTTCAACAGACCACTTTGCCAACAACTGTCCAAAGGCAAAGAAAAAAGTCTATGCCATAGAGAAAGTCCCTGAGGAAGAACCTCCAACAGAGGATTCTGAATCAGACTCTATGGGTGATGCCATCAGAGAACCATCTGATGATGACCAAGACCCAAGAGAGGAACTTTTAGTGGAATACCAAGAGGAAACCCCACTAGAAATTCAGGACATACAGTTGGAAGCAGGCATGCCACAGGACACTGCTAATCAAAACTTGTGCAAACACACACAAGATGCACAAACATTCCTGGTTACACCAGCCAAAGGAATGGCATATATACATGGAACAGCCACAAAAATTACTGTTTGCATTGACAATGCTCAGCATCCACTGATCATTGATAGTGGAGCACTGTCAGCCTGTGACTCAAAACCAGAGCACAAGCATGACAGCCAAAATACCATAAACCAATGGTATAGCCAAAATACCACCAAAACATGGATCTGAGCCAAATTAGCTCAAAAGGTATCAAAGGAAAGAGGAAACTCACCTCTTTCTGAAAATATAAGTCCCATCACCATAGGACAAGAAATAACAAAGTTATTCCTGCTCAAAGTTATTGCTGAGCATAAACCTTAATTTTCACCTCTCATCTAAAATCTAGAAGGAGAGGCTTAACCCCATCAAATGGGTATTCAAAATGAAGCTCTAAGCCAGGGCTATTCAATGGTACTAGCCAAACTGAGCTAGCACCAGTATTACTTGAGTTATGGTCAAATTCAGACCAAATAAGGGTGAACAAAACATTCACCTCTCATCTAACTTTTACAGTTTTAGTGTGAGATACTTAAAGTGGGGTCTTTTTGGAAAGAGAACACTCAGGGCTATCTGATGGTGTCATCCATTTCCTCATATCTCAACTAGAACAGAAGTTATTGGCCAAACAAGCTTAATACAGCTTTTGCCCAAAACACACCAATGTATAAAAACACTTGTACACGGGATAACTTTGCCATATTTAATGATAACCATGTCAAGTTGGGTACCATTGTGTAGAGCCCATACAGGGCTATTCAATGAACCAACTTTGAGCTTGATATCTCAAAAACCGACAGAGTTATGACCATTTTAAGGTAAAAATCCCACCTGCTGTCATATACAGCCTTACCATGGGATAATACCCTATAACCATGAATATGAGGTGTCAAATAGACAAAGAAGCATGTTTTTACTTCAATACCTCATATGTCAGTCAATACTGGGGTCCCATACAGTTTCTGTACAGCATTCTACGCGTCATACACGTCAGAATCAGGCTGTGAGGTCCCCAGATGAAAATTTTCACCCTGTATTGGTGAAAACCGCCCAGATGTGGTTTCAAAACCACATCTGAGCCCAATACAGGGTATACAGGCTGTTTGCAAACCACAAGCCTGTCATGAGGAGTGAAAAATCTTCACTTCCTCTACGTGAAAAGGTCTAACAGCCTTTTCACCTCAATTTCAGGATAAAAGGAGGGCTTTTCACTGCCAAAAACCTTCCCTCATCCTGCTCTTGAATAACCTATGTAGTAAACTGTCAAAAACAGTTTTACTCTTGGTTAAATAATCAGTTATAATTATAATCTTTAATTATTGTAGACTTTATTATTGTAATCCAACAGATAAAGCCTGCACCCAGGGTTCTCAATAGCGCTCACCACCACTATTTCTCAATAGTAGAACCCTTTTTATCTTATCATAAACCTTTATAAACCTCTTTTAAATCATTTTCTGCCGTGTCACATACACAGTTAAAGTTGTAATTAGCCTAGTTATACCTTTATCATAGTATCATCCTGACATTTTGGGGGCCTCGCCGTGTTTTTTGACTTTTTTGGGACCTTACAAGTAAGTCTTTTCTCTTTTTTATGACTTATTAACACATTGTTTTATCCTTTTTTAGGTGAAATTTCAATTTAAATATATATATTTTATATATTTTCACCTTTTTTTATATATACTCATATTATAAGAGTATTTTTTACGTGGTTAACACCCACAGTAATTTATTATTTTTGGCGTGTTTTGCATATAAAAACACATAAGCCATTAATAAAGTCCTGAATTCTTGACTGAATAAGGACACCTCTGACTGAAAAACTATCAGTTGAGGCGTGGTCAAGTGTATTGTTAATTCAATAACACTTGTATACAAACCACTTTTTACAGAATACACTTGCAAACCACAAGTGTATCTGAGGGATACTGACACACAAACAGTGTGACAGGACACCATAAGCGGTATTTTTGACATGGAATTGTTAATTCAATTACACTGTCATTATACAAGGGCATACTGTAACAACATACAAGCCCAGAGGCCATTCTTAGACGTGCAAAACCAGCCTTTTAAGAAGTCTTAACTGACATAAGCCCTCTTTTTCCTGTTTTGATTCAGTGGAAGAAAACTACATCCCACTTGAAACCCAGTCACAGGCCAACACACCAGTGACACCCTCAGAACCAGAGGGCAGCAAGGGTAAAGCAAAAAGGCTTAGTGAAGGCCTCATTACAGCCAAGAAGTGGACACCAATAGCCACTCAGAGGAGTAGAAAACCACAAAACTCTGCTTCAATACAAGGTAAACCAACCTTAACCACTTGTACAGGGAAGATTACAATTATTAACCCAGTTGTAACTTCCAAAGGCAAACTGCCCAAAGCAGCAGATAACAAATTTGTACAAGGCACAGTCAAAGGTAACTACCCTAAGAGCATAAAGTTTTTGACTGCTTGCAAACACTGATATGTCCCCTGCATATCTCAGAGACCTTGGCTTCCAAAGGCACCAGCCAGAGGATAGAGCAGGAATGTCTAGAACCAGAAGACCTGAAAAAAGACACATTGGACACAGTGGTGGATGGCAAAACAATGAGGGAGATAATATCAACCTTGCCATTCACACTCCAATTCAACAGAAACCTCAAACCAGAGGACTGGAAGGATATGGATCAAGTTCTTCAAATCCACCAACTCCTCAAAGATTTGTTTCAATGGAGCATGGACAACAAGAGGTTCAACCTAGCAACTCACTGGGCAGAACTGGGATCAAGTTGCCAGAAGATCTGTCTCAAAGAGATAGACTTCAAGGACCTTATGGTAATCACCAAGGGTTGGAACCCTACCAGGCAGCACAGACTCCTGGAGGCAAGGGCACCGAGGATAAGGTAGAACCAAGCCACTATCCAAGCTATAGAAGAACAGTTAACCCAGACAGGGCCTACTCAGATTCCTTCAGGTTCACAAGGAGCAAGCCAAATCAGCTCTCCAGTGGCTTCACACCATTCAGAAACCAGCAGATCAGTGGCCAAGAGTCACCATTCTTCACAATTCCAGGAGGTTTCCAGGAGAAGACAAGGCAACAAGGGCAAGAACAAAGCCTCCTTCAACCAGAGGAGGAAAGAGTCAGACCCCATGATCCAGAAGCTGTTGGATTTGGTAAAAGAAGTACACAAGAACCAGAAGTAGTTGTAAACCACTCTAGAATCAGTAGTCCTAGTAATAGAAACATTACCCCCACTCAGACTGAAAATAACATTATCACATCTGAGAGCAACATCAACAGTGACACACTGTGGTTGCAAATGTCCCAATATGCTGAGCAATCTGCAAAGCAGGCTGCAGAATTTGCAGCTGCCCAAGAGAGGATGAGAAAAACTCAAGCCTCATTGGAGCAGATAGTTAAAAACCTTCAGGAAGGATATGCTCAACTGAGCAAAGCCTCTGAAGAAACCAACAAGAGACTGAATCAAGTCTCTGAAGAACAACACCATAGCAGCAGGGACAGGGAGTGTCTGAACCAAGACATCAACAAAATTTTTGATGCCTACCATAGCTTAAAGCCCCAACCACAAGGCCAAGCTATGGAGAATCCATATCAACCAGATGACATCAAACCAGATGCCATGTTGTTGAATAAGGCAAGATCTCCATCACAATACCAGGATGGAGATGGCATGTCTTATTCAGAGAAGGAAGCCTTGAAACAGCTTCCTGAGGCCGCAAGCTGGCCCAAATTCTCTGGATCAGGAGAATATGATCATATGGAACTCATAGATTATATTTATGGACTCTTCATTGATGTACCAAGCATACCAGATTACTGCATTACTGCTAGACTGAATACTGCATTTAAAGGTCATGCAAGTATATGGTACACTGAAATGAAAGAAATCCATGGCAGAAGAGTCAAATAATCCAAAAGTACAGTAATGGAACTTGGATATGGCAAAAGACCGTGTCATTTGAAAATGACAAATACTCTGTGGACAAAGATCCATATGAGTGGTGTCTTAGACAGTCTAAAAGACTTAAAGCCATTGATCCTCAAATGAACATTCAAATGAGGAATCATAAACTTCTGACACAACTGCCAGGAGAACTAGAGCATGCAGTAAAATGCAGATGCAACCAAAATTGCACTCTAGATGATATAGCCAATACCTTACAAGACATAAGGAAAAGGACTAATATAGGGAAATTCACCCTATATAGAAGCAGTAGTTTAAAAGAGAAACAACCTTTCAGGGTAGAGTTTAAAGACAAACCCAGAGAAAGAGTGGCAGAAGTGGCAAAGAAGAAAAATTCTTGTCACAATTGTGGTTCAACAGACCACTATGCTAACAACTGTCCAAAAGCAAAGAAGAAAGTCTATGCTATAGAACAAGTCCCTGAAGAAGAACCTCCAACAGAGGATTCCGAATCAGGCTCCATGGGTGATGCCATCAGAGAACCATCTGATGAGGATCAAGACCCAAGAGAGGAATTTCTAGTGGAATACCAAGAGGAAACCCCACTAGAAATCCGGGATATACAGTTGGAAGCAGGCATGCCACAAGACACTGCCAACAAGAACTTGTGTAAACATACACAAGATGCACAAACATTCCTGGTTACACCAACCAAAGGAATGGCATATATACATGGAACAGCCACAAAAATGACTGTATGTATTGACAACGCTCAGCACCCACTGACCATTGATAGTGGGGCACACTGCTGGATAGTGGCCAGAAATTATCTGGATAACCACTTCCCAAACTGGGAAAAAGAACTCTTGCCCACCAAGGCAAAGAACGTTAAGAGTGCATCTGGAAAGAAGACCTCTATTGGGACAATTATCAAAGAGATAATTATACCCCACAGAAAAGGTAATATCAGACTCAACCCGGAGTTTGTAGTGCTTGAAGATGCCCACATCCAAGGGTTTTTACTGGGAACAGATTACCAGAGGATGTATGGCATAGATATTTACAATAGTAAAAATAGGCATATTACCATTGTTACTAACAAGGAAAAGAAATTTTCTCTTGATATATACCAGATATCTTCTCAGGACCCACTGGAAGAACTTCTGAAAGAATTCAGAGAGGGACAGTTTAGCACTACCCTCACCAGTAAACAAAAGCTAAGTTTACTGAAGATGCTGAGGAAGAATAGACCAGCATTTGCCATTGGTAAAGAACCATTAGGCAAGATCAAAGGCCATGATATAGAACTATATCTGGATGTAGAAAGGCCTTATCCACCCATGTTAAGGAGACCTCCTTACCCAGCAAGTCTGGAGACCAGGAAAGAGATTGAGAAACATATCAATGAACTTCTGGACATGGATGTCATTAGGAAGATTGGACATAATGAAATAGTGGAAATCACCACTCCTGTCCCAATCACCTGGCATGATGGCAAGTCTAGATTGTGTGGAGACTTCAGAGCCCTGAACAACTACACAAAAGCAGACAGGTACCCTATACCAAGGATACCTCATGCCTTGGATAAATTGGCCAAAGCCAAATACATAACCAAGATGGATTGTATGAAAGGCTTCCACCAAAATGGAGTTAAACCAAACTCCATGAAATTACTCAGAATTATATGCCATATGGGCATATATGAGTACACCAGGATGCCATTTGGCATCAAGAATGCACCAGCCCACTTCCAAAGGATGATGGACACAATATTTCAAGAAGAAATAATGAGAGGCTGGATGGTAGTATATATTGATGATATCATTATATACTCAGAGACATGGGAAGATCATGTACAATAAATAGACAGAGTGCTAAGTAAATGTACACCCATCAATCTAAAAATTTCACTTAAAAAGTGTAATTTTGGCCAACAAGAGCTACTAGCTCTAGGACACAAAGTCTCAGGCCTTAGTCTGGCAATTGACCAGAACAAAGTAGCAGCAGTACTGCAAAAGCCAGTACCAAAGAGCATTAAAGAAATGCAATCTTTCCTTGGGTTTGCTAGCTACTATAGAAACCACATCAAAAACTTTGCCCACATAACTAGTAGCTTATACAAGTTATGCTCAAAAGATGTTGTTTTTGAAATAACCAAGGAAAGGAGGGATGCATATGAGAGGATCAAACATGAACGCACAAATGCACCTGTGCTCATCTTTCCTGACTTTGAACTACCATTCAAGTTATACATAGATGCAGCATGCAGTCAAGACCTAGGGGCAGCCCTTCACCAAAGACAAATTGTAGATGGTGAACCAAGAGAAGGTGTAATATGTTACATCTCCAGGCAGCTGAAAGATTCAGAAGCCAGGTATGGGGCCACCCAGACAGAATGTCTATGTCTAGTCTGGGCTCTAGAAAAACTCCATTATTATTTGGAGGGTGCATTCTTTGAAGTCTACACAGACTGCACAGCCTTGAAATCTTTACTAAACATGAAGACTACTAATAGACATATGCTGAGATGGCAAATAGCTATCCAGGAGTATAGAGGGAACATGACCATCATATACAAGGAAGGTAAAAGCCATACCAATGCAGATGGCCACTGGACAATGTCAAAAGCAATCCAGCTTATGACCCTGAAGTTTCTGCAAAAATTCCTATCCATTTTATGGAAATAGATAGGAAGAAAAACTTCAGATTCTCTGAATGGGCACCAGGGAGTGGTACCTTTGACAGTGGAAACACTGATTCAGAAGGGACAGAAGCCCCCATACTGGGAATAAGTTCCTCAGAAATGCACAATGAATTTTTCAATGCAGTACTGAAATCTTATGCTAAACACAAACAGTGTAGCATACTCCTCCAACTCCTTCAACAAAAATACAGGAGCCCAGAACTGGAAACCCAGCTGGAGGAACCCTGGTTGAGGGCCTATAAGGACAATAAATTCTTCCTTATAGATGGCCTGATTTATCACAGAGAAAAGCACACCAGTGCACTCACAGTGATAGACAGAGACCACATCTCTTTAATCCTGCAGGAATGCCATGACTGCCCCTATATGGGACACATGAGTGAGGACAGGACTAAAGAGAGGGTAGCAAGCACAGCTTGGTGGCCCAAGTGGGAACAAGAGTTGAGTGAATACATCAACACTTGTGAAAGATGCCAAAAGGCAAATAGAAAACATGGGAAGAAGTATGGGTTACTTCAACATATAGAAGAACCCAAGCACCCATGGGAAACCATCAACATGGACTGGGCTACAGGACTTGTCCCAGGAGGCAAAGAAAACTAAAATGCCTGTTTAATCATAGTTGATAGGTTCAGCAAGAGCATGAGGTGTCTACCATGCCATAAAGAAGACACAGCCATGGACACTGCTCTGTTATTCTGGAATAACATCATATCCACCTGTGGAGTCCCCAAGATCATAATTAGTGACAGGGACCCAAAATTCACATCTGAATTTTGGACCAACTTATATGACATGCTTGGCACCAAGCTTGCTTTTTCCACAGCTTACCATCCCCAAACAGATGGCCTAGCTGAGAGGATGATCCAAACAATGGAGGACATCCTCAGAAGGTTCTGTGCCTATGGCATGGAATACAAGGACCATGAGGGATACACCCATGATTGGGTTACCCTCTTACCAGCAGTCCAGCTGGCTTATAACACAAGCCAGCACTCTACCACAGGAAAAACACCTGCACTGGTAGAGAAAGGGTGGAATCCCCTGTTACCTGTGGATCACTTGAAGAAAAATCTTCTGACCATCCACCCCACAGCCAAAGACTTCCATGATATGTGGAAGAAAGCCTGTGACACTGCTGCCAAATGCTTAGCTGAGGCCAAGGAGTATAACAAGCAAAGGTGGGACAAGTCACATATGGAACCTGACTTCAAGGAAGGGGACCAGGTGCTAGTGTCTACACTGAACTTTAACAATCTCAAAGGACCTAAGAAAATGAGAGACTCATTTGTAGGGCCCTTCACTATCATTAAGTTAATAGGGAAGAATACAGTAGAGGTCAAGCTCACTGAGGAGTTTTCTAGGAAACACCCAGTCTTTCCAGTGAGCCTGGTCAAACCTTACTTCCAAACAGAGGAGGATAAATTCCCCTCCAGGAAGAAAAACATCACTCCACCAGAAATAGTGAAAGTAGAAGACTCTCCTGGACCTGTGAGTAAAATCATCAGAGCCAGAAAAATCAGACTTAATGGGAAGGATCAGAGACAATATCTAGTCAGATTCAAGAACCAGACAGCTGACAAAGACAAATGGTTGGCAGAGGATGCCATACCAGATGGGAACCTTCATTTAAGGAGATTCAGAGCCTCTAGGAGGACTGAACAGTCTCATCAATGATGAGCCTTTTTTAGAGGGAGGGTATGTCAGCCTGTGACTCAAAACCAGAGCACAAGCATGACAGCCAAAATACCATAAACCAATGGTATAGCCAAAATACCACCAAAACATGGATCTGAGCCAAATTACCTCAAAAGGTATCAAAAGAAAGAGGAAACTCACCTCTTTCTGAAAATATAAGTCCCATCACCATAGGACAAGAAATAACAAAGTTATTCCTGCTCAAAGTTATTGCTGAGCATAAACCTTAATTTTCACCTCTCATCTAAAATCTAGAAGGAGAGACTTAACCCCATCAAATGGGTATTCAAAATGAAGCTCTAAGCCAGGTCTATCCAATGGTACTAGCCAAACTGAGCTAGCACCAGTATTACTTGAGCTATGGTCAAATTCAGACCAAATAAGGGTGAACAAAACATTCACCTCTCATCTAACTTTTTAGTTTTAGTGTGAGATACTTAAAGTGGGGTCTTTTCGGAAAGAGCACAATCAGGGCTATCTGATGGTGTCATCCATTTCCTCATATCTCAACTAGAACAGAAGTTATTGGCCAAACAAGCTTAATACAGCTTTTGCCCAAAACACACCAATGTATAAAAACACTTGTACATGGGATAACTTTGCCATATTTAATGATAACCATGTCAAGTTGGGTAACCCTGTGTAGAGCTCATACAGGGCTATTCAATGAGCCAACGTTGAGCTTGATATCTCAAAACCTGACAGAGTTATGACCATTTTAAGGTAAAAATCCCACCTGCTGTCATATACAGCCTTACCATGGGATAATACCCTATAACCATGAATATGAGGTGTCAAATAGACAAAGAAGCATGTTTTTACTTCAATACCTCATATGTCAGTCAATACTGGGGTCCCATACAGTTTCTGTACAGCATTCTACGTGTCATACACGTCAGAATCAGGCTGTGAGGTCCCCAGATGAAAATTTTCACCCTGTATTGGTGAAAACCGCCCAGATGTGGTTTCAAAACCACATCTGAGCCCAATATAGGGTATACAGGCTGTTTGCAAACCACAAGCCTGTCATGAGGAGTGAAAAATCTTCACTTCCTCTACGTGAAAAGGTCTAACAGCCTTTTCACCTCAATTTCAGGATAAAAGGAGGGCTTTTCACTGCCAAAAACCTTCCCTCATCCTGCTCTTGAATAACCTACGTAGTAAACTGTCAAAAACAGTTTTACTCTTGGTTAAATAATCAGGTATAACTATAATCTTTAATTATTGTAGACTTTATTATTGTAATCCAACAGATAAAGCCTGCACCCAGGGTTCTCAATAGCGCTCACCACCACTATTTCTCAATAGTAGAACCCTTTTTATCTTATCATGAACCTTTATAAACCTCTTTTAAATCATTTTCTGCCGTGTCACATACACAGTTAAAGTTGTAATTAGCCTAGTTATACCTTTATCATAGTATCATCCTGACAAGCACACTGCTCCATAGTGGCCAGAAACTATCTGGATACCCACTTCCCAAACTGGGAAAAACAGCTCTTTCCCACTAAGGCAAAGAACTTTAAAAGTGCATCAGGGAAGATGCCTTTGTCAGGGTGAGTCTATATAGTAGCTATAAAATGTAGTTACAAGCTAGTATTATGACTGTGACACGTCAAAAACAAATAAAATTAAATCTTCAGGTCCTACTACTACGTGGTAACAGTGGTGATCAGTCTATTGAGGACCTGGGTTGCAATACTCTAATATTTTTGACTGTAAAGAAGTACTACAATAACTATATTCTAATTATATCTTTAATAATAATTCTAAGGACACTACTGATTGATAACAGTTTTGTCACATAAGAATATGGATAATAAGATAAGATGATGGGCTTTCAAGGAAAAACCCTTCCTTTTATATCTTTCAAGACTGTCAAGAGTTATTAACTCTTCACACGTCAGAGGAGTGAAAATTTTCACTCCAATGATAAATCTGTGGTTCTGGATCCTCAATTCTGACGTCAATAGAGGCAGAATTGTGGTTTTGGAACCACAAATGATCATTCTGGATCAATACAGGGTGAAAAAACCTTTCACCTGCCACGTCAGCACTTGGATGACGTTGTTCTGGTGTCTGTATGATCAATAATGATGATCTTAGAGAGGTTATATCTTCATAAGTATATCATTATAAGTATGAGAGCAATACTGTTTGATACAAGTTTGATACAGTCATGTATTGCTAGAAAAACCTTCCAATCAAGATATCTCAGTCAGTTCTTAAGATATCAAGAAACCAAGAGCACAGAATTGAAGGGCTTAATGAGCTCTTCAATTTGGTATGCTTCATGTTTACCCTTCTTTAAAATAGCAAAAGGTATAAGGGTTTTAAGTTTTTTGAATGTATTTTTGTACATCAGTATGAGGCTTCAAAAACTTCCATACCAGATAACTTCTTCAATTTGGAAGATATCTGTATTCTGATGATACAGTCTTGTAGGGCTTGATTAGCTCTACAGTTTGGTATATTACACTGTACAGTTGTATGAGTGTATACCAAAGATACAGGGGTTTGTTTACATTGTTGTTTTCAGAATATCTGTATTTTGGTTGTTAAACCTTTGAACCAAGATCCCTCAGTCAATTTAAAAGATACAGAGGTCTAAGGTGTCTCAAATTAAAGCTCTTGTTTATATCCTCAATTTGGTTATACCTTTGTACAGTTTTGTACAAGCCCTCTTTGACTTTCAGGGGGGTCTTGGTTTTAAAATAAAGGTCATATGGTATCTCCAGTTGTAGTGGTGTTACAGCAACATGGATGATACCATTGTGTATCTCTCTATGTGAGCTTTAAGAAAAATACCATTTTGGTATAGAATAAATTAAATATGCATAAGTTAGATGAGAGGTGAAAATAAGGGTTTTGATTTGTTTATTCTCCTCTAGGTTTCCTTATACTGTTTGGATAAGGTTGCTGTTTAATTTAAGAGGAGTTTTTTCCTCTTATTTATTACCTGTATTGACTATGTTTGTTCAAGACTTGTTATACCATTATTTATGGTATGTTGGATGTCATGCTAGTGCTCTGTTTTGAGTCACAGGCTGACAGACTTTCATTGGGACAATTATCAAAGAGATAATTATACCCCATAGGAAGGGTAATATCAGACTCAACCCAGAGTTTGTAGTTCTTAATGATGCCCACATCCAAGGGTTTTTACTGGGAACAGATTACCAGAGGATGTATGGCGTAGACATTTACAACAGTAAAAATAGGCACATCACCATTGGTACTAACAAGGAAAAGAAATTTTCTCTTGACATATACCAGATATCTTCTCAAGATCCACTAGAAGAACTTCTGAAGGAATTCAGAGAGGGACAGTTTAGCACTACCCTCACAAGTAAACAAAAACTAAGTTTATTGAAGATGCTGAGAAAGAACAGACCAGCATTTGCCATTGGTGAAGAACCATTAGGCAAGATCAAAGGCCACAATATAGAACTATATCTGGATGTGGAAAGGCCTTATCCACCCATGCTGAGGAGACCTCCTTATCCAGCAAGCCTGGAAACCAGGAAAGAAATTTAGAAACATATCAATGAACTCCTGGATATGGATGTCATCAGGAAGATTGGACATAATGAAATAGTGGAAATCACCACCCCTGTACTAATCACCTGGCATGATGGCAAGTCTAGACTGTGTGGAGACTTCAGAGCTCTGAATAACTACACAAAAGCAGACATGTATCCCATACCTAGGATACCTCATGCCTTAGATAAACTGGCTAAAGCCAAATACATAACCAGAATGGATTGTATGAAAGGCTTCCACCAAAATGGAGTTAAACCAAACTCCATGAAATTACTCAGGATAATATGCCATATGGGCATATATGAGTACACCAGAATGCCATTTGGCATCAAAAATGCACCAGCCCACTTCCAAAGGATGATGGACACAATATTTCAAGATGAAATATTGGAAGGCTGGATGGTAGTATATATTGATGATCTCATCATATACTCAGAGACATGGGAAGACCATGTGCAATACATAGACAGAGTGCTAAGTAAATGCACACCCATAAACCTGAAAATCTCACTTAAAAAGTGCAATTTTGGCTGACAAGAGTTACTGGCTCTAGGACATAAAGTCTCAGGTCTTAGTCTGGCAATTGACCAGAATAAAGTAGTAGCAGTACTGCAAAAGCCAGTACCAAAAAGCATCAAAGAGATGCAATCCTTTCTTGGGTTTGCTAGCTACTATAGAAACCACATCAAAAATTTTGCACACATAACTAGTAGTTTATACAAGTTATGCTCAAAAGATGTAGTTTTTGAAATAACCAAGGAAAGGAGGGATGCATATGAGAGGATCAAATATGAACTCACTAATGCACCTGTGCTCATCTTACCTGACTTTGAACTACTATTCAAGTTATATATAGATGCAGCATGCAGTCAAGGCCTAGGAGCAGCCCTTTACCAAAGACAAATTGTAGATGGTGAACCAAGAGAAGGAGTAATTTGCTACATCTCAAGGCAGCTGAAAGATTCAGAAGCCAGGTATGGGGCCACCCAGACTGAATGTCTATGTCTAGTCTGGGCTCTAGAAAGACTCCATTATTATCTAGAGGGTGCATTCTTTGAAGTCTACACAGACTGCACAGCCTTGAAGTCTTTACTGAACATGAAGACTACTAATAGACACATGCTGAGATGGCAAATAGCCATCCAGGAGTATAGAGGGAACATGACCATCATATACAAAGAAGGTAGAAGTCATACCAATGCAGATGGCCTTAGCAGATGGCCACTGGACAATTTCAAAAGCAATCCAGCTTATGACCCTGAAGTTGCAGAAAAGATTCCTATCCATTTCATGGAAATAGATAGAAAAAAGAACTTCAGATTTTCTGAATGGGAACCAGAGAGTGGTATCCCTGACAGTGGAAACACTGATTCAGAGGAGACAGAGACTCCAATATTGGGAATAAGTTCCTCTGAACTGCACAATGAATTTTTCAGTGCAGTACTGAAGTCTTATGCCAAACACAAACAGTGTGGCATTGTAAGGTGTGGATATGAAACTTTGATTAAAAATCAAGTACTTTTCCTGTCCTCAAAATTTGCATAAGGTAAAAATCAATTAAAAATAGTAAGAAATATTATTTTTAACAGAAAACACGCCAATCTTATTGTTTATAACTTTATTAGTATAAAAAAATAATATTATAAAAATTTATTGTTTTACCAACAATAAAAATTTATCCCAAAAATACTCTACAAGAGATATTTTAAGGCTACAAAAGAAATTTCTTCAAGAGCAATTTCAATTGGAATTAATTGAGCAAAGAACTGCAAGCAATTAATTGAAGAACAAAGTCTTTAAAAAGAATATCAAAGAGAAAACACACCCAAAAGTGACCAGAGTGAATTTGGAAACAAAGTGACAACGTTTACAGTGATGAAAGATGCTTTAATTCACTTTTGGGGTGGTTCAAGGGTAAAAATGATTATAAGAGCTACAAACAATGATTATAATGATTTTTTCACGTGGTTAAAAGGTTCAAAATTATTTTAAAAAGGTGGTTGGAATCTTTTATTGATTGGTTTAACAGTGTTTAAACTAATTAATTAAAGGAAAAGATTCTAACGTGAAGAGAAAAGTGGGGAAAAGAAGACATTCTTTTATAGCCACCAATTCTCTTACTCCAAAAGTAAAATTTACTCTTTTCAGTCGTGAAAAACAGTCTTACAACGGAAAAGCCAATTATGGCATCATTGAACCCTGGTTCAGACCATAAAGGGCTGGTTTATGCCAATTTTAGCCATTTTAGACCCTTAAATCAGCCACTACTATAGCTATACCAGGCCTAGAGCCTTCAAAGCACGTCAGAATGTGTTTCAGAGGCGTAGAAACCAGTTAAAAATGTTTTTACTATGATTGTTTTATCTTAAGGGTAGTTTTAACCTCTTGGCAACAGCTAAAACTACCCCAGTTGGTATCAAAACCTCATCATCAATTGAGTTCACAGACCCTGTAGCTCAATTCCAGGCCAAAAGTGATGAACTTTTGCGTGAATTTTGACATCCCACGCCTGTCAGCAAGGATTTTGGGGGTCTAGCTCCCCCTTAGAGCTGGAGTTCCTTTTCCCCCCCAAATTTAATCTTTCCTATTTATTTTTCCTTTAATTCCTCATCATGTATTATACTTATAATTTACATATGTAATTAAATTCAATTGTACAGTACAATACAGTAATAATTGACACCTCATATGTAAATCAAAGTTCACTTATGTAATACACGCGCACATTTTGACATTTCAATTGAATTCAATTGAAAATACTTCAATTCCTCATAACTTCTAAACTAAACACAACACCTCAATTTTAACACAAAATTTTATGGTTAACACCACATGTGGTGTGAATTAAATTAAAGTTTTGAGGATTTTCAACTTTTGTATTGAAAATACTAAAAACTTAATTCAAGCTTATTTAGAGTTGAGTTACAAGAATTTCACTCAGAGGTGACCCCACCTGATTTTTTATGAGGAATCCAATGGTGAAATAATTTTTATGTGTTTATTTATTGGATAAAAAGTTATAATAATTTTTATTTAACTTTTTTCCAAATTTATTTATTTTTTCACAATTTTGTTAAAATTTGATTTTACTTAATTTTTTCCAAGTATAAATGTAATTTTATACTTACAAAATTTTAATGTATTTTTATTTTTAAATTGTAATTAATTTTTTATTTTTAATATAATTTTATATCTATATTTTGATTTTTATTTTAATAATATAAATAAATTCATTTTATTTATATTAATATGTTATTTTTGTATTTGTGGTCTTTTGGGTATATGAAATTACCTCTAAGGCTCACAGGCATACTACTACAACTCCTTCAACAAAAATACAGGAGTCCAGAACTGGAAGCCCAGCTGGAAGAACCCTGGTTGAGGGCCTATAAGGATAACAAGCTTTTCCTTATAGATGGCCTGCTCTACCACAGAGAAAAGCACACAAGTGCCACCACAGTGGTAGACAGAGACCACATTTTATTGATCCTACAGGAATGCCATGACTGCCCCTATATGGGACACATGAGTGAAGACAGGACCAAAGAAAGGGTAGCAAGCACAGCTTGGTGGCCCAAGTGGGAACAAGAGTTGAGTGAATACATCAACACTTGTGAAAGTTGCCAAAAGGCAAATAGGAAACATGTGAAGAAGTATGGGTTACTTCAACACATAGAAGAACCCAAGCACCCATGGGAAACCATCAACATGGACTGGGTTATGGGACTTGTCCCAGGAGGCAAAGAAAACTACAATGCCTGTTTGATCATAGTTGATAGATTCAGCAAAAGCATGAGGTGTTTACCATGCCACAAAGAGGACACAGCCATGGATACTGCCCTGTTATTTTAAAAAAACATCATATCTACCTGTGGAGTCCCCAAGATCATAATTAGTGACAGGGACCCAAAATTCACATCTGAATTTTGGACCAACTTGTATGACATGCTTGGCACCAAGCTTGCTTTTTCCACAGCTTACCATCCCCAAACAGATGGCCTAGCTGAAAGGATGATCCAGACTATGGAGGACATCCTTAGAAGGTTCTGTGCCTATTACATGGAGTATAAGGACCATGAAGGATATACCCATGACTGGGTTACCCTTCTACCAGCTATCCAACTGGCTTATAATACAAGTCAGCACTCTACAACAGGAAAAACACCTGCAGTGGTAGAAAAAGGGTGGAATCCCCTGTTGCCTGTGGATCACTTGAAGAAGAATTTTCTGACCATCCACCCCACAGCCAAAGACTTCCATGATATGTGGAAGAAGGCTTGTGACACAGCTTCCAAATGCATAGCTGAGGCAAAAGAATACAACAAACAGAGGTGGGACAGGACACACATGGAACCTGACTTTAAGGAAGGGGACCAGGTGCTAGTGTCTACACTGAACTTTAACAATCTTAAAGGACCCAAGAAGGTGAGGGACTCATTTGTAGGGACTTTTACTATCATTAGGCTGATAGGAAAGAATGCAGTGGAAGTCAAACTTACAGAGGAATTTTCCAGGAAGCACCCAGTCTTCCCAGTAAGTTTGGTCAAACCATACTTCCAAACAGAGGAGGACAAATTCCCCTCCAGGAAGAAGAACCCCACACCACCTAATATAGTGAAAGTGGAGGACTCCCCAGGACCTGTGAGTAAAATCATCAGAGCCAGGAAGATCAGACTTAATGGGAGGGATCAAAGACAATACTTAGTCAGATTCAAGCACCAAACAGCTGATAAAGACAAATGGTTGGCAGAAGATGCCATACCAGATGGGAACCTTCATCTAAGGAGATTCAGGGCCTCTAGGAGGACTGAACAGTCTCATCAATGATGAGCCTTTTTTGGAGGGAGGGTATGTCAGCCTGTGACTCAAAACCAGAGCACAAGCATGACATCCAAAATACCATAAACCAATGGTATAGCCAAGATACCACCAAAACATGGAGCTGAACCAAATCAGCTCAAAAGGTATCAAAAGAACGAGGAAACTCACCTCTTTCTGAAAATATAAGTCCCATCACCATAGGACTAGAAATCACAAAGTTATTGCTGAGCATAAACCTTAATTTTCACCTCTCATCTAAAAACTAGAAGGAGAGGCTTAACCCCATCAAATGGGTACTCAAAATGAAGCTCTAAGCCAGGGCTATCCAATGGTACCAGCCAAAGTGAGCTAGCACCAATATTACTGGAGTTATGGTCAATTTCAGGCCAAATAAGGGTGAACAAAACATTCACCTCTCATCCAACTTCTACAGTTTTAGTGTGGGATACCTGAAATGGGGTCTTTTTGGAAAGCGCACAATCAGGGCTATCTGATGGTGTCATCCACTTTACCATATCTCAAATACTGCAGAAGTTATGGGGCAAACAAGCTCAATACAGCTTTTTGCCTAAAACACGCAAATGTACAAAAATCTTGTACATGGGATACCTTTGCCATATTTAATGATACCCATATCAAATAGGGTACCATTGTATAGAGCACATACAGTGCTACTTACTGAACACATTTTGAGGTTGATATCTCAAGAATTGACAAAGTTATGGCTTTTTAAAGGTCAAAATCCCACCTGCTGTCATATACAGCCTTACCATGGGATAATATCCCATAATCATGAATATGAGGTGTCAAATAGACAAAGAAGCATGTTTTTACTTCAATACCTCATATGTCAGTCAATACTGAGGCCTCATACAGTTTCTGTACAGCATTCTACGCGTCATACACGTCAGAATCAGGCTGTGAGGTCCCCAGATGAAAATGTTCACCCTGTATTGGTGAAAACCGCCCAGATGTGGTTTCAAAACCACATCTGAGCCCCATACAGGCTATACAGGCTGTTTGCAAACCACAAGCCAGTACTAGAAAGTGAAAAATCTTCACTTCCTCTACGTGGAAAGGTCTAGCACCCTTTCCACCCCTTTCAGGATAAAAAGGAGGCTTTTCACAGCCAGAATTGTCTCCTCTTCCTGCTCTTGAATAACCTACGTAGTAAACTGTCAAAAACAGTTTTACTCTTTGTTAAATAATCAGGTATACTCTTAAATTAACATTATTGTAGTCTTTATTATTGTAACCCAACAGGTAAAGCTGCACCCAGGGCTTTCAACAGCGCTCACCACCACTATATCCATTATAGTAAAGCCCTTATATTTTAAATTAAATCCATATTTAACCCTTATAAATCTTTTTTTAAACTATTTTCCACGTGTCACAGTCATAGTTTTAGTTGTAAATAGCTTTATTACTACTTCAACATAGACTCATCCCGACACTTATACAGATATAAAATGCTGTGTAATTTTGATGCATATATTGGCAGTTTTGATAATTCACAAAATGTGACAATGTGGAAGGTGAAATGTTTATTGGATCTTATTACTTATGGATGATGGGACCCCTTTGAGATCAAGGTAATATTACATTATATGCTGGTAGGCCGGGCAGGGTGGTTTCCGACAAAAGGGGAGGAGCTCAAGAGGAGGCAGGGAGAATTCTCCTAAAAATAGTCTTATTAAACTTCCACAAGAGGCATGGTTCCCACATTTCATACAATTTCTCTATTATACATTTGAAATCACTCTATTTTATCATAATACTGAGCTGTTTTATCAAGTCAAAAAAATTACTGTACTTTTTTAGCCCTTATGTCATCTTCCAAGCCATGTAAATCCCATTCAGGTCCTGTTCATGACTCAGATAGTGAATCTAGCATAGAATATGTTCAAACACAGTCACCATTGAGTCCCAACATTCCTCTCACAACCCCTATTGCATCCTCAATGAATGTATCAGGTCTTAACATTGATGTGGGAAATCCGAAGGCTCCAACTTCAAGCACTTGGTCAATCCCAAATATTTCTGTCACTCCAATTCCACCAAATCCCACTAACACACAAATGCATGTGTCTGAGGGGCCAGAAGGCACACCTCAAATCTCATCAAACGCTAATCCCCAATCAAAATTTCCACATGAATTCCTCCTTAATCCTGGTTGGAATCCAGTCGCATCCCAGGATCCCTTTGGACAAAGTAAACAGCCAACCCTCAATATTCCATCAGGATCTCAGGTTCATGTTGGCAATGAAAAGCAGGTTGATGGTGGGCAACAAAAAAGACCATTGGAAAATGTAACTTGGAGTGGTCTGTTGGAGGGAAATCCAGGATTGATGCTTCATCAAAGTAAGTCATTTTGATGTTGGAGTATAAACTTTTTCACAATTTGATCTGTTTGTTTCATGGGTTAAATATGCCACATCAAGGCAAGTCAGTCCAATCTCAGGAGTCAATTGAAGATCATGAGTATGACCAGTCTTTATTAATGTTTTGATGTGTTAACTGATGATTTGCATGGCAGGTGATGAACTTTATGCATCTTCACCTCTGGTCCATAAAGAGAAAGTCATTGGACATCATCATCCATATGCCTACAAACCAAGAACAGGTCATGCCAGTTCATCAAGAGAAAAAATTGTGGATGATGAGGATGAGAACATGTCTCCAACTCAAAGTGAAAGAAATGATGAACGAAGGACGGACAATTTCACGGCACATGAGCAAGGAACTCAGTCAAATAGTGAGTTCACACATCCTCAAATGGGCCTTTCCCAGAGTATGCTTGAACAATCCGAGGTCAGACAGCAAAGGAACCAGACTTGGAAAGCTCACAATGTAGTGAAGCGTGCAAGCCAGAAGGAGCAACAAAAATGGCTGAGAGCAAAACTTCCAGAGAATGTCCATGGAATGAGATCAGCAGTACATGCCCATTGCCTGTTCCTACTCAAAGCTAGGGATAAGGATTTTTCCTCACTACCAGCACAACCCAGCACAGAAGAGCGTGAAATTGCAATTCAAGTGGCTGGTCATCTCAGATATGTCCCCAAAGATGTTTTCAATGAGCCATCAACACAGGTTCAGTCTCAGGGTTTCCAAAGCTACTGCAAAAATGAGCTCCACAAGCTAGGACTAAAGCAATTCACTTGGGACTGGGAGAGCAATGGCAACATCCGTTCAATGAGCTGATGTCTATGGTGTTTTACTGTACATTTCATCTTGCACTTGTCAGCACCAAGTATCATCACTACTGTTGGAACAAGGATTATAATAACTATGGGGCTGTGGCGGCTTTAATGGAGCAATATTTCACTTATTTGAAAAGAGAATGGAAGTATATTCAAAAGGATGCGGAGTATTTGGTAAAAAAGAAGGAGAATCAAAAGCTTGCAAACATTTGTCAAAGGGTTAGTTACTGTATCTCTTCTTCATTGTGAACAAAGTCTGATGATAATCTACTTGATTATGTGCAGACCTGTGAGCGCCGTCGTGAATGGTGTGATATGGCTAAATTTCCCATTCTAGCATCACAACTCAATGACCCTTGAGTATGCTCAGATACTGAGGAGGTACTGGAAAATGGCCGTCAAGTTTACTGCAAAGTGGGATTACGCTGGTGCTCCCAGTTATTTAATGAACTGGTATTAAAAATGGATAGAGACATAGAGTTTTGTAATTGGATTAAAAAAAAGGGTAAAAAAACTATTGATAGGTTGCCAGAAATACAATAAACAGATGATGGTGATATTCCAGAAGGCCTATCATTTCAGGTATTTGATCAAGATTTGCTCAAGAGCTGTAGTAAGATGAAGACTATTGCCCTCAAAATACTTGACATGCCAGTTATTAGGCCGAATGGTGATGATCTGCAATAACTTAGTAATATAAATGTATAGCACTGTTACAAATTAACATTTTGTGAATTATTTTTGCAGGTGTAATACAATCTGATTATTATTTCTTAAGATGCAACAATTTGCTAAATATGTCAGAATATAGACAATATGAATTGGAATGTATCACCGTCTCCCTTAGAAATAAGACTCTATTGCTCATTTTCATTGAGGAAATATTTAAGGAGTTCAATCCAGCTCATGGTGTTCATAATTGTGGACCTGTGCTGGGGTGAAAAGGAGTTATCAACTTTGTCAAACACAAATTATATAATATCAGTAAGGCTCACGCAGTTAATGAGTCTTTCTTTTCTTGGACCTATTGGTGGTTGGAATATGTCATTCCCATAAGGAATGATTTCAGAATAGCAATACAATCAGGGTCAAAGATGAGCTTGAAATGAACCTTCTGCATGTTGACCTCAACTGAATGAGGAGTGATATAGTGGATGACCTTTACAGGTTGTTGTTGGCCAATACGATGGAGTCGATCAACAGCCTGAGCCTCAATTGCTGGGTTCCAATTCGGCTCCTGGAAATGTGGATGTCAGTGTCCAAAAATCAGGGTAGAATTTTGGGGGTCCCCTCACCATTAAATAGACAATATTAGCATAAGTTATATTGAGGCCAGTTCCAGCTGTGGCAATGGATGCAATCAGTATTTCACATTTAGGATTATTGAAGAAATTCTCCAGTGCCTTCTCCTGCGCTCATGCTGTAATTGTTCCATCAATTTGTGCTGAAAGGATAGTGTGATGGGCAAGTGCAATACCAATTCTACAATAAAAAACATTCATATGGATCCAATTGGTAATGGATACATATTAGAATTAACTCACAAATAAAGAAACTGGGTCCATTGGGTATAAACCACCGATTTTGTTTGACCACGCTTTGATTGTTTGTTCTCCATTAAGATTTGTAGGAGGTGTGGAATTTTACTACTCATCATGCATGTTTCCACATCCACAATAGTTTGTGTGATTGTTGAGGAGTTATCCTGAGTGCTCCTGCCCTCGTGGTCTTCCAAATCCACATCTGCAATTGTGTTAAGCATTATGTGATGGTTACAACATATTCACAGTAATATTTCTGAGAAATTCTCCTGGTCCTTTGATTTTGGATGATAGGAATTCTTTGTATAATGTGGAATATTGTTGCTGCATGGTTGGGTTGAGTGGGTGCAGCTCATAATGATAGCTAATAGTGGGGAGGGATTCAAGATGTGTGGTTTTGCTGCGGCGCAAACCTAAATGCCACAATGCCAAATGCAAAATATCATTGCTACCCTTGGAAAGACTACTCAGGATTAATGGTGACCAGTTGTCTTGATCTGAGCTCTGGGGCTGGGTTATGAATGACATTATGCCCAAAAGTTCATAAATGGTGTTGTGAATAGGTTTGCCTGTTAAACATATTAGACAGGATGAAAGGAGGCTATTAATGGAATGGTGAGTGGCAGTGTATTGAGAGAGAATATAGCTATAAGATGGGGGAAGGGTTATTGGATATAAAAGTTGATTTGAATCATTAAAAGATAAGACACTCACTGTGCTTCTTCCAAAATTATACAATGCCAATTGATTTTGAAAATGAAAGATGTAGAGGTATTGGTTTGCTTAAATTCTTGGGTAATAGTATTGTAAGATGTGATGATGATACCATATTTTAAGATGTCAGCCTCGGATAATGAGTGACAAGTGGGACCATGGTATATTTTGGCTTGCAGCACTCCAGCCTGAGATTGCTTGGATATTTCAAATTGCCAGTTGGTAATTAAGCAAGGGTGGCAGATGATCATGGTGGGCATGGAGCAATGGGGGTTTGCAATCAACCGCTCCTTGGAGGTACCAATTAGAGCAATGGCCTGAATGGTTTTACCTCATCCCATATCATCCGCAAGCAGTCCTCCAAGAGTGGTATTGGTTGAAAGGGATTCAAATGAGCTAACGACCTTGTTTGTAATGGTGTGTCTGGCATTAAAAGTGGATCCTGGGGGTAAGGTGGCCCAAAGGTTATGGGCTAATTGGCCATTGGGGATTTCTCAATCCCAGAGAAAAGCTATTCCAGTCTTTTGATGAGGGGGGAGGGGGGTTTGAATCATTTAATGGGGTGGGTTCATCATGGGGAGGTCTGATCCACTGGGTAATTGTATCAGTTTTTTCTTGCAAGTCAATGATAAAACAGCAGGATATGAAGCTGGCATTGAGTTTGAAGCGGGAAATGTGGGAGTAAAGACTTGACATTGACTATTAGTATTACAGTCATATTATTTGGGCATTTTAAGCTTGAAATCTTGTGTTTGAAAGCTTTCAATTATGAATAGAATGTTCAGATACCATGTGAAGAACATCAATGCTAGATTGGGTTTCTGAAATGAGGAGGGATCATTTGCATCATTCATAAATACTCCCTCAACAAATAATGTTTGAGTAGGATTGGATTGGCAATTTTCAATCCATGCCCCACCAGGACCACAGTGCATGGAAGTTTGTAGTGCCCCAAGGAATGGTATCGACGTTTTGGAAAGGGTTCCAGGGAGAGAGCCAATAGCATCCTGGTGATTGGGGAGATATACAAATATGTTGTGTTGATTGTGCCATAGGATAATCCAAGAAGCTAAGTGGGAATTATCAGGATTTAAGGTTATATCACCATTTATTTGAATACAAATATTAATCATCCCAATGCAAAGTGGCTGTGAAGGGGTTGGCATGATGGCTATTATGAATTATTTGGGGACAGTTGGAAATTATATGATCAGGAAAGGGTAGCTAAAGGGAATGAAGACCAATAAGCGCAGGTGGGGAGCTTATATGAGAGGCAGAAATGGGCTCAAAGGGGGATGGCCTGTGGTTACGTGAATGGTCTTTAGGAAGATGGGCCTCTTGGGCTCATAATTTTCATATCCAATTTGGGGCATATATCAAGGCAAGGTGGTAAAATTATGGGTGGACCAATATGACTGCTGGATCTGCAGCAAGTTACACAACCTTTGGTGGACCAAGGTTAACATTAGCATATCTGAAATTGGGTGGGTTGTAGAAGCGTATTGTGGAGGGGCATATTAGAGGCATGCAGCCATGTTTGCTGGTGTGACAGCAAACAATAAGTGTATCTTCCCCAGGTTAATTGTCGTACAGGGACCTACTGGGCAATGTTGGCGGTTTCAAAAGGCAATCTCACTGTGGGGATGTTTGTGTGTGAGCGGGTGAGATATGTTCGGTGGCATGCCACTGAACATGAGTTTGGTTTTGCCCAAAGTGTTTTGCTGACTGATGCCTACTGGGATTCCAGGGAGGAATGTGTGGCATGATCAAAGGGGGCACCAGCCGTGAGCCGTGACCCACATATACATTCACCCCTATTGCGTTTGAGGTGGGTACTAATCCACCCAGATTGGCATCAGGGTATTTCCCTTACGCATGTACAAAGCTCTGGTGAAAGAGGCCACCTGCCCAAGGAATTTTTTGGCTGCAAGCCAGGTGCCACAACTTGTGTGGGGCGCATGTGAATGTAAAGCAAATGACCCGCGGTGGCAGATCCCCATGCAAACATAACCAGCCTCAGCAATCATAGGCCGGGATTATGCTAATGCAGATGAGGCTGAAGCAAATCCACACTGATTGGCCTCAGGGTTCCGTGCGCAAGTGGGTGAGCATCTGCAGTCAAGCTGACCACCTGGCCAAGCAAATAGCCGGTCGGAAGACTGGCAGTAAAAGGTCTGCCAGGTGTGTGAAAGTCGCCTGTGTATGACCTGTTGGGGGGTGCGTATGAAAGCGTGTGGCTGCCCAACAATGAGCAGGCGCAATAAACAAATGGGGCCAGTCATTGTTTGCCCCGACCTTGGCACCGGAGTGAATCCACCATTTGCATATGACCCAAATCATTAATCATCTTATTATGCACCCCTTACATTAACTTTGGATTACACCAGCATCTGTGCGGTAGTTAAGCAGAGCTCTCCCAAAAGGTGCATCAAAGCAATGCATTTGAGAAATTTGACTTGATAGCTTGGCATGATTGCATGTTACATTCTTGTACAGCTTTTGCTCTGCCCCACAGCATATATGTACAAAGGTGTATGTACTACAATGTTGGCCATACAAATTAGGCTGGAGTAACACTACTCCCGCCTGCGTGCATATTACCAATTGGGATCCACCTTCCGATTGTTAGCATACATGTGGCTCATGTACCACATCCTCAGCATTGTGTTCCACCCAATTTGCACACACAAGCTGAGCATGTCAAGGTCAAAAGCTCAGTGTGGAAGTTTTCAGCAGAGCCATGGTTGGAAGACTTTTTGCAATAGTTCATTGGAAGGCTCAGCTTGGAGCACTTCACCAAAGCGTGTGATATTCTGCGCCTGGCTGAAATCTCATCTGATTCTGTGCCAAATGGTCAGATTGCATGCTTACAAAAATGACCTAGCAATCGCTCATCATGGTGCATTTGATATTGTTATATCAATAGCTCAATAACCATGCATTTCAAATGTTCAGCAACTGAGCATTTCAATTATTACCCCAAAGAAAACCTGAGCAATGGGTTGACGCAAGCTCACACTGTATTCACTTGTCATACAGCCTCCCAACCCTTTGGTCAAACACTATCACCCAGCCATAAGGCCGGTATGCTCGCCACGGTCACCTGTGACCAAATGCACCACCTGCTTTTCTGCATGGGGCATTTGTGGATTGCACCCACTGTGCATGTTCAACAATGCCCTCCCAGGAGATCAGGTGGCTATTTAAGGAAACAAAGGGGATTTGACTGAGTCTGAAAATTCAATTGATTGCAATACTCAGACAGAACCCCTTTGTTCCTCTGCCTCACGCAAGCATTTCCCTTCTCAGTTGCAGCCAATGCTGAGACTGAGCTTCAATTTTTCCGACACGCCTTGAAGCTGAGCCTTTGTTGGGTGCTGCAACTGCTACAATTGGCTCAGCTTCACCATGGTATAAAAGACCATATTTGTCCAAAAAAGCCCTCCACTTTCTTCCAGATCACCCACTCTTCTTAATTTTGTGCATATTACCCCTTGTCTTCCTGCCTTTCCACTCTTTTCTATTGCACTCCACTGACCCCACTACCCTTCCTTCTTGCTTTTTGTTTTTCCCACTTATACATCCAGAACCCCCCTCCTATCCACCTTGTGTGTTTCCTCTATTCAAAGCTTTTGTCCACATTATGTACCAATATTAATACTTATTTTTCTTCACAACTCTCTTCCAGACTTTTGAAACCCTCTGACTAGAGTGCTTCTTTTTAATTCCATTTTAAATTTATAATTCATCATACATCTTCATTTTCTTTCTTTATTGTTTACTTTCTGTTCAGTTACTAACCCCAATTGTTTTGTTTTTAGATGTTGTGCACTTTATGCACTAAGCGGGATATCCCCTGCATTCGTTCCTCGACAACAACCAACACTTGTGATGCTTGCCGACAAGCACACAAGAAATGCTCGTTCGTTGTCCGACCCTTCCAAACACCCGGCCAGAAGAGGAGTTCCCACCCAAGATGCCCTTGCAAGGACTCCTTCGTGGTCAGCAATGATGAAAGTATTCCCAAGTGGGAATGGACCCTGGGACCCCAAACAGGCCGACGGGAACAATTCTGGACAATTAGCCCTGTCCCCTCAAGCATTGATTTGTCCACCCCCCCTTCTAGGCCACCATCTGATGGTCACTTCACTCCTCTACCGGAGCAAAGTGATTATCCGGCGAATGAAGGATGGCAATGGCGAGAGGACATTCAAGCTTGGGCTGATTGTCACCATGTTGTGTCACCCATGGGATTCAAATGCCAAAGTAAGTTTTCTTTTTCCTCCTTAATTCATTTCCATTCATGCAATCATACTGACTTTTTTCCATTACACATAGAATAAAACCCACTTAATCCCTCCCAACAAGACTCACCCGTTCAATGTATGCCTCACAAGCAAACCCCATGGAAGCCCACTCCTGACCCAAGTGGAACCCTATGGTCAGAGGACATATTCTTCAGTAAGCAGCCAACTTTCCCTTTTCTCATTTGAGCTTTTGCATCAAGTCAACTTACTCTTCCTCCTTTTGTAGAACCCTCCCAACACAATGAGCCACCTATTTCTGGCCCAAGTCCATCCTCCAAACCACCTGAGGAAGTTCCGACTCATGAGCCAGAACAAGAGGTGGCTCCAACACAATCCATGCAGGAACCGTTTGGTAAGTCCCAGCTTTTCCTCACCCCTCCTTCCCCCATCTCCAGCTTGTCCCACTACTCCCCACTCAGTCATTATCATCAACAATACGCCTGTCGGATCCCCGACTCTGCCACCTTCCACTCCTGTTTCCCCTCCCTCCCATTGCCGCCAAGAACCCAACTACCTCCTCCCCCCGGTGCCAAGCTCCTCTCATTCCTATGATGACGCTCTCCAGGAATTCACTGACCTGCAACCAACACTAATGATTCCTTGAGCCATCAACCAAATCTTGTTGGAGCATTGCCGCTTGCTCCACATGATTCCTTTTGTGGATGAAGCTCATTGAAATGAGATTCACCGGGAATTCCGGGAGGAACTAAACTCCCTCCTTGGCCAGGCACTGGAGGCTTATCCAAAGGAGGACATCACCGGGATAGTCTTCAAATACTTAGAAAAAAACATAAAAAAAATTGCATTCTTTCCACTTTTTATCTTTTGTAATACTTTCTTTTAAATAAATTATTTGTATTCAATCATTGTTATGTTCAATTTCTGTTACATTCTTTGTTCACATAAAAATTATTTATTTCCTCCTTCAAGAAAATCTCTGATTGTGTGAGAATAATTTTTGTAAGTGCCCCACCAAATGTTTGAGTCAGTATTTGTTTGTGAGAACCTCTTTTGCCAAAAATGCACAAATAGTCACCATTACAGCCTCCTACATTCTCTTATGATATGGTTGACAACCATATCAGATCTTAGCTGTAAAAATGTGGGCGTTCCCTGCATGTGAGCAATCCACTGCAGATTCATGAGACATTTCCTTTCCTATGGTCACACGCTATTAATCTTAGTGATGTATTGAATTGTTGGGAACCTTCACAAGCATAAGTATTTGCGTGTGAATTGTCGGAAGCCTGCACAGGCATAAGGAATTTCTAGCATTGTTGGGACCTGCACAAGCATAAGGATTTGCGTGTGAATTGTTGGAAGCCTTCCCCGGTGTAAGGAATTGTTTGAATTTCTGGGAACCTGCACAAGCGTCAGGATTCGCGTGTGAATTGTTGGAAGCCTGCACAGGCATAAGGAATTTTTAGCATTTTCGGAACCTGCACAAGTGTAAGGATTGACGTGTGAATTGTTGGAAGCCTGCCCCGGCATAAAGAATTGTTTGAATTGTCAGAAACCTGCACAAGCATCAGGATTGGCGTGTGAATCATTGGAAGCCAGCACCGGTGTAAGGAAACTTTTAAATTGTTGGGAACCTGCACAATGTAAATATTTGCGTGCGAGGTGTCGGGAGCCTGCACTGGCGTAGGGAGTTGTTTGAATTGTCAGGAGCTTGTACAAGTGTAATTAATTGCGTGTGAAGCATCAGCAGCCTGCCCTGGCGTAAGAAATCGTTTGAAGTATTGGAAACCTGCACAAGCGTAAGGATTCGCATGTGAAGCATTGGGATCCTGCACAAGAGCAACAAACAAGGACATATGTACAATGGCATGCCACCGTACACAACCCATTTCACCCCTTTTTCATGTGAGCCACCCTATCTCCTGCACTCCAAACCATTCAATCCTGGTGTATATTGTCCTCTGCCTTGCCCCACCATTATTTACCACTTGCACTGCAATTCCAAAACACATGCAAATATCCTAATTCTTTGAATTGGAATGAGATTGTATTACCATCCCTGATCTGATAGCCCACTCCCTTGCCAACCTCATAATAGCCGTGGCTTTTTCGGCATATTGTTTTGGCTAACCTCCTTGAGCATTGTGCTGACAAGCCCACTAGTGTCGTGCTTTTGTTGTCCTGGGCTGTATCAGTATAATAAACAAATTTACTACTGGACCACACTACTTGAATGAGCCCATGACATTCGGATAGATCAATCCAAAAATGCACATTTGGGAGAATCAATTTTCCCCCTGTACACTGCTTTGATACATCTCTTTGAATTTGGCCAGTCCGCTTATCAGCTTGAAACCACGATACCAAAGCATACAGCAATGCATCCTTATCAACATGAGGTGCTTTTTTGAATCCATTCATGGTGAAAGTGAGTGCGGAAGCAAACTCGAATGCACCCTGATTTGCGGGAATATCAGCTTCATAGTTAACTTGATCAAAAGACGGAACCCCCAATGACTTGTAGCAATTTTGAATCTTCTGAAATAAATTATACCCAACATATCGTAAGGATTGACCTAGAATGCAACCCACCAAGCTAAGATTGGCACCTTGGTTCTGCCATTCATCTTTTGTGTTTTAAATTTTCCCAAGACTTCCATACAGACAGAATTGTTCATTCTTTGTGCTGCATTTGCGCCACCCAATCACAAACAAAAAACCCTCCAGTAATTCCCCATTTGTTGCAATTGGGTTGGTGAATCTTCTTTTTCAAAATAAGAATTGTGATAATTCATCCCATTGATTGACCTCAACTTCACTCATTGTTGTGAATGGTCTGAATTAGACAAGGGAAATGAGTAATCTGGTTGAAGAAAAAATTTCCACGTGGCCAAAGTGAATGTGTTTGATCTGATTGACATCCACAAGCCTTCGAATTTCACTTGGGGTCATATTTGCTGATACTGGCATTGATATTGGTGCTGTTGGTCGAGAGGAGGAAAACAACCTATTCTTTCGGGAGATTCTGGCCTCATTTGTCTTTCGGGATGTCGCACTATTCCCAAGTGGTTGAGGGATCACTTTGTGTTGAAGCAGACAAGATATTAGATACTGCTTCCTGCCATTTGAAGCTAAGGAGTTTTGAGTCCAGAATGGTGCCCAATTCCCAAAGAGCTTTATTTGGCACACATCCTTTGACTTCCCTGTTGTATCCCACATGACATTGGCTCAATCTGAAGCAACTAAAGCCAATGTTCTTCCATGGGGTCCAATGAGGGTGCCACATAAATGCAGAAGCACATATATATATCTATATATATACGCTGACAATAAGCGAGCCACTCACACTTTCCTTCCTCACCCCAACGCTTTCCTGTGAGTTCCCTTTTATGCTCCTTTCATTTTTTTGAGAATTGCATTCTTGCAGCGGAAAATGAAATCAAACCAAATGATTACTGAATTATTAATATTACCTAAATTTGATCTCAGTTGATGAATCTTTTCTAATTGTGGCTACAAATGAAAGATCACACCTGACCTTTGCAAATTTGTGATCTCAAGTACCTGAACCTGAAAAATGCAGTGGATTGTGCATTATTCAATTTGACATATTGATGTTCCCATTCAATCACTTTCCAAGGCAACCATGTGGAATATCACAAGCACGCGCGAATGCAATATGCACCCTGCTGTGGATCCCTAATTATCTTAGTACTCTTGAAAGAAACAGGGCCATTTGGCCTATTATGGGCTGGCAGGAAGTGATAAAACCCACTTCCCACAATGCCCCCGCATGTGCTAACCGCGGGCACAACTGCCTGACTCATTTTGCGTCTTGTTGGAGTATTTTCAATGGTGTATGGAGGCATGCCTCTGTACAATTATTATTGGTATTCATACTGTGGCATATGGGCAGTAGTAGGATAGGTAGTCACAATTATTAAATTTATAAATAACTTTGCAAAATTCAATTACAATCTATCTAGTACAAAGCTAATCTAAACCTGGTCAATCCTGGTTGTTAGTTTAGCTGACCTGGGTACAGTCAATCTGACCTCATCACTCAAACCAAGACCGCGCTTCACCTCCCAGGCATCACCAAAGTCTAATACCAAGCATCGTGCAAATTCAAATCTAAGAGGTACAGTGGGGTTAAAAGACTCTGATGAGAAGAAACTTTTATTCATTAAATTACATATATACTTATTAGTACGTAGCCACACTGGCTCCACTAGATTTTTATACTCTGAAAGTTTTTTGGAAATGTCAATGAGTGATAAATCCCTTTTAACTGAGCTTGTTCTCCAGTCATCTGAGCATGCCATCAAACCACAAACCCCCGCGGCACAGAAAGCCGCTAATATACCATAGCAAATTCGATTTATTCCGAGATTCTGGTGACACGTCAAAAGATCTTTGATGGCCTCATTTTTTGGAGCTTGTGAGTTTGTCTTTGATGCCATTGACTTTGACCTTTGTGTGTGCACATACCATGTTGTATGCAATCATCAAATGGATAACTGTATCCATTAGATCCTCCAGGTTCTTGTGTGGCTTTGTTGATATCTCATTGTCAGCCCTGCAACCTTCAATGCTAAGCTGTGTTGCACGTTGCTTTGATTTACTCAAGCAGGAGGCAAGGTATTCAACTGCTCCCCATTTGAGTCCAAGAGGATTGGTTGAATTTGATTTTGGTGCCACATATGGTTTGGGTGCAATCACATCATATGAGACTAAACTAATGGATTCAAACATAACATTTTTCCAAAAATGAGTAACTGGATTGGTGGGGTAAAGAAGGCTTTGAGCCATTTTGAAGAAGCAGTGTTCAGATTTTGGGAGATTATCTGGAGGTTTAGCTGATTCCTTCATCAATTTGAGATTCCAAATGTTGTTATCAAAAAGCGATTCTGTTTCTTTTTGCTTAAAAAAATCTAACCCTGTATATTGCAATTTATATCACCAGTCAGCAGCCAATAATCATGTTTCATGCACAAAGATGAAACTCACCTGCCATCCCAAGGTCCTCAAGCCAGGCCAACATTTGAAGCTCTTGGTTACTGATCACCTTAATACCAATGGGCAGGAATGTATCAGCATCCTTTGTTGGTAAATTGTCCCATTTATTTTGTAAATCCTATTGATATTATCAATTCCCCTTTTCCATGATTGTCGAGTAATATTGGAATGATAATTCAAAATGTCTCCAAACTCTTCCATGCGGGATAAAAATATTCCTTGCAAATTAGCAGAGGATGACACTTCAGGCTCAGGGTTGGGAATTATATCAGTTATATCTTGTCCTATTGTATCATGTTTAATTGTCTCCCTTTCTTGAAAGGCTTGAATGTTTCAAGGAGAGGCGGGAGGGGTTTTGTCATGGATTGTTTCATTGAGTATGGGGGGGCTTTCAGTATGCAAAGGTTGATTATCAATATGGCCCACTTCAACATTGATCATTTCATCACCCTTATCCCAGGAATCTTTTGTGGCTTCAAAGGTATGGCGTTTTTTGTTGGTTTTTTTGGTGGCATGTATATTTAGTCTTTTTCCTAATCCTTTGCCTGGAATTCCAATTACCACTCGAGATCCTTCAGGTAGAGATTATCCCACCTCCACACCTGCCCATATATTGTAAGCAGCCATTTTGATGTTTTTGTATTGAATTAGTAATGGACTTACGGTTCAAATCCATTTTGAGGAGGCTCATTGCTTCAGAAATCTTTTGACGCACATAATCAGGAATTTTACTATCATTTTGAATTTTTTTGAGCCTTGGGATTGTTTGAGCAATGTTTGAGACAAATTGTTCCTTGGATATAATTTCCATCTCCCCACTGAAGATTAAATCATCTTTTCCAGCATCTTCTGTCAGTGCATAAGGTTCAACAGTCTTTTCCTTCTCATAGCTTTTAAAATTTGGTTTCTGAGAGCTTGGAGGCTGAGCTGAAATAAAGGCTATGACACAATATCAGGTTTTGAGAGATTTGAAATATTCAAGATGGATGCATACTCACATTCTGGAAGAATTGGTGGATCTTGATTATCTTCATGTGACTGGCTCTCTACTTCAATGCCCAATTCACAACTACTGGCCATATCAGAGATTTCACTTCCACTCTCTGGGGCTGAAGTTGGTAGTTCATTGAATTCAGTTGAATTTCCTGGGGTTTGGGCCATAGCAGAGCTAGTTTATTAAGAAAATAGATGGTAAAGAGTTTATTAATAACTTTTTTGAAAATTTTTGAATAAAAAGATTAAAATTGAAGAAAAAAGGTGGAAGTAAAATAAGCTTAAAATAATTGATTCTTTTTTAGGTAATATTGGAGAATTTTTGGGAGCTTGAAAGAAGTTAAATATAAATTTAAAGCAGTTTAAGAGTTATTGAATATTCTAGAAAAAAATACATTTTAGAACCACAAGCTGACCAAAATAAACCTGCACATCAACAGCCTTGGAACCTTCTATTGAAATTGTATTGCATTTGCAAAATACAATTTGTTGGGAAATTGAAGAAGGCAATGTTTTGCAAATTATTTCTTATCATGCAAATGAAATCACTTCCCTGTGAGACATTGAATAAAGTTGACTAGTGAGAAACCTACTAAGGTAAGCTTTTGAGCTATTCAATGCTCATGAGGTAAGGACTAAGCAAAGTGTTCCATTTGAATGATATGAAATAAAATGGTTTTGTTGGGAAAGCAGGAGACACAATTCTTGTCTTAAATAGTCCACTTATTATGTTTTAATTTGTGAGTCTCATGATTTAAACCCTAACCACAACATTGTGAATATACTGACCAATTTCCCCTTAGGTCCTGTTGGCAGAGAAGGCCACTCAGCATATTTTCCTTGATTGCGTTGATTGTGTATGCCAACAAGCCACTGTACACTATGAATGTAATACGGAAGCGTGAGGATGGTAGGTGGCGGGGGTGCGGAGGCATAAGGAGGGTTGAGGGCTCCGCAGGAGCATAAGGATTGCAAGCGGTGGGGGTGGAAGCATAAAGAGTTGTGAGGGCGGAGATGGGGGGCGGCATTGTAGTCTCATCTTGAGGGCCCGGCAGGAGGGTAAGGATCATAAGCGGATTTGAGGATTAAACCAGTGGGAGGCCGGCATTGGAGTCATGTCAGGAGGGCACTACACAAGCATAAGGATGGTAAGCGCTGTCCAAGCCATGTCGGGAGGGCACTCCGCGAGCGTAAGGATGGTAAGCGCTGTAGGAGCCATGTCAGGAGGGCACTCCGCTGTGGAACTCTTTTTAGTGTGGGATTGGATAAGGCAGTCCTTGAGGGGGAAATCACAGGTAAACAGTTTTGAATTGCTGAAATAATCCTGTAACCAAGGGTGCTAATGGTTTTTTAGCTGCCCCTCTGAATATACTAAGCAATCTCCCTACAGAGCTCACAAATCAATATTTAAGATTATGGCTTTACAACTAGAGAAGACTTTTCAGCAGTCTCTATCAGACCTATTCAATAATCAGGTAAGTAACTTATAAGTTAAAAACATATAAGATATAGTTTTCAATTAATAATACAAGATAATTTCAAGGGTAAAACCTTAATAGTATAATAGATTGATTTAATATAATAGTAATAATATATATTTTAAGGGGTAAGTTCAATTTGAGGTTATATATGTTATAATACTTAATGGTTTGAGAGGGTAATTGTTAATATAATATAATAATAACACCTTTAATAATTTATTGGTAAGTGTAAGATGTGACTATGAAACTGATGATAATATTACTATTAATCAACAGTATTATGTCTGTTCTTATGAAATATAATAATAAAAAATTATTCTAACCACAATTAAATAATTATAAAATTATTTCTTTCACGTGTTATACACTACTAGTGATTATAACAGTGAGCAGTAATTGTCTACAAGAATCAATTACAAGAAGAATTTAATAATAAAAACTTCTTTTATTAAAATAATAAAATTATTTTAATATATAATTATCTTTTACAAGAATAATTATAAAGATAATTCTTGAAGAAAACTATTACTAGAGAAAAACTTTAAGAATTAAAGATAAATGACTCACTAATACTCCAAAGAACTTATTGATAGATAAAAGTAGAGAAATTTGACGTGGAATTGTGGATTTAAGGGATCAAAAGGATTTATAACAGTATTACAACAATATATAGTTGGATTCTATGATTTCACGTCTTTCTGGTTGATTCTGAAAGATTTAAAACACTTAAGAATAGCTGTAACTAATACTTACTTGTTGGTAATAATGATTTAATAAATTGATAAGATGATGATGTGGAAAAACCAGCAAGAGAAGGCCTCTTTTAAGTCAACAACAGCTCACAGAGGCGTGCCATGGAGCAAACTGAAAAACCAGTGAGTGAGAAAACAATAAACCTTTTTGGATTATTGATTGCATCATCAGTTGTCATGTAAGATTATCATAATTACTTAATTGATGCTTTTACGTGACTACCAACCCCAATATGGTTAAGAATAAAAGGAGTAACACTTGTAAATCTTCTTTTATTCTAAAATAATCATTGATTTCTCAAAGTTATCAATGTTATTGCCAATTTCATCACAGGTTGTAACTACTGTGAATTTTTGAAGATTCAGTGTTTCACGTAGAATAACCAGAAGTGGACTGTAAGTAAACCTTTTAATTTTACTAGTAAAACTGTAATTCTTTTTGGTTGTACCATAGATAATACAGTTCTCCTTTAGTCCTGAAAGTTTCAGAAGGATTCATTAAGAATTGTATTTTTAATGAATTTTTGAAGTTTTTACCTCATTTCTACGTAGAATTGCAAATAGCAGTGTTTTGCTGGTTGCTATGAGGTAAATCAATGAATATGGGTCCCAAAAGGGTTTTAATTACTCTTTTGGGGTTTATCCATGGAAATTCATTAGTAATTGACATGGTTACAGGATTGTAAGTAGCTCATTACCTCCTTGGCATGTCAAAATAGCAGGTTATTTGCTTTTTTCTGGTGTTTTACAGTAGTTGTAACTTGGTAACCAAGTTCCCAAAGAGTTTTGGTTTACCAATTGGGCCAAGATGAGCCATGGATCCATGCTCTGGAGCTATCCACGCCTCTGAGGCCTCAGAAGTTGGGTACCCTGGCTCTCTTTGATGTCTTTTGTCCCCCTTGCCTATTTTTTACGTCAAAATAGTAATTTAAGCTTAAAGTGAGATATCCACTATGGGTGTACCAAAAGTCCATGTAAGAATACCATGATATTAAGTGCTCAAAACATGCATAACACTATTCTTAGTGTATATGTAACATGGGATTTCTCACTTTCCAATTATTTTGGCTAAAAATCAAGAAAAACAAAAATTTTCACAGATCTTTTATGTGGTATTAATGATGTGGTATTGAAGTATTTTCCATTTTACCACCTTAAATACTTAAATTGAGCTTATTCACTCTATGGAGCTACCCTAGGTCAATTTTTGTGTAGAATCCAAATCTGGTCTTAAATCCATGGATTTACTTACTCAATGAAAAGTTATTCATCTTTTCTGAAATTGAAAATGATGAATTTTGGATATATGCATGACTTATGAGTTGTGCATAATTCAAAATTTCTTTTTAAGATAATTGTGGCCTATTTGGGTATGTAAAATATACCTCAGGGGTCACATTCCTTCCCACCAAAAAAATAAAATTGTACTACAATTTTATTAGTGATAAAAGAATAAGGCCCCAAAGGGGGTTAATGTCCACTGTCCAACCTCTTCACATTACTCAGATCAAGTAATTTAAAGCACATTTATAGACATATTCAGGCTTGTGGCCTTCTTTCATGTCTAAATCTTCTCAAGAGTTTATCTGAGTCAGGTATTTCTGATTCTGCCATCCATTCATCTTCATGTACTGGATTTCTATATCTGACAAGATATTCTCTTTGATTTTTACCCCTAAGTCTCCTTTCTCTAATGACTTTCTTTATCTTTTTGTCTTCATTCTGTTCCACAGGTGGTACAGTTAAAGGAGTTGGGTTTCTTAAAGGAAACAATTCTTTATCAGCTGGTTGATAAGGCTTTATCAAGCTGACTGGAAATGTGGGGTGTTTATTTTCCAATTCACCACTCAATTCCACTTGAATTGCATTGGTTCCATGTAAAGCAACAATATCAAAAGGTCCTACATAAGAATCTTTAAGTTTCTTTGGGCCTTTGATATTATTAAAATTCAAGGTTGAAACTAAAACTCAGTCCCCTACTTTGAAGTCTGGTACTTTATGACTCTTGTCCCACTTCTGTTTTGCATAATCAAAAGCATCATCCATACTTTGTTTTGCATGATGTTTTACTTTATCAAGCATTATCTTGAAGCTGGAAGCTGTAGGATGAATGTCAATCAAGTCTTTTCTCAGTGTGTCTGCTGGGAGTCTTGGATTCCATCCTTTCTCTAACATAGCAGGAGTTTGTCCTGTGGAAGAATGGACTGATGTCTTGTATGCCAATTCTAATGCAGGTATCAGAGTGCACCAGTCATGGGTAAAGCCATCTGAGTCTTTGAATCCTAATCCATAAGCACAGAATCTCCTAATCATGTCTTCTAAAGTTTGAATCATCCTCTCTGCTAGCCCATCTGTTTGAGGGTGATATGCTGTAGAGAATGATAACTTAGTCCCAAACAATCTATGAAGATTGGTCCAAAGTGCAGATGTGAATTTGGGATCTCTGTCACTTATGATATTCTTAAATAATCCTGTATTAGAAATAACTCTACTCCATAAAAGAAGAGCTGTATCCATAGCAGTGTCATCTTTATGACATGGTAATAATATGGGAGTTTTGCTATATCTGTCTACAATGACTAAGCAAGCATTATAGCTTTTGTCACCACTTGGAGGAAGTTCTGTGACCCAATCCATGTGAACAACTTCCCAAGGGGATTTTGGTTCTTGAATATGGATCATCAATCCAAATTTCTTGCCTGTACTCCTGTTTGCCTTTTGGCATCTATCACAGGTATGGCAATACTCAATGGTTTCTTTTCTCCAAGATGGCCACCATGCACAGTTCTTCACTTTTTCAAGTGTTCTGTCTTCTGATAGGTGTCCAGAGTAAATGCTATCATGGCATTCATGAAGAATGGTATTGATAAGCAATCTACTACACAGTGTCATCACACAAGAATGTTTTGTTCTATGGTAAATAATCCCATCAAACAAGTGAAATCTTCCTTCAGAATAGGAATTTTTCCAAACTTCATCTAGTGCATTAACCAAAGATGTGTCTTTGCAGTCTTTATCCAATAAAGAAGTCAAGATATGGCAATTCTTGTCTTGTTTATAAGACTCTCTGACCTCTTCAAAGAATTCAGTCCCAATATCAGTTATGTTAATTCCTTCAATTGGAATCTGTGGTTCAGCTTCCAAAGGTACATAAGCTGGGTTATCAGGAGTGTTGGCTAAAGCCCATCTACTAAGTCCATCAGCATTTTTGTGAATGTTTCCTGCTTTATGAACTATAGTCATGTTTCCTCTATATTCTTGAATGGCTATTTGCCATCTCAACATATGTCTGTTGGGAGTTTTCATGTTAAGAAGTGATTTTACAGCATTACAGTCAGTTATCACTTCAAAAACACTGCCATCAAGGTAATAGTGTAATTTCTCAAGTGCCCATACCAAACATAGGCACTCCATTTGGCTTGCACCATATCTGGCTTCTGTTGGTTTGATTTGTCTTGAGATATAACAAACTGGTCCTTCTGTAGGTTTGTCATCAATAATTTGGACTTGATGTAGGGCTGCCCCTAATCCATCTCCACATGCATCAATGTACAATTTAAAAGGAATATTCCAGTCAGGCATGAGGAGTAAAGGTGCTTCTGTAAGAGCTTTCTTTATCTTCTCATAAGCTTCAATTCTTTCCTGTGTCATCTCAAATACAGTCTGTTGATCACAGATTCTATAGAGTGACTTGGCTAGAATTGCAAAATCTTTCAAGTGTTGCCTATAGTAGCTAGAAAATCCAAGAAAAGACATCATTTCTTTTTTATTCTGGAGTATTGGCTTAAGTAACACTGCTGCCACTTTATTCTTGTCAATACCCAAGCTCAAACCAGAAACAACATGTCCTAATGCTTTGAGTTCTTCAAAACCAAAATTGCATTTCTTAAGTGAAATTTTCATGTTCACTTCTGCAACTTTATGAAGTACTCTTGCAAGTCTTTCAAGGTGCAAAGACCATGAGTCAGAACATATAATAATATCATCAATATAAATGATAAGCCATCCTTCAGACAATTCTGTGGGGAAGATGGTATTCATCATTCTTTGATAATGAGATGGAGCATTTTTAATGCCAAATGGCATTCTAAGATGCTCATAAATACCACAGTGAGTGATAATTCTAAGTAATTTCCTAGCTTTAGGCGTCAAAACATTTTGATGGAAGCCTTTTAATGCATCCATTGATGTTATATACTTGGCTTTAGACAATTGAGTCAAGGCTTCTTGGATTCTAGGGATTGGATACCTATCTGGAACTGTGTAGGTATTCAAAGCTCTAAAATCTCCAACCATTCTTGACTTATCATTATGCCATGCAATAATAACAGGTGTTGTCACTTCAACTTCCTCATTATGGCCTACTTTCCTTAGCACACCAAGTTGGATCAACTCTTGGATATGTTTTTCCAAGGCTTCTCTAGCTCTGGGACTGGCTGGATAAGCTGGTCTTCTAAGTACTGGAGGATATGGTCTATCAATATTAAGAGTAATATCAATTTCATGTCCTCTTATAGCACCTAATGGTTCATTATCAGATGCAAATGCATTATTGTATGTATATAATACATCAATAAGTTCATTCCTCATCCTTGGTGAGAATGATGGATTAATTTGTGCTTCAACAAGTTGTTTAGACACAAATTCATCTTTGTAAGTATCTTTGACAGAAGATACTACAGATATCTGTTTTGGCATATTGGAGAAAGCAAATTTCTGCCTTTTGTTATCTCCAATTGTGAAATATCTGTCTTTATGGTTATTTATATCAATAACATAAATATTCAAGTAATCATTTCCAAGAATGATGTGCTGAGATGTGCAATTATCCATTACTACAATCTCAGTTTTCATTTTTACACTTCCTGCTGGATGTGGGAATACAATATTAGTGTCCAATATGCCCAAGGGGTACATATTGTTACTGGCACTACTGAATTGTACACCTTCTATTGGTAATAGATGGTTTTTCCATTCAGGAAGTATAATTTGGAGATAATCTTTGCCAACACAAGTGCAAAATGCCCCTGTATCCAAATTTACTTTGGCTTCAATATCACTCATCAGAACTGATGTGATACAGGATGCTCCAGCAGTATAACCCTTTCCTCTAGCAGGTTTTGTTTTACACATTCTGGCATCTTGGATATTGATCAGGTTGCAGCAATCCTCACTGTACTGTGGCAAGTGGGTATGGACTTCTGTGACCTCAAAGAAAGCTGAAATGTTTTCAATGGGATAGTCCTCCACTGGTGTATCTTCAGAGACTGCAGAATCTTGATCAGACTCTTCTTTCTCTTCAGTACACTGAATTTCTTCAATGATTTGAACTTCATTGATCTTTGTCTTCTTAGGGCAAGTGTTGGCTAAATGTGAAGTACTTCCACATTTATGACACTTCAAGACAGGTCTTTCTGGTTGTAACAACCATCCATCAGGGGTAAGGGTATTCATTCATACACCCACTCAAACACCCCAAATCAGCAAATCCAGTATCTGCATCAGCATGCAGTTTCAGCAATCTTCATTCTGAAACATGCATACAGCTTGGTACCTCAATACAGCCTGTCAATACCTGTACAGGCTGGATTCACCCAATACAGTTTCAATACACCAATATGGAACTGTATGATCACTCAAATACACCACACCTCTTGTACAGGTTCTGTACAGCTGTACAGGACCTGTATTGGCCAGACTCAATTCAAATCATCAAGTATTCTCATGAAAACTCTTCCTCTGGATCAGGGCTGGTGATTCTCACATATACCAGCCCCTCTTCCTCCCCCCTGGGGACTTTTCCCCAGTTAATTAACTTAGTTGATTTATTATTATCTGAATATTCTTATCCTTATATTTTGGGTATTATATTTATTTAATCTTAAGTTAATCTTTGCCTTTTTTCTTTCTTCGCCTGTACAGTATGAGTTGGGTGGCCATATCCTTATTAACCCTTCTCTTTCCATTCTGACAGGTTGAAACAGTGGACTTGGACTTGTTTGTGGTTGGCTCTCCTATTTCTTATTCTTATTTCTTTTGTTGCTGCTTTTCTTATATTCATTCTTTTAGTAATTCATCTTTAACACTCTTAAGTGTATCTTATCTTATCTTATCTTATCTTATCTTTGAGCCCTCCATAAGTGAGTGCCAGGCCCTCTTCACTTCGAAGAGCCCCTGTGACATTAAATTAATTAACTGCTATTTGATTCTTTCTTTTCATTCATTATATTCATTTCCTCTCATCATCAATTATGACCTTTTCATGATTTTATGATTTCTTATGATTTTCTATGAATTTTTCTTTCTCATCAATTTTCATCTCATTCATTTCATTCTTATGAAAATTGATTCTTTTCCTTTCTTATTCATTGCTGACCATTTCATCACTTCATTTTATCCTTATCAATCAAATTTTTCTGTGTTTTTAACCAGGTCTTCTTCAGGAGTAATTGATTGGTTATTTGATTGGATTATTCATTGAGATTCATTGGTTGATTGGGTTATTGATTCAGGATTTCATTTGGATTATTGATTGACTTTTGAACCCTCAAGATATTGATTGATCCTCAAGAATTGATTTTGATTATTGATTTGATTTGACTCATCAAGATATTGAATTGATTTCTGAAGATTTTGAACTGATTGATTGATTCCTCAAGACTTGATTTCATATTGAAGACATTTATTGATTGATTATTCATTGAATATTGATTGATTATTGATTTCCTCAAGATTGTTGATATTTGATCTGAATTGATTGTTGATTTATTGAATTTAGATGAATGTTGATTGGTTTTGATTCCTCAAGATTTGAATTGATTCCTCAAGATTCATCAAGATTTTATTGTGATTGATTTGGCCAAGCCTGATTATTCTTCTTAATACCATCAAGTTATTTTAATTCTTTTCATAATGCCAGTCCAGCATAGCCCCCCAGCAAAGAATACTAGATCCCAGAAAATTCCAGCTGTTCTCACTCCTACAGCAAGGGCTCCTCTTGACCGCACACCATCAGTTCATCAACTGAGTGCAAATTTGGACAGAGGACCACCAATGGAAGGAGCAGCACCCTCAAGAAGAGGTGGAATGAAATCTAGAAGATCAAGATCCTTTTCTGGACTTTTGGGTGGCTACCCTGGCATGTCTGAAGGTGCAAGAGCAAGATTAGGGGAAGTTGAAGATGAAGAGGGGGAAGATTCTGGGGAAACTGAAGTGGCAGATGCCTTGGCAAATGCTCCAGAGGTACCTCAGGGTTCTAATCTAGCCCTTTCTAGTCAACCTCTTGTCTCTAAAACTGATCCAAGTCTCCTCAAGATGATGGAGCAGATGACTCAATTCATGGGACAACTCACTCAAGCAGTTGCCCCCAGGGACAATTCCAAAGCCCCTGCTTTCAAGACTCCATCCATGAAGGCACCTGATTCTTTTGATGGTACTCAAGCTCATAAGTTGAGAGGATTTATCCAATCCTGTCAACTAATTTTCCATAATGATCCAGCAAACTTCTTCTCAGACAGGAAGAAGGTTTTGTACTCAACTTCTTTTCTTACTGGTAGAGCTGGCAAATGGATTGAACCCTACCTCTCAAATATTTCCAATGAAGAACCTTCCTACCTCCTCAATAATTGGCCATTGTTTGAATCTCAATTATTCACTCTGTTTGGTGACCCCAATGAAGTCAGGAAAGCTGAACAAGAGTTGGACAATTTGAGGATGAAGGAAAGTGGTCATGTTTCCTTGTACATAGCATATTTCAGAAGCTTAATGTCAAGAATTGGAGATTGGGGGGAAAGAGCTTATATCCATGTTTACAGAAGAGGATTGGCATCAAGATTATTGGATCAGTTGGCTTCTCACCCCGGAACTTTTGACACTCTTCAAGAACTTATGGATGTCACTTTAGAATTAGACACAAGATATCATGAGAGGCAAAAGGAAAAGGGTGGCAATCAAGAAAAGAAGCCTCCAGTCATTGGATCCAATCAGTCTAGGCCTCCTCAAAACTCATCTTCAAAGAGGCCTCACCAGAAGAAGAATAAGAAGGGCAAGCAATTTCAATCTTCAAAGGACAAACCCCATGCTGCTCTCCTCAATAAGGACAATAAATTAATCGGTTCTGAAAAGGAGAGGAGGATTCAAGCAGGGTTGTGTACTTATTGTGGTGGAAAGCACCCAATTGAAAAATGCTTCAAGAGACCTCAGAACAAGCCTGGGTCATCATCAAGAGGCTTCCCTAGCAAGCAGGGAAAAGCCTGAGTGGGAATCATGATGTGTTCAATGGTTCTCACTTATTTCCTTCAAGAGCACAATTGTGCACTCTGAATACTAGTGTCAAGAAATCTTTAAAATTTCTTATTTTTTCTTCAATCTCTGATATTTTTTATAGTATTCTCATTGATTCTGGTGCTACAAACTCTTTTATTGCAAAAAATTTTGTTCTCAAGTACTCATTGACTCTGTCAGAGCTCCCTGAAAAGATTCCTCTTTTCATTTTGGATTCTAATGAATCCCCTGCCTTGTTCATCACCCATTATACCAAGTGGGTAGTTGACTTGCCTTCCTTCCCAAGCTTTGAATGGGATTTCTTTATCATAGATTCACCCAAAGGAGAAGACCTGATAGTGGGCTATGATTTCCTTTATCATTTCAATCCCATTATTGATTGGAAAAATGGATTGATCACCTATGATTCTAATCGTAAGGATTCTAGTGGTATTACTCTTTCTACTAGTAATGACTTATCCACTGCTGTCAACAGTGTTGCTCTGGCTGGTGAACTTAAGACACCTTCCATCCCTTCTTCCGTCCATATCCCTTCCATAATTCCCTCTCAGTCATTACTTCCATCAAGAGATGAAGTCTTCAAAGAGATAAAGGATGTTGGAGAAGATGTTGCCATATCTTCACTTCATCTCTTCCAAGGGGATATGGACCTTCCTCCCTTATCCTTTCATGCATCCCTGGAGGAGCAGTGGGATGAGGAGGAAGAGCCAGAAGAAATTGAAACTGTGCTGAAGGTTGTTCCTCCTGCTTATCACCATTATTTGGATGTATTCTCCAAGGTGAAAGCAGAGAAACTTCCTCCACACCGCGCCTGTGATCACCATATCGAATTGGAGGGTCTTCTACCTCCAATTGGTGTTATCTACTCATTATCAAATCAAGAGTCAGAAACACTGCGGGCCTACATTTCAGAGAATGTAGAGAAAGGTTTCATTAGACCAAGCTCCTCTTCAACAGGAGCACCTGTCCTTTTTGTCAAAAAAAAGGATGGAGGTCTTTGTTTGTGTGTTGACTACCGCAAACTCAATGCTGTCACTAGGAAGAACAGATACCCTGTTCCTCCTATGAACCAGCTCCTTACCGTATTCAACGGGTCCACTATCTTCTCCAAGATAGATTTGCGTGGTGCATATAACCTTCTGAGAATCAAAGAGGGGGATGAGCACTTAACTGCCTTTAGAACCAAATATGGTAGTTATGAGTATTTGGTCATGCCATTTGGTTTGACCAATGCTCCTGCTTCTTTCCAGAATCTGGTAAACGATATATTTGCAGATTTCTTGGATGTGTTTGTTGTGGTTTATTTAGATGACATTATGGTCTTTTCCAGTTCTGAGGAGGAACATGCCAAGCATGTGGCCTCTGTCCTCCAAAGACTGAGGGACAATAATCTGTTTGCCAAAGCCTCCAAGTGTGTATTCCATGCCTCAAGTGTGGAATACTTGGGCTATGTTGTTTCAAGTGATGGCCTCAAGATGGATTCTTCAAAGGTTCAGCAAATCCTCAATTGGCCTCAGCCCAGAAACATCAAGGCTGTTCAATCTTTTCTTGGCTTTGCCAATTTTTATCAACGTTTCATTAAAAATTATTCAAAAAAAATCACTTCTCTCACTTCCCTCCTTAAAAAAGATTCTCCCTTTATCTTCAATGAGGAAGCTCTTAGTCAGTTTCAAGCACTCAAAGAAGCTTTCACCTCTGCTCCTATCTTATCTCATTTTAATCCTTCTCTACCTACTATAGTAGAGACTGATGCTTCTGATTATGCATTGGGCGCCGTACTGAGTCAGGTGAATGACTCTGGAAAGCATCCCATTGCATTTGATAGTCGCAAGCTCTTACCAGCTGAACTCAACTATGAAATTCATGACAAGGAACTCCTTGGCATAGTTTGGGCTCTCAAGCGCTGGAGAGCATTTCTTCTTTCTCTTTCCAATTCTTTTGAGGTCTTGACAGACCACTCTTCCTTGCAGTATTTCATGTCTTCCAAAGTTCTTACTCGTCGTCAGGCCCGCTGGGCTGAGTTTCTCTCTGAGTTTCATTTCACTATCACTTACCGCCCAGGCAGGCTGGCCACTTTACCAGATGCCTTGTCACGTCGGGACGACGTGTACCCAGAGAGGGGGGTGGACTTCATCATCAAGAATCCTCAAAATCTTCATCAAGTTCTTAAGCAAGATGGAATTCAAGAGTCAAGGTTCTTCTCAATCAAAGTGGAAATTTTCTCAGATTTAGTTGACAAGATTCAAAAAGAAGTATGGCAAGACAAAGACTATAAAGAAATACTCAAGCAACTAGCAAGAGGAGAATCAGTCCCAGACTATTCTCTTGAACCTCAAGCAAGGTTATTATTGTTCAAAGATAGAGTAGTTATTCCAAGCAATCATGAAGTTCAATTGGACATTCTTCAAAGGCGTCATGATTCACCATTGGCTGGCCATCCTGGCCAGGAGAAGACCCTCAAGCTCATCAAGAGGGATTTTTATTGGGCTGGCATGAATCAAATCATCAAGGACTATGTGTCCTCATGTCAGCAATGTTCAAGAAACAAGAACATCCACCATAAGAAGTTTGGACTACTCAAGCCTCTTCAAATTCCATCTGGTCCTTGGAATTCATTATCAATGGACTTCATCACTCAATTGCCTCTGTCAAACAACTTTGACTCAATCTTAGTAATTGTAGACAGATTCTCAAAAATGGCAATATTCATTCCAACTTATGGCACAATCACTGCACTGGACTTAGCTCAAATCTTCATTAGTCATGTATTTTCCAAACATGGCCTTCCAGTAAGTATTGTTAGTGATAGAGGTTCCTTATTTGTTTCATCATTCTGGACTCAATTGTGTCAGCAGCTCAAGATATCAAGAGATCTTTCAACTGCCTTTCACCCTGAAACAGATGGACAGACAGAGAGGGTAAATCAGATACTAGAACAGTACCTTCGGATGTATGTCGGCTATCATCAAGATGACTGGCACACCTGGCTCCCTCTGGCTGAATTTGCCTATAATAATGCAGAACATTCATCAACCAAGCAATCACCTTTTTTCACCATTTATGGAAGAAATCCCAGCTTTGACTCAATCCATATTTCTCAAGACTCACCTGCTGGAAAGTTATCAACAAAACTCCAATCAGTACAGCAAGCTGTCAAAGAGGAATTAGAGTCAGCAATAAGGAGATTCAAGAAGTATGCAGATAGAAATAGGGCAATTCCACCTGATTTCCAACCTGGGGACAAAGTATGGCTAGCTTCCAAGAACATCAAGACAACAAGACCCACCAAGAAATTATCAGAAAGATGGTTGGGACCCTTTGAAGTTCTTAAGAAGATTGGCAGCCATGCATATCACCTCAAGTTGCCTCAGCAATGGAAGACAGTTCACCCTGTATTCCATGTGTCCTTATTAGAACCAGTCAAGCATTCAACTATCCCAAATCGTCATCAATTGCCGCCACCACCAGTTCTAGTGGAGGAGCAAGAAGAATGGGAAGTGGCTCAGGTTCTGGACTCAAAACTCAAAAGAGGTAATTTATGGTATCTTGTAGAGTGGAAAGGATTCAGTGAAGACCCAGAAAGAACCACTTGGGAACCAGCTTCCAACCTTACCAACTCACCAGACCTTGTCAAGGATTTCCACTCATTGTATCCAGACAAGCCTGGTCCAAATACCTCAAGAGTTTGATTTTATGGTGCTTGGTGGGGAGAAGAAGTTATGAAAGTAAGTTCCTCTCCTGGCATGCACCTTTAAGGGGGTATTCTACCCATATGTTGTTGTAAGCATCACCTTGGCCACCTTGTGAGCACTTGTCACTTCTTTGGACAGGTTCAGGAAGCATACAACATCAATACCCTCCATTTGGACCTTATCAAGATATGGCCCAATGTTTTCTTTATTTATTTTTCATTTCTTTCTTTATTATCATTTCATTTTATGCCAATCATCATAATTCAAGACATTCATTTACTTCAAGTCATTACGGCAATTCTTTTCATAAGTCATTTATGGCAATTCAACTCAGAAGTCATTTATGGCAAGTTATTTCAAGTTTATGGTGCTTGGTGGGGAGTGGAAGTTATGAAAGTAAGTTCCATCTCCTGGTATGCATCCCTGAGGGTTCTACTTCTTGTAAAACATTACCTTGGCCACTCTGTGAGCATCAAAATGCTTGGTTCTCCTTTTTTCAGACTTATTGGCCAAAATCAAGCAACTCACCACAAGAAGGACCAACCATCAGGATTTTTCTTTATTTTCTTTCTTTACTCTCATTTTCTCTTATTCTTTTATTTTTCTTTCTTTCTTTACTTGTATAATTTTCTTTCTTTTATTTCTTTAAAGCAGCAGCATCCCCTCCCCAAATCATGTATTGGGAGGTTCCATTATTTTTTCATTTTTTTTTAGTATTTATAAGAGTGGGGATAGAAGGCAAGCCAAACACAAACAAGGAAAAGGAAACTAGTTATCTCTACCCAAGTCATCAAAAGTTCTCTGGAAATCATTTATCAACTCATCTTCATACCAGGCAAATTTTGCAGCCATTTCTTCAGAAGCAGTACCTGGAATCGTCCTGTCATTGGCATACATAATCACCTCTCTGCTATTTCTATCAACTCTCCTGAACAATCTGGCCACAGCATCTTGATTTTCACTAGCCGCGTTGGGATCTTCTCTGGTAACCCGGATAGGCCAACGTTCTCTTCTTTGGAATACTTGAGCGGCAGGAAACGGCAAAGGGGACAATCCATCTCTTCTTCTGCTGGAGCTGGCCACAGGTTGGAGTTGACGGGAGGTGTTTATGGGTGAGTTTCTGGGCTGTTGAACTGGAGATGGTCTTACTGCTGGATTCAAGGCAGGCCTGGTGGTGTGGGAAGTAGTTGGTGATGGAGGAGGAAGGGTTGTAGGAATTGAAGCAAGCATTGGTTGGAAGGTTCTTGGAGTGCTGGGAATCACTTGGCTTTGGAATCTGTGGTTGGCAAGAGGTTGAGAAGAGGAATTGCTGGATGGATGGCCACTTGAATGAGGGATAACTTGAACTTCTTCACCATCCAACTCATCACTTCCTTCAGCATCTGGATCTGATGGGGAATCAACAATTCTTCTTAGCTTCTTCACTACTTTCACCACTCCATCAGCATTGGTCCTTGAAATGGGAATTTCTGAGCTGTAGTGGATGGGCCTACCACCAATTGGAATGGGCCCTCCAACATTAGTCCATCTGGCCACATCCCTCTGCCTAGAACCAGTCACTACATCAAAATATCAGCATCAATTCAACCAAGAAATGCAAATCACTCACATTGAGAAAAGCCAGAAGTGGCATCAGGGGTAGGTTCCTCAAGAATGGGGAATTCCTGCCCATAAGGCCCATCCTTCCTACTCCATAAGTGCCTCCTCACCTGGGACAAAGTTGATCCGGTACGGCGGCAAGGCTTCTTCCCAATAAAGCAGAAATGGCATTTTGACGATCGAGGATTGTAATGTTGAAAGCAATCCTTCCCCCTGGCCAAACACTCAGTACAGGCAGGATCAAGAACTTCAACTGCTCTGAACCCATCATATGTTTGGGAGGGGTCAAAATGGCCAGAAGACGCCATGGAGGGAGAAAACAATCGACTGAAGACGCCAGAACCATGAAGAACAGACGGTGGCGGTGCAGAAGGGGAAGATTCAGTGAGTTCAGTCAGTTTGGAACTCATAACTGAAGAAAGTGCAAGCAGAAGATTCAAGACGTCAGAATCAATCCACTCCACATCAAGAAAAAAAAAGTTGACTCAAGGAACTGGGGCCATAACTCAATTATGCCCCACCTCAAAGCCTCTAAGGTGAAGGTTCACACCCCTTTGGGGCTGAACTCATCACCCAGGGCCTCCCCTGCAACTTTGGGGGAGGCCAAGATCTTGATGGTCCTGGACCCCTTCAATGGATCCAGGCCATATATGGTGAAATTTGGAATGGGGCCATTTTTGGGCCCCTTGGTCACCCTGGGTCCCCAGTAAATTTGGGCCCAGGGGCTCCATTTTGGTCCTGGGGGCCTCCAATAGCCCCCACGGACCGCGGACCGCGGTGTACGGCCCACGGACCGCGGCGTACGGCCCGCGGACCGTAGGACCCCAAGACTTCAGAAAGGCCTATTATGGCCAAAAAACCCAGAAAATCAAAAAATTGCCCCAATCACCAAAACACCCAGCAAGGCCAAAAAGGCCATAAAAAGCAAGATACATCAAGATCACTCAAGATGGAGGCCACAGTCCAAAACCCACTGGAAGGGCTGCCTGAGGCCAATTCCTTGGATCATGGGGACAAGACCCCTTGGAGGTTCATTGGATGGATTAAGTCTGGGCCAATGAGTACAAGTCATATACTCATTGGGCACCAATTTTTGAGCACAAGTACTCAATGGCCTTTAGTCTGGGATATATCCCAAGGCCACATCCCAAGACATGGCTGACTGAATCAAAAGAAAGAATTGCATACTCTGGAAGGAATACTCACTCAAATTTGAAAAGAAAGGGGGGAATCAATTGAATTTGGCAGGGAAGAAGTAATGAAGGATTTTCAGGATAATGGTCAAGAGGAAAGAAAATTAAAAAAGAAAATTTTTGAAAAAATGTGGGGATATTGAGATGCCACTCAACAGTGGCAGGGTATTATGGTGTTCAGGAGCCCACCAGTTTCAAGAGGGGGATACTGTAACAACCATCCATCAGGGGTAAGGGTATTCATTCATACACCCACTCAAACACCCCAAATCAGCAAATCCAGTATCTGCATCAGCATGCAGTTTCAGCAATCTTCATTCTGAAACATGCATACAGCTTGGTACCTCAATACAGCCTGTCAATACCTGTACAGGCTGGATTCACCCAATACAGTTTCAATACACCAATATGGAACTGTATGATCACTCAAATACACCACACCTCTTGTACAGGTTCTGTACAGCTGTACAGGACCTGTATTGGCCAGACTCAATTCAAATCATCAAGTATTCTCATGAAAACTCTTCCTCTGGATCAGGGCTGGTGATTCTCACATATACCAGCCCCTCTTCCTCCCCCCTGGGGACTTTTCCCCAGTTAATTAATTTAGTTGATTTATTATTATCTGAATATTCTTATCCTTATATTTTGGGTATTATATTTATTTAATCTTAAGTTAGTCTTTGCCTTTTTTCTTTCTTCGCCTGTACAGTATGAGTTGGGTGGCCATATCCTTATTAACCCTTCTCTTTCCATTCTGACAGGTTGAAACAGTGGACTTGGACTTGTTTGTGGTTGGCTCTTCTATTTCTTATTCTTATTTCTTTTGTTGCTGCTTTTCTTATATTCATTCTTTTAGTAATTCATCTTTAACACTCTTAAGTGTATCTTATCTTATCTTATCTTATCTTATCTTTGAGCCCTCCATAAGTGAGTCCCAGTTTACTGAGTGCCAGGCCCTCTTCACTTCAAAGAGCCCCTGTGACACTGGTCTTCTTTCCTCTCTAGGAATCTTTGAGACTATTTTGGACTCTATTGGGTTTCTAATCCAAGTCTTACCAATTCTTGTTCTGGTAATGATATCTTCCATAGCATTAATGTAGTCCTCTGTTGAACAGGGTTTCACACATCTGCTTTTGATAGCATGTTCCAGTTCTCCTCCACACTTTCTTAATATTTTCATATTAATCATAGTGTCAGACATATCTGGGTGTAAAGCAGATAATCTGTCTTTTTGTTTGAAGAACCAAGTAAGTGGTTTGTCTTTTTCTGAGTTAAAAATGGCACTTTCAAAAGCATTCTCCATTTTAAACCTCCAAGAATTATTGGCCCATTTGGTAATCACTTCAGATTTCCACCAAGACCAGTCATGTCTTCCATGATCTATTCTCATCTTGTAATACCATTTCTTTGCAGTCTTGGTAAACAAAAAATGTAATTTCCCTACTATGATTTCATCAGGTATATTAAAGTCTTCTTGCAACATATCAATAGTCCTGATGAATTCAATATGGTTTTATTCTCCTTCACCAGAGAATGTTGGCCATTCTTCTAATTTTGGAATATCCTTTGCAGAAATAACATTTTCTCCTAAGAATGGAGTCAAACTCTCCTTAACAGAAAGTTTTTCTTCAGTCAAAGGTGTAGAATGTCTTGGCATATGTGGTTCATGATTCTTATGAATTTGCTCCACACTTGCAATTATTTCATTTTTTAATTTCTGCCTCTCACTGTCAATTTTTGTTAAATGTATAGCAAATTGATTGGTGTTCTTAACTATTTGTAAGACATGGTCTTCAAGAGTTTTAAGTCTATCATTTACTTTAAAAATGGAAGGATCCTCTGTGTCATTATTTTGACATTGGTTCTCAATTCTTTCACAAGAATTGCTAATTGACTCAAGGGTGACAGTTATCAATTGATGCCATTCAGAATGTTGCTTGTCACTTTTCTTTAAATCATTGATGTCTAATGTAATTTTCTTTAACTTTGACTCAAGTTTGCCAATTTCTACACTAATACTTCTATGTACATCATTTATTTGCGTGGAAAAGTCCTGTTCATCCGTTTTTGCTCCTTGGCTGTGAATTCCATAAGAGTTCTGGCCATATTGAAGACACTGTCCACGGCTGAAGGCTCCAATCTGGGGATCCTGTACCCTTGTGGGTAAGTTCTGTGCCAATTGGCTTTGCCTTTGCCCTTGCCTTGATGGTTCTTGGGACCTCTCTGTTTCTTTTGAGGTCCTTTGGGATTGTCCTTGGATGCTTCTGGAGCTGGTTTGGAGCTGGTAGATGCCACTGGTGCCTCTGTCTCCAAAGCTGGAGTCATTTCCAACTCTTTCTTCTGGTCTATGGATAAAAGACTCTGGTTCTTCAACCAATTCTTTATCTTTTTGACCTTGTCTTTGCAAGACAGGGGGCTCCAACCTCCTAAGAGTTCTATGGTCTTCTCCTGACCCAGAAAGCTCTTGGTGTGTAAGTAGGAGTTCATGGCCCCCTGCCAAAGGCTTGGGCAGATTTCCCACTCCTCTTCTTTGGCTGCTCTGAACCAATTTTTGTACTGGCTCTGATATATTTCTATTGCTGCCACTTGAAAATGGTTCAGCCCTGGAAATATTATCATAAATTAGTTCAGGCTCAGAATTTATGTCAAAATCTGTTGGTACAGACCTTGGGGAATGGGGGCAACTCTGGCATCCTCCAAATGTGTCTTTCTTGTGGAAGACTTAGCACTTCTGGATTTGGTCTTGCCTCTTCCTTGTCCACATCCATCTGGCTGGACTGAATAGTTGCTTCCATTTCTGTTATGCACCATTTTCACGTCAATTTAAAGATAAAAGGTGAAAATATAAGATAAAATACACACCTTTTGGTGGTAATTTAGCTTTTTCTGGGTTGAATAAGGTGCCTCTTTTAGCAATCTGCACCTCAATACTGTCTTCAGATTCTGCTTCTGAAGATTCTGGACTAGTGATATATCTTTTACTGAGTCTGTTGCCAGCTGCACAGTATTTGATTAAAGACACTAGAAAAAATTATAAAAGAGAAAAATTATTTTTTATACTTTTTAAAATATTTTTAAAAATTTTTTATAAGTTTTATATTTTTTAATATTAAAAAAATTATTCTTTTTGAAGAAAAAAAATTAAAATTTAAGATTTTGAATGAAAATTAATTCAGAGTAACTCAAAGAATAATTTTATAAGTTTTTGGATGTGAAAAAGCCACGTGTAAAAACAATATAAAATTAAACCAAATTCCTCAATGAAAAAGATTTTAAAACAATTTCAAAAATGAAAATATTTAACTTCAAATTGAAAGAAAAAAATTAATTAAATTAATATATTTTAGAGCTTAAAAATATATTAATTAAGGGTACAAGGTTCAAAAAACACGGCCAGGCCCCCAAATGTAAGATGTGACTATGAAACTGATGATAATATTACTATTAATCAACAGTACTATGTCTGTTCTTATGAAATATAATAATAAAAAATTATTATAACCACAATTAAATAATTATAAAATTATTTCTTTCACGTGTTATACACTACTAGTGATTATAACAGTGAGCAGTAATTGTCTACAAGAATCAATTACAAGAAGAATTTAATAATAAAAACTTCTTTTATTAAAATAATAAAATTATTTTAATATATAATTATCTTTTACAAGAATAATTATAAAGATAATTCTTGAAGAAAACTATTACTAGAGAAAAACTTTAAGAATTAAAGATAAATGACTCACTAATACTCCAAAGAACTTATTGATAGATAAAAGTAGAGAAATTTGACGTGGAATTGTGGATTTAAGGGATCAAAAGGATTTATAACAGTATTACAACAATATATAGTTGGATTCTATGATTTCACGTCTTTCTGGTTGATTCTGAAAGATTTAAAACACTTAAGAATAGCTGTAACTAATACTTACTTGTTGGTAATAATGATTTAATAAATTGATAAGATGATGATGTGGAAAAAACAGCAAGAGAAGGCCTCTTTTAAGTCAACAACAGCTCACAGAGGCGTGCCATGGAGCAAACTGAAAAACCAGTGAGTGAGAAAACAATAAACCTTTTTGGATTATTGATTGCATCATCAGTTGTCATGTAAGATTATCATAATTACTTAATTGATGCTTTTACGTGACTACCAACCCCAATATGGTTAAGAATAAAAGGAGTAACACTTGTAAATCTTCTTTTATTCTAAAATAATCATTGATTTCTCAAAGTTATCAATGTTATTGCCAATTTCATCACAGGTTGTAACTACTGTGAATTTTTGAAGATTCAGTGTTTCACGTAGAATAACCAGAAGTGGACTGTAAGTAAACCTTTTAATTTTACTAGTAAAACTGTAATTCTTTTTGGTTGTACCATAGATAATACAGTTCTCCTTTAGTCCTGAAAGTTTCAGAAGGATTCATTAAGAATTGTATTTTTAATGAATTTTTGAAGTTTTTACCTCATTTCTACGTAGAATTGCAAATAGCAGTGTTTTGCTGGTTGCTATGAGGTAAATCAATGAATATGGGTCCCAAAAGGGTTTTAATTACTCTTTTGGGGCTTATCCATGGAAAGTCATTAGTAATTGACATGGTTACAGGAGTGTAAGTAGCTCATTACCTCCTTGGCACGTCAAAATAGCAGGTTATTTGCTTTTTTCTGGTGTTTTACAGTAGTTGTAACTTGGTAACCAAGTTCCCAAAGAGTTTTGGTTTACCAATTGGGCCAAGATGAGCCATGGATCCATGCTCTGGAGCTATCCACGCCTCTGAGGCCTCAGAAGTTGGGTACCCTGGCTCTCTTTGATGTCTTTTGTCCCCCTTGCCTATTTTTTACATCAAAATAGTAATTTAAGCTTAAAGTGAGATATCCACTATGGGTGTACCAAAAGTCCATGTAAGAATACCATGATATTAAGTGCTCAAAACATGCATAACACTATTCTTAGTGTATATGTAACATGGGATTTCTCACTTTCCCATTATTTTGGCTAAAAATCAAGAAAAACAAAAATTTTCACAGATCTTTTATGTGGTATTAATGATGTGGTATTGAAGTATTTTCCATTTTACCACCTTAAATACTTGAATTGAGCTTATTCACTCTAAGGAGCTACCCTAGGTGAATTTTTGTGTAGAATCCAAATCTGGTCTTAAATCCATGGATTTACTTACTCAATAAAAAGTTATTCATCTTTTCTGAAATTGAAAATGATGAATTTTGGATATATGCATGACTTATGAGTTGTTCATAATTCAAAATTTCTTTTTAAGATAATTGTGGCCTATTTGGGTATGTAAAATATACCTCAAGGCTCACAGTAAGATTTTGTTCAATATAGAGTGGATGTTTGTTAGATATATAAATGATATAATATAATATAAGGGTAGGTTTTTTCATATATAATAATATATAGTTGTAAGGTTTGTTTTTTAATATGAAGATATAATAAGGCTATTTTTCCTTTACAATGTAAAGGTTATGGTGATAAACTCAATATTATGAGTATTATTTATAGTATTATAATTATAAGACTGATAATTTAAACATAGGGTGGATTAATAATATTAAGTAGACCTTCTGTTAACTACTATTAATTATAAATCACTATGACTTAAACTTATAAGTCTATAATACTTTAAATAAAATAACTAGATTATCCTACTAGTAAGGGATGAATAGTTATTCTCCTTCTTGGTATATAACTAATTGGATTCATTCATGCATCCATTCATTCATGGGGAAAAGAGGAAGAAATGATGGATAGAGGACCTCTATTTATATTCCTTGGGCCCTCCATAGAGGCACTCAAAAACAAGGGACTTAGAATTTTTCACTTCTTTTGGCTGGAATAATTTTTTATAGTGGTTAGATACTATTTGTTTGGTTTTTTGCACCAATTTATGTATGATTATATAATCTGAGATGTTTTTGCTGGTGAAGAATTTTGAGATGGTGTCATTTCTTCAAGGTATTGCACCATATGTTTGGTATATTGCACCATTTCTGGGGGGATGAGGTGATTTTGTACAGCTATTGCACCATAGGTCTGTGCATTGTTTGAGCTGTAGGTGAAGAATTCTGTATATTGTGGGGATTATATTTGTCCTGTATGAGCTTTGATTTTCCTTCATTTGAATTGAATTCTGTTTTTAATTTATATTTTACTGGCTTCTCAGGTGGCTGTGCTTGTGTTTCCACAGATATGCTGTGTAGTTTAAGGTTTTGATGGATTTTTCTTACATAAATTAATTGATTTCTTTTTCTTTCTGTCTTGTTACTGTTGTTTAATACAGTTTTAATTTATTCCTTATTGAAGTGACCTCAGTTTAATAACTGCATTGCTGAGTAATCCAAAGTTTGAGCAGAGCTTGGGTAACTTGAGTGTTACACTACCCCTTTCACTGGTAACTTTAACATTTCTTTGCTAGCTTGTCCTTTGCTTTTCCTTATTTTATTGTTATTCTTGTAATCAAATGGACCATTCTTCCAGTATTTGCTTATGGGATTATACATATTGATGAATTTAAATCCATTATATTGCTGAATTCCTCTATTGTAATTGATTAATTATTGATTTTTCTTTGTTATTTCTTCAATTTATAGCCTCATAAATGAAATTTCACTTGAAACTGGGCCATTAAGGTATGGAATACCACATCCCCCTCTCCATTCAATGCTGTCCTCAGCATTCCAGTTTCAAGAGGAATATTCTTGGTTCATTCATCAAAACTTCATTTATTTGAATTTCTATTTTAATAACTTCACTTGATATTTTCTGTTTGTAGCTCTTTATATTAATTTTGAACCTCCATGGGTTGTTCTTTGTATTTTCTTCTTTGTTTCCTTTCTTTTGATATAATTTCATGCTTTTGTTATATTGTGTATTATTCTTGATTATTGATGTTTTTTCTTTTAAACTTTTTTGTTTTTGGAAATTATTGAATTTTGTTCTTCCAAACTTAGTATACTAATTTAGATATGAGTTGATAAGATATTTCCAGCCTATTGATTGAATTTATTGATTCTTTTGAATTTTGAGATATATGATTTTGATTTATGGGTTGGTTTTTTTTTTCCAAAGAAGATTTTGAATATTGAAACAAATTTTTTAATTAATAATGATGCAGTTTAAGGTCATACTCAGGACCACAGCTTGAGTTATTTGAGGTAATAATTGATAAAACAAATAAAGAATTTATTCAGACAGTTTAAGGTCTTATCAAGGATCTATTCTTGAAGGAGTTTTGTTTTTCTGATTGAGTTGTTCTTTCTTCTGGTTTGGTTTTTTTTTCTGAAATTAACCTCAAATGGTGGGGCCATCCCCTCTCCGTTTAATAACTATACCTTCATATCTACTTTATATAATAATTAAAATAAATATAATTTAAAATAAATATATGATATGGGTTTTTTTTTATTTTTTATAATTTATTAAAGAAATAATAATATAACAACAGTAAAATAATAATAAATAATAATGATGATAATATAATTAAGTAAGAAAATAACTAATAATAAAATTAATAACCAGTAATATAAATCATAACACAATGATAATAAAATAGATTACTTAAATATCTCTGAGAATTAAAACTAATTTAAGGTCTTTAGTGGACCTCTTGAATTATCTTTTTTATTTTTTTATTTGTTTGGTATATTAATTATTATTAATGGTGAGTGGATTTTTTTTATTGTTATTAAAGGTTAACACCCCCTCTCCATTTAATAATTGTACCTTAATTTTAATTTATTTATTCTATTTTATTTTTTATAATAATATTTTTTAATATAATATGAATAATAATATTATTGCTTTTATAATAATATATTTAATTTAATATTAATAATAATAATAAATCTTAATATAATATAAATGGTAATAATAACTTTAATATAATATAAATAATAATAATATTTTTTTTATAATTTTTTTTTTTTTTTGAGGAGCTGGGTGTGGATACCCCAAAATGAAGTATTTGGGTTTGTTTTGTAGCCACAGGTGTTTCTTCCTCCTGATTGTTTAGTGTAACTTCTACTCCTAATAAGATGTATATAAAATAAATTATATTTTAATTTAAGATTTTTTTTTATTTTTTTTAAAGTCTACAGTACTGTAGCACCCTTTTTTTTTAAGTTGCAATAAATTTTTCTTCTTTCTATTTTTTGTGTTTTTTTATTTTTGTTTATAAGAAATAAAAATAAAAATAAGTAATAATAATTTTTTTTTCTTGTGTGTGTGATTTACAGTGCTGTAGCCTTCTTTTTCCATTGCAATCAATTGTTTTCTTTTTTTTTGATTCTTCTTTATTTTTTTTAATTTTTTTTTATGTGTACAGTATTGTACTGTACTCCTCTCCTTCAATTGTGCTCAATCCTTTTCTTTTCTTTTCGATTCTTTTTTTTTTAAGAAAAATACAAAAAAATAAAAAAAATAAGAAAAAGTAATTTATATTTTTTTACATATTTATAAAAAAAATAACAATAAAAAAAATAATGATTTAATTTTTTTTTTTATTGTCTTCATCGTTTTTTTTTGCTGTTTTTGCATTGTTCCAATGCCCCTTTTTTTTTTTGTTTGTTTAATAAAAAAAAAAATTATTGTATATATTTTTTTTATATTATTGATAATAATAGTTGTAACAGTAATTTGCTGTTATTTTTGCTACAAAACAAAGTAAAAAAGCTGAATAGAGATAAAATTAGTAATACTACAGGAAGTTGAACTTCCTATCAGGTGAGTTTTTTTTTTAATTCAATTGAAGCAGCAATTGTTTTGAGCCTTTGTTTTTTTTGGTAATTTAATTGAATACTATTAGCTTTAGTAATGATATTAAAAGCTAAAGATAAGGTTATTTATGACTAATCCATTTTCAATAAAATGTATTTTAATATATTGGAAGTTAAGGTTAAGATTAGATCTTAATCAATTGAGTATAGTTTATTTTAATTGAAGTTTTTTTTTTTTAGTTGATTAGAGTTAAGATTTAATTTAACCAAATAATATGAGATTAAATTAATTAATATTTTTTGTTTTAAAATTAAATTAAAGTTTAATTTAATTTTGAAAATTATTCAATATGAGGTGGATTTAAATTCATGCAGTTTATTCTTTGGGAATTAAATTTGAAATGGGTTTAAAGGGTGATAATCTTATATTTAGAGTTTGCATAGCCTTTGATATATGAAAGGTTTATAGGGCCGAATTGTGGGTAGAAGAAGATTGCCCATCTTCAATATAAAAGGAGATCTTTTTCTCCCTTATCCCCCAAAGAAAATAATCTTTGTTTCTTTTATGATAAAGTATTCTGAATATCCAAAGTAATTTGATAAGAAAAAGAATTGATTGTATAAAGGAATATTTTCATCTGGGTTAACCTAGCCAGTTACCTCTTTTATTTTATATTATTTCTCTTATTATTATGAAAACATAATAATTATAATAGAATATTAAAAAACCACAAGATTTCTTGATATTTTGTTGAATTATTTCTTTATAACTTTAATCTTCCTAATGCCTTTTTTCCAAGGTATTATTATTATTGTTGTTATTGATCCTTGCTTTATTATCTGTATTTGTTTATTTTCTTCTTCACCTGGACTTTAATTCTTAAATGGGTTGTTATTGAATATTGATGAGGATAAAATTATAGAATAAATTTGAAATTCCCCAGAATTTCATCCCAAAAACTTAAATCATAAAGGATGGACTTAAGAAATAGACACCCACCCTCATTTTTTAGTTGAGTATTTTTTTTTCTATAATACATAAGATAACAAGCAATAATGATACTGATACACTTGACTTTTTTTTATTGATATATTTTTATTTTATTTTATTTTTTTTATATATAAGATTTATTTATAGATATTTGAGACTGGAATAAGACTAAAGTTTATGAAATAATAAGAGAAAATGTTTAGTTATAATAAAAAAAAGTCATTGATAATATGAAAATTTGCTGTCAAGACCTTTCTTTAATTTGGCCTTCTTAGCTGTAAGCTCATTTCTTCCTTCTTCATTGAGATATTGATCTTGAAAATATTCATCATTATCAAAGTAATCCTGGATACGTTTTCCATTTCTATCATTATTTTCTGTCCAATCCTCTTTTTGTGTTGAGGTCTTATATTGCCTTGCCAAATGGGCTTGCAAACTTGGGCATATCTTTTTATTCTAAGTAATCCAAAAATATTCCTTTTCTTCCTTAGTCTTCTTCTTCTTTTTACTCATTTTATCTTTGATTCTCTTTGATTCATTCTTTGGGGTACTAATATCTTCCAACCACTTGACCTGTTGGTTTGCACATTCAAAGCTGTCCCTAGAATTATTTTTATTGTGATCCTCAAGGTTGGCATTTCTAAGAGGTTGCCAATTTGTATAACCTTCCCAAGGATATTCTTCTTCAGTAAGTATTAATATCTGTTCATCTTCAGCTTCTTGTATTTCCATTTGACAAAATAATCCTGCTTCATTCTCATATTCTGATTCAGAAAGACGTTTTTCTAAGATAATTGATTAGTGTATTGTATTTTTTATGTATCCATTTCTGGCATGGTTCCTGATAGACTGAAGTTTTTTGAATCTTGAATTAATTTTGTTTTCAATATTACAGTTATTATAAGCTTCCCCAGAGGATTTGTCTTCAGGGGGTAAGGCTTTTTGCTGATTTAATTCCTGTTGTATGTCAATTTGTCCAAATAAGTTTATTCCTTCTTCAAATTTATTCTTGAATGTTTTGAATTGCATATTTCTTTCTATACTGCATTCCATATCTTCTTTTCTCAAAGTGTAACCACGTACATCTATTTTTGAAGGTTGTTCTTCTGGACATAAAGGCTTATTTTTTACTTGCTTTTGTTTATTTCCCCTTATAGGGCTTTCAATTACTCTTGTTAAGTCTAATTCTTCTCTACTAAGTCTTGGATCAATATTTTCCATATTAGGGTATAATTTATTTTCACCACTAATTCCTTCCATCAGAATTCTAGGATCAATGTTTTCAAAATTTGAGGGAAAAGAAGGTTGTGACTTCTCAAAATCATTAAATTGATTTTTGTGGGTAGCTCCTGTCATAGGTACTTGATTGAATCTGAGTGATGGGCCAATTAACTCCTGAGGTAGAACTAATTCATTTTTGATGAAAATTAGGTTTCTGATCAATCTCACTTGATCCTTCATTAGATGCTGAAATTTCTTGAGGATAAGTATTTTTATTATGGTGTGAATTTTTCATAGTATCATTCAAAATTTCATTTAAACTTTCAGATTCTTCATATTTTGAAATTATATCAATATTTTCCTCCTGAATTTTGAGGTGGTTTGGAGTAATAATGTCATTAGTTTTGGAAATTTTATATTTGAAGGAAGCTTCTTTTATTAAGTTGAGTGCTGATTCATCAATTTAAGAACTTAAACCTTTAGATTCTGAGCTGACACTAACTATTGCTACAACTGGCTTGATACTTGACTTCCAATTATTCTTAAACATTCCCTTTGAAAGGGACTTAAAAGCTTTAAAGGGTGAGATAAGCTTTGTTAATGTTTTTCTTTTTATGTCTTCAGGATTCTTGAGGTTATAAATTTTGATGGCTTGAGATATTTGGCTACAAGTATTCCCATTTTCTTTTCTTGAGGCTAAAATTCCTAGAGCGTTTTCTTCTTTAAGCTTTGAATTGAAATCTTCTGTATTAATTTGAGCTAATTCCTCATGAATTTTCACTTTGCCTTTTGAATCCTTCACTGCTTCACTATCAAGTACTTGATGAGAATTTTCCTCAGAATTTTCTTGTTTTTTAAGGCTTAATTCATTCTCTTTTGATAATTCTTGCCAATATTCCAATTTAGAAACTGCACATGTTTCCATTCCTGCTGGTGGGTCTTCTCTCCATCCTACCTTCTGTGGTGAACAAATTGGTAAGCAAAGTCTTCTTCCATCTGGCTCTATATAACTGAATATTTCCCCTTTCTGTTGAGAAAAGTCTAATCTTATGTCATTATCTGCAAGGAAAGGCCTTCCGGATACTGTGTGAACTGCTCCTCTTGCTACAAAAATATGTATATTTCTTTCTTCCCCAGTGACTAAAGTGATTGGGGTAAATTCTGCTAATCCAACTATTGAGGTACAATGCACACCAATTCCCCTTAAATTCATGTTGATGCATCTTGTGGTAAGTCCTGCTTTGATTGCTGAATCTTCTGTTATTATATTCAATTCTGATCCTGTATCAACTAATGCCATTATTTCATCTCCTTCTTCTCCCAAATATACCTGCATAAATCCTAATGGACAGGCATAATGTAATTTTGGCTGTTCATAATTACCCAAATGATGATTCATGAGTTTGGTTTGAATTTCCTTGGTATCAATTGAATTAATAGATTTTTTTTCTTCCTCTGACAGGTTCTTTAATTGGTTAAAAAACTTTGGTGACATGACTAAAATTTGTTCCAAGGTAAGATTTATTTTCTGATCCAATACCTTTTTGATAATTTGTGCCATAATTTCTTGAATATCTAATTTCTCCTCTTTTATTATTTTCCTTTCATTGACTTCCTTGATTGGTTCTTGAGTATTTTCAGTTTGATCACTCTTAGGTTCCTGTGGAAGTATTTCCTTTTCATTTTTCACCAATTGAGGCTTCTTATATTTAGTTGGAATAATTGTTTTGTCTTCTTCCTTTTGCTCATCTTCAATATAAGCTCCAGGTATATTTGGTATTTTGTTTATTGGTTTTTTCACTATTGAATGTGATCTTAAAGAATCTTGATTGGTATTTTCTTCTCTTGAGTTTCTTTCTTTAGTATTTCTTAATCCATAATTATTTAAAAGTGGCTCATTGGCTGATGAAATAGTTGGTGGTTGCCAGCTTCCCCAGTTTTCAACTTTGGCTATAGCAGGCGCACTATCATCTTTCTTTAATTGTATTATGTTCATTGGATTAGGTTTGGGTAGTGCTTATTTAGCTTCATCTTCTCTCATTTTCTTTGTAAGTTCTTCTTTCTCTTTTGCAAAGTCTTCAACTAACTTCTTTGGAGCTACTTTACCATCAGTTGGAACTCTTTGCCAATTGGGATATGAAAATTCACCTCCTTGTCTGCTAACCCATTTCTTATTTTGATCTTCAAAGAGGTAGTTGTATCTATTAACTGAATGTCCTTCCTCCAAACAATAATAGCATTTGAGATATGGTTTTGGTATGTTTTGTGCTGGTGCATAGGGAACATGCCTTGGTGAGAATGGAGGTAAATCATTTCTTGGCTTGAACTGTTGACTATTGAATTGATTGTTGGTAACCCCACCAATTTGAGGTTTGGATAGACTTTTCAATTCTTCCAGTTGAGTCATAAATTTCTTGCAATCTTCATTTTCCCCTTGTGCCTGCTTTCTAGTTTCCATTTTTTGTTCTTTGAGGGATTCAGTAATTTTCTTCATCTTATTAAAAGCTTCATTCATTCCTGGAAAAGCCTCTTCCTTGAAGTGAACTTTCTTTTTATTTTCAGTAACATTCCTTCCTGTATCTCTTGATTATGAGAATCTTTTGGTTACTAATATTCTGGCTTCCAATTCCTGTTCAATGTACTTCTTGGGGATCTTCATAGGTGGTATAAGGTATCCTCCATCTTCAGCTCTAACCATGACATTATCTTTGATCATTTCCTTACTTATGGCTCCTTTGATATCAGCTGAAAGACAGTCAAATAAATCTTCATGGAACATGTTATCTTGAGGAATATACCTGTATCTTAATAAGTAAGTAACAATAGTTTCATATTCTCCCATAAATTTCTTATATTGTGATAGACTACCAATTCCTCCATCTTCTTGAGTATCATTAAAAAGCTTAATTAGTGAGTCTTTTCTGTATCTTTTTTCAGGTTCAACTCTGCCCCATTTTGATATAAGATCTTTCTTAAGTTGTGTCCAATTTCCTTCTTCATAACCTGGCATAGCTTCAATTGCATCACTCACCTTTTGGTTTGTTGTCCAAAATTCCATTTGCATTGCTAGGTCTTCATCTGTTGCCCCTTCAATTTGAGCTATTCTTTCCACTTTCCTGATAAATTTCTATACTGCTTCTCCATCGAAATTAAGATTGTAATCTTTTGCTTTAATTTTAACTACAGGTCTTTCTTGTCTTGGAACTTTCTGCTGTAATGGACTTGGATTATTAGGTGTAGTGACAAAAGCTCTCCTTGGAATATTTTGAGTTCTTGGTTCTGTGACTTGAGTAGAGGTTGCTCTAGGTCCAGGTGTAGGTGATATTGGTGAGTCTTCAGGTCTAACATGCCTTGGTAATGTTTGTTCACTTGGACTGGCTCCAGGTGTGTAAGATGTTTTCTCCCTTATTTTTCCTTTCTTTTTGCTTTGTGTTAACAATAGATCTTGCATTTGTTTCATAAGACTTTGAATTTGTACTGTTTGATCTTCCTCTTCACTTTCTTCTGCATACTATCCTTCTACAGTATCTTCAGGCAATGGTGGTAAGTCAGATGTTGATTGTTGATTCATTTCTACTTGGTAAACTGATCCTTTAAGTTCTTTTGTACTTCTCTTGTTTTTTCTTGCTTCTTGAATTAACTTGCAGAAAAATCTCCTTAATTCTTCCTTTTCCTTCTGTTCTGTTCTTGGTGTTGCAATGAGTAAATCAATATCCTTGGGTGTTTGATTTTCTGGTTTTCCTTATTTTACTGGATAATAAAAATGGTATGATTGGTTTGAGGATTGTGATTGTGATGATGATTTGGAATGGGATTTGTTTCAGGATTCCAGATTGTATGAGAATGTTGATGGTTAATTCTTGAAAACAATAATGATTTTTTGTGAGTTATGTTGATTTGGGTTTCTTCTTTTATTGATGATTGACTGATTATTGAATGTTGAAACTGAAATAGCCACTGTTGGGACACCAGATGTGGAACTCCATTTAGTGTGGGATTGGATAAGGCAGTCCTTGAGGGGGAAATCACAGGTAAACAGTTTTGAATTTCTGAAATAATCCTGTAAACAAGGGTGCTAATGGTGTTTTAGCTGCCCCTCTGAATATACTAAACAATCTCCCTAAAGAGCTCACAAATCAATATTTAAGATTGTGGCTTTACAGCTAGAGAAGACTTTTCAGCAGTCTCTATCAGACCTATTCAATAATCAGGTAAGTAACTTATAAGTTAAAAACATATAACATATAGTTTTCAATTAATAATATAAGATAATTTTAAGGGTAAAACCTTAATAGTATAAGATATTGATTTAATATAATAGTAATAATATATATTTTAAGGGGTAAGTTCAATTTGATGTTATATATGTTACAATACTTGATGGTTTGAGAGGGCAATTGTTAATATAATATAATAATAAGACCTTTAATAATTTATTGGTAAGATTTTGTTCAATATAGAGTGGATGTTTGTTAGATATAGAAATGATATAATATAATATAAGGGTAGGTTTTTTTATATATAATAATATATAGTTGTAAGGTTGGTTTTTTGAATATGAAGATATAATGAGGCTATTTTTCCTTTACAATGTAAAGGTTATGGTGATAAACTCAATATTATGAGTGTTATTGATAGTATTATAATTATAAGACTGATAATTTAAACATAGGGTGGATTAATAATATTAAGTAGACCTTCTGTTAACTACTATTAATTATAAATCACTATGAATTAAACTTATAAGTCTATGATACTTTAAATAAAATAACTAGATTATCCTACTAGTAAGGGATGAATAGTTATTCTTCTTCTTGGTATATAACTAATTGGATTCATTCATGCATCCATTCATTCATGGGGAAAAGAGGAAGAAATGAGGGATAGAGGACCTCTATTTATATTCTTTGGGCCCTCTATAGAGGCACTCAAAAACAAGGGACTTAGAATTTTTCACTTCTTTTGGCTGGGATAATTTTTTATAGTGGTGAGATACCATTTGTTTGGTTTTTTGCACCAATTTATGTATGATTATATAATCTGAGATGTTTTTGCTGGTGAAGAATTTTGAGATGGTGTCATTTCTTCAAGGTATTGCGCCATTTCTGGGGGGATGAGGTGATTTTGTACAGCTATTGCACCATAGGTCTGTGCATTGTTTGAGCTGTAGGTGGAGAATTCTGTATATTGTGGGGATTATATTTGTCCTGTATGAGTTTTGATTTTCCTTCATTTGAATTTGATTCTGTTTTTAATTCATATTTTACTGGCTTCTCAGGTGGCTGTGCTTGTGTTTCCACAGATATGCTGTGTAGTTTAAGGTTTTGATGGATTTTTCTTACATAAATTAATTGATTTCTTTTTCTTTCTGTCTTGTTACTGTTGTTTAATACAGTTTTAATTTATTCCTTATTGAAGTGACCTCAGTTTAATAACTGCATTGCTGAGTAATCCAAAGGTTGAGCAGAGCTTGGGTAACTTGAGTGTTACACTACCCCTTTCACTGGTAACTTTAACATTTCTTTGCTAGCTTGTCCTTTGCTTTTCCTTATTTTATTGTTATTCTTGTAATCAAATGGACCATTCTTCCAGTATTTGCTTATGGGATTATACATATTGATGAATTTAAATCCATTATATTGCTGAATTCCTCTATTGTAATTGATTAATTATTGATTTTTCTTTGTTATTTCTTCAATTTATAGCCTCATGGATGAAATTTCACTTGAAACTGGGCCATTAAGGTATGGAATACCACACCGCAAGTGTAAGGATGGTAAGCGCTGTTGGAGCCATGCCAGGAGGGCACTCTGCAAGCGTAAGGATGGTAAGCGCTGTTGGAGCCATGTCGGGAGGGCACTCTGCAAGTGTAAGGATGGTAAGCGCTGTCGGAGCCATGTCGGGAGGGCACTCTGCGAGCATAAGGATGGTAAGAGGTGTTGGAGCCATGTCTGGAGGGCACTACACAAGCGTAAGGATGGTTAGCGGTGTTGGAGGCATGTCAGGAGGGCACTACACAACAATAAGGATGGTTAGTGGTGTCGGAGGCATGTCAGGAGGGCACTACACAAGCATAACGATGGTTAGCAGCGTCAGAGGCATGTCAGGAGGGCACTACACAAGCATAAGGATGGTCAGCAGTGGAGGAGGCATGTTGGGAGGGCACCATGTGAGCCTAAAGATGGTAAGGGCAGGGGTTTGAAAGCATAAGGAGTGGTGAGGGCAGAGATGGGGGGGCAGTGTCAGAGTCTCATCTGGAGGGAGGTGCGGGCGCGTAAGCATGCAAAGTGTCAGGGAGGATTAGGCAGGTATGCAGAAGCCAATGAGGTGAAATTACCCAAACATTGCGAATAGTCTTGAAATGGGTTTTGGCTTTGAGTGACATTCTCATGTGACACATGTGATTATTGATGTTGTCTTGACGCTGATGTGATGTGACCCACTCAATCCAGTGACTATAAAGTGACACTAACAGGACTGAAGCAAAATTTGATACTGACCGCGGTGCAACGTGAAGTCAATCACCAACAATTGACACGAGATTCACCCTGGTGTATGTTTCTTTTTAAAGAAAAGGGGGTGGCTAGTTTTTCTTATCAATTGTCTTTTTTATAAAAATTGACAATAAAATTGAAAAATTGAAAAAAATAGAAAAATAAAATGAAGTTTAAATGATGGTCACCCTTCCTTGTGAGTTGGATTCTATATATTTGCTATGTGTTTGTGAATGATGTGTGTCTGTTTGTAACATGTACATGTATCAAGTATTTTATTTGAGTCATTTTACATTTGGCTTCATGATTAATTCATTTCCAGAATATTAAGATAAGATCTTTCATAATTTCTTTGTAATATTTATTCTACACATAGCTTATGAGGTGAATTTTTGCATATTTGTAAGATATCTAGTCTACTTTTAGTAAAAAAAATATTGAAAATTTTTTCCATTCAATGCTTTTTTTGGGTTTTGAAAAAACAAAAACTGGTTATTACTTACTATAGTTATCAGTTTTAAAACGTTATTTTAGAAATAAAAATCCACTTTCTTCAAATCCAATAAATGGGAAAATATGATAATTTCGTATCTCCAAATTTTCAATTAATGGTAAGCCCCATCTTTGGTCCTCATTATTAAATCCTTTGAAATTATCACTAATTAATAGGTCTTGCATTTTCTCATTTCTTTTTTATTAATTCCTATATATCTGTAGGGCTTTTTTACTTTATCAGCTTCAGAAATTATGGTGATAAAAGCTATAAGGTGATAGATATGTTGGTAATGGTATCTTAATAATAGTAAAAATATTACTAATTATAATAACCTATCATTATAGGTGTATTAAATAGACAAGCTAAGTTGAATTTTTATTGAGAGAGAATCAATCCTTTTTGATAATGCAGGAAGTCACTGTAAAAAATCAATTTGATTGAAATCTTAATTGATAGGATGATGAATATTTGGGTCTTCTTTGATAAGGAAGGAGGCCACTCCCAAAGATACTGGACTTGATTATTCAACTTAAATTTTACTTATTTCCTTCTATTCTTTAGTTTTGAATGAGGTAAATGAAATATATTCACATTTGACTTCAGCAGTACTTTATTCATTGATGGTAAGTGATTTTTATACTAAGATAATCTTCAATCCAAAAATCTAATTTCCTTCAATAACAGCCTTATTTCTTCCAACTTTTACTTTTCTTCTCTTTATTGGTAAGTTGATTATTTATATTGTTGAAATTCCTCTTTATATTCAGAAAGAAATCTTTCATATTCCTTCTTCAATTGTCTCTTATACCAAATATCTTCCTACTCCAAAAATTTATCCCTATAAGATACAAACTTTGGCATCTTGAATTTTATGGTAAGCTTTTCCAAGTCTATAATTTTCTTGACTTTTTTCTTCTTTTTTATTTAAAATACATTTTGAGATTAATGATATTGAAACTTATTTCAAATAGAAATTGATGTTGAAATTCCCAAGTATTTCATCCCAAAGACTTAAACCTTTAGAGGTGGAAGAAGAAAAACACACCCACCCCCAGTTCTTAGTATAAAAATAGCCTTGTGATACTTTTACAGTTAAAAATCTTGAATATCAAAATTGTCATTCCTCAAAATTGTTTTTTTGAACCTTTGATTTTGTCAATTTCTTCTGTTTTATGTTTTTTTATATGCAGATAGTATATCTTTAGTTTATCAAACCCATTTTCCTTTTTTCTTTTTTCTGAAGAGTTCTATTCACGCATACATTGTTAGCTGTTTCTCCAAATTTCTCATATTCTTTCTTCCTTTATTCAGGGTTTTTACCTTTCCAATTTCTTTTGAATCCTCATTCTTTGTGTATAAAGAGGTATCTATATTCTGCCCATCAAGTCCTTCCACAAATAGCTTACATATTATGCAAATTAAAGTCTTCTTTTGGCCAAATTCTATATCTATAAAGAGCCTTCCTTTTTCATCCAAAGAGAATAATCCTCCCAATAGTTGTTTTCCAAATTTACTTGATTCCTTCCTCATTCAAGAGCTTCATGAATTCCAATTTGGAAAGGTTATATTGTGTAACATTATTCAGCCATTTTCCCCCTTGTATCCTTGATTGACCTCAAAGTATTTATCTTCAAATTAAATATATGGGAAAATTATTAGAGCTGGCTCTTCATCAGGTTTTGGTAATTTCCATTCAGAAGCTTTATCATGGTACTTCAAAGGGATTGCTTCATCAAAGCACATTGGCTTTTCTTCATCAATCCACCATGGGTTTTTTGGATTTAAATAAAATGACAGAATATTTCTCATTGGATCCTTTTGCAATGGTAAGGCTTCAACTTCTACTAAATTTCCTTCTGGTTTTCAATCTTAAGATATTCTTGGTTTCCTTTTATTAGGGAGTTATTATTTATTTAGGCCTCCAAAATATTCTAATAAGAAGGAGTGGCCTCCAGTTTCTTCTTTCAAGAATTTTGAGGAATTTCACAAATTTGTAATTCATCAATTTGATCAGTGACTTCTTTTTTGAATTATTTGATAGATTCTTAATCATTTAAAAATTTGAGAATTTTATTTCTAAGATCTTTCAATTATTCTTCAGATTTTTCATCATTGTTTGTTTCTTAATTAATTTCAAATTCAGTATCCTGTGGGTATTTTTGCTTGTCAAATATGTCACAGATTTCTTATACTATTTATGGGTTGTCTTTATATGATTTCTGAGCCATTAGGAAAAAACTTAAATAACATATTATTAGTGTCAATTGGTTTATATGTTACTCTATTTTCCTTTATCTCAATTTTATTAACTTTTTCCATATACCAATTTGATTGTTCATCTTGTTTCCATATATACCTTTTTTGGGTTCATCATCAATTTTTCAAAATTATGATCATGGCCTTAAAGTGAAGTTTTTTAATTGTGGTCTTTTTTTACTTTTTTAGGTTTGAAGATGGGGATCTCAAAAGGGGTTAATGTTGTAGCCCTTGATGGGCTCTATGAAATGGTCACTCATTTGGTATTCCTGGCATCAAGTATGGAAAATTTATCCCAATTTTAAATTTCATTGTAAGAATTTTCATTTTTTATGAATCCTGCATGAATTTGATATACCTTAGATTATTTGTTCAAAATTATCAACTTCAGGTATCTCACATTAAAGCTGTACTAGTTAGATAAAATTTGAATATTTTATTCACCCTAATTTGGCCTAGAGCTGGATCTAGCCTCTTTAGTACTTTTTCTAGCCTAATGTTTCTGGTAAAATTGGATAGCCTTCATCCATATATTTGATTTATAACCCCACATGCTTTATTTCTGCATCCATTTCTATATTTTAGATCAGAGGTGAAGATAAAGGCTTAATCTCAGTTCATTCTTTGAGCTGGAATAACTCTGTTATTATTTATCCTATGTTTATGGGAGTTTCATATTCAATATGAGAATAATTTTCTCTTTTTATTGGATTAATTTCCAGAATATCTTACCTCATTACACCTTTTTTTGTCATCTTCCTTTACCATTGGTTTGTGGTACTTTTGGTTTCATGCTTGCGCTCTGTCTTTGAGTCACAGGATGACATAAACTCTCTTTAAAAGGAGGCTCATCATTAATGAGACTTCTCAGACCTCCTAGAGTCTCTGATTTTTCTCATAAAAAAGATTTCATCTTTTATTGCATCTTTTTCTAACCATTTGTCTTTCTCGGGATTCTGGTTCTTTACCCAGACAAGGTATTTTATATGAACTTTTCCATTGAGTCTGATTTACCTGGACTCAGTTATCTTCCTCACTGGTAAGGTGAGTCCTCAGGCTTGACTATATAGGATCTTAGTCCTGTTTCTGGCTGGAAACCTATCCTCTCCATTCTGATGGTAAGGCTTCACCAGACTCACTGGACATACTGGATGTTGCCTAAAGAATTCCTCTGTTTTTCTGACCTCTACTTCACTCTTCCGCATCAATCTTGTAATGTTAAAATATCCCAAAAATAAGTTTCTAATTTTCTCTTTTCCTTTCAGGATTTTCAAATTTAAGAATGAGACCTGCAATTTGCCTCCCTCTTTGAATTCAGTTTCTTTATTACTTTTGTCATACATCTTCTTTTTGTATTAATTTTCTTCAAAAATTTATCTTTCTGCTATTTCACAGACCTTCTTTCAAGCTTAATGGAAGTCCTTTGCTGTGGTGTGAATGGTAAGAAGGTTCTTCTTCAAGCAATCCAGGTGTATCAAGAGGCTGCACCCTTTCTCTATTAGAAATTAAGATATCCCTGAAGTTGAGTTCTGGATAGTATTATAGGGCAGTTTTTTAGCTTACAGAAGTGTAACACAGTCATGGTTATATCCTTCATTCTCTATATATTCTTTTCCATATTCACAGAGCCCCCTGATGATTTCATACATTTGTTTTATAATACTTTCTGCCAGTTCAGATTTCTGTGAATTATAGGCTGTGGAGAATAAAAGCTTGGTCCCAAGAATTTCATGGAGATTTTTTCAAAATTCTGATATTAATTTGGGGTCTCTATCACTTATTATTATCTTGGGAACTCTACAGGTTGGTATAATGTCATTGCAGAATAACAGAGCTGTATCCATAGGTGTAGCCTATTTGTGCCATGGTAGGCATCTAGAACTATTACTAAATCTGTCTGAAATTATTAGACAAGCATTGGTGTTTTCTTTTTCCCCTGGGAAAAGTCCTGTTACCAAGTCCATTTTAATTAGTTCCCATGGGTTTTTGGCCTCTTCTATAAATTGTAGTAGACCATAATTCTTCCCATTCTTTCTGTTTTCCTCCTGAAACCTATCAAAAGGTTTGATATATTTACTAAACTCCTGTTAAAATTTAGCTCACCAATCTTTGCTTGCTACCCTTTCTTTTGTTCTATCTTTGCTCATGTGTCCCATGTAGGGGCAGTCATGCCATGTTTTCAGAACTAATGTGATATAGTCTCTGTAAATCATTATCAAATGAATAGTGTGCTTATCTCTTTGGTACATGATACCATCAATAAGGAATATCATGCTATCCTCATAGTCCCTTAACCAAGCTTCCTTCATCTGAGATTTCAGCTCTGGTCTCCTATAGCTCTTTTGTAGGTGTTAAATTGATATGCCAGACTTCTTTTGCTTAGCATATCACTTAGTCACTGTGTTCAATAGTTCATTGTGGAGTTATGAAGAGCTTATTCATAATATAGGTGTCTTCTCCTCTATTGGGTTACTCTAATTATAGTTTGTAGTGTTACCTTCTGGTTCTCACTCTCATAATTTGAAGGCCCTTTTCCTGTCTACTTCCATGAAGTGGACGGGTATTCTGGTTTCAGATTATGAGTCATGAGCTGGATTTCCCTATACATTATCCAGTGGCAATATACTGAGGCCATCTGGGTTGGTATTTCTTTTCCCTTCTTGTTATATGATAATAATATTACCTCTATACTCTTAAATGGATATTTTCTATCTCATTATGTTTCTTTTATTTTTTTCATGCTTAGTAGAGATTTAAGGGCTTTTCAGTCTGGTTATACTCAAAAGACTGATCTTTCTAGGTAGTAATAAAGATCTTCCAATTCCCATACTAGACATAGGAGCCCCTTTTTGGATTTATCCTTATCTGGATTCTTAAGATTTTAACTTCCCAAATATATAACATATGACTCCTTCCCTAGGTTCACCATTCACTATCTGACTTTGGTGCAGGAATTCTACTAGAAATTGGCTGAAGGCTGCATCTATGTAGGGCTTGAATGGCAATTTACAATCTGTTCATATTGGGAAAGTTGCATTTCTGAGCTTGTGTTTGATTCTTCCATATGCCTCCCTTCTTTCCTTAGTCACTTAATAGCTAAATCTTTCAAAAGTAATTTGCAAAGGCTACTAGTTTTGTGTGAAAAGTGTATTATGTGATTTATATATTATCTTTTCAATCCTAAGAAATATTGCATTTATTTTATGTTTTTGGTAATGTTTTCTGAATTACTGATGCTACTTTGTTTTAGTCTATGGCCAGTCTTAGGCCTGAATTTTTTTTTAAGTGTCAGTAGCACTTTCTGGCCAAAGTTGCATTTCTTGTGTGATATCTTCAGATTTACGGGGGTTCATTTGATTAACAATCCCTATATTTGTTGCAAATGTTCCTCTCATTTCTCTGAGTATAATATGATATAGTTTATGGATACTACCATCCAGACTTCCAATATTCCTTCCTGAAATATTGTATCCATCATTCTCTTGAAATTCAGCTTTGCATTTTTGATTCAAAATGAAATTCTTGTAAACTCATATATCCTCATATGGCATATAATTCTGGTAATCTTCATATAGTTTTTTTTAACTCTATTTTGGTAAAACCATTTCATGAAATCCATTTTGGTGATATATTTGGCTTTTGTCAATTTATCCAAGGAAGGTGTTATCCAGGGTATGAGATTTTTTTTCCTTTATATGGCTATTCAGTTCCCTGAAGTCCCCACACAATATTTGTTTTTCATCATTCCAAGTGATCAGAACTGGTGTGGTCACTTCCACAGCTTTATTAAGTCCATTATTTCTAATTACATCAATTTCTGAAATTTCATTGATGTGTTTCTCAATTTCTTTCCTATATTTTATGCTATCTTAATATCAAGGTCCTCTCAACATGGGTGTATAAGGTCTTTCCACATCTAAATATTTCTCTATATCATAACCATTTTTTTGACTGAGGGTTTCACCCTTATAAAAAATTCTGTTCTGTTCTTCCTCAACACTTTCATAAAGTCAATTTTTTGTTTACTTGTGAAGCTGTAGCTAAATTTGGCTTTTTTCAATTCTTGTAATTCTTGAAAAGGTTCTTTATTGGTTCTTTGGAATATATCAAGGGAAGGTTTCTTATCCTTGTTGGTACCTATTTTGATGTGAATTTTTTCAATGTTGTAAAGGTCTATTTCTTAAATAATTTTTTAGTCTGATTCCAATAGTAACCCTTGGATATGTGAATTTTCAAGAACTCCAAACTCAGGATTAACTCTTATATTCCCTTTCTTGTGGGGTACTATTACCTCTTTCATAATATTCCCTATTGAGTTCATCTTACCTGATTCACTCTTGAAATTTTTTTCCTATTGAATAAAATTCTTGTCTTCCCAGTTGGGAAAGTTCTCTTCCAATTATTTCTTGGCCACCATTTCACATTGTGAACCACTTTCAATTATAAATGGGTGTTAAGCATCATCAATACATACTGTGATATTGGTATCTGTGCCATGGATAAATGCCATGCCCTTGTTAGGTGCTACTAATAATCACTGTGCCTCCTGAGTTTTCCTTCACAAGTTCTCTTTGTTTTTTTCATATGGTAGACCTTCTTCCAACTGTATGTCTTGCATTTCTGCTTGTTTTTCCTCCTGGTACCCCACCATGTATCTCTTTATGGGTTCATTTTCATCCTCAGAGTCTTCCCTGACTAAATTAACCATTCTTTAAGAGTCAGAATCCTCTTCTTTAGTTTCTTCCCCAAGGAATTATTCAATTGCATATATTTTCTTCTTATCCTTTGCACAGTTTTTTGCATACCTTTCTGGAGACCCACAATTGTGACATGAATTTTTATTTTTGGGTACTTCTGAAATCTTATCTTTCATTTTATCCCCACTCTAAGGCTTGAAAGGTTTCTTTTATTTTAAGCTAATTTTCTTTTAATAGAAGTATTTACCAATATATTTTTTTCCTTACATCTTTTAAGGTGTTGGTAATTTCATCAAGGGTACATTACTTTTTTCATTTGCACTTGACTTAATATTCTAGCTCTCCTGGAAGTTTTTTCAAGAGTATATGATTTATCAGCTGAGAGTTAATATGAGTTTTAATGGCTTCAAAGATTTTATACTTCTTAAGGCACAGCTAATATTGATCTTTGTCCAATTTTCATTTGTCATTTTCAAGTCACATGGTATTTTTTCCATATCCATGTACTATTCCTTTAATTTTTTCATTACTTTGTTCCTCATCCATGGCCAATTTCTTCTTCCATGGACTTCCTTTATTTCAGTGTACCATATATCAGCATGGTTTCTGAATTATTCATTCATTCCAGCTGTGATTCAGTATTCCTTTATAATTGTGAAATCAATTAAGAGAACATCAATATAGTAAATGAGCTCCACATGATTGTATTCTTCTGCACTATATAATTTGAATCAGCTTATGGCCTCTGGAAGTTTCTTTAATGCTTCCTTGTGTGATTAAATCATATTATCTCTATCTTGATACTGTGATGGTTACCTCAGCCTATTCTCCATCTGGTAAATTGGTTTAGCTCCCATATTTTTCAACTGTGTAGGTTTATTGTCCTGGTTCTCACCCTTTGTCTGTGGATTTATTCTCTCACAAAAATTGAAGATTTTATTCACATCTTGGTCTATATCCTCCACTTGTTTCTGGATACATCTAATTTCTACATTTAAGTTGTTTTCTTCCTCTAAGACTTGGGTTATTCTTCTTTTTTTTTCTGGGACTAAACTTAGGTTAGTATATTACTTTTGGTTTGAAATTTGATTACTTCTTGTACCCTGAAAATTCTCTCCCTGAGCTTATTAAATGCTTTCTAAGTGTTTTCTTAAATATGTGCCATTTTCATCAATAGATTATTACTAGTTATGATTATTTCAGGGGTCACAAAGTTTTTTTCATTCTTAATGGGAATATCATTTCTGATTTTAGTACTACTAGCTCTATCAAAAGTATTTACAACTATTTCTTTCTTTTGTGTACTTCCTTTACTAATTCCAACAATTTTTTGGATAATTGGGTCTGATTATTTCTTTCTCTGTCTAAAAGAAGTCTTTTTCTTTCACTTTGGTCCTTGTCTTCTCCTAGAAACTCCCTGGGATTGCAAAGAATGGTGACTCTTTACCACTTATCTGTTGGATTCTGAGTTTTGTTAGGCCATTGGGTAGTTGGGTTTATCTATCACTCCTTGTGAGCCTGAAGGAATCATATTATATTCTCTCTGGTTTAATTGCACTTATATATCTTGAATATTAGATTGATTCTCCATGATCTTTTCTTCCCTTTTTTCCATTAGTTTGAAATTCCTGTTGGGATACCACCCTTTTGTGATTTTCATGAGTTCTTTTAAGGATATCTTTTTTGAGACAATTCTTCTAGAACATTTCTCCAAGTTCTTCCTAGTGTGAGTTTATATTGAATCTTTTTTTTCATTCTCCATCTAAGAAGTTCTTTTATGATTTGGTGGAGCTGAAACAATTTATCCATGTCTGTCTAGACCTCTGGCTTGAGGTGTCTTCTGAACTGGAAGGTTAATGGAAGTGTGGAAATGATTTCCCTAAGTGTCTTTGGATTATACCTTGTTCTTCTGGCTCTATATAACCATGGCCTGTGTTCTGGCTGGTGCTTTGGGACTCCAAGGTCTCTGGAATTTGTAGAAGACATAGTATCAGTAGTGGAAAAAAAACCTATGTTCTAGGTTATTTATTGAACTTTGACTTTTCTCTGTAAAAATTTGGGTTCTACTTTATTGGGTAATCTCTATTTATAATTGAAAAAAGGATTAATAATTTTTATTTTTCCCTTAAAGGCCACCAAAGTTTGATTACCTTGGATTGATTCAGAACTACATATTTTTCTAGTTCTTTTAAGTGTCTATTAGTTTCTACTTCTTGGAAGTAATGTAGATTTTACTATTCCTCTTTCCTATTCCTTTCTGTGCATGGTTGACTTCAGATGGTGTCAGAGAGTGATTTCTCTGTGATTGGATTTCTAGTGGTATGAAATTTTCTTCTACTGTAAACTCAAATATGAGGACTTAATTTCAGTTTCTGAATCCTTCTGATTCTTCCGCACATCAAATATGACCTCCAATTCCAATTTATAGCTAGCTATTTTGTGTCTTTATATGATGAAATAAGATTAAAATTATTAATTTTTATGTTAATATACTAAATTAAATATATTATTCATTAACTGTGACTCAATATATTTCCAATTAAAATAAAAAAAATTACAAAATTGGTTTAATTTAAATAATTTAAACTATAATCCTATTCAACCACATCCTTTGAAGTTGTCATTCACAGTACAGAGTTTATTTCTGTGATTGAAAAAATAATACAGTTGATAAGGGAATTTGGTAACCACAAAATATCTTAAGGTAATACTGTAATGATTAAAATTATTTTTTTCATTTTTATTCTAAAAAAAATGACTTATTTTTGCGTATGATAATTAAAATAGGTAAAATAGTAGGAAAATAAATCACTTTACCACCTTTTAGAGTCCAAAATAAGTTCAGAACCATGGCTATTCCCCTAAAATGTCAGTAATAATCCATTTAAGATCCATTCATGGCTATTAATATGAGTTTTACATGCATAAAAAAGGTTTTTAGTAAGAATTAGAGGGTTTTACTATGTTGGAATAGTGGTGGTGAGTGCTACTGGAAGCCCTGGGTGCAGTAATTAGCAATTGAGTAACTACAATAGGTACTACAGTAATGAAATATATAATTATACCTGTTTAATTTCTAGTATTAAAATCTTCTTAAACAATTTTACTATGTAGTAATTTAAAAGCAGGATGGGGATCCCTCTTTAGCTCAGAGGAAGGGCTATTTTCATCCTGAAACAGGTGTTGAGGGGGAATTTTTATGCTGGCCAGTAGAAGGAATGAATATTTTTACTCCAGAGGGTAGGCTTGTGGTTTTCACAGGCCTGTATAGCCTTTATTAGGAACAGATGTGGCTTTGAAACCACATCTGGTCACTATTCCCAAATACAGTGTGAATGTTTTCATCAGGGGACCTCATAAACATGTTCTGACCTTTAAGACACATAGAATTCTGTACAAAAAAAGTCTGGAGGCCTGTGATTAGTAATACTATGAGTTATTGAAGTAAAAAATAGGCTTTTGAACGGCTTTGACACCACTAATTCAATACTATTAGAGACTATGCCACAGTATTGGGTTGTTTCCAATAAGGTGGACTTATATCCTCAAAACCACTATACCTTTGTAATTTTTTTATATAAATTTCTCAAAAAAAGGGCTCCCTTTGTAGCCCCTAATGTGCTGTACACAATTTCTCACTCATTTGGTATGGCTAGAATTAATTATGGCAAAGTTTTTCTAATTTTAAATTTGATTTTAAGAATTTAGATTTTATATGAATCTTGTATTAAGTTAAGATTCTTAATTTTTTTTTTCTAGATTAAATAAAGTTTCATGGAGGTTAGTACTAGAAATATTGTATTCTTTTCTTTCCAAAACAACCATACTTCTGCTATTTCACACTAAAACTGTAGAAGCTACATGAGAGCTCAATATTTTATTCACCCTTATTTTGCCTAAGTTTGGACTTAGCTTTTGTATTATTGGTGCTAGAATAATATTTCTGGTAGCATTGGATAGCCCTCATTTAGAACTTTAATCTTTATCCCCACATGGTGGGGTTCTGCCTCTATTTCTAGACTTTAGATGAGAGGTGAAAATTAAGGTTTATGCTAAGTTCATGTTTTGAGCTGGAATAACTCTGTTATTCTTTATCCTATTTCTATGGGAGTTTTTTATTAAAGCTAAGTTTACTTTCTTCCTCTTTTTTGGATTCATTTCTGACCTATTTTAGCTCATTTCACTTTGTGGTGGGAATCTTTCTTTAAAATCAGCTTATGATACTTTTCACTATCATGCTTGTTTTCTGGCTTGGAGTCACAGGCCAGACAAAATACTGTATTATATGAAGCTTTCAGTATCATTTAGATAAGAATTAAGTTACTCATTCTATTAAATACCTGAATTTCAAAGATATTATGAAAAGAGTACCTTCCAATCTAATTATTATTATTATGAATTGTATTCTAAGTTTAATTATTCCAAAATATTAATAAAATTACAGCTTTACTCATAAAAAAATTCTCTTCACATCTTCCTCTAATCAAAATCTGTCTTTAATTGATATTTTACAATAATTCACATTGGTTATATTTTGTAATAATCTAGTACCCTTTATGACTTATTTTCTTATTATTATAAAACTTTAATCAAAACATTTTGAATGCCTATTTTTCAAAAAAAAGTATATTATTCCAAAAAATCAGAATAACTCAATTAATATTGAGTATAATCCATTTTTGGAATTTTGATTTAAATTCAATTTAATTAGAAATTGAGTAACTTTATATATATATTCATTTGAAATACTATAAAATATAATTCATTTCCCATTTAAAACACCATTTAGATGGAAAGAAAAATTCACCAATTGAAATATTCTCCCAGTTCTAAGTTTTCAATCTTATAACAAGTTTGTTTAATTATTCCAACAAGTTTTAATCTTATATTGAGTCATAATTTGAGATACTTTGTATAATCATAAATTCTAATGAATCCTTATATATTTTTTTGATGATTAAATACTTCATATTTAACAAAAAAATCAAATTGGTTTCTTAACCAAACAATATTGTTTCTGTATTGAAAAAATTATCTTACCTTGTTAAAATATAACCTATATGCTTATAGAAATATATATATATATATATATTACTTTTTGGATTAATTCAAAAGATAACTTTATTCATTTTCTTTATTTTAAAATGAGTTTTTTAAAAAAAAAAAAAGTCAAAATTTTGAAAAAAAAAAATTATAAATTTTTTGATTGATTTACTTAACTTGATTGGAATATTTTATTTCATATTCATCAACTTTTTGATTATTATCATTATTGTATTCTTCTTTCCTTTGATTAATTCATTCCAAATATTTATACCAGAAAACAAAATTAAATCATGAATGTCATTGTTCATTTGACATATGCTGAATATTTATTTTTATTTTCAAAAAGAAAGAACCATTTACTACCATAATATTATGATTTTCAAAAAAAGTGACAAAATGACAATAAAAAAAAAATTTGATTGTGGATATTATCACTTTTCTAAAAATTCCTTCATCTTGCTTTTTTTTATTATGATATTTCAAAAAAGAATATTGTTGTATTTACATTTTGAGAAGGTATATCTTTTATCCACTTTTTTTTCAGAAAAATCAAAAGCAAATAATTTAAGTTAATGACATTAAAATCTTGACTTTTAAAATGAATTGTTTTAAGATTAATCCTAATTTCTTTTCAACAGTTGTAATGATAATATATATTATTTTCTTATTAAACTCCATTTGAAGGGCATGACCTGCCTCAATAGTTTTCAAAGAAATTATCATTTAAGAGTACAGAAACAATAGTGACCATCATGAATACCAAAAAATTGAAAAACTATGACCTGATCCTGAGAGGCTGTATCACAACATTGTTCATGAAGCATGCAGAGAACATATGTTTTGATGTGCCAAAAGAAAAAAGGCTTTGAGGAGTGTCATTCAAGGCTAATTCCCTCTCAATGGAAACCAAAGGCAGTCCAGGAATTCTCAAATTCATCATTCACATCACTAGTCTAAATATTCATTCTTATTTTGGACCTGTAAATTTTGGGACAAGTTGAGGTTAATGCCACATCACTTGCACCTGAGAGATTAGTATGTAAAATCTTGCATTTGTGCCCATAAACATTACACAACTGCCACATTCACTAGCTTCCACCTGTGATTATAATGTGGCGTCAGCACCTCTTGAAGCCTTGGGGTTATTTCTTCCTGATTTGTTGGCAGTCAATCCATACTTGCAAAAATAATGTCCCCAAGACAAATAGTATTTTTGATTTGACAATTTCGAGCTTCTTCAAAATGATTTCCCTCATTTGGAGCTTGACAGTCCCATCAACCTTAGTATGATTCAAGGTTTTTGGGTATTTTCTGTTACTTTTTTTGGAGTCATTCTACAAATGTTTTGGGTTGACAATGGTTGATTACGTTTTCAATAGATAATTGCTTGTTTATTTTTTGGTGTTATTGTCTAACTAAGAATAAGGGAAAATATTAAGTTGATTGCTTGACAGATTTCAAAAATGTTTCGCGCATGTGCCTGCTTTGCAATAAAGAAGTGTCAGCTGACTATGTTTTGTATGAAGCGTAATTGGGTTTTTTGATTAGGAGCCGTCAGCAAGAATGAAAGAAATATACACACTTAGTATTCTAAATCGCGATGTTAAAACTTTGAAAATCTAATTTCCTATTAAGCTCAAAAAAGAATACTGAAAATAAACGCGAAAACGAGTGCAAACTAAGCAAACCGTAAACTAAAAAAATAAGTTTCCATTCACTTACCAAATTCGAAATTATTTCAACAATGTGTGAGAAAGGATTTTTTTTAATACTCAGTTTCATCAAACTGCTTAATCTTTTCCTATGTAAGAAAGAATAGACCCCTTGATTAGTTTTGCAACACAAGATTCAAGACATATCACTTACTTTAAGTAATTTTTCCAACTAAAGATCGTTCCCAAAGGCATAAATAATTGTTTGATTAGTTATCCTTTGCTTAAAAAAAAAATTGATACAAACCTTATTTGCATTTTTAACAATATTACTACCTTCGGGATTGTAAATCCGACAATTCTCAAATACCAGTTTACAATCATCTAAAAAGCTCTCCAAGTTTTGATAAAGATTAGCATCGAGTTTGGATTCGATTGTTTGAAAGTCCATGGGATTTTTGATAATTGTGTAATAATCTGTTACTTCTTCTGGGTTGATTGGTTCTTTAAATGGCCAAGCCGACGTATGGTTTTGTAGGGTTGTCAATAGATGATGGATAATGTTATGACAGGCTAACCTCTGTGGCCGACGTGTTCTAGGGGAAACAAAAGGAAAACAATTAAATTTTTGACATTTTGGTTCAAGGCAATTGACTAACAATTGGTCCATCTCTGCGGTCCAACCAATTTCCTCTAAAAACAAAAGAAAGAAATGTTAGAGAAACAAGCGGGAGATGGCGATCAACGTAGATCAGGACGAAACTAAGACCAGGGATTTGAGATGGATCAAGAGGTTTGGAGAGAGGTTTTCGGAATACATCAAGTCCTTTGTGAACGACATGAGATTGAGACACTTGTTTTATTTTGTTTTTAATGGCTTGCTTTTGTTTTTCAAGTATAAAGGGAATTTCCAAATACTTTATTCGAGGTAACATGGCGCACTTGAGAAGATGTACACGGAGTTAGTCAAGAAATCCGATGAGATGACTATTAGAGCCAGAGGATGACTTACATGCATGATTGTTCCACCTTCGTAGTCTTTGATGTAGCCTACCCAAACCGAGCGATCTAAGACTACATCCTTTGAAAAACCTTGCTTTTTGAAGTAACCAACTGCATAGTTATCGGCATAGGTCAAAAAGTGCATACAAGTAGTGGATTGTTTGATATGGTCTTTGAGATGGTTCATGAGATGAGATCCATAACCTTTGACTTGTTCTGTAGATCTAATAGCGCAAAATACGATTTCTGCAAACCCTCTAGATTCGAATGGTCGATAAGTGATGCCACCGACGACATCTAGACCACGTTTGATGATTGCCAAGCTCCAATGATCTCTTGAAAATACTAATCGAGTAATATATTCCTTTGGCATCATTGGTAATTGACGTTGAAAGATGCCTCTAAGACCTGTGAGAATGATAGATGAATCAGGGGAGCCATCATTGGTGACAACGACAAATTTGATAATATTCTGCCTTTCTTCGATGATAGCAGGTTTTAATACTGGATTTGAATGATTTTTTGATAGATCATCTAGGTCATCATCTGATTCAATGTTCGGTTGAGTGAGATGAGCGCTTGGAGGAGGTTGGAGTTGATCATGTTGCTCAAGAGGGAATGGCGGCTGACTATCAGCAGAGGGAGTTGTTGGAGGATTGGTGATAGATTGATTTGGTAGATTGAATTGTTGGTGAGGTTGAGATGGTGGCTGAGGATGAAGTTGAAGCTGAGGCTGAGGTTGAGGTTGAGGTTGAGTTGGAAATTTAATTTGTAAATTTTTTGACGAGGAGGAAATTAACTTGATCCTTTTATTTGGTCTGTCAATCATTTTTAATCAATTTGACCTTCTTGACCAATTTGACCTTCTTGACCGAGTTGACCTTCTTGACCGAGTTGAGCCTTCTTGGCCCTTGTTGACCAAGATCGATTAAAAACTTAAATTAAACCTTAATTTTAACATTTTAAAGTTAAAATTAACTTCAAAATCAAATTTTATCCATCAAAAATTTAGCAATTTGACTTTTTAAGGTCAAAATATTAAAATAATTTAGTTAAAATAAATTCCTTGGTTGACTGATCATCATCTTTAGCTGATTAAAATTAAATTTGATCATTAAATTGAAGATTATTAATCTAGAAAAGAAACTCCTTAAATTGATATTCTCAATGAAATAAACATATCTTTTAATAAACTAAAATTCCTGACAGCAAAGCTCCCATCCCACAGAAAAACAGGCATAGCCTTGAAATTGGGTTCAAATAAAAAACCTGTTTTTTTTACCTTTCATCACAGGAAAGTTGCTATCTGAACGCTCTACTCATTTCCTGAATTAAGGCACTTAAAGAGATCAAATCTTATTAAGACTTGAGAGTATTATTACAAAATAGTATAAATTTTGAGGAAAAGTCAAGTCAAAAAGGTTTTGTTGGGTGAAGGTGAGCAGGAGTAAATGTTTGAATTTCTGAGGCAGATCTAAGTCATAATCTACACAATCATCAGAAATATATGAATGTTTTCATTCAAATATGAGAGTCAATCCTGATGAAAGTAAGTACATTTAAATGTGCGTTATATTTGTCTTCATGAACAAAGAAAAGAATGTGCATTTTATAAAGTGGTGACTATTGATGTCTTGAGTATTGGCAAATCTAAAGTAACATATAAAAAATAAATCATGATCTATTAATAAATATAGGCTGATTGTCTTTATCAACTCAAAATACTAATTTAGTTAATCATTCAAAGATCGAAAAATAAATATACAAATTTAACTTCAGTGATTATGATACATGAAATATTGAAAGAAGCCCTTAGCTTCTTTTTAGCCTCAACTTACTTTGGTTGTATAAAAACGTCAAAAGATGAAAATATTTTACGTTAATTCCCTACTTTTCATGAGTCAAAAGGTGGTTTATGACATGAAGTAAAATTTGATTCGAACAGAATTTTAAAGATTTTACCTCAATTTTGCTAATTCAATTTCACTTTTTTAGGAAATAAACTTGAGATGGGTTTTGTTTTTATGTAAAATGAATTAATTAAAATATATTCTAACATTGCCTTTCCAAAAAAAATTCTTCAGTTTTTTTTTGATTTTTAAATTTTTTATATGATTTTTACTTCATAAGTTAATGAATCTTTTAGAATGAAGATTTGGGCGGTAATGGCAGGAACATTAATTCAACGTGGATGATATATTCCTAATTCAAGGTTCCTCTCAGATAAAAAGGACTGAATCTTATGAATCCCAATAGGACAAGTTTGATGAATAAGTATTAGGAAACCCTATTGATCAAGAAATTCAATCTAAAAAGACTTTTTTTTTGCCAATTTCAAGAGGAGAAAAGAAGAGTAGCTGAATTTGAACATGACAGAAATAATTTTTTAACAACTCAAATTCAAATTCAATTAAAATATAAACAATATTTTAGAAAAACACAAATTAAGGTAATCTTTCAAATATCACAACAGCTTGATATTTAAGATTATCTTCTCCCAACCAAAATAATTCATTCCCCTGATTTAATTCAGCCAGGCGCATAATTTCTATAAAAATTCAAGAAAAAAAAGAAATATGTAGAAAGTTATTGAAGGTTATTTGAAAATTTTAGACATTCTTGCTTGACCAAAAATATAAGTGAATTGATTATCTTGAGCCTTGATATATTGAGTTGTGAATTTAAACTTTGTTTGTTTGTTTTAATGATATTGTTGTTGCTGTTTCTGTGACTTGTTTATTAGAAAATAGAAGTGATTTCTGGACTTTATATATATCTTTGCGGATTATCATGGGAAAAAATTTGATAAAAAGGAATATAGTTAATTCTTTCTGTCACAACCTACTAAATCTTTTCTTGTTCTTAATTACAGGCACTTTTCATCACCAATGTTACATTTGAGGTAAAAAATGAATAAAAAAACTAAATTAATTCCACAAAAAATCCTCAACTCATTCCCTCCAAGCCTTGTAATAAGGTTCAAATACTAGATTTGCATTTCTTGTCTGTGATATTTAAGGAATTTTTTATCACCTGTACTAATTTCCTTATTTGTTGATTTTTTAGCTGAATTTCAAATTAATGAGTCCACTCATTGGTGAATAGTAGATTCTTTAGAAAGGAAGTGGCTGAAGGTTAGTCAACCACATTTATTCACATGGTTTGTTTCAGATATATAGATATATATAAGGCTTAGAACATGAAGATGTGTTATTCACATAATCACCATTATCAGATCTTTAGTTTTACCAGTGTGTATCAGCTTGCAATACTCTTGCTCAATTTAAGCTTAAAGGTTGGAACAGAAATTGAGTTTTCCACTTAATTATATAACTAAAAATTAAGGTTTTTGTAAAAATAGAAAACATAAGGGTGACCATTTCTTTCCCCAAATTTCCATAAATTATATTTAAAACCCTTTTTTTTCAAAAAAACAACAACAATTAATATGTATATATTACTTTCTTTAAGGATATTTGAATTGCCTACAACATTTTGTTTTTATTGAGTTAAAAAATGAAAAAAAAGTCAATTTTTTTTTTCTAAAATCAATTAAAATTAAAATAAAAAATCTGATAACGATATTTTTTTTCAAAATAAATAATAAAAAAAATCCATATTCAAGTTATGAATATTAGAATTTCACTAAAAATTAAATTATGATTTTTCTTCTAAAAATTCTTTTGAGGTAAAATTAATGAAAAAATGATTATTTCATGATATTTTGAGAAAAAGAAATTAACTTATAAATTTTTAGGTTTATTATTGAAAATAAATAATATAATGATTGTTTATCTTTAAAATACTTCAAAAAAGATATTTCAGGCCAAAAGAAATATTTTTAAAGTAAAAATTATCTTAAATTAGTTTCAAAAAATTCTTAAAGGAGTTGATATGAGAATAGATTCTTGAAAGATTAAATTGCAATATAAAAGAACTCAAAATTGAGAAAAATTAATAAAGAATGAGTGACAGAGCTTACAGTTAGGAAAAAAATTTCAATTTAATTTTGAGGTTCTTCAAAAGCTAACATTATAATACGATCTGTACTAATTAATGGTAAAATATCTATTAATTTGTTTGAGATGTTCAAAGATATTCAAAAATAGTTTTCATTAGGTTTTATTCAGCTCTACAAAGGTGATTAATATTACTCTAACATGAAGTAAAAAATGGTGGAAAAGTTATTCTTTTTTTTAGCCTTTGAGATATGAAAACATATCAACAAAAAAATTCACAAAACAACCTTACAAAACTTATTTTAAAAATGAGAATTGAAATTATAATTTTAAAATAAGTAAAAATTCCATAAAAAAAGCATAAATTCCTGATTATCTCAGAATAAAATGAATAGAAATTTAAAAGAAATTACATCATTGGATTTACCATAATAAACTACACATATGACTCTTTTATTTCATATCTTTAAACACAATACTTACTGAGATAACCTGGATATGGGCACTTTGATGATTAGTGCATATATTCATGGTTTTTATCTCATATTTTTTTAAATATACATGATAACAACTTAATAAAAAATCTAATTTACCACAAAATAACTGTAAGAATAAAGAGATTAGATTTGTTTGACAATTTATAAACAAGGTTAAGAATGATGAGGGGAAATTGGTTAAAATAGCAATACCAGTTGACCATTTAAAATTGAAAGTGTGCCAAACTGAAAAAAAAGGAGATATTAAGAAGGAAATAATCCTTATCATTATATTCAAGGTATAACCCCATAAAATCATGGTTTGAAGTCCAAAATAGTAAATTTTGACAGAAAAGAAGAGTTACAAGAGAAATCATTAAAAATAGATTTTTAATTATCTAATTAAATACTTTGGGAACCTTAGTAAGGACAATCCAAGCTATTAGAATTAACTATCTGAATTGCAGCAGCATGAAAAGATTCAAAGTTCTTGAGGATTCAAGTTAAGGCTCAAAATGGATCATTTCTAATCAGTAACTCTAATATTATCTTAAGCTTAACAGTTGAGTAAGAAATAAAAATGGTTGATCTTAGTATTTTATGATTAAAAATACTTTAATCCAAGAAAATGAACCATATTAAAATCTTATTATGTCATCAAATGAGAGTTATATTGATAACTTTAAAAAATGGAATAATTATGAGATAAAAAGTTTTAATAATGATGTAATCATAACCAAACCTTAAATTATTTCTAAACTCCAGTGGATAAAATAAATAAATTTTTACTAGGAGGTATATGGTCACCAGAACAAAGGATATTTACTGTAAAAGGATCTCTTTGTCCTCTGTTTGCCTCTCAGGTGCAACAAATACAATAAAAGGTAAATTAATTTATTCTTTAATATATAACTCTTCTATTATTAAATACCAAAGTTTTATCTTGTAGTAATCATTATTTTATACTGGATTACATAAATATTTCATTGTAATTTTTTAATTTATCTTAAGATATCTGAATCCACATAAAAATAGTAAAATATTTAATTCTCTCTATTTTTTATTTTGAATACAATTTAAAGAAGTTTTATTTACGTTCTTAGGTGTAAGATCAATAAAAATCATTCTATCAAGTGTTAAAAGTAGGGTATTTTCTCTTATCATAATATTTTCTCTCTATTATAAGGCTTTATGAATTCTTTTATTAATATAGATAGTATTTATATTCATATATAACTTTAATATTAGTAATATTATTGTTATAAATTGTTTTTGATATTGAATAAGGAGTTTTCATGAATTAATCATTTTTTTTGGCAATAATGTATTTTCATAATAGAAGTTATATTAACTTATTATCTCCAAATAATATACATATTTTTTACACCATAATTTTAATAATATACTATCATTATAATTATTTTGAATATTATTATTCATTAAAATCAGGAAATTAAGAGTAAAATAAGTAAAATATTTGTAATTTTTAGTTATTTCTTAATAGTAAAACCTTACACTTCTTGTGTGTTCATAAATTTTTAAAAAAAATTAAAAGATGATTTCAAAGCTAATGATTATGTTAAATTACAGGGGCTCTTGGGATATAGAATTGGATGTGAGTTTAATGACTAGGAACTTAGAGTAACTGAAAAGAATTAAACAAATAAAAATATATATTCATTCAGAAAAAATGCAGTAAAAAAATTAATAAGAAAAAAAAGGCCAAAATTCATCAAAAAATACAGTTTCCTTCTCACCTAGATTCACTGTTGGAATTCTCCAAATGTAACAATTCCTTTCTTGTTCTCTAAAAATTCTGGAGAACTGGATGTCTGAAGTGCCAAATTTTCCAATTTTTGAGTTGTAGCTCTCAAAAATTTGATCTTGAAACATGGGTCAAGAACAGCCACACAAATTGCCAGTGTCTTGAATAGTAAAGTTTGGAGGTATTTTGTTAACTTTTCTACCATTGCTTCCACAGCTGGTTCTATTTTCTGAATTTGATATTTTTCAAAAGCCTTTGAATGAGGCTCCATCAGTTATAAGTAAGAAAATGATATGAAAAAAAGTCTTTCCTAATTAATTTTCTTAATTATTAAGATATAAATTGGTAGGGGATAATTCATTATTGGATACTTTGATCCACATATGATGGTAGTGGATTTATAAAGAGGATAAAGTAATTTGATTATTACCTTTACTTTTTTCTATTCAAGAGCGGATAGCCCATATTGTTTCATTGCTGTTGGCCCAAAAAATTTATTTTATTCTTCTCTCAGTGACCATGCCCATTCCAACATGTTTTAGGTTGACTTTAGTCTCATAAAAAATTTTGTTAGAAGCGTATTGGCCTTGAAATTTTCATTAAATAGATTTACAATTGTAATAAATATTTCTTGTCATTATGGGCTCTGCTTAATATAAGACCCAAGGCATAATATGCATGATACTTTTAAATTTTAGTTTAAATTATGACTTTCTGGCAGGTAAACAATACTAAGAATGGCCATAGGGCCATTGTCAAAAATTTCTTGATTTGGATTAGTTCACTTACCTAGATCATGAATTCCATCAAAAGCTGAGGTTGATTGTATGAGCCATAAAACAAATCACATTGGTTTGTCTGATGAAGGAGAAAAACAAGATCTTGCAGTTGTCGACCTATTTGTTGGTTGACAGATGAATTATCTGTGGTAAATTGAAACAATATGGTCTTCAAAACTATATAAATCAAGAATTTTCCAAAATTCTGGAGCAAGAAATTTCCCCGAATGATCACCTAGCCAAATGTGTGTAAATAAAAAAGGCAAACTATATGAGAAAAAGATCACCTTTAATTTCAGTGAGACCCAAAATAATTGAAATTATCTTGAATTTTTAATCAATGAAGTGGCCAGTTACGGCCATATAGCCTTTCATATTAGGGATTGTCCATGTATTTGTAGTTAATAAGAAAAATGATTTGTTGGTTTATAACAAGTTCCAAATATAATTGGTGAGAAAAATAGAGGTTTTATAGGTGTTCTGAAATTGGTTTTTTTCCAACAAGTATAGATTTTACAGACAGATTTCACAATTTAAGAACTGCTTGAAACGATTGATTTTCAAAAAAATATAAAGATTGAATTCAGAAATCATGTAAAAAAACACAGTTTTAAAAGCTTCTTCAGATAGAGCCTGGACTTTGTAGAAATTGGAAAGTAAGTACAAACAAAATATTTATGATAAAATATATGGATATGATGAGATTAATCAACTTCTTGGGTTTGTCATTTCGGATATATTTATAAAGTGCTCCACAAATTGAACAAAGCTTGCTTGGATTGGTTAAGCAATGCAAGGCATTAAGCTGATCATTAATCAGCTTTCTTCTTCCAGTATGATACCATTTTAAGGGTTTTTTACAAAGGGTACTATATTTGTTTGTTACTTGGCATTCAACAGATTTGTTATTGAGATCTTCTAAATAGAGCCATACCCATGAGTTTTTGGGGTTGAATGGTGCTTTGCTTACTGATTCTTGAGTTGTCGCTTCAGCCTTTCTAGGGCTTTATGCTTGGGAAATGGATGAAGATGACATGGTTAAGCTTTGAGATGACCTTGATAGAAACAAAATGTTGCAAAATATATCAAAAATATGAAATAAAAAGGTTTTTAATAGAAAATAAACCAGGATTTTTGTGATTGATTTTGAAAAAAGCAAAGAATTGTTTTTTTTTTTTAAAAAAAAAAAAGGAAGTTGATTTGTTAGTGAGAAGGAATAACTGGATAAGGATCCATATTGAAAAAGAAAGAGATGAGGTTTAGATTTGGTCAAAAAGAAGAAAAAAGCAAAAATAAATAAGAGGATTATTTAAATCAAAAGGAAAATGGTTGGTGGCATAAAAGAAATAAATATGGAGTGGGAGACGAGTGGGGTTGTCTCGGACAAAACCGTCTAACCCCTACCATACCGTTTGGTTTGATACCGGTCAGGAAAAAATTGCCAAAAATCCCTGGAAATCTGGTGAGCATGGGGATAGGTAAGCACAAATATTCCAAGGATTCCCACAGGTGGAACCCTTAGTTTACTCTCTTAACAGCCAGTAAAGAATCCCTGGCTGGAATCCAAGCCTCATTAACTGAGTTACAGACACTTCTTTGAGTTAAGTAAAATTTTATATGAACTTTGCATCAAAGCCTAAATTAAATAATTTTTGGTGAAATATGGCACATGTTAAGAAAAATTCATTTTACCCCTCATATTCTAATCCTTTTTAATTCCATTTATTTTGATGAACCCACTTTCACTGCATTTTTAATACAAACTAAGTAATTTAATTGAGTTTTATAGCTAAAAAAATGTAAAATTTCTCTTTTAATACATAAATTTCATTTAATTTGCATAGCACGTATTCACAGTTGAATTTAATACACTTAAGTCCTTCTTAAGCTCTAAATTACACAAAAAGCCTCATTTTTCGAAACAAAAGTAATTATTTAAACTACATGTTATGTGAATCCATCAAAGCCATGATATTTCTTAGAGTGTTATGTTGTAAATTTCGAAGATTTTAATCAAGATTTTTTGCAGTCAATCACAGAAATTTCAAAAAAAGACTTGAGATATTTTTGGATTATGAATGAAATTCTGAGTGAGTTTAATTTAATACTTTTACTTACTGAGTAGAATAAATTTTGAGTAAATTTTCTTTAAAAAATCTCAAAAGTGGGTTTCTAATCATTTTTTATCTGGAGTTATATTTGATAAGCTGCATCATGTATTTAGTCTCTCTGAAAACCTCTTTTCTCCTGGAAAAAGAATATTTTTATATGTTTATTAGATCCTTAGAAATAAAAATGCAGTACTCTGATCGATTCAAAGATCTTTTTCTCTTAATTATATGAAAATACGTTCCAAAATTGAATAATAAATCCCCTCAGGAATTTTAAAAGGGTATTCATATAGTAAGAGTTACAAATTGATAGAAGTGGTAAATAATATTATTAGAAATGTTAGAGCATTTCACCGTTGAAACGGTGCTTTCCCTTTTTGTTATTTGTACTTTTCATCAAACATAAGTAAAAATACTTTTGTGTGTTTTCTTAATGTACATATCTTACTAAAAAAGTACTGTACTCTTTAGTATTTAAAGAGACAGTACTTAGTTGTAACTTGATATATGATAACATGAAAATTAATAGAAAAATTAATTGATATCATCATCGTCGTCGCTTCGCTATCGTATACTTGAAAAGCAATAAAAAATCAGTTCAAAAAGAGGATGTATTTTTCAAGGGAAGTGGGAAAGATATTGCAATAATCTGCCAATTTTACTATCAAAAAATTTGGAAAGAAATACATTCTATGATTTGTGAACAACATCAGTTTTGCAGAGCTTTTTAAGGTGTGTATATGAGAATTTAATAAAATATCAAATACTTTCCCTGTTCTCAAAGCTTGTAAAACATAAAAATGAGTAAAAATACTACTTTTAAGAGTTTTGATAAAAAAATGCCAAACCTTATTCACTCGAATAATATGAGTACAAAAAAAGAATGTTCTAAAGAGTTTGTGTTCCACCAACAATGATAATGTATCAAAAATTACTTCACAAGAGATATCTATTTAAGGCTAATTTTTTTTCCAAGTATTATACTTTCGAGTTGATTGAGTAGAGTAAAAAAGAAATTAATATAAGAGAAGAGCCTCGCAAGAGATATTTAAAGACGCAAATTACAAAGATTACTAGGTTTAATACAAAATATTACAAATATTATAGTGATCAAGGATGCTTGGATTGACTTTTGGGGTGGTTCAAGGGCTAAAATGAGTATAATTACTTTTTACAGCTTTTTGAAAGCTGTAAAATTATTCAAAGGAGGTGCTTTAAATATTCAATTTATATGTAGCTAAATACCAAATTAAAACAATCCTAAAATGAAAAGAAAATATGGGGAAAGAATAAATTTATTATAGTCTAAAATTTCCTTTAACAAATGCAGAAAGTTTTTTTTAGTTCATGAGAATAATATTGGCAACAGGAAGGTCAATTATTGTACCGTTGTACCCAGTTTAGTACCGAAATTGCTGGACTTTTTCTATTTTATAGGTCCTATCCATTTGAACCAGTCTTACATGTTATGAAATTAGGTTTTGAGGGATTAAAAAAACTTCATAATTGCTTGAAACCTCTTCAAAATAGTAGAAAACTTTTTTGTAAGGTTTTTTTTACTTAGGGGTAGTTTTACCCTAATCCTTTGAGACACGGACCCTTTCAATCATTTTACAGCCAAAGCTCAAGAGCTTTTGTATGATTGACGAAGTTCCCAGCCTAGATTCAAAGATTTAGGCGAAGTCCGAAATACTTTGAGCCAATATCCCTTCTCCCCTTTAAAGAATAGCTTGGTGCATTTACTTCATTTTATTTAACCCTCATTTGGAACAGCACTGATACCAAATCAATAATCTGAGAGACTTCAAAAGTTACCAATTTCTATCTAAAATATTTTTGAATTACACACCATACCTGATGGCTAAAGCCAAATGTGGAGAAAATGAATGAAATATTTTTGATGCAAATATTTTCATACCATAAATTTCAAAAACTCAATGTAATCTTACCTATGGTTTGGTTAAAGAAATTAAATGCAGAGTTTACTAATTATAAATTTACATAATGTTTCTAATGGTGATATTATTCATAGGCTTATTATCAGATGAATAACTTGAATTTCATAATATATATTCTATTTTTACTCAATATTTCTACGCCACAGGGTATTTCAAATTTTTCTTGAGTTTTTTTTGATATGTAATTTTATTTCTTATCTTGATATCCATTCCTTCAAAATTGAAATGAATTATTTTTGTCTTTTGAATTTCGATTTATTCACTTTGGGATATTTTTATGTCTCAAAATATCTCTATGGCTCAAATATTAATTAGACAAAAAGTGATTAAAGCTCCATATTCTGCAATTCATTTTCAAATCCCTCATATCCTGTCTCTATTTCAAGTGAAGCCCTTATTTTGTGTGATTAGAATTACCGGCTTCAATATCTGATAGATAAGTGTCAATTTTCTCCAAAAAGCTCACATTAGTTTCTCTCTTTACAAATATTTGTATCTGATGTCATTCTTAGTAAAATGAACTCTATGTTTAAAATCTTAAAAAATAGTTCAAAATTTCTTTGAATATTTTCCTTCATATCAGGAAAACAAAATAGATTCATTTTTGGGTATTTTTCATTATAACGAGCTTATTTCAAAAAAGAATCCACTGATGGAGGATTTTAATTTAATTGGAGTTCTTTATCTCTAAGATAGCTCACCAAAATTCAGTAATGGGGCTTCAATAATTATTTCAATATAACCTCTGCTTCAATTCTTAAATTGCTGTTGAGTTATTTAATGAATAAAATAATTTCATTGTTATGGCTTGCACCACTGTTGATTATACTTCTTAACATCCCCTTGTTATAAGAAAATTCCCTTCAATAATTTCTTATGAATATTCCAAAATAAAATCCCTGAAAGAAAGAAAGAAAGAAAGAAAGAAAGAAAGAAAGAAAGAAAGACCTTCAATAGTTACTTCACAAATAACATTACTGGTCTTGATCCTTGGGAAATATGTGGCTAGTTTTTTTAATATAGTTATCAAGCCTCAAAGCTAGGGGAGTATGACTTTTATATTGCTGAAGGAATAAATTTTATATAAAGAAATGTTTTGAAATAAGATTTTGAATAGTAATGTATAATAAAATAAGTCTTAATAAGAGCTCATAATGCTTAAAACTTAATCCCTGTGTAATTATCACTGTCCTTTCAATAATATAATGAGGTGGAAAGTTGAATTCATTGAAAATAATTATTAAAATTAGAAAATACTTGATCTTTTGATCAATATATCTAATTTTTCCAAGGTTATTTTGGTTTTTAGCTTTTCTGAAATGTGATTTCAAGGTAGCTATCATGTTTTTTTGTAGTGTAATTTTTCCAAAAAACATGATGGATAGTTTATAACACAAAACTCCTATTATCCTATTATATTTTCAATACAAACTTGAATTTGGAATTACTATATTGAATTTGACTATTTTTTTTAGAACCAGACCTCAAACTATCATACAAGTCTAATAATATTGAGGAAAGGTTGAAGGAAAAATGATTATTAAAGTCCAAACTGGCAAAAAATATTGATTATTTACACCCCAGAAGAATAATCAAATATAAGATAAATTTCATCCTTATACCTCATTAAGGATATCAATAATATAAAAAAATATAAAAAGATTATTTGTTTTTAACTGAAAGGGACCAACCAATCCTCTTTTGAAAAGTTCCAAAAAATTACAATAAATCAAAGAAATGTTTGAAATCAATTTAAGGTAGCTTTGGACTATTTCAAGAACTGATGACAGTGGTGCTGATCTTGAGCTTATAAATAGCTATATATTAGTGAGCTTAAGAATCCTCACCTATTAATCAATTAAAAGATCTCAAATAGCTCAAATAAAAAAACATCCAAAATAACAATCATCAGGATTCAATTTGTGCATTTATATTCATAATTATGAAGTTCAGGTAATTCATTTTTAAAGTATAGTGCTTCCAAATTGGTGAATGGTAGTTGAAAAGATTGCTGTCATTTTGTTTAAACAAAAGTCAAAAAAAAAAGATTTAATTTATCTCATAAAGAGGTTGATTATTAATTGAAGTCAAAGGGAAATCAGAAATTCAAATCAGCTCCAAAATAAATATGTGAGCTTGGATAATCCCCACAAGGGTTGTAGGAGCTTACTGTAAATCTGATAATTTGATTTAGCTGAACAAGAATAAACTAGCGTGTGTGTTCTGTTTTTTAAGAAAAAAAACTGCAGATAATTCTTTATATTAATAATTAAGGATAATATAAATAAAAAACTTCTTTTAAGAATAAGATTATGATAAATATATGTGCTTATTCAATAATAATAGTATGACCACTGATAATTATTCTGAATTTAAATTAGTTCTCATTACCAAAAAAAATGATACTAAAATTGTTTTAATAGAAGAAATTTTAGGTCGGAATAAATTATCTATGGATAAAAAAGCTGTAATATTATAAAAATATAAGAATTCAAAATTCAAAATGTATAATAATAATAATAATAAAATCTATTGGCTTATCAAGGGTGGATACAAATTCAAAAATACATCAATAATATTATTTTGAGATTTATTAATAAGCCAAACCTTCAGAAGCTAATATATTAGTAAATTCATTTGAGAGGAAACAGATTATATAAATATAATTAAATTTGTGTGTTTATAATGAGCTGATTTCCCCGAAAGTCAAAATTGAAAAGATATTTTTGATTTTTTAGAATGAAAAGAAAATTATTATAATTATCATGATAAATGTATATATAACTGACCGCATTATATTGAAGCTGGTTGTATTATGAGGATTTTGACATATTTAGAGGGTCTTATTATACCAAATAAAGTCTCTCAAGGTAAAAAATAGTGGAATTATTACTCAAAACGTCTAGAAAACTCTCGAAGTATCTTATTTGAAGCTTTACACTGAAAAAATATCAAAGCTTAATTATCATTGTCAAGGATCAAAATTTAAAAAAACTTTTTCATGTAATTACGAGTGCCTTCTTTGTTTTAAATATTTATTTTTGGTTATCCTGATATTTTTTGGAAAAGGTGTTGTCTAAATTATTCTTTCTCCTTCATATATGAAAATTTTTGACATTTTAACTACCTGAATTAGCATCACCCAGCTTGTTTGTAAGGCTGTTATTGTAGCTTATGATACTTATTTTTTTTTCCAGTTTTATCAAAACAATTTATGTAGATTCACAATTATGAATGCTTATGATTATTGACTGAAATTATATCTTTATTTTTTATTTTATTCAATTTCAAATGACAGCTATTTAGAAACAATTCATCAATAATATCTACACTATAATTAATTTTTTATTTCACTGTTAAGATAATTATGACAACCCTGTATGTGATGCTTGAGGTATGCTTTACATACCCAAATAGGCCACAAAGAGCTCCAAAGTAACCTTTGGGATATAAAAAACACATAAGGAATATATATATCCAAGATACAATCTTTTTTGTAAATAAAAACATGAATAAAGGTTTTGTGAGTAATTAAATCCATGGATTTAAAGCCATATTTCAATTCTACACACAAATTAACCTAGGCTATCTCCACAGGGTGACTAAACCTAAATTGAATCTATTATATTGATGTTAATATGAAAACAAGTAAAACCATTATCATTGATGCCACATAAAAAAATTGTGAAAATTTTTGTTTTTTGCCTTTTTACACCATAATAATGGGATTCTGACAAATCTCATATTACCTATACACAAACTTTAGGTCTATTCATGTCTTCAGATATTTAAAATACTTTATTTTCAAATATATTATTGCTTCACGGATAGTTGATATCAGTCTTAAGGGCTGAATTACTACTTTGATGTGAAAATAGTCAGAGGGGACAAAATATATCTAAGAGCACCAGGGTACCCAATTTCTGAGGCCTTGGAAGAATAGCCAGATCCATGGATTCTCCTGTCCGAATTAATCTCTTAAAAACTTTCGAGAACTATTTTTACTAAGGTTAAGCCCCATTAATAATGAGAAAATAGCATATAAGATTGTATTTTGATGTGCCAGGGATTTAATGAACACCTTTGAATCCTGTAATAAATTCAATTCTTCATTTCTTTTCCATGACCAAGCCCAAAATTATTAATTAAAACCATTTCACATAAGTATCTATATAAATCCTCCATAGTAAACAGCTGTTTCTATGCTATTTGACTGTACAATATAAAAATAAAGTCAAAGCTTCAATAATTCATTAAGAATACAATTCTCAATGGGCTACTCTGAAAATTTCAGGAATAATAGAGAAAGTGAAAATAAAATCTAAAACCATAAATAATTGTGGCTTAATAATATCAATTAAAAGCTTTACCTAAAGTCTAATTTTGATTATTCTATTTAAAATTGTAAATCTTCAAAATTTCACAGAAATTACAGTTTGTGATGGAATTACCAATATAATTGATGAATTCAAGAAAAAAATGTTTATCTTAGAAAAAATGAAGAATTATTATGTTAAATTCATTATTTCTTACCCATGAATGGGTGGTTATCCATGTAAAATTGCTTAATTAAGTAATTCTTATATCTTTATGTGACAAAAAGTGATGTAACCATGAATCCAAATAGGTTAGACGGTTTTTCAGTTTTCTCCTTTTAATTCCTTTTTGATCCGTTGTGAACTTAAAAGAAGCCTACTATGGCTGTTTTTGCCAAATAATAATTCAATAATCACTCCAAACTTATCAATTTCTACTATTATATCACTTAAAGTAATTATGAAAGTCTTTTTATATATTTCAATTTTTTAAAGAATTATAAGGCATTAAATGATTAATATTACTTCTAAGTTCAATAGTGGCTTAATACTTTAATAGTCATATTTTATTTATTTCTAATCAATGTTTGTAATTCCACAAGTACTCTTCTAGGTTTCCTCAAAAACCTCAGCTCTGTAATTTATACATGGTTGGAAGGTTCTGAAATCTTATTTTGTGTTTTTATTTCCATTTATATATTTTTTATATTCTTTGGGCTTATAAAATTTGGCTTTGATCAGTTTTATAAATAGTCAGTTTATCAATTCTTTTATATATTATTTTCTCTTGAAATAATTTATAAAATGATAATTTTCTATAACATCATTCTTCTATAATAATATTGGCAGATATTTTTTAATCCATAGATTTTCATTATCATGTCAAAACTGTGTTTTTAGTGTAATTTACCCTGGTAGAAAAATAATATTCTTATCTCAAATATTGTTGGTAAAGTATTTTTGATAATAGACTAATAGTCTTATTTTAGTTATGAAATCAAATTATTTCATTTTGATACAATTTTTTATATCATATAAACAATAATTTTATGAATTTTAAGGAATTAAGATTTTGAAACCTTGTTTTTATGATAATAATTATTCATTATATCTATTTTTTGAGGAAAGTAACAGTAAATTATCATTATTTGACTAATTTTTTTATATACACACCCCGCAGTATATCATTGACATTCTCCTTATAGAGCGTGAGCATCATTTTATACCACTAATTCATTTTTTGCAAAACGTGAGTCTTAAAAACCTCTCTTCCTCCACTTGTTTGGTCTCCGTTAGGCTTATGGCCAGGTTGAATACTGGTTTCGTGGCTAATCTCTCCCTCTTTAGAGAAACATCTTAATGAGCAAGGTTTCTTGAATAATTTATTTTTTTGGGGAAAAATATTTGTTTTTTCTCTTTTTCTGAGGCCAATTTGAATTTCCTGGCCCCTATCTGGGGCTTTTAAATGGTACTTCTTAAGTCATAGGGTCCTTTAGCTTGTCTTTTGGGGCTTGGGACATCTCCTTCGGTTTCTTAGGAGGAATTTAACCTGTAAAGCTTTATCTTTCACTGAAATAGGATTTCATCCTTGAAATAGAAAGCTTGTCTTCTTCTCTTCTGGTAATTTCCTAAACAATAAGTAAGATTTTGTGGCCCCAAAAGAGACATGTATCTTCCATTTCTACTCTTGGGCTGCTCTGAACCAGGCCTTGTACTGGTTTGATAAATATCTATAGAGGCTTATTTTCATGTGTTAAAACCTGTTAGAGGATGTTAAAGTATTCTGAAAAGTGAATTAAGCCTCTGATTCAAGGAAAATTGGGGCTAGAGGGCCTTACCTTGGGGAGTTTCCCACAAGAGATTCCCTTGAAGCTGGTTTTTTTCCAACAGTTATGTGCAGTGATTTCCCTTTCTCTTTTCTGTAATACCCTTTTTTGGATCCAAATTTGTTTTATTCAATTTAGTGTTTAATTCTTTTTCTAGTAGGAGACATAATTGGGTCAAATTTTTATATTTGAACTGAAGTGTATGGAACTTTTTGTGTAGCATTAAGCGCCTCAGGGCTTTTTCTCCTATTCTGGGGGAAGTTACTCTGTATTTACCTTTAGGATGAGGTAAATTACTTCAGCAATTTTTCTTTCCAAAGGCACCAAAAAGTAAAGAAAAAACAAATTGCTATAAAATTGATAAATATAATTCAATATAGGAATGAAAATTCTATAATTATATTTTTTATAATCTCTTATTCTATCTTTGAATATTTTTGGACAGCTTATGTCCAAAAATAAGTGAAAATACAATGAAAGAATAATAAATTGTTTTCAAAATTATTTTTTCAGCTAAAACTAGCATAAATCAAAGTCAATTATAAGTCTAGTTACTTTAAAGGTCACATTTGAGACAGTATAATATCCATGAAACTCAAAAAGGTAGTTTTTTTCAATAATCAATAATCAAGTACAATATTATTGAGATTGGAATATATATTCCAAAGTAAAAAATAATATCAAGACAAAAAATGTTCTTTTAAGGCCTAAAGCCATGGCCAGACCCCCAAATTCTAAATTGGGAGATTAAATTAAACTAAATCTCCTTATATTACTGTGGAATTTCTATTTATTTTCGGAAAAATTCACTCTGAATAATTCCATTTATCAACACTTAATGATATAACAAAAAGGGAATAATTCTATAGAAATACAGCTATTATAGGTATATATATATTAGATAATGATAGTACTACTGTGGGAACTCCTCTTGTGTGGGATTAAAATGAGGCAGTACCTGGAGGGGGGAATAACAGGTAACTAGTTTTGAATTGCTAATAACTCCTGTAACCAAGGGTGGCAAGGGTGTATTGCCTGCCCCTCCTAAAATACTGAACAAAATCTTCCTTGGAGCTCACAAACCAAAATAAAATTAGTAAGTGGCTTTACAACTGCAGAAGACAAAATTCAGAAGTCTCAGATCAGACCTATTCAATATATAAAAAATAATGTCAGTAATTTTGGTTAAATTTGAGATTTTAATGGAATACTTGTCTGTATAAGTTTTATTTTTTTTACTGAAATTGGGGTTAGTGGTTTCTTCTTGGTGATAAAATTTTGGTAAGATGATTTATTTAAGGTGTTCAGAAAAATTTGTTGAGTGTTGATAAAGGTAATTTTTGTTAAGATAAAGTTAAAATAGAGTAAAATAATTTTTAAAGGTTTTTCATTTTTTTTAAGAGTGTTTAATAATAAAATAAAATTGTATTTGTTAATTTTAAGAGGTGAGATTCTTTGTTATTGGATTTTAAAAGGGGTAAGTTAATTTTAAATCTTGGTAAATGGTGTTAATTTTACTTGATAAAATATCTTAATAGAGTAGTAACCCTAATCTTGGGTACTGGGTAATTTTTATATTTTTCTTATTTTAATAATAATAAGATTCCACTGAGCTTAGCTATTGGGTAATCTTCAACACTATAGTTCCACTGAGCTTAGCTACTGGGAAAGTAAATTTTCTATAATATACTGGACTACCTCCCAGGTGCGTGATGACTTATTCCTGTGCTTATCATGTGCAGGGGATATAATGTGCATGGGGGGATTTTGAAATTTGGGGGAGAGAGCCCCTCTATTTATACCTTTTGGGAGCCCAGGGGGCCCTCCATGGGAGCTGTCTTTTTCCACTTTAATTCCTCTTGATTTCATCATGTGACTCCATTTTTGGTGAAGCCCTTTCTTTCATGGGTCAGGTGATTTAAGGTTTGGTGATAATTTTTTTCTCTGCACAGCCTTCATTCATCACATGATGGTTTTTTTTGGTGAACTAATTATGATGTGATATTCTTGGGTTTTACTTGCATGCATGAGGTGATTTCATTTTGGCTGAGGATTTTTCTTGTGCACAGCCTTTTTTCTGTCACATGATATGCTGTTGGTGGGTTCAGTATCACATGATGAATTTGTATTTCCTTTTCATATGTCATATTTTAGGCTTGGTAGAAGTGGCTGTTTAATTTATGCATGTGTCATGGTTGTTTTTCTTCTTTTTGAAATTTAAAATGAAGTCAGGTGATAATTTATTGCCCTGATGAATTTACTGCTTTGTATGAGATGATGTGATTTTTGAGTTGGACACATGCTGTGCATAGTCATGTGGTTGAGATTTGATTAAAAGTGTGTACTGCATGTAGCCTGTTGTAACTAGCTTTGGTTTGCATGGGGTGATGAGTGGTGTAAATAATTCTGATTCTTATTGAAGTTCTCAAGTGGGGTTAATGTGGATATAAGATAAGTTACTCCGGTGGCTGTGTTGTAAATGACTTGCAGGAATTCGATGTGATTTAGCTTTGCATCATGTGACTTTCTATGTTTAATGCAAGGTGGCTGTGTAACTAATTCATGCGTCATTTTCATGCTGTATGAGTCCTGTGGCTGAAAGGGGGTGTAAGTCTGGGTGGGGTGTGTAATTTAAAGGGTGGTACCTCATTTGTTGTAACTAGTTTGCTATATGTAACTTGATTTTTTACATATGCATAATGAAATTGAATAATTTATTTAAACACATACACTGCCCTTTGGTTCCTGTGCCATATTTTTATGAGTTAAATCCAGATTCTTGCTGTAAAATTGACCTTTTGGTGTAAAATTTGAGTGTAAGTCTGCCTGTAGGCTGGATTTACTGCTGTTATGGGGTACTATGAGCTTGAGCCTGGTGAAAAGAAAATTGTATGGAATACCACACTACAAATTTGCATTATCATGAATTGATATTATTTCTTATCTCAAATAGAAAAAGGTAGTAGTAAAATGATCTTACTAAAAGCAATTTCATGTGCAAACAAGCTATGAATAAATCAATTACAAAAATATTATAAAAATATGATAATCTAACATAGATAATAATAAAATACCTATTTACTTCTGAAAAATTTATATTAATAATAAAATACATCATAAATATTATTTCAAGAGAAATCTATAAATGAAACCTTTAGAAATAGAAATATTAGTTAGTTTATTTGAGGCAAAAACAGATTATAATGATAAAATTAAAATGTCTAATTGTGATAAGTTACTTAAGTTAAAAATGGAAATTGAAATTTCCCTTTCATTTAATTTCAAATAAATATTCACTTTTTCAACTATTATCATAACTATTAATCTCATTAATTATATCATATTGAAACTGGTTCAATTTTTAGGATATATATATATTTGAAGGGTATTATGATACTGAATGAGTTACTGGAAGGTGAGAAAGAATACCATTCCTAACTTAAACCTTAATAAAACTCCCAATAGCTTTTTTTATGGCTTCATATCAAAATGAAACCAAAATTCTTCTCATAGAAAATCTTAATTACTAGTTTCAAAGATTATGAGGCCAAAGAAAGGCTTTATGATGAGATAAGCTTGTAAAGAATGGCTTTAGTCATTTGAAATTATAGCATCATTTTTCAAGATTTGGTTCTATTCCAAAATTCTGCTCAATTTTTCACAATGAGAATGAATTTTACAGTCTAGTCTCAAAATACCCAAAGCTGTACCCAATTTTAGCTTCACACTTCCGTTTAACCTTTCTAAGCCTCATGAACATTTATGAGTAAACGAAAATTGAATACTTATGTGATAATCTTAATCTTATTTCTGCTATGGCATGAAAGATGGTTGATTTTACTATAGGTAAAGTTTCTTCAATTCTTTAATCCTGATTTAGCTCATTGAATAGCATGGGGCTTAGAAGTTAAACCAATGCCCAATTTTTATTAAAATTCATGAGTAAACAAAAAAGCTTTAATTATGGTGCAAATTTGAGTTTTCACTTTGGGGGGTTTTTAAATTTTTAAATTGAAATCAAGCTTTAATTTTAGCTTATTTAGAAAGCTTTAAGCTCAAATCAAAGCCACAAGATATTATTAACTTGAATTGGCTGAAAAAACTCAATTAAGGTTGGCCGAATCTAAAAACCACTCTATTCAGATTCAAAAATCTGGGTACCCAGGAACCCTTTTTCATTGTTTTTCCCTTTGCATTTATAAAAAACCATAATTTAGACTTTTTGCTTTATTTCAGAGAAAAGCCCACAGGATGCACCACCTTTACAGTAAATTTAATTCTTTATATGAAAATACACATCACAAGTTCATTTTACCACCCTTTTTTGTACATTAGTTAATACATGATTTAACTTTATTTTAGCTCAACCTTACTAAAGATTTATAAAATCAAAAAGATCTTTTGAATTCTTAAATATACTCTTAAATGGGATTTTAGCCTTTGTTGCCCAAAATAGCAAATTAATTGTGATATACCCTATGGTAAGACCCTAGGTCAAATCAGATGTAAAATCCAAATGTTCAATGAAATTAACACTTTTACTTAATAAATAGTAACTGGTTCAAATAATTACTTGATCAATTTTTATTTTAATGAAAATAACCTTTAGTGGGGAGTTTTTTGAGTTCTTGTTAAATCTAAAATATTCCCCAAGGGCTCATAAGAATGGATATATGGATAACCAAAATTTTTCTGCAATATTAAGCATTTTTATTGAGGGACTCAATATGAATTTCTTCACAAAACCCTTCATTTATCTCTTTTGATGAAGGAAAAAGGTACACAGAGGATTTTTCAAGTAATTTTTTGTATGTGAAAAAAAAGTTACACACTTAAGTTATTGGTTTCACAGGACTTAGAGGCTTTCCAGATCTGGAAAGCCCAGGTCTTCTCTGAGCAACAGAGATAAATTAAATCTGTGTTTCTAAGCGCTTTTGGGGATTTATTTCTGGAATTTCGGGAGATAGAATGTGAAATTTAACTCTTTAGAAATTCTAGTGGAGTTTCTCCTATTTCAAATTCCAAAAGTTCAAATTAGCTGAAAATAATTTACACCAATTTTCTCTCAGAAAAATGTATAGTTTTATTTCAAAATTGGATTTTCCATGTGATTTCATATTTATTGAAATATTTATAATGATTATGTTACTAAACTGTGAAGAAGCTTAAATTATTTGAGTATTGAAATTGGGGAATAATATAGCATTTATTTGATTCTCATCAAGCATATTTCTAACCATAATATTTTATGCTAGAAAAAATGTCCAATTTGTAGCTTACAAGAGGAGGGAAAATAAAGTATATTCCAAGTAATTTTGCATCTATTTTACACAAATCCGTTTGAATTTACATCTGAGGTATTGATTTTCCAATTTTTCTAACTACAAAATTTATTTTAATTACCATTCCAATCTTGAGAAATAAAGAAAATGAATTGGAAAAATTTATTTTGGGGATTAAAATGAATATTGGATTTAAGGGTTTCAGACTCACCCAAAAGTATTGACTCTACAGATGGAGATTTAAATTTCTCCCCAAATTCAATTAATATTAGCGTATAGCTTTTTCACAGGGTATGAAGCCAAATTAATTATGTGTTTTTAATAAAAACCAGGGTGGGTTCAAATCTCCAAAGGAGGTCAAAGAACCTCCAAATTCAAACAAAAAACACCAGATCTTTTATACATTCTTTGATTTTTTCTTGAACAAGGAATGATATATTCTGTGCATTTACTCCTTTGCCCTCAAAAACATACTCTTTTTAGCTCATTTTCATTTTATTCAATCATACTTAATATACTTAATATTTTTCATTTTTAATTAAATTGTAACATTACATTACAAAATTTCAATTTTAAATTCCTCATATTTAAGTTCAAGTTGGCTTATAGGATACATGTGCAGATTTTGGCAATTCAATGGATAATAAACTCTAAGATACACAGAAACCATCATTAACAACACCAAATATTCAGGTTCAGTGCAACCTTCAATTTTGGTTGAATACAATTTTGATGATTCATCAACAGTCATACTTTGAATCCTTCAAACTTGATATAAGAACATTTTGAGTTGAGCTACATAATTTTCACTGAGAGGTTACCCAACCTGAATTTGCATTGGTAATTCAATGGTGGAATAAAGCTCATAAGATTATTTTTTAGAAGAAATTTTATGAAAAATCTTGTCAAATTTTTCTTCAAACAATTTCTTTTTAACAAATTTTGGTTGATTTTTTATTTTGACTGGATTTTTCCAAGTGAAACAGTTCTCTATGATTTTTATAATTTCAGAAATTTTTTAAAGAAATTCAAATTTAAATCTTATTTAATGATACAGTTTGGAAAAAGAAAATTTGGAAGGAAAGTTCTTCTTATTTATAAATTCCAATTTGAATTGTGGTTTTTTGGGTATATGAAAATATCCTTTTTGGCTTAAATGGATTTTTTTTATTTGAAAAAATCATATTCAGATATAAATTTCATTAAAGTAAGGTATTTTTGATAGTTTTATTAATTTTTATATTTCTTCCACTGATATTACAGGTGTCTCTTAAAATACAATGGATGTAGTTATTTAGTCTTTGTAAGAGGTGTCTATAAGACTCTTGGTAATATTACTATTACTCAAGAGTACTATGACTGTTCAGATGAAACATAATAAAAGAGTTTATTATAACCACAAATAGATAATTAGTTTCTTAATTATTTCTTTTACTTGCTATACACTACTAGTGATTATAACAGTAAGAAGGAATCACCTACTAGAATCAATTACATAAATTATTAATAATGAAAATTCTGCTTAAAATAATATACAATTATTTTAGTTTATAATTATCTTTTACAAGAATTATTACAAAGATATTTGTTGAATAAAAATATTACTAGAGAAAAAATTTAATAATTAAGTGAAAACACTTGCTAATAATCCAATAATACCTTGAAAAAAAATTGGTAGGGTAATTTGACAGATTATTTCTAGATTGAAAAGATAAAAATTGAGTTATAACAGTAATACAGCAATATAACAGTTAAATACTATTAGAAATGGTATGATTCCATTATTTCTTTTCTTTCTGATTTATTCTGAAAGAACTAAAACACTTAAGAAAATATTGAACTAATACTTACTTGTTGGTACTAATGATATGGTTTAATAATAAGATGATTTGGAAAAAACAGCAAGAGGAGGTCTATTTTAAGTCAACAACAGCTTGCAGAGGCGTTCCATGGAGCAAACCAAAAACCCAATGGGTGATAAATAATTAATCCTCTTTGGATCATTGGTTTAATTACCTGTTTTCATGTAAGATAATCATAATTACTTAATTAAGTCCTTTTATGTGACTACCAACCCATTTATGGCTCAGAAATAAAGGATTAAGAACTGTGAATCTTTTTCTATCTCAAAATGAACATTAACTTATCAAAAATATTAAAGTTATTGAAAATTTCATCCCAGATTGTATTTTCTGCAAAATTTTCAAGATTCAGTGATTCAAGTGTACTCATCAATAATGGACTGTAAGTAAATCTTTTCATTTAAATTATTAAGTCATAAGTATTTCTTTTTCTTATGTGGATTATTTCTTTATTCATTTGTCCTAATTTTTTCAGAAGAATTCATCAAGAATTGTATTCTTAATGAATTTTTGAAGGTTTTACCTTATTTCTATGTAGAAAAGCAAATAGAAAAATAATAGCTGGTTGCCATGAGTTGAATGAATGGATACTAGTCCAGAAAGGATTTTAATTACTCTTTTATGGCTTATCCATGGGAGATTATTAATATTTTACATAGTTAAAGTAGTAAGAGTTTCTCATTACCTCCTTATCACATCAAAATATTAGCTTATTTGCTATTTTCTTATGATTTAAGGGGACTTTAGCTTGGTAACCAAGTTCCCAAAAGGATTCATTTTACTAATTGGGCCATGATAAGCCATGGATCCAAGCCTCAGAGCTATCCATGCCTCAGAGGCCTCAGAAGCTGAGTACCCTGGCTTTCTTTGATGTCTTTTGTCCCCCTTAGCTATTTTCACATCAAAAATAGTAATTCAGGCTTCAAGACTGATATCCACTGTGGGTGAATCAAAAATGTATTTAATAATACAGTAATATCAAGTTCCAGAAACATGCACAAAAATATTCTTAGTGTATATGTATCATGGGATTTCTCACATTCCCAATATGGTGGTGTGAAATTGAGAAAAACAAAAAATTTCACAATTCTTTTATGTGGTATTGAATTATTTTCCATATTACCACCTCATAGAGTTAATTCAAGCTTATTCACTCTATGAAGCTACCCTAGGTAAATCATTGTGTAGAAATCAAATATTGTCTTAAATTCATGGATTTACTTACTCACAAAAAAGTTATTTATCTTTTCTTAAATGAAAAATGATAAATTTTGGATATATGCATGAATTATAGGTTATGCATAGTTCAGAATTTATTTTAGTATTAACTTTGTCCTTTTTGGGTATGTGAAATATACCTCAAGGCTCGCAGTCTTGATATAACAATCTTTTATTCCAACTCCCTTGGCTTGTGATTGCACAGAGGTTTCTGACAACCCAGAATATGGATATTTTTGCTGTTGTTCTGTATTGGTGATCAATTTTATTTAAAGCTCTCAGTACTACTATTTTCATGTATTGAGCTATTAAATTTTTTATCTAAGCTATCTATTTGATATTAAATGAAAGATTCACCTTTGAGATTGGTATTTTATAAGACATGCTCTTTAGCAGATGATATAGAGTCAGCTTTGTTTGTTCTCTTTGTTCTTATCAAAAATTTGGGTGAGAGAAAGGAAGTATAATTTCTTTAACTTGGTAATCTACCTCAATTATTTAATTTTTATAAATATCAAAAATCAGGGTCATTTTTTATATTTCTAAATATTTTTTATTTTTGCTGCAATCAGAGACGATTTCTTTCATTAAAGGTAGAAAAATTTTCCTTTTCTTCAGTTTTAAGTCCAGGACCTGTATCATCTCATATATTTAGTGTGACAGAAGATGATTTTTGGAATTTGGACCAATTCATTTCTATTTTTCAACTTTCAAGATCAAGTTGATCATTTTTATGGTTAGAATTCAATTATTAAACAGAATTCCCTAATTCTCCAACTTTTGTAATAATTTTGATCCCACCAAATTGATTGTATTAAGGTACCAAGTATTTCTAATAGAATACTTCAATTTATTAACAAACTTTTGCTTATTCACAGCTATGAATGTTTAGTACAAAATGAATTACCATAATAACTCTTTTTATCTTCAATTTAGATTTCAGTTTCAAGTAAATTTAGAATAATCTGATTAATAATTACATATGAATGGTTTTTGTTCTTTTATATTAAATCTTCACATTAATTATTATTTTCATTTTTATTGATATGATGAGTGTGCTATAACAAAATTTATTTGCTAAATTATTATTAAATTTAATTAAAGTTTTCAAAGCCTGTAAGTCTAAAAAAAATGAAATGGAAAAATTTTTTCTGATTTTTTAACCAAGCCAAAACATCATTTTAAAATGATAATAGAGAGGAAAAGAAAAAAAGGAGAACAAAAACATGTTTCAGGTCAGAGTTTGAAGTTTTTTTTTTAAAAAAAATATCAATTTTATGTAATAATATTTTTTTTTGAATTAATTTTAATTAAATTTTTATTAAAAAAAAATCAATTTTTCAAGGCCCGGTTTATGATTGGGTTTTGAACGGATTTTGAGATTTATTTTGAATTTTTTTTAAATTTAATTTTTTGTGGAAAATATTTCAAAATTTTTATGAAATCATCTCAAATCAATTGATCCTTGTTTTGAATTACATAAACAAATAATTGTACTTAAAATTTTTATTATCAATTTAACTAAATATTTTATCTTTGAATTGATCGCTCTAACGGGTGATATAATGACTGAGGCGACTTCAAACTCACTTGTAAGAACTTATGAAGGCCCATCAGGATGATATGCCAGAGTTGCCCAGTTCACCTACCTTCAACAGGAATCATGATGATGAATCCATCATTTCTATCAGTGAAACACAAATGGAAAGTCAAGAGACCATGGAAGAAACACCAATTCAAGCCTCAGGACAACGAAGAAAGAGATGGATGCATGAAGAGGCCCAACTACATTGGCAAAAACTAGAACATGAGCGGTCACTGAAACAACAAAAAAAATTAAACAAACGAGTGAATGTAGAGGCTCAATGACTGCAACAAGCAGAGAGCTGCCTTTCCCTTCAAGAGGCCCAGAAGCAGCAAGAGTCATTTCTTTTGAAGTCAAGATAGTACAAAGGAGTTGCTTGACTTGATGATAGAACTGAAAATGGATTTTGAAAATATGGAGAGTAAATTGCTGCGTTTTGTTCCGTGGTTGCGATACTTTAAAAGTCATGAACATTGGAAACATGACTATGTTATGTTGAAGAATTTGAAATTTGAGACATTGGATTGGTGGTATAAGGAGTTGATGACAGCTTTTAGCATTAGTAATTTTAATTAATGCATTGTAATGATTCTAATTAAACATTTCTATTATATTATAAAGGATTCATGTGATGCATCAGGTGGGGGAGGTTTATTTGTCCAATTACAATGGCATCACATGACTCAGGAGGTAGGTTTGCTTTTGACATGTCAAAGGATACGTAAGTATTGACTATGTGGATTATACACAGGTATATGAAATGTTAAAATGGATCAATACAAATAACTTTGGCTTGAATGCCACAGGAATGGAGTCAGGGGCATTCCCACAACCATTGACGGCTTTAGGAAATACACAAAACTTAGAAAATAATGAAAACAAGAGAAGAGAAGATAATATGTCCGACGGTGGGGATCAATCAGAAAGTGAAAATGATGATACACAAAGTCGGAATGCTCATGAGGATGTTTAAATAAGTCATAATGAAGACATATTTTCACTTTGTCCAGTAAGCTCAACATCACAATGACCATCAATAAGTGGATTGCGACGGCGCAAATCAATGAGTCAATCATCCAGCTTGAGCATGGATACTACGCACTGGGATTGTTCGTTCATGAGTAACATTCAGAGAATGTTAAGTCCTCTCATGCTCATGCTACAGAATGGCCAAGAACGAGCAGATGAATGTGATCAATTGCAAAGGGCACAAGAAGAGGAGCATTGTAAAGAAGAAAGGGCTTGAAATGATCAAATGAACATGTTCATGATGACATTACTTGAAAAGGTCACTGGGATTGACCAAGATCAATTACCAAAAGTGTAAGGAATCAGCAAAGTAAGTAAAATTTACAACCCCAAAAAAACATAAAGGAAAAAAACAAATTTTTAATAGCAATGTTGTTGTTTAACAGGGGCATGTTAGTAGCTTGAAGATGTTTTGGAAGGGTAAAATTGCAAAGGAAAATTGAAATTAGGCATATGGTTTGTATTACAAGCATTAACATAATCAGATTTCCAAAATGTTGTTGTATTTTTTGGCTTGTGAACTGCAAATTTTAGATTTATAGAAATGAAAAAAATCTTGTATGAATCTGAAATTAAAATAAATGACACAGATGGCTGATTACAAATAAGCTGAGTTTTTTACGGAATTTGCCAAAGCATGACATCTTGACAAATAATCAGAAACCACATAACACGTTAATAACCTGTGTGGTGATGGAGGGATTTAGGAGCAATGTGTGAAATGCAATGACTGGAATGGTCCTTTTAATACCCACTAGAATGGGCAATAACACAGGATGGCTCACTATAAAAGTCCAGGATAATTAATGGTTTCCCCTTATTTGCTAACCAAAATGTCTTGGATATCAATAATAATAACTCATACAGAGTTCTTTTAATTACTCTCTTCCAAATTATAACTCATACCTCAGTTATTGAAGAATCTGGGAGATATTTCATTGTCTATTAATCATGGAAAATGACTCATACAAATGAAGAGTCTGAAGAGCTCCATGAATCTGCCAAACAAGAGCTGATAAAGAGTATTCAACATAAATTACGTGAATTGGCCATCATAGCAGATGATAACACCTTTCTCTCAAGGCAAATTGACTTATGTAATGCAGACATACTTCAATTAGATGTGAATCATGCATTGCATGATCAAATGCTCAATTTCCTCAAACAAGATTATCTTGCCAAATTGAACAAACTGGAGGAGCACTTATTAGATTAATTATAAGAAAGTGAGTACAAGAGCCCTTGTAATCATGTGTGGCATTTGCTTTTGCCATCCTTTAAACTATTTTTTTCAGGTATTATCTCTGATTTTTCATTATTAATTTTTTTGTTTTCTTATAATTACAATGGTGTTAATAATAGTTCAATTGGTGATCATGTGGGGATTCTATTTAACCTACATCATAACCCTTCAATGCAACAAACATGACACATGACTAAATACACCAACCTGATATCCTCCAAATAGAACAAAACACCCTTCAATCAAATAGATATTTATATGTACATACTTTAACCAGCTTATCTGTGCCTCCTGATCTTAATTGAGGATACTTTCCTAACATATTGAGCAACAATATAATCAATTTTCTTGACCACTGTGAATTTTCTTTGAGTGTTTACCTTAAAAATTGAACTTACCTTGGTTATAATTACAAATTCTAGATTTCCACCATCTGATTCCAATTTATCCATTACACATTATAAGAAACCTCCCCGCTTTTTTATTCAATATTTTGTGTAAAATCATACATGCTACAATTACCTTTCCTGTATGCAATGGTAAAATTGCTTGTGGTGTCAACAAACACCTAAAACAATTCTTCAATTGCCCAAATTCTTTTTCTACTACTATACTGTTAAGAAATTATTAATTTATCATATTTTGCATATATCCCAAGAGAAAATAAGATTTTACTCATCATGTTGATGAGTGAATTGTATTGAAATTCATATGTTCCACATCTTGCTGATTACGTGAAGGTGTTAGAATTGGTAATTTGGACCAATATCCTGAATCGCCAATCAATAGACAGCTCAGTGGGAATTGTGCAATTCCATTTATTAAATCTTTACCTATTTGTGATTTACGAAAAATACAACTATCATGAATTGAGCCAGGTAGACCTCCATATACCTATGTTAACATCACAAGCATATTGACTAATACGCTCCCATTAATTGTATTTCGAAGAACTTATATTGCAAAAGTTACCATGACCATCCACAATGCATTGAAATACAATCAAATTCCAACCCTTACAATTTACATATGACTTCCACTCATTGTTTGGTGGCGGAATAATAGGTATATGGGTCCCATCAATGGACCCAATAATGTTTGTGAGTCCTTGGCGTTGTTTGAAGGATTCTTTGATCACCTCCCACTCTGCCTCATTTTCTACATTTGGCAATCTATTCCAAACTGAAACCAACTCATTATTTTTATACACATACAAAACAATTGCACACTTACGTTATGGTTATATCATGCCAAACAACCAATATCCCTTGAACAATTGCTTGTGATGCCTTGTAAGCTGTTGACTTACCAATATCAAATAAATGACCCACGGTTTCATAAAAACTTCATGGCCAAGTTGATAAAGGGCGACACCCAATTTTTCTTTTAATGTTAGTCCCCTGATATCTTGATGAGATCTGTTGCTGACATGTAAAGTGAGGCTTGATGCTAATGCAAAAAAATATTGACATCCCATTCGAAAAAGGCCAATAAATTGTCCTTAATTGAATAGTTCCTCTTGATACCATGGGTTGGAACGCCCCAGTTGTGGAATTGCTTGTTGTTGTCTACGCCTATATTTATGATACCATGCTAAGTTGAACAAGGTTGCCATCATTATGCTTTCCATGCCATAAATGATCACACCGCCTTCCATTGGAAGTAATGAATCACAATAAACAAATAGAAACTATGTAATTGGAAAAAAAAATAGATGTTGAACCATGAATCATGAACACACAAAGACTTTTGAGATGATTTCATAAAAATTTTGAGTTATTTTCTACGAAAAATTAAGTTGAAAATAAATATCAAAATCTGTTCAAAACCCAATCATAAACTGGGAATAAATATAAATTATTATTTTAATTATTTTTTTAATAATAAATATATATATATATAGTTTTTTTTATCTAAGTTTATGAAAAAAAAAAATAAACATGTAAAAGTTTATTTTTTTATTTTTTTATTAAATTTCTTACAATTAGTTTACCAAAAAAAAACTTCTTTATATATATATTTATTTATATTTATTTAAAAAATAATTATTAATTTTTTAGTTTTTTTTAATTGATTAAAAATTTAACTTTTATTAGTAGTTCTATTAGAGAAAAATTAACAGCTCCATTATGAAAATACTAACAGTGTTAAAAATAAAAAAAATAAAAAAAGGGTATTGGTAAAAACACATAAGCAAATTGGTAAAACACATAAGAGCCTACATGTTTTGGCCATAAATTGGTAAAAACACGTAAGGGGTGCCCTAGGCCCATTTTTGGTTAAAAATGAAACATAACATGCCTGTATTGGGCCAAAACATGTCCCAAAAAGGGTTTTTCTCCCCAAAACCCCTCTAACTCCCAATTGTCTCAGATTTTTTTGCCCTGCCCCCCCCAATAAAAAAGACCAAACACCCCAAACAATTTTTTCTTTTTGAAAAACAACATTACCAAAGCAATTTTGCAAAGCTTTTCACACTTTTCTTTCTTTTTTTCACCCAAAGACTGCATTTTCCACCACAACAAACCGCTTTCAAGCCTGTAAATTCCCAATTTTTTACCTTCCCTCATCCATCAATCCCACAATTTAACTACATCTTTTAATTTTTCATACCTTTTTTCACTTCTTTTTCACCTTTCAAAAGGCTCTTACCCCATTCCAAAACCCCAAATTTCCCTTTTTTTCAAATTTATACATCTTTCTCACTCAAAAATGCTGCAACCCCCCACTGAAGGTAAATTTCAGACCCTTGAGCATCTTTGGAAGCATGTGTATAATGTTTCCAGGGCTAAGGGGTATGCTGATTCCACCTTGAGGTCCAATATGACCCTCAACCAAATTGAAATAGGTTGTGACAGGTCTGGGACCCCAAATCCCAACCAAAGCCCCTCCAAAACAGTCACCTCAAGAAATCTCGACTTTCCTTTTAGACTTTATGCCAGAGAATATTCCAATAGTACCACTTGGACTCTTAAAGTCAAAAATCCTGAACATAGCCATGATTCCACTGAAAATATCATGGAACATCCTGATTTCAGGAAATTCAATGATCAAGAAACATCCCAAATTGCTAAAATGTCTTAATCACTGCTCATGCCAAGGCAAATTCAGGCACAATTATGCAGCCAGAGGGAGTCTGACAGGCCTTTAATCCTTCAAGACATTTACAACCAAGTCAAGAAAATCAAGAAAGACAAACTGCAAGGCAGAAGGCCCATTGATTCTCTTATTGACACCCTCAAAAAATAAAATTTTGTTTGGTCCTCTGCAAGGGATGCTGAGGGATACATTACCTCCTTGTTTTTCACTCACCCCCTTGCCATAAAACTCCTTCATGGCTTTCCTCATGTCATTCTTATGGATTGTACTTATAAAATCAATAAGTACAAAATTCCCCTTTTTCATATTTTTGGATGCAGCTCAACCAATAAGACCTTTTCTGGGGCTTTTTTTTGATTAATAATGAAGCTTAACCCTCATATAGCTGGGAATGAAATCATTACATAAAAAAGGTCCTCAACAACACCAATCTTGTTTCCCCTCAAGTTATTGTTATTGACAGGGATCTGGCCTTGAAAAACTCTCTTCAAAAGCTCTTCCCAAACTCCAAAGTCATCTTATTCATTTGGCACATCAATAAAGATGTATATGCTCATTTCATGAAGAAAATTGGTCATGGAACTGATTTTGAAAATTTTATGGGCCTTTAGAATCAAGTAATATACCTTTATCTTTCACTTTTTTTCACTTTTTTTCTTATTATTGTTTTTATTAATGACTTTGGGATTAATTTCTCAGGTTATGTATTCATACACTGAAACATCTTTCAAAGACAACTGCAAGAAGCTTTAAAAGAAAGTCAAAAATCCTGAAGTCTTGCAATATTTGGAAAATACCTGGCTTCCTCTAAAGGAGTATTATGTGCCAGCCTGGACCAACCACCATTGCCAGCTGGGTGTGGGCTCCACCTCCAGAGTTGAAGGTTCCCATGCCATGGTTAAAATTTGGCTACAAAAGTCCACTGGTACTCTCCTGGAGGTAGTCAGGGCACTCCACATGGCATTCAGAAAACAATTTATTGAAATTCTCAACAGAATCTCCAAAGAAATGATTGTCCATGTCAAGAATTTTCCTCCACACATCTGTGCCCTCAATGGCAAGGTGTCTCATTATGCTCTTCAGATTTCCTTTGAAAATTTCAAAACAAAATTTCTTCCAAATGAAAAATGCACCAACAAATACAACAATTATAAAGGCATTCCTTGCAAGCATAAGACCCAAAAGGCATTTGCCAAGCGCCAAAGGCTTGAATTATCAGACTTCCATCCTCAATGGCATTTGAATTTGCCTGTGAGGGGTTTTTATTTTTTTCTTATTAACTGATTTTATTTGTCATATTCTTCTCAGACTGGTTTTCAAGGTGATGATTAAAGTGTTGAAAAAGAAAGAAAGAATGAAGCCAAGAAAATATTTGAAGACATTGGGGAAGACCTGTTTCAAAGACCAATGGCAGAAATCACTCCAATACTCCAACATTTTCAAGATGTTTTGACTGGAAAAGTCACATTTGATCAAATTCCCAAGAGTCAAGAGGATGATCAATATTATGAAGACCCTCTAGAATGCAAGAATATCCGTGGAAGACCCCAAGGAGCCAAGAATAAAAACAAAAGAGAACCTTCAAGATTTGAAATTATTGAAAGTCAATCCAAGAGAAGAGGAAGACCCCCATCAAAAGTGACCAGCACAACAGCTTCAAGATCCCAGTCAAATGTCCCCTCTCCAATTATGGAAGTGGACTCATCTGAAGATTCTGAAGATTCTGAGGACTCATTATCTAAATCCATCAGTTCATCAGATTCACTAACCTCAGCAACTGAATTAAATAAATCAGAAGTAACCCTTAGAAGGTCCAGAAGATTGGCAATTGGAAGCAAAACATCACAAAGAAAATCATACAAGCCTGCCACCAGTTTGAATATCTATGATGCAATTGACTTGACCTGTGAGCATTGTCAAAGCAACTATCACACAAGTGATGAATGCTCCAAGCTGTTTGTGAGTTTCTGATTCTTTTTAATGTAATTTTATGTTGTTTATTTTGATCTTTATTCATTTTTTGAATTTATTTTATCAGATAACTGGCTCAGAAGACTTGCCCAAGTTTATATTGAAATACACCTTCAAGGCCATCAATGTCCAGGGTGATGGAAACTGTGGCTACAGAACAGTATCCCACTTCATTTACAAGACTCAATATCAATGGGCTGATGTCAGAGGTGACTTGGCTGAAGAAATTCAACGAAATCAAGACCTTTATGAAGCCATGAACACCTTAATTCCCTCAGTATCCTCTTATTTGGAAAGAATTGAATGGTATGAAGATGTTGGCCAGGCTCCAAAAAGCAAGTGGATGTCCATGCCTGACATGGGGGATCCAATTGCAAATAAGTATAAAAGACCAGTTTTCTTTTATTCCACAGCCCAATCTTTTTCTTTTTTCCCTTATTTCTGTCCTCCAAATGATAATCCCCCCATTTTCATCTGCTTCTTGAATAGTTGTTCTCATTTTGTTCCTTTGGACATCATCATTTCTAAATTTTATCCAGTCCCCCCCATTACTGTGAACTGGGAGATTCATTCCCAAGCACAAGCCCTGGGGTGGGCTGATAATTTAAGAAACACATAATGTTGTATTTGTCTAATATTCCTCCCCCCTCTCAGAAAAAACCCACTATTTTGGAGGTTGATTCTGATTGAATGATATTTGTATATACAATTTATGCCAATTATCCCCCTCCTCAGTCATATTTATTGCTTAAATCCCACCTCAGTCCCCTTTTTTATCAAACATGTGGCACTTTTGTACTTAAAAATAGTCATATTACAAATAAGAAAAAAACACTCATTGTGCCTTCACTTGTTGTCCCACCAAAAAAATTCCACCAATTCATAGGCTTCTGGTTCTTTATTTTCCAGATTGAAGCCTTCATTTTCAAAAAGAAAAATTAAGGAAATTCATAAGTGGGAAGTTTTTATATTAATTTTTGTAAAAAAAGGTGGGAAGTTTTTATATTAATTTTTGTAAAAATAGTCATATTACAAAGATGGGAAAAAAAACATCTGTAAAAAAAAACTCTTTTTGCACCTTCACTTGTCCCACCAAAAAAAAAATCCTAAAATTATGGGCTTTTGGTTCTTTATTCTCTAGATTGACCCTTTCAATTCCAAAAAAAAAATGAAGGAAATCCATAAGTGGAAAGATTTGAAATGATTTTTTTTCAAAAAAAAAAAAAAAAAAAAAAAAAAAAATATGCCATTTTTTATCAAATTGGTCAAATTTGAGAAATTTGGCAAAAAAAAAAAATAAAAAAATATGAAAAAATTTTGTGGATATTGAAATCCCATTTTTAGAAAAATATGGCAAAAAAAAAAACAAACTTCAAAATTGATCCTGAGGAGTTTTTTTTTTTTTTTTGAAAAATGGGGTGATTTATGTGTTTTTGGTCATAAATTGGTAAAAACACATAAGGGCTTACATGTGTGTGTGTTTACCAACAACCTTTATATATATATATATAATTTTTTTTTTCATTATTATTATTATTATTAAAAAATTATTATTTATTATTTATTGTCAAAAAAAAAAAAAAAAAAAAAAAAACTTTTATTTTTGTAATTTTATGATTTTAATAATAATAATATACATAATAAATAAAAAAATAAAAAAATAATAATAATATAAATACTAATTTTTTTATTTTTTTAAAATTAAAGAAAAAAAAAAAGAAAGGTTAGCTTTTTTTTGTTTTTTTTGAAATAAAAACAAAACTTAAAATATGTATATATATATATTTATTAAAGTTTTTTGAAAAAAAAAAAAACATTTAAATTAAAAAAAAAAAAAAAAGTTTAATATAATTTATAAATTTTCTATCTTTAATAAGAATAAAATTAAAAGAAAAATAAAAATGAAAAATAAAGAAAAAAAAAAAAAAAAACTCATAAAAAAAAAAAAAAAAAAAAAAAAAAAAAGAATATTTTTTTTTAACTTAAAAAATAAAATAAAAAAATGATGTTTTTATTTTTTTTTTTTATCTAAGTTTATGAAAAAAATAAAAATAAACATGTAAAAGTTTTTTTTTTTTTTTTATTAAATTTCTTACAATTAGTTTACCAAAAAGGAAATCCTCTTAATAGAAAAAAAAAAAAAAAATCATAAAAATATTTTTTAAAAAAAAAACAAAATAAAAATTACAAAAAATAAAAAATAAAAAAAACTAAAAAAAAATTAAAAAATGCTTTTTTTTTAAAAAAAAAAATAAAAGAAAATCAAAAAAAATCAAAAAAAATGAAAAAAATCAAAAAAATCAAAAAAATTAATTGAAAAAATTGAAAATTATTTTTATTTTTATTTTTTTTAAAATTTTCAAAAAATAATAATAATAATAATATTAATAATAATTAAACTTAAATTTTAATATTTTAAAATTTTTTTTTCTTTCTTGTTTTTTGTATAATTTATATATATATATATATAATTTTTTTTATTTTTTTCATTGTTATTATTACTGTTATTATTATTAAAAAATTAATATTTATTTTTAATTATTAAATTTTGGAATTTAATGTAAAAAAAAAAAAATTTAGTTTTATAATTTTAAGATTTTAATAATAATAAATACATAATAAATAAAATTTTAAAAAATTAAAAATAAAATAAATAATAATAATATAAATAATTATTTTCTTATTTTTTTGAAATTAAAGAAGAAAAAAGAAAGGTTAATTTCTTTTTTCTTTTTGTGAAATAAAAACAAAACTTAAAATATGTATTTATATATATATATATATTAAAGTTTTTTGAATAAAAAAAAAAAAAATTTATATAATTTTTAATTATTTTTTTTTTAATAAAAATAAAATTAAAAAAAAAATAAAAAAAAGAAAAAAAAAAAGAAAAAAACTTTTTTTTTTTTTCTTCTTTCCTGAGATTATTTATTTATTTATTTTTATTAATTAATTAATTGATTTCTAAACTAATTTTATAAATTAAAATTCAAATTTATGATATTAAATTAAATTAAATAAAAAAAAAAAATTTTTTTTTTTTTTTTTTCTGAGGGGGGGAGAAAGGGGAAGGGAAAATTAATGAAATTAAAAAAATTCAATTTTATTTAATAATAATAATAATAATAATAATATTTTTTTTTTTGGAATTAAATTTTTATTTAAAAAAAAAAAAAATAATAATTAAAATCAATTTTTTTAAATATAAATTTAGGGTATTGGTAAAAACATGTAAGAGCTTACGGGGTTTTACTAAAAACTTACGTGTTTTGACCATAATTTGGTAAAAACACGTAAGGGGTGCCCTGGGCCCATTTTTAATTAAAATGAAACACCATTGGGCCTGTATTGGGCCAAAACATGCCCAAAAGAGGTTTTTTCCCCACAAAACCTCTTTAACTCCAAATTGTTTCAGATTTTTTTGCCCAGCCCCCCCCAAAAAAACAAACAAGCTCAAACACCCCAATAATCCACATTATCCCCACCCTAAACCATTGTTTTTTTTTGGAAAAACAGCATTACCAAAGCCATTTTGCAAAGCTTTTCACAGTTTTTTTCTTTTTTTCCCCCAAAGACTGCATTTTCCACCAAAACAACCTGCTTTCAAGCCTCTCAATTTTCAATTTTTTACCATCCCTCATCTATTAATCCCACATTTAAACCACTTTCTGTCACTCTTAACCACTTCTGTTCATTTTTCACACCTTTTTTCACCTCTTTTTCACATTTCTAAAGGTTCTTACCCCATTCCAAAACCCCAAATTTCCCTTTTTTTCAAATTTATACATCTTTCTCACTCAAAAATGCTGCAACCCCCCACTGAAGGTGAATTTCAGACCCTTGAGTATCTTTGAAAGCATGTTTATAATGTTGCCAGGGCTCAGGGGTATGCTGTGTCCACCTTGAGGTCCAATATGACCCACAACCAAATTGAAATAGGTTGTGACAGGTCTGGGACCCCAAAGCCCCTCCAAAACAGTTGCCTTGAGAAATCTTGACTTTCCTTTTAGACTTTATGCCAGAAAATATTCCAATAGTACCACTTGGACTCTGAAAGTCAAAAATCCTGAACATAGCCATGATTCCACTGAAAATATCATGGAACATCCTGATTTCAGGAAATTCAATGATCAAGAAACATCCCAAATTGCTAAAATGTCTTAATCACTGCTCATGCCAAGGAAAATTCAGGCCCAATTATGCAGCCAGAGGGATTCCGACAGGCCTTTAATCCTTCAAGACATTTACAACCAAGTCAAGAAAATCAAGAAAGACAAACTGAAAGGCAGAAGGCTCATTTATGCTCTTATTGACACCCTCAAAGAAGAAAATTTTGTTTGATCCTCTGCAAGGGATGCTTAGGGACACATTACCTCCTTGTTTTTCACTCATCCCCTTGCCATAAAAATCCTTCATGGCTTTCCTCATGTCATTCTTATGGATTGTACTTATAAAACCAATAAGTATAAAATGCCCCTTTTTCATATTGTTGGATTAAGCTCAACAAATAAGACCTTTTCTGGGGCTTTTTGTTTGATGAAGAATGAAAATAAAACTTCATATACTTGGGCATTAAATAAATACATTGAAAAGGTCCTCAACAACACCAATCTTGTTCCCCCTTCAGTTATTGTTATTAACAGGGATCTGGCCTTGAAAAACTCTATTAAGAAGCTCTTCCCAGACTCCAAAGTCATGTTATTCATTTGGCACATCAATAAAGATGTATCTGCTCATTGCATGAATAAAATTGGTTATGGAACTGATTTTGAAAATTTTATGGGCCTTTGGAATCAAGTAATATACCTTTATCTTTCACTTTATTTCACTTTTTCTCTTATTATTGTTTTTATTAATGACTTTGGTATTAATTTCTCAGGTTATGTATTCATACACTGGAACGTCTTTCAAAGACAACTGCAAGAAGCTTTAAAAGAAAGTCAAAAATCCTTAAGTCTTGCAATATTTGGAAAATACCTGGCTTCCTCTAAAGGAGTATTATGTGCCAGCCTGGACCAACCACCATTGCCAGCTGGGTGTGGGCTCCACCTCCAGAGTTGAAGGTTCCCATGCCATGGTTAAAATTTGGCTACAAAAGTCCACTGGTACTCTCCTGGAGGTAGTCAGGGCACTCCAAATGGCATTCAGAAAACAATTTATTGAAATTATCAACAGAATCTCCAAAGAAATGATTTTCCATGTCAAGAATTTTCCTCCACACATCTGTGCCCTCAATGGCAAGGTATCTCTTTATGCTCTTCAGATTGCCTTTGAAAATTTCAAAACAAAATTTCTTCCAAATGAAAAAATGCACCAACAAATACAACAATTATAAAGGCATTCCTTGCAAGCATAAGACCCAAAAGGCATTTGCCAAGCGCCAAAGGCTTGAATTATCAGACTTCCATCCTCAATGGCATTTGAATTTGCCTGTGAGGGTTTTTTATTTTTCTTATTAACTGATTTTATTTGTCATATTCTTCTCAGACTGGTTTTCAAGGTGATGATTAAAGTGTTGAAAAAGAAAGAAAGAATGAAGCCAAGAAAATATTTGAAGACATTGGGAAAGACCTGTTTCAAAGACCAATGGCAGAAATCACTCCAATTCTTCAAAATTTTCAAGATGTTCTGAATGGAAAAGTCCCATTTGATTAAATTCCCAAGAGTCAAGAGGATGATCAATATTATTAAGACCCACTAGAATGCAAGAATATCCATGGAAGACCTCAAGGAGCCAACAATAAAAATAACAATACAAACAAAAGAGAACCATCAATATTTGAAATTATTGAAATTCAATCCAAGAGAAGAGGAAGACCCCCATAAAAAGTGACCAGTACAAAAACATCAAGATCACAGTCAAATGGCTCCTCTCAAATTATGGAAGTAGACTCATCTGAAAATTCTGAAGATTTTGAGGACTCATTATCTAAATCAATCAGTTCATCAGACTCACTACCCTCAGAAACTGAATTAAATAAATCAGAAGTCACCTATAGAAGGTCCAGAAGATTGGCAATTGGAAGCAAAACCTCACAAAGAAAATCACACAAGCCTGCCACCAGTTTGAAGATATATGATGCAATTGACTTTACCTGTGAGCAGTTTCAAAGCAATTATCACACAAGTGATGAATGCTTCAAGCTTTTTGTGAGTTTCTGATTCTTTTTAATGTATAATTCTCTTGTTTATTTTGATATTTATTCATCTTTTGACCTTATTTGATCAGATACCTGGCTCAGAAGACTTTCCCAAGTTTATATTGAAATACGCCTTCGAGGCTATCAATGTCCAGGGTGATGGAAACTGTGGCTAAAGAACAGTATCCCACTACATTTAAAAGACTCAATATCAATAGGCTGATGTCAGAGGTGACTTGGCTGAAGAAATTCAACAAAATCAAGACTTTTATGAAGCCATGAACACTTTAATTCCCTCAGTATCCTCGTATTTGAAAATAATTGAATGGTATGAAGATGTTGGTCAGGCTCCAAAAAGCAAGTGGATGTCCATTCCTGACATGGGGGATCTAATTGCAAATAAGTATCAAAGACCAGTTTTCTTTTATTCCACAGTCCAATTTTTTTGTTTTTTCCTTTATTTCTGTCCTCCAAATGATAATCCCCCCATTTTCAGCTGCTTCTTGGATAGCTGTTCTCATTTTGTTCCTTTGGATATAATCATTTCTAAAGTTTATCCAGTCCCCCCCCCCATTACTGTGAATTGGTAATTTCAGGCCCAACCACAAGCCCTGGGGTGGGCTGATAAATTTAAGAAACACAGGATATTATATTTGTCCAATCTTCCTCCCCCCCCCCCCTCAGAAAAGACCAACTATTTTGGAGGTTAATTCAGGTTGATTGATTTTTGTATATAAAATTTATGCCAATTATCCCCCTCCTCAGTCCTATTTTTTTCTTAAATCCCACCTCAGTCCCCTTTTTTATCAAACATGTGGCACTTTTTGTAAGGTTTGACTATGAAACAATAAGTAAAAATTACTAATTTATTACTTATTGTACTCTGAATGTCCTTATGAATTGAATAAATAAGATTAAAAATATAATAATAATAAATAATTATTATTATTATGGCATAAAATAATTATAGGGTATTGGTAAAAACACGTAAGCAAATTGGTAAAAACACGTAATTTTATGGTAAAAACACGTAAGGGATGGTTTTTAAATGAAATATGGCTATTTATGGCATTTATGATGCCATTAATGCCATTTGTGGCATTAAAAATTCTATTTATGGCATTAACAGTGCCATTAATGGCATTATCAATGAAATATTTCTGATGCCATTAATGCCATAAATGACATTAAAAGTGCCATAAATGACATTAACAGTGCCATCAATGGCAGTAACAATTCCATTCATGGCAGTAACAACTCCATTTATGGCAGTAACAATGCCATTTATGGCAGTAACAATGCCATTTATGGCAGTAACAATGACATTAATGGCATTAACAGGGCCATTAATGGCATTAACAATGCCATTAATGGCATTAACAATGGCATTAACAGTGCCATAAGTGGCATTAGCAGTGTCATAAAGGGAATTAACAGTGCCATTAATGGCATTAACAATGCCATTAATGGCATTAACAGTGCCATTAATGGCATTAACAATGCCATTAATGGAATTAACAATGCCATTAATGGAATTAACAATGCCATTAATGGCATTAACAGTGCCATAAGTGGCATTAGCAGTGTCATAAATGGCATTATCAATAAAATATTATTGATGCCATTAATGCCATTTGTGGCATCAAAAATGCAACATTTCTGATGCCATTAATGCCATAAATGGCATTAATAATGCCATAAATGGCATTAATAATGCCACATTAACAATGCCATTAATGGCATTACTGATTCCATGAATGGCATTATCAATTCAATAAATGGCATAATGCCATTTATGTAACGCCATAAATGGCATTGTTAATTCCATTTATGTAATGCCACAAATGCAATTTTTGATTCCATAAATGGCATTTTTGATGCCATTTATGTTATAGTTAAGGCCATTAATTCCATTTTTAAGGCCAATGTTAAGGCCATTAATGCCATTTTTAAGGCCATTTATGGCATTTTTAAATGCATAAATGGCATTGTCAAGGCCATTAAATTCAATTTATGGCATTGCTTTAATGCCATTTATGCCAATTTTCTGGCCATAAATGGCATCTGTATGTCATTCTTGATGCCATTTATGGCATTATTATGTCATTAGTGATGCCATTTATGGCACTTTTGATGTGATAAATGGCACTGTTAATGCCAAAAATCAAACTTTAACCTCCACCCATCATAAATTACATTTTGAATTCAATTTATGTCATAAATGGCATTTTCAATTTAATTAAAAACATGAACAAAAAAACATCAAAAAACATGGACTTTTTGGGCCTACAAATGTTCTTTCAAAAAAAATACCAAAATTTTGGGCTTCTGGTTTATTATTCTCAACATTCTCACCTTAATTTTAAAAAAAAAATTATTCAAATCCATAAGTGGGAACATTTTCAATGAATTTTTTCAAAAAAATGGGCCATTTTACCAAATTGCCCAAAATAGAAAAATTGGGCAAAAAAAAAAAATTCAAAAAATTTGGGGACCTTCACATCCCATGTCGGAAAAAATATGGCAAAAAAAAATGTTAAAATTGTCAAAAATGAGCCTGAGGAATTTTTATAAAAAAATTAGGTTACTTACGTGTTTTGGCCATAATTTGGTAAAAACACGTAAGGGCTTACGTGTGTTTACCAACACCCTAATTATATTATTAAATAAATATAATAATATAATTTATATCATGAAAATATAATATAATAAATAAATATATTAATATAGAATAATTAATATATTTAAAAAGATCTTTATTATTGTTACCAACAAATAATAAAGGCGTAAAAAATTGCTTTTTATTAATAAAAAACAATTAATAACAATAATATTACTAATATTAAAGTTATGAATTAATATAAATACTATTTATGTTAATTAAAGAATTATTAAGAGAGTAATAATAGAGAAATTATTATAATAGGAGAAAATAACCTACTTTTAACACTTAATATAATAATTTTGAAATATTTTACGCCAAAAAATATAAATACAACTTTTTCAAATTGTATTTACAATAAAAATAAAGAAAATTACTAATTATTCTGGATTTTTACGTGGAAATGAGTTTTTAAAGAGATTTTTAGCAAAAACAATTAAATAAATGATTTAATCACGTCAAAATAGATGATTACAACAAGGTGCTCTTTGGTCTTTAATAATATAATAGTTTGATATATAAAGAATAAAGAAATTACCTTTGATTTAATTGATTTAATGTTTTTGATGCGTCTGAGGGGAAAATAGAGTAAAAAGAGCTCTATTTATAGTAAATACCTCCCTCCTAGAGTCCAACAGGCTTCTAGTAGACGTGTACTGATCATACCCACTGGAATTGATAAATATTTTATGGTTTGGAGATGATTACATCATTATTACACCATTATTTAGAGTTATCACTATAACTCTAAGTTTGATGACATCAGAGGCTTGGCAGAACCCCAAATTTCGTGGATTTTATTAGTTTTAATCACAAACTAATAGTATTCACCAATTTTATCACTCTTAAGACTGTCAAACTTAAATTAAGGTTACTGTGAGTGATCATAACTGCTCAAATTAAGCTCAAACTTTGATCCTCAATAACTTTTAAGATTTACACGCTAAAGCAATTCAGAGAGTGAATTCTGATAGCCTGGCATACCTTATTATGCTTCCAAGAGCTTTTCATTACATCATCAAAACTCTAATTTTGATGATTTTTCTTGTAACTCATCTTTTCTGTCGAAATTCAATATTTTAAACTTCAAACCTTGATTTCAGGGGGTTATACCCTGAATTTAATACTAAAAATTACATCATTCTTCACGAATGAACTAGTAGAATCCAACTGTATACTTTTTTCTAAGTTTGGAACACTTTCACAACAAAGTGGTCAACAGCTCTGTTGATTTTTATCAATATTTCATCATAGGTTTTAACCTTGTTTATAATTTGTAAAATAAAGTTCATATCTGTGTTCCTACAGTAATTACGTGGTAACTTTATTTTTGGTTCATCATTCTATCATGTATAGTTTAGGAGATATTAGCTATGATCCTTGAATATATGTGTTGACCAAAAAAGTGCATATATTCAGGTTAATTCCTTAAGTATTAACTTTGGAAATTGGCTTATTAATTGTTTTATGTGTGGATATTCGTGGGAAATCCACTGGTACAATGTATTTTACATGTTGTTTCATTAGTTCTTGAGATAAATAAGGTTTTATGGTTTTTATAAGGTATTATACCTTATAATTCATTAAATATTGACTTTACAGATATGCCATAAAAATGGTATATGTGTATTTTACCATGGGGAATCCAATGGTATAATTTATTTTGTATGTTGATCCATTGGATTTTAAGTTAAACAAATTTTTGTACCAATTTATGGTATTTTTTGTATATTTAAGTAATTATTTTTAATGTATAATTATTCTAAGTAATTTTAATATAATTATATTAAAGGTATAATTATTCTGAGTCTTTTTTGTGACCTTATTGGGTATGTGGTCATATCTCAAAGGCTCACATTCGTTACCACCAAAAAAGATTGTACCACAATCTGATATGTGTGATTAGGGTATCATCCACTGTCCTACCTCTTCATTAGACTTTATCAGTCCTGAAGCTCAATAATGCTTGATTTTGTTATTCTTTAGGTTTTCTTTCATGTCTAAACCTCCTCAGTAGTTTATCAGCATTTGTTATATCTCTCTCAAGTAGCCATTCATCTTCTTGAGTTGAATTTCTATACCTTACAAGGTATTCTCTTTCTTTTTTGTTCCTTGTCCTTCTTTCTTTAAGGAATTTTACAATTATTTTTTCTTCTCCTTCTTCCAAAGGGGGAATTTCAAGTGGGGGTTTATTTCTTAGTGGAAATAATTCCTTGTCACTTGAGCTGTAAGGTTTTATAAGACTTACAGGGAAAGTTGGGTGTTTATTCATTAAATCACCTGTAAGTTCCAATTGTACAGCATTGGGTCCATGAAGTGCTTTTACCATAAATGGTCCTGCAAAGGAATCTTTCAATTTCTTTGGTCCTTTTAAGTTATTAAAGTTAAGAGTTGATACTAATACCAAATCTCCTATTTTGAAGTCAGGTGGTTTATGACTTTTGTCCCATCTTTCTTTTGCATATTTGAAAGAGTCTTGCATGCATCTGTTTGCATGGTGTCTTGCTTTGTCAAGCATTATCTTAAAACTGCTTGCTGTTGGATGTATGTCCACTAAGTCCTTTTTGAGGGTATCATAAGGAAGTCTTGGATTCCAACCTTTCTCTAGCATTGCTGGTGTTTTGCCAGTAGAAGAATGGATTGATGTCTTATATGCCAGTTCAAGTGCTGGTATTAGTGTACACCAATCATGGGTAAAACCATCAGAATCTTTGAGTTCTAGCCCATAAGCACAGAATCTTCTGATCATGTCCTCTAAGGTCTGTATCATTCTTTCTGCTAAACCATCAGTTTGGGGATGGTAAGCTGTTGAGAATGATAGCTTTGTCCCAAATAAGTTATGGAGATTTGTCCATAATGCTGAAGTGAACTTTGGGTCTCTGTCACTTATAATATTTTGGAATAAGCCTGTGTGGCTAATGCCTTTATTCCATATCATTATGGCTGTATCCATAGCTGTGTCATCTTTATGACATGGTAAGAACATGGGAGTTTTACTGTACCTGTCAACTAACACTAGACATGCATTATAGCTCCTGTCTCCTCCTGGAGGTAGTGCTGTTACCCAATCCATATGAACTATTTCCCATGGGGATTTTGGTTCTTGGATTTGGATCATCATTCCAAATTTCTTTCCTGTGGCTCTGTTGGCTTTTTGACATCTGTCACAGGTTTGGAAGTACTCTGCAACATCTTTCTTCCAATTTGGCCACCAAGAGCAGGTTTTGACCCTCTCTAGTGTCCTATCTTCTGAGAGATGTCCAGATGCAACACTATCATGACACTCGTGTAAAATAGTGTTTATTAGTGTTCTATCTGTTAAGTCCATAGCACATGTGTGTTTTGTTCTATGGTAAAGGATTCCATCAAGGAGGTGGAAGCTTCCTTCATCATATGCCTTTTTCCATATTTCATCTAGTTTTGATGAAAGTGATGGATCTTTGCAGTATTTCATTAGAAGTTGGCTTAAGATATGGCAATTTTTGTCTGTCTTATAGCTTTCTTTAACTTGGTTAAAGAATTCTGTGCCTATGTCTGTGACACATATTCCTTCTATATGGTGCTCTTCTTGTGGTACCCATGCTGGATTGTCAGGGGTATTTGCTAAAGCCCATCTGCTAAGACCATCTGCATTTTTATGAATATTTCCAGATTTATGTACAATAGTCATATTTCCTCTATATTCTTGGATAGCAATTTGCCATCTCAGCATATGTCTATTTGGAGTCTTCATATTTAATAGTGATTTCACAGCATTACAGTCTGTGATTACATCAAATACTGTGCCATCCAAATAATAATGCAGTTTTTCTAAAGCCCACACTAGGAATAAGCATTCCATTTGGCTTGCTCCATACCTTTCTTCTGTTGGCTTTATTTGCCTTGAAATGAAACAAATTGGTCCTTCCACTGGTTTATCATTGATAATTTGTGTTTGGTGAAGTGCAGCACCTAATCCTTCTCCACAAGCATCAATGTATAGTTTGAAAGTTAGTTTCCAATCTGGCATTAGAAGAAATGGGGCATTTGTTAGTGAATTTTTCAATTCTTAATATGCCTTGACCCTTTCTTCAGTCATTTCATAAACTGTTTGTTGGTCACATAATTTATATAAGGATTTGGCAATTTTTGCAAAGTCCTTTATATGCTGTCTGTAGTAACCAGCAAATCCTAAAAATGATTGCATTTCTTTTTTGGTTTGAGGCATTGGTTTGAGTAGTACTTCTGCTACTTTATTTTTGTCTATGCCTAGACTAAGTCCAGATACAACATGTCCTAGTGCTTTTAATTCACTATATGCAAAATGACACTTTTTCAAGGAAATTTTCATATTCACTTGGACTATTTTTTGTAGTACCCTTTCTAGTCTTGTAAGGTGATTTTCCCAAGTTTCTGAGCAAACTATGATATCATCAATATAGATAATTAACCATCCTTCTGATAATTCTTCAGGGAATATGGTATTCATCATTCTTTGATAATGGGAAGGTGCATTTTTTATCCCAAATGGCATTCTTAAGTATTCAAAAATTCCACAATGGACTATTATTCTTAGTAGTTTCTTGGCATTGTCTGTTAAGACATTTTGATGAAAACCCTTAAGAGCATCCATAGCTGTGATGAACTTAGCTTGTGACAATTGGGTCAATGTCTCATGGATTCTAGGTATTGGATATCTGTCTGGAATGGTATAGGTGTTCAGGGCTCTGAAGTCTCCTACCATCCTTGATTTTCCATTATGCCAAGTTATAATGACAGGTGTAGTAACTTCTGCTTGTTCATTATGTCCAACCTTTCTTAATACTCCAAGGTCCATTAATTCTTTAATGTGCACCTCTAAGGCTTCTCTAGCCCTTGGACTGGCTGGATAAGCAGGTCTTCTTAATAAAGGTGGGTAAGGCTTTTCTACATTAAGAATTATATCCACTTAATGTCCAATTATGGCACATAGTGGCTCTTTGTCAGTTTCAAAGGAATTTTTATACTTAAATAAGAGGTCAATCAATTTTTCTTTCATTTTTTCTGTTAATTCTTGATTGAATTCTGCCTCTTTAAGTTGTTCAGATATAAAAAGTTCTTTTTCTGGAATTTTTTCTTCCTTCTTAATAACTGTGATTTGTTTTTTGTTATTTAAGAAGCCAAACTTTTGTCTTTTGTTGTCTCCTATGGTAAAATATCTGTCTTTTTGGTTGGAGATATCTATACCATAGATTGATAAGTAGTCATTCCCAAGTATGAAATGATTACTAGTACAGTTGTCCATTACTACAAACTCTACTTTAATTCTGACACATTGTGAGGGATGAGGAAAAATTAGTGTTAAATCAATTATTCCAAGGGGCTTCATGCTCTCACTTTCACTACTAAATTTGACACCTTGTATTGGCATAAGTTTTTCTTGCCAGTTTGGGAAAATGGTTTTAAATAACTTTTGCCAACACAAGTGCAATATGCTCTTGTATCCAAGTTAGCTTTTCCTTCTTGGTTATCAACCATAACAATACTTATACTTGATTTTCCAGCTGTATATCCCATTCCTCTTGCAGGTTTGGTTCTATACATTTTGGCATCTTGTATGTTTGTCAGGTTTGTGTCAGATGTTCCAACTTGTGGTAAGCTTGAATTAACATCCAGTACTTCATAAATTATATCAATATTATTAATTTGTGCATTAATTATATTGATTTCATCACTTTCAGAGCTTTCTGACTCTTCTGTCTCTTTTTCAGAGTCAGATTCCTCTTCTTTGTCATTGCGGTTTTCTGTCTCCACAATTTCATTAATCTTTGCTTTTTTAAGGCAATTATTGGCTAAGTGTCCAATACCTCCACATTTATGGCATTTTCTTTGCTCATTATTGTTGGATGTATTGGGCTTAAAGGATTCTTTTGATTTATCTTTTTTTGATAAATGGTTTATTTGGGCTTTTAATGTCCAATTTTTTCCAAGTCCTGCCAATTTTTGTTCTTGTCACTATATCTTCTAGTGCATTTATATACTCTTCTGTGGAGCATGGTTCTATACACCTGCTTCTTAGGGCATGTTCTAGTTCCCCTCCACATTTTTTAAGTATTTTCATGTGCACCATCTTTTGTGACATTTCTGGGTACAGTGCATTAAGCCTTTCAACTTGTTTCAAGAACCAAGTTAAAGGTTTGTCTTTCTCTGGGTCAAAGAAAGAGTTTTCAAATGCATTTTCTATCTTATACCTCCAGGCATCATTTGCCCACTTGGTGATTATTTCTTGTTTCCACCAAGACCAGGTATTTTTACCTTTTGTTTGTCTTATGCCATAATACCATCTTTTTGCAGATTTCTCAAACAATGAATGTAATCTTGCAGTGATTAATTTATCTGGTATGGCATAGTCTTCCTGTAACATGTCAATTGTTTTAATAAATGACATGTGGTCATATTCACCTTCTCCTGTGAATGTTGGCCATTCCTTCAATTGAGGTGCTTCCTTCATTAAGACTTGGTTATTATCTTGGTGACTCAAGTCTGTTATGAAAGGATTTGACAATTCCTCTTTTGTTATAACAGGGCTTCTTATATGAGAAAATGGTGTTGATAACTTTGGCATATTTAAATTAGCCTCATTAATTTTATCCATTTTTTCAGTAATAAGCCTTATTTCACTCTGAATATCATCTTTCAGATGCATTCTTGCTTCATCACTTTTTTCCACATGTTCCAAAAGTAATTTTTGGTGTGATGAAGTCTTTTCTTCAAATTTTTCTACAGAAATACTTAATTTATTTTATTTTTCTGTAAGATTGTCAATACTCACATCATAATTGATTGTCAAAGTCTTGTCTTTGATATCTTTTATGTATTTATACAATTCTTGTTGTCCTTGTATTAATTTTTGAGTATTGTCAATTAAATTCTTTGGTTTATTATTTTCAACAATAAACTTAATGTTGTCAATTTCTTTCTTGTTTTGCACAACAATTTTTGTTAAAGAAGATAAATTGTTAACTATCTTTAATTTCTTTTAGAGGTAATATACTATTTTTAATTTCTGTTAAAGTATTTACAACATCTTTGGACAAGGTTGTTTCTTTGGGAAATGAGGTTGTCTCATTCTTTGCTCTTCCTTGTCCTTGAATTCCATCAAGGTTCTGGCCATGTTGAAAACATTGTCCATGGCATCCTTTTGGATTCTTGGGATCCTGTAGCTTGGGGAATATGGTTTCCTCCAATGCTTTTTCTTGTTCTTCTTCCCTTCTTGGGGAAGTGGGCTGGCTTGGGGCTTGCTGGTAGAAGCTACTGGGGCTTCTTCCTTGGTTGCCTCCCTCTTTTTGGCGTGGTAATCCTTGATTTTTTGATTTGAGGTTTGGATGACAGTGGATTCCATCCATTGGAGTATTTCACTATCTCCTCCTCTTTGAGGAACTTTTTCAGGATGTGCCAGGAGTTCATCACTCCTTGGTGTATTTGAGGAAGCATTTCCCAATCTTTGTCCTTGTACTGGCTCATGTAGATGTCTATTTGAGCCCTCTGAATGTGATTTGTACCTATTTGAGTTACTCATACTTAGCTCCAATTCAGGCTCAGATATCATGGGCATTTCTGGGAATTGCCTTTGGGATAAGGCACTTCCTTGTGTGGATTCTGTTCCACTGGGGATATTGCCCTTTCTTTTCCCTTTTGAGGGATCAGTTCTACCTCTGAGTCCAGCTCCATCTGATTGGATGGAGTATTGGGAACCTCTTCTGGTAGTCATAATTTAAGAAAATAAGAAATAAAAGTATTTTAGGATAAAAATTCTTTTTATGGCAATTATAAAAGAGGTTCTCACCTTCAGAGTCTTGAATGGTGGGTCCTGGAAAGTCTAATTTCTTAGCTTTCTTTCTTTTGGTGATAACTGGTGTTGGAGAACTTTGAAAAGTTTCTTCCACCAATCTCTCAACAGTAGCTTGGCTGTCTTCTGTTGGGTTATCTTCAAACACTAAAAAAGACAAATAAATATAAGTCTTTTTATAAGAAGTGTTATTTTTTGGCAAGATATGGCAATTTTCCACGTAGAAATTGCTTTTATATCTTTTTTTTTTTTTTTTTTTTTTTTTTAAAAAAAATTGAAATGAATAAAGAAATGAATAAAAATTAATAAAAAAAATAACTTTTTTTTTATTGGTTTTTTTAATATTTTTTATATTTTTATTTTTAAAGAATAAAATAAAAAATGAATATGATTCTTTTACAAAATTAAATTAATAAAAATCATTTTTAATTTATAAATTATCTTTTTTAATCACTAGAGTCACTCAAAGAAAGTTCTTGCAAGTCTAAGGATGTGAAAAAACCACGTGTAAGACAGTACAATTGCTTTCCAAATGCCTCAATAGCTTTTAAAATCAATAAAATATAAAATTATTATATAATTTTATGATTATAAATATAATTTATTATTGGATAAACCCAATTAGAATCTTTTTAAAGGTCTTTTAAGTAAATATCATGGTCAGGCCCCCAAATGTAAGGTTTGACTATGAAACAATAAGTAAAAATTACTAATTTATTACTTATTGTACTCTGAATGTCCTTATGAATTGAATAAATAAGATTAAAAATATAATAGTAATAAATAATTATTATTATTATGGCGTAAAATAATTATATTATTAAATAAATATAATAATATAATTTATATTATGAAAATATAATATAATAAATAAATATATTAATATAGAATAATTAATATATTTAAAAAGCTCTTTATTATTGTTACCAACAAATAATAAAGGTGTAAAAAATTGCTTTTTATTAATAAAAAACAATTAATAACAATAATATTACTAATATTAAAGCTATGAATTAATATAAATACTATTTATATTAATTAAAGAATTATTAAGAGAGTAATAATAGAGAAATTATTATAATAAGAGAAAATAACCTACTTTTAACACTTAATATAATAATTTTGAAATATTTTACGCCAAAAAATATAAATACAACTTTTTCAAATTGTATTTACAATAAAAATAAAGAAAATTACTAATTATTCTGGATTTTTACGTGGAAATGAGTTTTTAAAGAGATTTTTAGCAAAAACAATTAAATAAATGATTTAATCACGTCAAAATAGATGATTACAACAAGGTGGTCTTTGGTCTTTAATAATATAATAGTTTTATATATAAAGAATAAAGAAATTACCTTTGATTTAATTGATTTAATGTTTTTGATGCGTCTGAGGGGAAAATAGAGTAAAAAGAGCTCTATTTACAGTAAATACCTCCCTCCTAGAGTCCAAAAGGCTTCTAGTAGACGTTTACTGATCATACCCACTGGAATTGATCAATATTTTAAGGTTTGGAGATGATTACATCATTATTACACCATTATTTAGAGTTATCACTATAACTCTAAGTTTGATGACATCAGAGGCTTGGCAGAACCCCAAATTTCGTGGATTTTATTAGTTTTAATCACAAACTAATAGTATTCACCAATTTTATCACTCTTAAGACTGTTAAACTTAAATTAAGGTTACTGTGAGTGATCATAACTGCTCAAATTAAGCTCAAACTTTGATCCTCAATAACTTTTAAGATATACACGCTACAGCAATTAAGAGAGTGAATTCTGATAGCCTGGCATAACCTTATTATTCTGCCAAGAGCTTTTCATTACATCATCAAAACTCTGATTTTGATGATTTTTCTTGTAACTCATCTTTTCTGTCGAAATTCAATATTTTAAACTTCAAACCTTGATTTCAGGGGGTTATACCCTGAATTTAATAATAAAAATTACATCATTCTTCACGAATGAACTAGTAGAATCCAACTGTATACCTTTTTTTAAGTTTGGAACACTTTCACAACAAAGTGGTCAACAGCTCTGTTGATTTTTATCAATATTTCATCATAGGTTTTAACCTTTTTTATAATTTGTAAAATAAAGTTCATATCTGTGTTCTTACAGTAATTACGTGGTAACTTTATTTTTGGTTCATCATTCTATCATGTATAGTTTAGGAGATATTAGCTATGATCCTTGAATATATGCATTGACCAAAAAAGTGCATATATTCAGGTTAATTCCTTAAGTATTAGCTTTGGAAATTAGCTTATTAATTGTTTTATGTGTGAACTTTTGTGGGGAATCCACTGGTACAATTTATTTTACATGTTGCTTCATTAGTTCTTGAGATAAATAAGGTTTTATGGTTTTTATAAGGTATTATACCTTATAATTCATTAAATATTGACTTTACAGATATGCCATAAAAATGGTATATGTGTATTTTACCATGGGGAATCCAATGGTATAATTTATTTTGTATGTTGATTCATTGGTTTTAAGTTAAACCAATTTTTGTACCAACTTATGGTATTTTTTGTATATTTAAGTAATTATTTTTAATGTATAATTATTCTAAGTAATTTTAATATAATTATATTAAAGTTATAATTATTCTGAGTCTTTTTTGTGACCTTATTGGGTATGTGGTCATATCTCAAAGGCTCACACTTTTGTACTTAAAAAGAGTCATATTACAAATAAGAAAAAAAAACACTCATTGTGCCTTCACTTGTTGTCCCACCAAAAACATTTCACCAATTCATAGGCTTCTGGTTCTTTATTTTCCAGATTGAACCCTTCGTTTTAAAAAAAAAAAATTAAGGAAATTAATAAGTGGGAAGTTTTTATATTAATTTTTGTAAAAATAGTCATATTACAAAGATGGGGAAAAAAAAACTCTTTTTGCACCTTCACTTGTTCTATCAAAAAAAAAAAAATCTTAAAATTATGGGCTTTTTTTTCTTTATTCTCCAAATTATCCCCTTCAATTCAAAAAAAAAAAAAAAAAATGAAGGAAATTTATAAGTGGAAAGATTTGAAATGAATTTTTTTTTTAAAAAAAAAAAAAAAAAAAAAAAAAAATATGAAAAAAAATTTTGTGGATATTGAAATCCCATTTTTAGAAAAATATGACAAAAAAAAAAAAAAAAAAAAAAAAAAAACTTCAAAATTGATCCTAAGGAGTTTTTTTTTTTGAAAAAGGGGCTGATTTATGTGTTTTTGTTCATAAATTGGTAAAAAACACATAAGGGCTTACATGTGTGTGTGTTTACCAACAACCTTTATATATATATATATTTTTGTTTTTTTTTCATTATTATTATTATTATTATTATTAAAAAACTTAATTTTGAAAAAAAAAATATCATTTATTATTTATTATTTATTATTAAATTTTGGAATTTAATGTAAAAAAAAAAAAAAAAAAAAAAAAAAAAAAAAAAAAAACTTTTATTTTTATAATTTTAAGATTTTAATAATAAATAAATAAGTAATAAATAAATAAAAAAAATAAAAAAATAAATAATAATAAAATAAATAATAATAATATAAATAATAATTTTTTAATTTTTTTAAAATTAAAGAAAAAAAAAAAAAACAAAGGTTAATTTTTTTTTTTTTTTTTTTTCAAATAAAAAAAAAACTTTATATTTATATATAAATATATATATATATATATATTTATTAAAGTTTTTTGAAAAAAAAAAAAAAAAAAAAAAAAAAACATTCAAATTAAAAAAAAAAAAAAAGTTTTATATAATTTTTAAATTTTTTTTTTTTTAATAAAAACAAAAAAAAATTAAAAGAAAAAAAAAAAAAAACATAAGTTTTTTTTTTTTTTTAGGGTGTTGGTAAACTGTCAGGATGAAACTATGAAAGAGTGGTAATGTAGGCTATTTACAACTCAAACTATGTTTGTGACACGGTAAAAAATGCTTTAAGAAAGCTTTGAGATGATTAAAAATAAATTTAAAGGGCTTTACTATAGTGGTTATAGTGGTGGTGAGTGCTGTTGAAAGCCCTGGGTGCAGCTTTATCTGTTGGGTTACAATAATAAAAGACTACAATAATTAAAACTTATAATTATACCTGATTATTAACCAAGAGTAAAACTGTTTTTGACAGTTTACTACGTAGGTTATTCAAGAGCAGGATGAGGAAGTGATTTTGGCTGTGAAAAGCCCTCCTTTTATCTTGAAATTGAGGTGGAAAGGCTGCTAGACCTTTCCACGTAGAGGAAGTGAAGATTTTTCACTCTCTAGGACAGACTTGTGGTTTGCAAACAGCCTGTATACCCTGTATTGGGCTCAGATGTGGTCTTGAAACCACATCTGGGCGGTTTTCACCAATACAGGGTGAAAATTTTCATCTGGGGACCTCACAGCCTGATTCTGACGTGTATGACGCGTAGAATGCTGTACAGAAACTGTATGGGACCCCAGTATTGACTGACATATGAGGTATTTAAGTAAAAACATGCTTCTTTGTCTATTTGACACCTCATATTCATGGTTATGGGATATTATCCCATTGTAAGGCTGTATTGGCCAAACTGTGGGATTTTGACCTTAAAACAGCCATAACTTTGTCAGTTTTTGAGATATCAACCTCAAAATTGGTTCAGTCTGTAGCCCTGTATGTGTTCTACACAATGGTTCCTTATTTCATATGGCTATCATTGAATATGGCAAAGTTATCCCATGTACAAGATATTTTGTACATATGCGTGTTTTAGGCAAAAGCTGTATTGGGCTTGTTTGCCTCATACCTTTTGTTCTAGTTACGATATAAGGGAATGGATTACATCATCAGATATCCCTGATTGTGCTCTTTCCAAAAAGACCCCACTTCAGGTATCTCACACTAAAACTGTAGAAGCTAGATGAGAGATGAATGTTTTGTTCACCCTTATTTGGCCTGAGATTGACCATAGAGAACAAAATCATGTTTCAGGTCAGAGTTTGAAGTTTTTTTTAAAAAAAAAAATCAATTTTATTTAATAATATTTTTTTTTGAATTAATTTTAATTAAGTTTTTATTAAAAAAAAATAATCAATTTTTTAAGGCCTGGTTTATGATTGGGTTTTAAATGGATTTTGATATTTATTTTGATTTTTTTTTTTAAATTTAATTTTTTGTAGAAAATATTTCCAAAATTTTTATGAAATCATCTCAACTCAATTGATCCTCTTTTTTTGAATTACATCAAAAAATAATTTTACTTAAAAGTTTTATTATCAGTTTAACTAAATATTTTACCTTTGAATTGATTGCTCTCATGTGTGATATAATGACTGAGGCGACTTCAAACTCACTTGTAACAACTTATGAAGGCCCATCAGGATGATATGCCAGAGTTGCCCAGTTCACCTACCTTCAACAGAAATCATGGAGATGAATCCATCATTTCTATCAGTGAAACACAAATGAAAAGTCAAGGGACCATGAAAGAAACACCAAGTCAAGCCTCAGGACAACAAAGAAAGAGACGGATGCATGAAGAGGCCCAACTACATTGGCAAAAACTAGAACATGAGCAGTTACTGAAACAACAAAAAAAAATTAAACGAACAAGTGAATGCAGAGGCTCAATGACTGCAACAAGCAGAGAGCTGCCTTTCCCTTCAAGAGGCCCAGAAGCAGTAAAAGAGTTGTTTCTTTTGGAGTGAAGATATTACAAAGGACTTGCTTGACTTGATGATAGAACTGCAAATGGATTTTGAAAATATGGAGAGTAAATTGCTGGGTTTTGTTCTGTGGTTGCAATATTTTAAAAGTCATGAACATCGGAAACATGACTATGTTATGTTGAAGAATTTGAAATTTGAGACATTGGATTGGTGGTATAAGGTGTTGATGACAACTTTTAGCGTTAGTAATTTTAATTAATGCATTGTGATGATTCTAATTAAACATTTCTATTAGATTATAAAGGATTCATGTGATGCATTGGGTGGGGGAGGGTTATTTGTCCAATTACAATGGCATCACATGACTCAGGAGGTAGGTTTGCTTTTGACATGTTAAAGGATATGTAAGTATTGACCATGTGGATTATACACAGGTATATGAAATGTTAAAATGGATCAATACAAATAACTTTGGCTTGAATGCCACCGGAATGGAGTCAGGGGCATTCCCACAACTGTTGACAGCTTTAGGAAATACACAAAACTTAGAGAATAATGAAAACGAGAGAAGAGAAGATAATATGTCCAATGATGGGGATCAATCAGCAAGTGAAAATGACGATACACAAAGTCGGAATGCTCATGAGGATGTTGAAATAAGTCATAATGAAGAAATATTTGCACTTTGTCCAGTAAGCTCAACATCACAATGACCATCAATAAGTGGATTGCAACGGCGCGAATCAATGAGTCAATCATCCAGCTTGAGCATGGATACTATGCACCGGGATTGTTTGTTCATGAGTAACATGCAGAGCATGTTAAGTCCTCTCATGCTCATGCTACAGAATGGCCAAGAACGAGCAGATGAATGTGATCGATTGCAAAGGGCACAGGAAGAGGAGCGTTGTAAAGAAGAAAAGGCTCGCAATGATCAAATGAACATTTTCATGATGACATTGCTTGAAAAGGTCACTTGGATCAACCAAGATCAATTACCAAAAGTATAAGGAATCAGCAAAGTAAGTAAAACTTACAACCCCAAAAAAACATAAATGAAAAAAACAAATTTTTAATAGCAATGTTGTTGTTTAACAGGGGCATGTTAGTAACTTGAAGATGTTTTGGAAGGGGAACATTTCAAAGGAAAATTGAAATTAGGCATATGGTTTGTATTACAAGAATTAACATAATCAGATTTCCAAAACTTTGTTGTATTTTTTGGCTTGTGACCTGCGAATTTTAGATTTCTAGAAATGAAAAAAAATCTTGTATGAGTATGAAATTAAAATAAATGACACAGATGGCTGATTACAAATAAGCTGAGTTTCTTATGGAATTTTCCAAAGCATGACATCTTGACAAATAATCATAAACCACATAACACATTAATAGCCTGTGTGGTGATTGAGGGATTTAGGAGCAATGTGTGAAATGCAATGACCAGAATGGTCCTTATAATACTGTGAACCTTTGAGATATGACCACATACCCAAAAAGGTCACAAGAAATATTTAATATAATTATATATTAAAAATAAGTACCTTAAAACGACAAAAGTACCATAAATTGGTATAAAACTTGGTCTAACTTAAAGCCCAATGAATAAACATGTGAAAAAAATGACACCATTGGATTCTCCATGGTGAAATACACATATACCATTTTTATGGCATATCTGTAAAGTCAATATTTAATAAGTTATAAGTAATAATACCTTATAAAAGACACAAATCCTTATTTATTTCAAAAACTAATTAAACAACATGTAAAAAAAATGGTACCATTGGATTCTCCATAAAACCCCACACATAAAACAATTAATAAGGTAAGCTTCAAAACCAATACTTAAGGAATTAACCTGAATATATGCACTTTTTTGGTCAACACATATATTCAAGGATTTTAGCTAATATCTCTTGAATTATGCATGATAGAGTAATGAACCAAAAATAAAGTCATCACATAATTACTTTAGAAATACATATATGAAGTTTATTTCACAAGTTATAAACAAGGTTAAAACCTGTAAGGAATTATTGATTAAAATCAATAGAGCTGTTGACCACTTTGTTGTGAAAGTGGGCCAAACTTAAAAAAAGTAGACAGTTGAATTCTACTAGTTCATTCGTGTAGAATGATGTATTTTTTATTATAATATTCAAAGTATAACCCCTTGAAATCATAGTTTGAAGTTTAAAATATTAAATTTTGACAGAAAAGATGAGTTACAAGAAAAATCATCAAACATAGAGTTTTGATGATGTAATTAAATTCTCTTGGCAGAATAATAAGGTTATTCCAAGCTATCATAATTCACTCTCTGAATCTCTGTAGCGTGTAAATCTCAAAAATTATTAAGGATCAAAGTTTGAGCTTAATTTGATCATTTATGATCACACACTGTAACCTTAAATTAAGTTTAACAGTCAAATAAGTGTTGAAATTGGTGAATAATATTAGTTTATGATTAAAACTAATAAAATCCACGAAATTTGGGGTTCTTCAAAGCCTTTGACGTCATCAGACTTAGAGTTATAGTGATAACTCTAAATAATGGCATAATAGTGATGTAATGAGGTTTGATCATGATGTAATCACCACCAAACCTTCAAATATTGATCAATTCCAGTGGATATGATCAGTACACGTCTACTAGAAGCCTTTTGGACTCTAGGAGGGAGGTATTTACTATAAATAGAGCTCTTTCTGCTCTGTTTTCCCCACAGACGCATCAAAAACATTAAATAAATACAAACAAAAAGGTAATATCTTTATTATTTATATATAAAACTTTTATATTATTAAAGACCAAAGTTAATCTTTATTATGATCATCAACTTTGACGTGATTAAATCATTTGTTTAACTGTTTTTGTTAAAAATCTCTCTAAAACTCATTTCCACGTAAAAAATCAAGAATATGTGTAATTTCTCTATTTTTTATTGTAAATACAATTTGTATAAGTTGTATTTACATTATTTGGCGTGAAATATCTCAAAATTACTATATTAAGTTTTAAAAGTAGGTTATTTTCTCTTATATTAATAATTTTCTCTATATTATTCTTTTAATAATTCTTTAATTAATATAAATAGTATTTATATTAATTTATAACTTTAATATTAGTAATATTATTGTTATTAATTGTTTTTTATTAATAAAAAACAATTTTTTACGCCTTTATTATTTGTTTGTAGCAATAATAAAGTGCTTTTAAATATATTAATTATTTTATATCAATATATTTATTTTATTATATTATTATATTTTTATTAATAATATAATTATTTTTACACCATGATTATAATGATTCTTTATTATTATAATTATTTTTATCTTATTTATTTCATTCATAAGGACATTCATAGTACAATAAGTAAAATATTAGTAATTTTTACTTATTGTTTCATAGTCAAACCTTACATTTGGGGGCCTGGCCGTGATATTTACTCTAAAAGACCTTTAAAAAGATTCTAATTGGGTTTATCCAATAACAAATTATACTTATAATCATAAAATTATATAATAATTTTATATTTATTGATTTTAAAAGCTATTGAGGCATTTGGAAAGCAATTGTACTGTCTTACACGTGGTTTTTCACATCCTTAGACTTGCAAAAACTTTCTTTGAGTGACTCTAGTGATCAAAAAAGATATTTTATAAATTAAAAATAATTTTGTATTATAAATTAATTTTATAAAAAGAATCATACTCATTCTTATTTTATTCTTTAAAAATAAAAACCAATAAAAAGTTATTTTATTCTTTTTAATTTCATTTCTTTAATTATTTTCATTTTTTTTCCATAAAAAAAGATATAAAAGCAATTTTTATGTGGAAAATTGCCATATCTTACCAAAAATAACACTTTTATATAAAAGACTTATATTTATTTTTCTTTTTTAGTGTTTGAAGACAACCCAACAGAGGATAACCAAACTACTGCTGAAAGATTGGTGGAAGAAACTTGTCAAAGTTCTCCAACACCAATAATTACCAAAAGAAAGAAAGCCAAGAAATTGGACTTTCCAGGACCCACCATTCAGGACTCTGAAGGTGAGTACCTCATTATAAATTGCCATAAGAAATTTCCTGTTCTGAAATCCTCTTATTTCTTATTTTTCTTATAATATGACTACCAGAAGAGGCTCCCAATACTCCATCCAATCAGATGGAGCTGGACTCAGAGGTAGAATTGATTCCTCAAAAGGGAAAAGAAAGGGAAATATCCCCAGTGGAACAGAATCCACACAAAGAAGTGCCTTATCCCAAAGGCAACTCCCTGAAATGCCCATGATATCTGAACCTGAATTGGAACTAAGTATGAGTGACTCAAACAGGTACAAATCACATTCAGAGGGCTCAAATAGACATCTACATGAGCCAGTACAAACAGTGCTACACAGTATACAAGGACAAAGATTGGGAAATGTTGCCTCAAATACACCAAGGAGTGATGAACTCCTGGCACATCCTGAAAAAGCTCCTCAAAGAGGAGGAAATAGTGAGATACTCCAATGGATGGAATCCACTATCATCCAAACCTCAAATCAAAAAGATCAAGGATTATCATGCCAAAAAGAAGGAGGCAACCAAGGAAGAAGCCCCAGTAGCTTCTACCAGAAAGCCCCAAGTCAACCCACTTCCCCAAGAAGGGAAGAAGAACAAGAAAAAGAATTGGAGAAAACCATATTCCCCAAGCTACAGGATCCCCAAGATCCAAAAAGATGCCATGGACAATGTCTTCAACATGGCCAGAACTTTGATGGAATTCAAAGACAAAGAGGAACAAAGAATGAGACAACCCCATTTCCCAACGAAATAGCCTTGTCTCCTGATGCTGTAAATACTTTAACAGAGCTTAAAAATAGTATTTTGCCTCTTAAAGACATTAAAAATAGTTTATTATCTTTCCAAGAAATAAATAACAGTTTATCATCTTTAACAAAACTTGTACAAAATAAGAAAGAAATTGATAACATAAAATTTATTATTGAAAATAATAAACCAAAAGTATTAATTTCCAATACTCAGAAATTAATACAAGGACAACAAGAGTTGTATAAATACATAAGTGATATCAAAGAAAAAACTTTGACAATCAATTATGACGTGAGTATTGATAATCTTACAGAAAAATTAAACAAATTAAGTATTTCTGTAGAAAAATTTGAAGAAAAGACTTCATCACACCAAAAGTTACTTTTGGACCATGTGGAAAAGAGTTATGAAGCAAGAATGCATCTGAAAGATGAAATTCAAAGTGAAATAAGGCTTATTACTGAAAAAATGGATAAAATTAATGAGGCTAATTTAAATATGCCAAAGTTATCAACACCATTTTCTCACATAAGAAGCACTGTTAAACCAAAAGAGGAATTAACAAATCCATTCATAACAGACTTGAGTCACCAAGATAATAACCAAGTCTTAATGAAGGAAGCACCTCAATTGAAATAATGGCCAATATTCACAGGAGAAGGTGAATATGACCACATGTCATTTATCAAAACAATTGACATGCTACAAGAGAATTATGCCATACAAGATGAATTAATCACTGCAAGATTACATTCATTTTTTGAAAAATCTGCAAAAAGATGGTATTATGGCATAAGGCAAACAAATGGCAAAAATACCTGGTCTTGGTGGAAACAAGAAATAATCACCAAGTGGGCTAATGATGCCTGGAGGTACAAAATAGAAAATGCATTTGAAAATTCTTTCTTTGACCCAGACAAAGACAAAAATTTAACTTGGTTCTTGAAACAAGTTGAAAGACTTAATGCATTGTACCCAGAAATGTCACAAAAAATGGTGCATATGAAAATACTCAAGAAATGTGGAGGAGATCTAGAACATGCCCTAAGAAGCAGATGTATAGAACCATGCTCCACAGAAGAGTATATTAATGCACTAGAATACATAGTGACAAGAACAAAAATTGGCAGGACTTGGAAGAAATTGGACATTAAAAGCCCAAATAAACCATTTATCAAAAAAGATAAATCAAAAGAATCTGTCAAGCCCAATACATCCAGCAATAATGAGCAAAGAAAATTCCATAAATGTGGAGGTATTGGACACTTAGCCAATAATTGCCTTAAAAAGGCAAAGATTAATGAAATTGTGGAAACAGAAAACCACAATGACAAAGAAGAGGAATCTGACTCTGAAAAAGAGACAGAAGAGTCAGAAAGCTCTGAAAGTGATGAAATCAATATCATTAATGCACAAATTAATAATATTGATATAATTTATGAAGTACTGGATGTTAACTCAAACTTACCACAAGTTGGGACATCTGACACAAACCTGACAAACATACAAGATGCCAAAATGTATAGGACCAAACCTGCAAGAGGAATGGGATATACAGCTGGAAAATCAAGTATAAGTATTGTTATGGTTGATAACCAAGAAGGAAAAGTTAACTTAGACACAGGAGCACATTGCACCTGTGTTTGTAAAAGTTATTTAAAAACCATTGTCCCATACTGGCAAGAAAAACTTATTCCAATACAAGGTGTCAAATTTAGTAGTGCAAGTGAGAGCATGAAGCCCCTTGGAATAATTGATTTAACACTAATTTTTCCTCATCCCTCACAATGTTTCAGAATCAGAGTAGAGTTTGTAGTAATGGACAACTGTACTAGTAATAACTTCATACTTGGAAATGATTACTTATCAGTTTATGGTATAGATATCTCCAACCAAAAGGATAGATATTTTACCATAGGAGACAACAAAAGACAAAATTTTGGCTTCTTAAATAACAAAAAACAAATCACAGTTATTAATAATGAAGAAAAAATTCCAGAAAAGAAACTTTTTATATCTGAACAACTTAAAGAGGCAGAATTCAATCAAGAATTAACAGAAAAAATGAAGGAAAAATTGATTGACCTCTTATTTAAGTATAAAAATGCCTTTTTAACTGACAAAGAGCCACTAGGTGCCATAATTGGACATGAAGTGGATATAATTCTTAATGTGGAAAAACCTTACCCACCTCTACTAAGAAGACCTGCTTACCCAGCTAGTCCAAGGGCTAGAGAAGCCTTAGAGGTACACATTAAAGAATTAATGGACCTTGGAGTATTAAGAAAGGTAGGACATAATGAACAGGTAGAAGTCACTACACCTGTCATTATAACTTGGCATAATGGAAAATCAAGGATGGTAGGAGACTTCAGAGCTCTGAACACCTATACCATTCCAGACAGGTATCCAATACCCAGGATCCATGAGACATTGACACAACTGTCACAGGCTAAGTTCATCACAGCCATGGATGCCTTAAAGGGTTTTCATCAAAATGTCTTAACAGACAATGCCAAAAAACTACTGAGGATAATAGTCCACTGTGGAATTTTTGAATACTTAAGAATGCCATTTGGAATAAAAAATGCACCTTCCCATTATCAAAGAATGATGAATACCATATTTCCTGAAGAATTATCAGAAGGATGGCTAATTATCTATATTGATGATATCATAGTTTGCTCAGAAACTTGGGAAAATCACCTTACAAGACTAGAAAGGGTACTACAGAAAATAGTCCAAGTGAATATGAAAATTTCCTTGAAAAAGTGTCATTTTGCATATAGTGAACTAAAAGCACTAGGACATGTTGTATCTGGACTTAGTCTAGGCATAGACAAGAATAAAGTAGCAGAAGTACTACTTAAGCCAATGCCTCAAACCAAAAAAGAAATGCAATCATTTCTAGGTTTTGCTGGTTACTATAGAAAGCACATAAAGGACTTTGCAAAAATTGCTAAATCCTTGTATAAGCTATGTGACCAACAAACAGTCTATGAAATGACAGAAAAAAGAGTCAAGGCATATGAAGAATTGAAAAATTCCTTAACAAATGCCCCATTTCTTCTAATGCCAGATTGGAAACTACCCTTCAAACTTTAAATTGATGCTTGTGGAGAAGGACTGGGTGCTGCACTACACCAGACACAAATTATCAATGATAAACCAGTGGAAGGACCAATTTGTTTTATTTCAAGACAGATAAAGCCAACAGAAGCAAGATATGGAGCAAGCCAAATGGAATGCCTCTGCTTAGTGTGGACTTTAGAAAAATTACATTACTATTTAGATGGAATAGTATTTGATGTGATTACAGACTGTAATGCTGTAAAATCTCTATTAAATATGAAAACCCCAAATAGACATATGCTGAGATGGCAAATTGCTATCCAATAATATAGAGGAAATATGAATATTTTTCATAAATCTGGCAATATTCATAAAAATGCAGATGGTCTTAGCAGATGGGCTCTAGCAAATACCCCCGACAATCCAGCATGGGTACCACAAGAAGAACACCATATAGAAGGAATATGTGTTACAGACATTGGCACAGAATTCTTTAACCAAGTTAAAGAAAGCTATAAGATAGACAAAAATTGCCATATCTTAAGCCAACTTCTAATGAAAGACTGCAAAGACCCATCACTTTCATCAAAACTAGATGAAACATGGAAAAAGGCATATGATGAAGGAAGATTCCACCTCCTTGATGGAATCCTTTACCATAGAACAAAACACACATGTGTTATGGCCTTAACAGATAGAACCCTGATAAACACTATTTTACATGAGTGTCATGATAGTGTTGCAGCTGGACACCTTTCAGAAGACAGGACACTAGAAAGGGTGAAAACCTGCTCTTGGTGGCCAAATTGGAAGAAAGATGTTATAGAATACTGCCAAACCTGTGATAGATGTCAAAAAGCCAACAGAGCCACAGGAAAGAAATTTGGAATGATGATCCAAATCCAAGAACCAAAATCCCCTTGGGAAATAGTTCATATGGATTGGGTAACAGAATTACCTCCAGGAGGAGACAGAAGCTATAATGCATGCCTAGTACTGGTTGACAGGTATAGAAAAACTTCTATGTTCCTACCATGTCATAAAGATGACACAGCTATGGACACAGCCATAATGCTATGGAATAAAGTTATTAGCCATACAGGCTTATTCCAGAATATTATAAGTGACAGAGACCCAAAGTTCACTTCAGCATTATGGACAAATCTCCATAACTTGTTTGGAACAAAGTTATCATTCTCAACAGCTTATCATCCTCAAACTGATGGTCTAGCAGAAAGAATGATACAGACCCTAGAGAATATGATCAGAAGATTCTGTGCTTATGGGCTAGAATTCAAAGATTCTGATGGTTTTACCCATGATTGGTGTACACTAATACCAGCTCTTGAACTGGCATATAAAACATCAATCCATTCTTCTACTGGCAAAACACCAGCAATGCTAGAAAAAGGTTGGAATCCAAGACTTCCTTATGATACCCTCAAAAAGGACTTAGGGGATATACATCCAACAGCAAGCAGCTTTAAGATAATGCTTGACAAAGCAAGACACCATGCAAACAGATGTATGCAAGATTCTTTCAAATATGCAAAAGAAAGATGGGATAAAAGTCATAAGCCACCTCATTTCAAAATAGGAGACTTGGTCCTAGTATCAACCCTTAATTTCAATAACATAAAAGGCCCAAAGAAATTAAAAGATTCCTTTGCAGGACCATTTATAATAAAAGCACTTCATGGACCCAATGCTGTGCAATTGGAACTCACAGGTGAACTAATGAACAAACACCCAGATTTCCCTGTAATTCTGATAAAACCTTACAGTTCAAGTGGCAAGGAGTTATTTCCACTAAGAAATAAACCCCCACTTGAAATACCGCCCTTGGAAGAAGGAGAGGAAAAGAAAATTGTGAAATTCCTTAAAGAAAGAAGGACAAGAAACAAAAAAGAAAGGGAATACCTTGTAAGGTATAGAAATTCAACTCAAGAAGATGAATGGCTACTTGAGAAAGATATAACAAATGCTGATAAACTACTAAGAACTTTCAGACATGAAAGAAAACCTGAAAAATAGAAAAGTTAAGCATTATTGAGCTTCAAGACTAACAAAGTCTATTGAAGAGGTAGGACAGTGGATGATACCCTAATTACACATATCAGATTTTGGGACAATATTTTTTGGTGGTAGGGAATTTGAAACTTTGAGATATGACCACATACCCAAAAAGGTCACAAGAAATATTTAATATAATTATATATTAAAAATAAGTACCTTAAAACTACAAAAATACCATAAATTGGTATAAAACTTGGTCTAACTTAAAAACCAATTAATAAACATGTGAAATAAATTACACCATTGGATTCTCCATGGTGAAATACACATATACCATTTTTATGGCATATCTGTAAAGTCAATATTTAATAAGTTATAAGTAATAATACCTTATAAAAGACACAAATCCTTATTTATTTCAAATCCTAATGAAACAACATGTAAAATAAATGGTACCATTGGATTCTCCATAAAACTCCACACATAAAACAATTAATAAGCTAAGCTTCAAAACCAATACTTAAGGAATTAACCTGAATATATGCACTTTTTTGGTCAACGCATATATTCAAGGATTTTAGCTAATATCTCTTGAATTATGCATGATAGAGTGATGAACCAAAAATAAAGTCATCACGTAATTACTGTAGAAATGCAGAAATGAACTTTATTTCACAAGCTATAAGCAAGGTTAAAACCTGTAAGGGATTATTGATTAAAATCAATAGAGCTGTTGACCACTTTGTTGTGAAAGTGGTCCAAACTTAAAAAAAAAGTAGACATTTGGATTCTACTAGCTCATTAGTGAATAATGATGTATTTTTTATTATAATATTCAAAGTATAACCCCTTGAAATCATAGTTTGAAGTTTAAAATATTAAATTTTGACAGAAAAGATGAGTTACAAGTAAAAACCATCAAAAATAGAGTTTTGATGATGTAATGAAATTCTTTTGGCAGAATAATAAGGTTATTCCAAGCTATCAGAATTCACTCTCTGAGTTTCTGTAGCGTGTAAATCTTCAAAATTATTAAGGATCAAAGTTTGAGCTTAATTTGATCATTTATGATCACACACTGTAACCTTAAATTAAGTTTAACAGTCATATAAGTGTTAAAATTGGTGAATACTATTAGTTTATGATTAAAACTAATAAAATCCACTAAATTTGGGGTTCTTCCAAGCCTTTGATGTCATCCAACTTAGAGTTATAGTGATAACTCTAAATAATGGCATAATAGTGATGTAATGAGGTTTGATCATGATGTAATCACCACCAAACCTTAAAATATTGATCAATTCCAGTGGATATGATCAGTACACGTCTACTAGAAGCCTTTTGGACTCTAGGAGGGAGGTATTTACTATAAATAGAGCTCTTTCTGCTCTGTTTTCCCCACAGACGCATCAAAAACATTAAATAAATACAAACAAAAAGGTAATATCTTTATTATTTATATATAAAACTTTTATATTATTAAAGACCAAAGTTCATCTTTATTATAATCATCAATTTTGATGTTATTAAGTCATTTGTTTAACTGTTTTTGTTAAAAATCTCTCTAAAACTCATTTCCACTTAAAAAAATCAAGAATATTTGTAATTTCTCTATTTTTTATTGTAAATACAATTTTTATAAGTTGTATTTAAATTATTTGGCTTAAAATATCTCAAAATTATTATACTAAGTGTTAAAAGTAGGTTATTTTCTCTTATATTAATAATTTTCTCTATATTATTCTTTTAATAATTCTTTAATTAATATAAATAGTATTTATATTAATTTATAACTTTAATATTAGTAATATTATTGTTATTAATTGTTTTTTATTAATAAAAAACAATTTTTTATGCCTTTATTATTTGTTTGTAACAATAATAAAGTGCTTTTAAACATATTAATTAATTTATATTAATATATTTATTTTACTATATTATATTTTTATTAATAATATAATTATTTTTACACCATGATTATAATGATTCTTTATTATTATAATTATTTTTATCTTATTTATTTCATTCATAAGGACATTAATAGTACAATAAGTAAAATATTAGTAATTTTTACTTATTGTTTCATAGTCAAACCTTACAAATACACACTAGAATGGGCTATAAAACAGGATGGCTCACTATAAAAGTCTGGGATAATTAATGGTTTCCCCTTATTAGCTAACCAAACTTTTTTGGATATCAATAATAATAACTCAAACAGAGTTCTTTTAATTACTCTCTTCCAAATTATAACT